>CP106732.1:77567281-78767281 GCA_025506655.1 Gossypium rotundifolium | reverse complement strand
ACAAATTAGCCCTCACATTTTCACCTTTTAAAATTTTAGTCCCTATTTCTCAAAATCATAAAATACACAAAATCACTATATGCCCATGCTTAGCCGAATATTCATGTAGCTCATACAAGTCCATACATTTCATTTAATTCACAATTTAGTCTTTCAAAATTTCATTTTCTCAATTTAATCCAAAATACTCAAAATCACTAAAAACTCAAACAAACTATGTTAATCAAACACATATCTTTCATATTTCATCCTCAAACATCATAAAACTCATGAATCATCAATGGCTCATTTCAAAATATTCATCAATTCACAAAATTGAAGCATGGTTTTTGAAGTATACAAAGCAACGATAACGAAAACGTAGAAATTATCAAAAACTAAAACAAAATCATACCTTAATTAAGCTTAACTCTTGCCAAAAATCACAAAGCTTCCAATCTTCTTTTTCTTATTCTAGTTTCGGTGATGAAGTGTAAAAGATGATAAAATTTTGGCTTTTTGTTTTGTTTAATAATCTTTTATTTTTCAAATTACTAATTTAGCCATTTAATAAACTTAATAAACTTTTATACACCAAGGCCATTTTTGTCCATTAACCAACCACTAAATAAATAATGGATTAATTGCCTCATAAGGCCTCCACATTTAAAAGCCACATCAATTAAGTCATTAATCAAATAGAAGGCCACTTTTACCAATTATACTTGTAATATCCCGGGTTAAGGGGTTAATTTATTTCTGGCAATTGTTGCATGTTTATTGCTTGCTATGATGTTGTTTGGGTGTTTTCGGGGCTTAGCTGTAGGCTAGGAGTGTGCCTGAGTAGGTGGATAAGTTTTTATTTTTGGGCTTTAGGGGATAGGAGCTGAAGGAGATGGGGTTTTTAATTAAATTAAGTGAAATTATAACACAAATGAGGAGCTAGTAAAGTGGCAAGCATGCGCCACATGGAGAGTGTGTGTGTGGCGTCATCTACAAGGGGGAGGTCTTGTGTTCAAGTCACGAGAATCCCACCCCTTTTGGCTCTCATTTTGGACGGCATGGATGAAGAGGTTGAAGGCAACTTGAACTCTAGCTTGGACTTGGTCTTCACATTCAAAAGAGGGGTGGAGAGTGAAAGTAGGAGGGAGACTTGGTCATGGGATTTGAATTGGTGGTGTGGGAGTAAATGGGGGAGATTTGGCCGAATTTGGTGAGAGTTTGGGGGGAGAGAAAGGTGTGGCCGGTTGGTAATTGGAGTGTGCCGAATGTGCCTTGGGCATGTGGGTTTCGGTCACAAACTCTCCTTGGTTGCCGATTTTCCTTTTGGTCAAAAGCTTCTTCTCATTTCTCTCTTCCAATCGATTGCTCAAGTCTCTTTTGGTCGTTTGTTGGTAAGTCGAATATCAAAGAAAACTCTCCCATTCTATTCTCATTTTGAAACCAAAACCAGCATTTTGTTCTTTTCAACTCACGAAACTAGCTCCTTTGACTCTCCTTTCCCTTCTCATATTTTCTTTTCTTGGAACCAAAACCCAAAGCTTGGTGTCATTGAATTTGCTTGTTGCTTCCACCTTGTTTCTTTTGTTTTTGTAGAAGCCGAATGCCTCTCCCATTCCCTTTCTTCTCTTAATGCTTCTAAACCAAACTAGCCTCCTCTCTTTTGGACCGTAACACATTTCACCAAAAACAGATCCTTCATCTTCTTCATCTAAACCGAAAGTTACCACAAGCAAGCCTTGCCGATTTCGGTCATTGTAGCCGCAAGCTCTTTCTCCCCTACTTCCCTTTTTCTTTTGTTCATTTGGTATAGGCCGAAACTTCATCCTCCAAATACTTCCCTTTTCTTGTTCCTTTTCATTCAAAACCGAGAGCACTTACTCTTGTTATTCTTTCTCTTTCTCCAAGCAGTGGCCGAATCTTTCTCCTCTCTTGGTAGTTGGTAGGCCGATTTTTGGTTGTGTTGGGGTGTTGGTGATCAATCGGTCTACTAAAGGGGTAAGTGTTGGTAGAATGGCCATTTCTCTTCTTTCTCTCACCTTGCCGATTCTTATTATGTTGATGGCCGATTGTGATTGTTGGAAGGTGCTAATCTTTTATAAACCAATTCTTATTATAGGACATCCTGATCTAAGGAGCGTAGAGGAGTTTTCTTTCTCTGGTAGCGGTGAGGGAGTAGTGGTAAGAACGAGTGCTTTATTCGATTTCATTTAGTTTCTTTAAGACCAGTTGTTAAGGGATTAACTGCTCGTTTATCAGGGTGTGCCGATTGTGTAAGGAGACACCATTGTTGAAGGCGGTTTCTGAAAGAACCACTGTTGGGTTCGGATTTGGTAGGAAACCAAATCCAGGATAAGGTAAGGGTAAGCCGATATACCCTTTGATTTCTTTGGTTATGGCCGATTGATATGTGTGCTAACCCGTTGGTTGGTCGATTTTAGGGTCAAAGTTGCCAAGGTGGTCGAGGGTCTTAGATCGGTTCTTAGTATTAGAATCTCCCTTAATTCAGGTGTGTAAACTAACACACTTACATTAGTAATATGATTAATAACCTGTGTGATGATTAATGAAACAGTGATGATTGATATGATACCCTAATGGGTATGATTCTGGACTCGGGTAAGTCAGTATTATTATTATGAGTTTACGGATGATCTATGTGATACCATGGCTGTGGCTATATGTGACATGGGATATGAGGTTAGACATAATAGCATGATATGCATGATTATATGATATGCATGGTTACATGAGTATGGTATGTTGATGGGTGATACGAGTGGAGGGAGCAGTGATATTTTGTGCTGACGAGCACCAGTGCTTTGGTAGCACACTTTGTGACTTTGGGTCACCAGAGGTTTGGCACCTCATTGCGACTTGTCCCTGTGGTTTAACCACCGTAGGTTGGCCCCACATGAGATATGGGATCGTCTGTTAGTGATTTGGTATCACACGATGGGTTGGCCCCATCATCGGATTTGTGACTTCGGTCACCGGTGCTTTGGTAGCACAATTGTGTTTTGGGACACCGGTGGTTTGGTACCACATTGTGGATATTGTGTCTTTGGGACACCGGTGTTTTGGTAACACATTGTGACTATATGTCACAGTGGTTTGGCACCACCGGTGGTTTGGTACCACACGGGTAGAAAAGGCGATATGGATGGTTAGGATCGGGTTGCATTAATTATGTTGCTTTGTATGATGTGTGTTAGCATGTTGTTCTTCTAGAGCGAGATTTACACATCGAGTCACTCGACTCACCCTCTCCTTTGACATTTCGGTGACTCGTAGACGTGGACATGGAGCCGGATGGACTCGGGTGCACATGCCATGCTTTAATAAAGGACTATTGAATTTGGGTACTTTAGCTTATTTACTTTATTTGGGTTTTATATTGGATTTGTAAAAGGCCTTTAATTTATGTTTGGTGATGTTTATGTTTTAATTAGATTTTAATATGCCTTAACAAAACAAGTTGGTATGAATTTTACTAAAACTTGGAAAGATAATGATTTCAAAATGATAACATAATATGTTTTAAACCATACCATCGGGTATCACACTATGTCTTTATAGTAAGCAAATTCAAGTGATTTTCAAATCAAACTCGTATTACTCCCAAGTCTAATAAGGTTTTAAGTAACACTAAGAAACTATTAAGGTTTAAATGGTTTAAACTCATTTAGCCACGATCAGTTAAGATTTCAAAAATCTCAGGTTTCACATACTCCATCGATTTCAAACAAGTCTACTCAAATTGTCTTCAAAATACACCGTGTTTCACTTTCGACTTTTAACGAAAAATTTAACCTCTCACAAACATGTTTCCGTAACAAACCGATTCAGACGTGGTGTCTTGTCCGGGTGTGGGGTGTTACATTTGTGGTATCGAGCGATTCAAAAGTTTTACGTGGTAGAGGCCCAAAATGTTTTAAGACTATAATTTTCAAGTATTACATTTTAAAGTATGGTTTGAAAGGCATGACACCGAGTCTCCCAGCACCGATCGCCTGGTAAGTACCCGTACTATTGGTTGTGATATTAATTGATATGATTGAATGGCTAGTGATAGTAAGATTACTTTAGAGACCAAACCGATAGGACTCTGTGGACTCATGAAAACAAAGCCTCTTTAAAAATTCATAAGACTTTGCTTTAAACACAAGTGGAATAATGACCGATACATAAAATTCTCTAATTCGCATTTAGATTTAGTCATGAGTACCGAGGTGGGCGTGGTCGTGGACGTGGTTGCAGTAGGATGATTTTTTCGAGCCGTAGGTTACAGGCGGGGTTCGAGAATGAGGTACGGTTAAATCACCGGTGGAGGTGGTGAGTTCCAAGAGCGCAGGCCGGCGATGATGTAGTGTCACAGCGATCTTCGGGTCTTAGAAAGGGTAGCCGGAGGCGAGGTGGAGGCGTAGGAGCTAGGAAATCGTACTGGCGACTTGGCAAATGGGGTGAATTCTTTCGGTGTCTCTGGTGTTGCTCCTAGCACCGCTGAGATGGCTAGAAGCGAGCGTAGCGGATCATGGACGATCTGGACCTAACGGTTGAGGAGAAATTAAAGGGATCGATTACTTCTCGAGATGAGTCATACCGATGGTGGCTCACGGTCGTGGCAATACCGCAATTGAAGATCGACATGGGATTATTTTCGCCGCTTATCGGAAGAAATGCGTGAGCTAATTACATAAATGAGCGTGGAAAGCATTTCGAGGTTAGTCGAGGAGCAAATCAGACGGAGTATGAGGCCGAAGTTTACGAGGTTGAGTCGGTATGCGGGTATGGTGGCTCTTGAAGAGGAAAGGTGCGTTCGTTTGAGGATGGCTCGCGAGATTAACCGAGGTCGATAATTGCGCCCAGCGGGAGCGTGAATTCGCGATTCGGTTGAAAAGGCGAAGGTTGCCGAGGGCATTAAAGAGTCTGTGAGGAGTATGGATAGAAACCGTCATAAGCGGAGTTTTGGATCTTCGGGTCGCTGCATGTCGCAGAAGAGGCTAGACCGAGTGGGCGAATCGATCGGGTAGGTTTGTTCTTTGCTAGACGAGGGGCGCCGCATTGTAACCGTTGTGGGAAGGCTCATTGGGGAGGATGTTGGGTGATGGTAGAGGTTGTTTTGAGTGTGGCTCGTTGGACCACCGTGTGAGGGACTGTCGCGCAAGTTGGCTAGAATTGATCCAGAAATCGGCCGTAATCAATATAGAAATAATGGACCGCCGCAGAGGGGCCGAGGTAATGGCGAGAGGAGTATGATTACAGTCGGGGCCGTGGAGCACCGAAAGCGAGGTGCAGTAGTTCGAGGCCGACATACTGGATTGGTATATCTTTGCGAGGCCGAGAGGGCGACGACCGGACGTCATCACCCAGACGCGTTTTGATTTTTGGTTCTCCTTATCTTGCTTTAATTGATGTGGGTTCTACGCACTCTTATGTTGCCGATAGTATAGTAGAGACAATGGATTTAGACTCGAGATATCTTCTAGGCGGATGACCGTAATAAGCCCTCTAGGTCACTCTGTAGTGGTAGATAAATCGTATAGAGGCGCACCTCTAGAACTCCAAGGGGTATCTTTCGAGGTCGATCGATGGAACCGTTTGGGAGTTCGATCGATTTTGGGATGGATGGTGAGTAAGCACCAGCGAAGTTGAATCTTGTGACTAAGCGCATGGTTCGAAACACGGTGAGGGTGATGAAGTAGTTCGATCGTAATAGGAGAAACTATCATCAATGTGGTATCTGCTCAAAGCCAGAAAATGGTCGAAAAAGGTGCGAAGCATATATGGTGCATGTGTATGCCTTGGAGGCTAAGGAGTCTTCTGTGGAGACTGTCGGCGATTAAGGAATTTGTGGATGTGTTTCTGAGGAGCTTCGGGTTTGCCACGGATCGGGAGGTAGAGTTCGGATTGATCTATTACCCTAAGGCGCACCCATATCCATTGCTCGCATCTGAGGATGGCACCTAAAGAATTAGTGGAGCTTAAGGCTCAAATCCGAGTTATTGGACCGAGGTTTTATCGGGCCAAGTATTTCACCATGGGGAGCGCCGGTACTCTTTGTAAAGAAGAAGGACGGCACTATGCGGATGTATAGACTACATATGTGAACAAGTCGACGATCAAAAACAAGTATCCACTACCTCGGATAGATGACTTGTTTGATCACCGAAGAAGCGTCGGTTTTCTCGAAGATCGACCTAAGGTGCAGGTATCACCAGTTGAAGGTAAAAGAGGCGGATATCGTAAGGCGGCATTTCGTACTCGGTATGGGCACTTTGAGTTCTTGGTTATGCCGTTCGGGTTGACTAACATACCGGTAGCTTTCATGGATCCGATGAGCAGGTGTTCCAACAAAGATCTAGATCAATTAAGTAGTGGTTTTTATCGATGACATCTTGGTATATTCAAGGATCGAGGAGGAGCATGATGCTCATTTGCGGGTAGTATTGCGATTCTAAGGAGAAACATTTCATCTGCGAGTTCGATGAAATGCGAGTTCGCTCGTGGAGGTGACATTCTTGGGTCATGTAGTGTCGGTGAGGGATTAGAGTGGATCCTCGAAAGATAGAGGCCGTTCGGATTGGAAGCCGCCTAAGTCGAGAGCGGAGATTCGGAGTTTTCGGGGTTGGCGAGGATACTAGAAGGTTTGTAGAGGTTTCTCATTAATTGCGACCGATGACCAAATTGTTGAGAAAGGGAGTTCCATTTATTTGGGTGAGAAGCGCAGGAGAGCTTCGATAAGTTAAAGAAGATTTTGATTGAAGCTCAGGCTCGATTCAACCCGAGGTAGTAAGGAATTTACATGTCTTCGCGATGCATCACATACAGGCTTGGGTTGTGTGCTGATGCAGGAAGGGAAGGTGGTGGCTTACGCATCCCGACAGCTGAGGCCACATGAGGTAAATTATCCTACGCACGATCTGGAGTTAGCAGCTGTGGTATTTGCCTTAAAGATATGGAGGCATTACTTGTATGGAGAAAGATCGATAGTCTACACGGACCATAAGAGTCTGAAGTACCTTCTGACTCAGAAAGACTTGAATCTGAGACAGCGCCGATGGATTGAGCTGCTGAAAGACTACGATTGCTCAATTGAGTATCATCCGGGCAAGGCTAACGTCGTGGCAGACGCGTTGAGCCGTAAGGTTATTTCAGATTTGAGAGCGTTATTTGCCCACTTGAGTTTGTATGATGATGGGAGTATTCTGGCAGAGCTGCAGGTTAAGCCTACTTGGGTTGAGCAGATCAGAGAAAAGCAGTTGTTGGATGAAGTTTTGAGTGCGCAGAGGACACAAGTGTAGAATGATGGTTTGAAGGGTTACAGCTTGTCCAGTGATGGGGTTCTGTGTTTCCAAGGGAAGGCTTGTATGCCGAGAGATGCTGAATTAAGGCAAAAGATTCTTCAGGATGCTCATAGCGACCCTATGCTATGCATCCCTGGAGGTAGCAAAATGTATAGGGATCTCGAGAACAGTTACGGTGGTAAGTGCGAAAAAGGAGGTGACAGAGTTTGTAGGGAAGTGCGACATGTCGCTAAAGTCAAGGCCGAGCACCGCTTGCCGTCTGGGTTGCTTGACCAATGAAGATTCCCAGTGGAAGTGGGAAAGGATAACTATGGACTTCGTCGATGGGTTACCGCTACACCGAGCAAGAAGGATTGATTTGGGTAATTGTGGATCTACCGACTAAATCCGCTCACTTTATTCGGTGAGGGTGGATTACTCACTTGAGAGGTTGGCGGTCAGTATGTGTCGAGATTGTGAGGCGCACGGGTGCCCGTGACGATCATCTCGGATAGGGACCCCAGATTCACGCCAAGGTTCCGAAGGCTTTGCATCGAGCTCTGGGTACAGTTAGATTTCAAAGACGCATTTCATCCGCAGATCGACGGCGATCGGAAGGGTTATCTGATCTTGGAGGACATGCTTGAGGTTGTGTATTGGACTTGTGGGTAGTTGGGAGGAGTATCTACTGCTGGTGAGTTCGCCTACAACAACAGCTACCAAGCGAGCATCAAGATGGCACCTTATGAGGCGTTACGGTAGAAAGTGTCGTTCACCGACTTGTTGGATGAGTTAAGTGAACGCCGCTTATTGGGACCGAGTTGGTTCTCGAGACCAAGACAAGGTTAAGTTGATCTGAGCTCGATTGAAGGAAGCTTCGGCCGCAGAAGTCCTATGCCGATCTTAAACGGAGATATTGAGTTTCTTTGTGGAGATCGGGTTTTCCTGAAGGTCTCACCGTGGAAGAAAGTATTAAGGTTCGGGAAGAAAGGCAAGCTTAGTCCGAGGTTTATTGGGCCATATAAGGTACTAAGACGAGTGGGACCGATTATGCGTGTCACTCGAGTTGCCGGTGAGCTAAGTCGATTCACGACGTGTTCCACGCTCGATGCTTGGCGATATCGTTCGATCCATCACATGTGGTAACAGAGAGGAGATCGAGGTAAATCCAGATATGTCCATGGAGGAAGAGCCTGTACAGATTTTAGATCGGGATGTGAAGGTTCTGCGCAGGAAGTCTGTGCCTCGTTAAGGTCCTTTGGCGGAATCATGGCGTGGAAGAAGCGACGTGGGAACCCGAGGATATGATGAGACAGCAATACCCGCAACTCTTTCGACTGTAATTTCGAGGTCGAAATTATTTTTAAGGGGGGTAGAACTGTAATATCCCGGGTTAAGGGTTAATTTATTTCGCAATTGTTGCATGTTTATTGCTTGCTATGATGTTGTTTGGGTGTTTTGGGCTTAGGCTGAGGCTAGGAGTGTGCCCCAGTAGGTGGATAAGTTTTATTTTGGGCTTTAGGGATAGGAGTCAAGGAGATGGGGTTTTAATTAAATTAAGTGAAATTATAACACAAATGAGGAGCTAGTAAAGTGGCAAGCATGCGCCACATGGAGTGTGTGTGTGGCGTCATCTACAAGGGGAGGTCTTGTGTTCAAGTCATGAGAATCCCACCCCTTTGGCTCTCATTTTGACGGCATGGAGGAAGAGGTTGAAGGCAACTTGAACTCTAGCTTGGACTTGGTCTTCACATTCAAAAGAGGGGTGGAGAGTGAAAGTAGGAGGAGACTTGGTCATGGGATTTGAATTGGTGGTGTGGGAGTAAATGGGGAGATTTGGCGAATTTGGTGAGAGTTTGGGGAGAGAAAGGTGTGGCGGTTGGTAATTGGAGTGCCGAATGTGCCTTGGGCATGTGGGTTTCGGTCACAAACTCTCCTTGGTTAAGCCGATTTTCCTTTTTGGTCAAAAGCTTCTTCTCATTTTCTCTTCCAACCGATTGCTCAAGTCTCTTTTTGGTCGTTTTGTTGGTAAGTCGAATATCAAAGAAAACTCTCCCATTCTATTCTCATTTTCGAAACCAAAAACCAGCATTTTGTTCTTTTCAACTCACCGAAACTAGCTCCTTTGACTCTCCCTTTCCCTTCTCATATTTTCTTTTCTTGGAACCGAAAACCCAAAGCTTGGTGCTGCCGAATTTGCTTGTTGCTTCCACCTTGTTTCTTTTGTTTTTGTAGAAGTCAATGCCTCTCCCATTCCCTTTCTTCTCTTAATGCTTCTAAACCAAACTAGCCTCCTCTCTTTTGGACCGTAACACATTTCACCAAAACTCAGATCCTCCATCTTCTTCATCTAAACCAAAAGTTACCACAAGCAAGCCTTGCCGATTTAGGTCATTGTAGCGCAAGCTCTTTCTCCCTACTTCCCTTTTTCTTTTGTTCATTTGGTATAGGCCGAAACTTCATCCTCCAAATACTTCCCTTTTCTTGTTCCTTTTCATTCAAAACCGAGAGCACTTACTCTTGTTATTCTTTCTCTTTCTCCAAGCAGTGGCCGAATCTTTCTCCTCTCTTGGTAGTTGGTAGGCCGATTTTTGGTTGTGTTGGGGTGTTGGTGATCAATCGGTCTACTAAAGGGGGTAAGTGTTGGCCGAATGGCCATTTCTCTTCTTTCTCTCACCTTGCCGATTCTTATTATGTTGATGGCCGATTGTGATTGTTGGAAGGTGCTAATCTTTTATAAACCAATTCTTATTATAGGACATCCGGATCTAAGGAGCGTGCTAGAGGAGTTTTCTTTCTCTGGTAAGCAGGCGGGGAGTAGTGGTAAGAACGAGTGCTTTATTCGATTTCATTTAGTTTCTTTAAGACCAGTTGTTAAGGGATTAACTGCTCGTTTATCAGGGTGTGCCGATTGTGTAAGGAGACACCATTGTTGAAGGCGGTTTCTGAAAGAACCACTGTTGGGTTCGGATTTGGTAGGAAACCAAATCCAGGATAAAAAGGGTGTCGATATACCCTTTGATTTCTTTGGTTATGGCCGATTGATATGTGTGCTAACCCGTTGGTTGGTCGATTTTAGGGTCAAAGTTGCCAAGGTGGTCGAGGGTCTTAGATCGGTTCTTAGTATTAGAATCTCCCTTAATTCAGGTGTGTAAACTAACACACTTCTGTTAGTAATATGATTAATAACCTGTGTGATGATTAATGAAATAGTGATGATTGATATGATACCCTAATGGGTATGATTCTGGACTCGGGTAAGTCAGTATTATTATTATGAGTTTACGGATGATCTATGTGATACCATGGCTGTGGCTATATGTGACATGGGATATGAGGTTAGACATAATAGCATGATATGCATGATTATATGATATGCATGGTTACATGAGTATGGTATGTTAATGGGTGATACGAGTGGAGGGAGCAAGTGATATTTTGTCTTGACGAGCACCGTGCTTTAGTAGCACACTTTGTGACTTTGGGTCACGGAGGTTTGGCACCTCATTGCGACTTGTCCTCGTGGTTTAACCACCGTGGGTTGGCCCCACATGAGATATGGGATCGTCGCTAGTGATTTGGTATCACACGATGGGTTGGCCCCATCATCGGATTTGTGACTTCGGTCACCAGTGCTTTGGTAGCACAATTGTGTCTTTGGGACACCAGTGGTTTGGTACCACATTGACGGATATTGTGTCTTTGGGACACCAGTGTTTTGGTAACACATTGTGACTATATGTCACCAGTGGTTTGGCACCACCAGTGGTTTGGTACCACACGGGGTAGAAAAGGCGATATGGATGGTTAGGATCGGGTTGCATTAATTATGTTGCTTTGTATGATGTGTGTTAGCATGTTGTTCTTCGGGAGCGGGATTTACACACTGAGTCACTCGACTCACCCTCTCCTTTGACATTTCAGTGACTTCAGACGCGGACATGGAGCCGGATGGACTCGGGGTGCACATGCCATGCTTTAATAAAGGACTATTGAATTTGGGTACTTTAGCTTATTTACTTTATTTGGGTTTTATATTGGATTTGTAAAGGCCTTTAATTTATGTTTGGTGATGTTTATGTTTTAATTAGATTTTAATATGCCTTAACAAAACAAGTTGGTATGAATTTTACTAAAACTTGGAAAGATAATGATTTCAAAATGATACGCAATATGTTTTTAAACCATACCATCGGGTATCACACTATGTCTTTATAGTAAGCAAATTCAAGTGATTTTCAAATCAAACTCAGATACTCCCAAGTCTAATAAGGTTTTAAGTAACACTAAGAAACTATTAAGGTTTAAATGGTTTAAACTCATTTAGCCACACAGTCAAGTTAAGATTTCAAAAATCTCCGGGTTTCACATACTCCATCTGATTTCAAACAAGTCTACTCAAATTGTCTTCAAAATACACTGTGTTTCACTCGGCTTTTAACGAAAAATTTAACCTCTCACAAACATGTTTCCCCGTAACAAACCAGATTCGGACGTGGTGTCTTGTCCGGGTGTGGGGTGTTACAATACTGCAACACCCCAAACCCGGCCCATGTGTTACGACCAGATTTGGTATGTCACACGAAGAAAATGTTTAAAGAACTTGAGTTTGTACTAAAGTTGGAGTTATTTAGTTATAGTTTAAGAAAAAAAATTGAATATAGATATTCGATAAAATACTACTAATTTCAAGAGGTTGATTGGTAAATTGAAAATCGATAATTTGAACTAACGAACCTTAAAACCGTGACTTTTGAAAATGACATTGAAAATTTTGAAAGAAAATCCAAGTTAAATTATTTGTCCATATTTATTATAAAATCCATTTGTTAATCAATTTTGGAAAACCGTTATTAATGATTTTAGAAAATCCCCATTTAAAATAATTTAAGCAAAATATAAGTACATCAAACATAAAGCAAAAGTAAAATATTCAAGAGGCCTTATTACAACCCAAAAACCCAAAATAGTAAAAATAACTAAATAGAGAAAAAAAGTAATTTACTAAAGTTCGAAACATTTATTTCCGAAGTATGGCCTCCACCAAGTCATCCATGGGCCCAAGTCCTCATCACCGAGCATTGCCTACAAAGGTTAAGAAAGGAGGGGGTGAGTTACTAGAACTCAGTGCATAATCTCCTTACCGCCATCCACTGGGTCTGAACCTATTTAGCAATAACTTGGGCCGAAGCCCATGTAGCATAATCTTGGGCTGAAGCCCATTTACAAAATAAACTGGGCCTTAGGCCTATAAACATGATAATGCAAATAATGTAATGCAACCCAACCCATCCTAGTAATCCATCCGCTACATACCACCCGTACCATCCTATCACACCTGTGGGGATCAAGTCAACCCACCCCGCCAAACACACCAATCGCAAGCAAATTGCCATTTATAATATTGTGGCTGAGCCACCAGAAACGATGCAGTCAAACTACTTTTTATAATATTTGTGGCTGAGCCACTAGAGTATTATATACGGTAAAGTAATCGGCACATAGCCTTAATCACGATGGCACAAAGCCATATTTAATTTGGCACATAGCCATTATCAGAATTTGTGGTAGAGCCACCAGAATATGTGGTAGAGCCACCAGAATCAGAATGTGGCAGAGCCACCAGGCTACACTTCTCTTCAACATTTTTCCCAACCCATGCAATATGTAACATGTAACATACATAATTAAACATAATATCCACATGTATAAACAACAACCATTAATCTAGTAATTTATTACGATAAATTAGCCAATTATAAAACTTTGTAATTAGGCCCACTAAAGCATTTTAACAAATCGGCCCATAAGGGCATTTTCATAATTCGGCCCATAGGGCCATTTTTATAATTTCACAACCCTAAGGTATTTCTGTAATTTTACCCATTGGGGGTATTTCGATAATCTCGCAACCTAGGGGTATTCGATAATTTACCCTCCAAGGGTATTTTCGTAATTTCGTAACCCCGGACTTAACTACTAATTTGGGGCATAAAAATTGAATCTGTCCATCCACGTCATATTGAATAAATTGACTATAACTCGAGTTAGAAAATTTGAAATTTAGATCTGTAAATTTTTCTTGAAACTAGACTCATATATCTTCTTACTACAATTTTTTTAGAATTTTTTTCTTAGCCGTTTAGTACAGTTTATTCATTAAAGTTTCCCCTGTATTAGTGACCAATGATTCTGACCTCTCTTAACTTAAATCCAAATATCTCATTTTACAATTTTCATAAATTGCTCCCACTTGTTTCTATTGAAAATAGACTCACTAATAAATCTATACATATAAATTATAACTCATAATTCACTTTGTACAATTTTGAATGATTTTTCCAAGATAGAATAGGGAACCACAAAGTCCTTCAGAACCAATCTCACTAAAATTAAAATATCATAGAATATAAAATTCCTCTTCCTCCTCTGTTTCTTTCATATAGAACTAGACACAGTAAGCTTTAATTCAATATCTTATTCACTTACCAATTCCCTATCTCCTATTTTTCGTGATTTTTTTAATTCACGTCACTTCTGCTAACCAAAAACTATTTCATTGTAAAATATGGTTTCCACTATGAACATACGCATGCCCGAGTAATCACATATGCCGATTTTTTATTTTTTGATCTTTCGACCAAATCACAAAACATTTCGTGCAAATATTCAGAGAAGTGTGGGATTACACACCATTTCAAACATGTTTTCAGATGGGTACAGGATTACACACCATTTCAAACATGTATTCGGATGGGTACGGGATTACACACCTTATTCGAAATCCATAATACGATACTCTCCGCGGAACCAAAAGGTACAATCAGTCAACAATTAGTCCAAAGCCCAATTTACAACTTCAACCAAGTATTGCGATTGAATAACAATCTATATCACTTACCAACAATCCGAGCCTCTTATTACAAAGAATAGGTGTTCGATCGTTAAAGTACTTCGAGTCCTTAGAAGTGATTAACACAAGAACAAATGTTAGCCACACCTTATTCGGCTTGAGTAAAAATCACCCAAACAATACACCCCCTTCACCTATATTCGGCTTGGAAGAAAAAGAAAAAGAAATGAAAAGAGGGATATAAGATCACTTACTGATTAGATTAATAAGAGATTGTCCAACACGAAAGGAAAAGAAATAGTGAAGAAATAGGGTGGTAATAGGTTCGGCTATGGAGAGAATCGAACAAGAAAGTTTAATTACAAGATAATGTCAATTTTAACAAAAGAGAAAAGGTTGATGAAATGATCAAAAGAAAAGAATGGATGGAGGAAAAGTGCTTGGTAGTTTCGGCCAAAGCAAAGAGGGAGATGGATTTAAAAAGAAGACACAATTGGTCAAAGAGAAAAGTGTATCTCTCATGCACCAAAACTAACAAAATGATCTCAAGAGAAAAGAGAAATTCAGCTCTCCCTTCCCCTAACAAAACCGTGTGTACTCTAGCCAAAAGGGTGGATGTTGACCAACAAAAATCTTTCCAAAACATCACCCACAAAAAGGCCAACATGTTCCCTTATCTTGCCTTTTTTCTTATGATTCTTTCTTTCATTATCCCTTATCTTCCTCCTTACCATAAACCTTAGCCACCATTCCATAATTATAAAGTCCACCTTGCCTTATATATATATTCATGGCTGACACTTAAGGATGAATAGCATAAAAAAATAAATCAAAAATTGCACTAGATGGGATTCGAACCTCAGACCATTAGTACACTCCACACGCCACTTTCCACCTTTACCAATAAACTCTTTATGCTAGCAAAATGCACACTTTTTTCCATAAGCCTTGATGCTACTTACCTTCTTTCCTTAAAGTGCTTCAACACTAAAATTTTCCTATGGCCTAACTTGAACCTGGAAGTTCCTAGAAACCCTATAACTTTCCAAAATCACCTTAATAATAAGTCCAACTTGAAATAATGCCGTTCTCTTATTCTCCAAAAATTTTAAATGCTTCTGTGCTCAAGGTCCAATGGGTCCAATTCTACTAGGCCCAATTTTGGGATGTTACATATGTGATTTAGTCCTTTTCTCAAATTAAGCACACAAACGAACAATTTAATTCACAGAACTTTAGCATATGCTTAATCATATACTAAAGACACAGAAAATAATATTAAAATATTATTCTATCTCGGATTTGTGGTCCCGAAACCACTGTTTCGATTAGGGTCTAAACCGGACTGTTACACTTATAAGGGACAATGTGATTGTGTTGAATGGTATTTGAATATAAATGCTTAAATGTATGAGTTATGTTTGATAAATGATGTGTATTGATCGGTAATACCTCGTAACCCTATTCTGATAGTGAATACGGGTGAGGAGTGTTACAATTTGTTAATTAATTAAGTGAATTTTGCTTAAATGTTAATAATGGACATGAATTTATAAAGTATGCAAATTTGCATTTTTTATATGATTTTGTGCATAAAATTAAAGTATTTCATGTTATTTATTAATATGTTAAATTTACTTATGCAGTGGGACCATAGAGTTGAGTTTTTATAATGTTGTATGGACATAAGCTATTATTCTCATGTGTTGAATGGCAAGACCAAGCTTAATGGGTCATCAAGATGCCACCTTAACCGAATAAAAAAGATGATACATGTTGGTCAAGTCTACAAGCTAGTTGGGTCATTAACCGTCCAGTTCAATAGAAGAGAGGCACAATTCGGCAACCATAATTGAGCAGCCAAGAAATCAATTTTGGGACAATTATTTGAAGGTCCTCACACTTGGAAGAACATTAGAAATCGGCACACAAGATTTGCTTGAGAAACCATTCACCCATTGCATGATTTAAGCATGATTTCATGCTTGAATCAAGCAGCCAAGCCACTTTCTCTTCCACATATCATGGTCCGCCATAGGAGGGAGAAATCCAAGGGATTGTTACTGTTATTTTTAGTAAACACCCTACCTACTTCAATTATAAATACCACACCTATCTCACCTTTTCAATCATCTATTATTCATCCCTTCATCCCTCATTTTAACAACATTCTTCATTCCCTCTCTTGCTCTCTTCATCCACCACGCCAATTATTGTATTTTTCTCTTAGTTTTTAGTAAGCAAAAGCCTTGAAGAGATCATCTCTTGGCTGGCCACCTTGAGGAGCCATTAGCAAAGGTGCAACAGGAGGAGCGGAGGAAAACACCTTCAATCAAGGTTCGCGAGACTGCCTACTTGAAATAGATTTTATCCTTCCGTTACTTGTTGTTTTAAATTAATTATGTTTGCAATGTGTTTTGTGATCTTGACATCAATAATGGTAGCTTAAATCTATTTAGCTAGGTTAATTGCATTAATTCAATGAGATTTGTTTGATTCATGTTTAAAGTGTTTATGCCTCAGTCGATCATGTTTTCAATTAAATTCAAGTATGTATTTCATTCATACATGATTGGATGCATTAGAATTAGCTGACCGATCCTAACCAAATGATGGCTAGTGGACACATTAATTGAAAAGTGCATGCTTAATTTAGATCCTAACTCGACTAAATTGCAGGTTCATAATAATTTTAACGAGCTCTATTATCTTGCATAGTTTTTAGGTTTATGTGATAAAATTGTTTCAAACCTAACCCGTTCCTATTACTTCACATAAATACTAAGAAACTGTTATTTTAATATGATCACTAAAATGCATGTTTCACTAAGTAAAGGATTTCGAAAGGACTTAATTTGGTTTCCAGACTCATGAAAGATCAAGTTGCCATGGAATGTTTTCTAAACACTGTTAAGCATTATGAAAATGAATCAAGTTCATTATTGATTGCTAAAGTTGTGTTTCTGCTACTAAATTCATTCATACATTTAGATAATTTGCATACTTAGATTAAACTTGCATTAGGGATTAACTTTGCATCTAGATAAATTAATCTAGTTTAATCATCATCACTCAAATTATTGTGTTTTTGTCACCAAATTGTTAACTTATAATTTTACAATTAATCAATTAACATACATAGTTCTGTGGAGATGATAACTCATTTACTTACTTATTACTTCAACAACCGTGTACATTTGCACAAACTGAGCATTATGTCCACCTGTAAAAGCAATATGTTAGTTTAAACATATAATAAATAAAACATTTACTGTACGAACTACGTATTTATTAATAAATGATTTTTACCTTGTCACCAACGGAAACATGTATGGGTCATTCACTCGGGTACATAGAAATGGTAACTGCCACCAAGCCAAAGACTACAACAGGAGCAGACAACCACCGATTGACATCTTATTCGGTTCTGTTGCCTGACACAACTCTTGGTATAACATGGCCAACACAGCTGATCCCCAGCTCAATTGTTTGCATTCTTTGAAGTCTACTAGGTGTAGTAGCCACCTTACGTACACCAAATTTTGAGATTTATCAGGCATTAAAATGCCCCTAATTAATTAAAGGATGAATGCTCAGGCGTAATTTTCTTTGACAACTTTAGTCGCCTATGAAGGAAGCTTTCCGAAATTTTTTTCCAACCATTTCATCAATATCTAGCCATCTTCAAATTTGTTCAGGACCTTCCCCAATAATGTCGCGTAGAGATCCTCTTTATCAGGAATGATTGCTGCTCTCGTGAAAATTGGCTCATCCACTAGCAGACTGAGTTGTAATGCCACGTCCTTCAGTGTGATTGTACACTCGTCGTATGGATGATGGAAAGCGTGTGTCTCGGGCCTCTATCTTTCCACCAAGGCACTGATGAGTCTAGTATCGAGTTTGTAGTCCCGAGCATACGAGACGTATGCAAGAATCCCCCCTCTTACAAGTAACCACAAATTTTGGTGATCGGAGGCTTTGCCAAATTATGTATGAACGTCTCCAAAACATGATCATCTTCCTATTTATAACGACAAAAAAAATATTTTAAATTTAAAAAAATAATTTTAACTTAATAAAAAATAATGAAAATTAAATTTTCGTCCTACTACTGCTTGAGTGGTTGAAATGTGATTGTCTTCGAAATGAATTAAAGAGGTTGTCATTCGTGAAACTTAATCCAAGCGAATAAAATACGAAATAATTAAAAAAAAACTAATATTTTTAAATGAGAATATCAAAAAATTTAGAACAAGAACTTGAGAAAATTGAAAAAGTTGAGAGAGTTAGGAGCTTAGAATGTAACACCCCTTACCCGTATTCAACACCGGAATAGGGTACGAGGCATTACCAAAACACATACACTTATAAACGTATTAAACTGAGTCATAAAATTTTATCGAAATTATACAAAATGAACTGCTAAATATTAAAGGCCAACATTTTAGGCCAAACCAATTATGACATATACAAATGACTAAGTCTCCTATACATGCCATAAACTTAAGAGGTTTGTATTCACTTTTACCCCACGATGATAGCTTGATAGTGTGATTACATCTCCGGCGATCTCCAATTCGAGTTAGCATACAACCCTATAAGATATGGGAAATGAAGGGAAGTAAGTTACAAAGCTTAGTAAGTAAGTATGTAAATAATAAGTGATTTATTAACAGGCTTTTATAAATCTTCACAATATGTTCTAGAGATAATACAATCATAATTGCACATAGTTTCACTTTTTATTCATGTTCATCTCAAGCTGTCTACTCGAGTCACATTTACTAAATTATATATATATTGAGATACAGAACTCCAAATTAATATCAGTAAATTTTTCCTGAAACTAAACTCATATATCTTGTTACCATAAAATTTTAAGAATTTTTAGTTTAGCCAATTAATACATTTTATTCTTCAAAGTTTTCCCTATTCTGCTATCTGACAGTTCTAACCATTCTTTGCTAAAATTTAATTATCTATTTTTACAGAATTCAAATTATGTTATAGTTTGTTTCTTATAAAAATATAATCATTAAGGAATCTAAAATATAAATTATGTCCCAAAATTATTCTTGTACAATTTTAATTATTTTACTAGTCGAATCGGGATCTCTAAATCACTCTGAACCAGTCTCACAAATATCTAAATATCTCAAAATACGAATTTCTTTACTTTCTTTGTTTCTTTCATATGAAAATAGACTCAATAACATTTAATTTCATATCTTAGTAAACTAATAATTCCATTTCTACCATTTTTTTGTGATTTTTCAAAATTACTCTATTGCTACTGTCCAAAACTATTTTATTTCTAAATTTACTCTTTCATAATTTCACTTACTCCATTTCATCTTACCAAAAGTTCGCTCAAATATCGAGCACATTGTTCATAAATTTTCACACTTATACTTGCACTTATCCATCGCATAGTCATATTCAATTACACTTAGTCGTTACATGATCACATGTATTTTCACTTGGTCAATTTTCCGTTGAACTCATTGGAATAATAACAGATACACGATGGCCTGCACATAGTACCACCCTTGTAGCCGAAGCTATATGGTACACATAGTAGCCTACGCTTAGTACTACACATGTGACTAAAACCATCACTTACACATAGTGGCTTGCACTTAGTACCACACATGTGATCGAAACTATCGGGTACGCATAGTAACCTGCACTTAGTACTACACATGCGACCTATCTGTCTGGTACACGTAGTAGCCTGCACTTAGTACTACACACGTGACCTAAAACCATACTTAGCTCTCTTGTACACATAGTGGCCTACACTTAGTACCACACATGTGACCTAGCTACCTCATTCATATCTTTTCTATTCTGAATGTTCAACTGGGAATTCTCACTTTTCATCATTTTACCAATTCATCCATAATCAATCACAATTCATAATTTACATCAAATAATTACTCCATATTCAACTATATCTCATATAATATAACAAAATATTAAAACATAAATAAAAATGGTGTATTATTTACATACAAACTTACCTTGAAAGCAAAACCGGTGAAAATGACTTATTCGTCAATTACTCGTTCTAGTTCTAAACCTCGTTTTCCTTGATCTATAATAACATATTTCACTTATTTAATTAATGTACTATTCAAAACAATCATTAACTCAACTTTTGCAAAATTACCATTTTACCCCTAAACTTTTACATATTTACACTTTTTCTCCAATACTCGAAAATTAAACTTCAGCCCTTATTCTTATGTTTTATAACATGCTGATCATTTTTCCCTTCTATGGCAACATCAAATTCTTACTCTATCATACACTTATGAACATTAGGTATTTTTGCCAATTATGTCGTTTTACTCGTTTTCACTTAAAATCGCTTAACAAAAGTTCTTTAACATAATTTCAAGCTTCATATTCTACCATAAAGCATCAAAATACACACTTTTCACCTGTGGGTAATTTTCCAAAGATGAACCCTAGCATGAATTATTGGTAGCATAAACTGTAAATAACTTGAAAAACAGGGCTAGAACGGACTTACCATGAGCTTGGAAAGTTGAGAAAACCCTAGCCATGTATTCTCTTAGTAAATTTCGTCCATATGAAGAAGATGGACAAATTTGGCATTTTAAATTTTGTTTTTAATTCATTTAATTTACAAAATGACCAAAATGCCCTTACAAAAAAATATCTTATCTAACATATACCATAGCCATTTTTGTCCAACAATTTAACCAATGGGCTAATTTCCATTTAAGAACGTCTACTTTAAAATTTCATAGCAATTTGACACCTCTAATTTCTAGAACTCAAGTTTTGCACTTTTTACAATTTAGTCCTTTTGACTAAATTGAGTGGCCAAACGTCAAAATTTTTTAACAAAATTTTCACGAGATCATTCCGTGAAATTGTAGACCATAAAAATAAAATAAAAATAAATTTTATTACGTCGAATTTGTAGCCCCGAAACCACTGTTCCGACTAGGCCCTAATTCGAGATGTTACATAGAAGAATTTAGAGAATAGTATGTGAGTGAAAAAATAAATTTTGGGGTATTTATAGGTAAAAAAATTTACCATTTCCCCCATTTTAATTTTTTTAACGTTGCACGATCAACGTTCAAAAAGTCATTGGATTTGATTGTTGGGGTAAAGCGCGTCCAGCAGGGCACGTTTTTTGTTTCTCCTTCCCAAAAATGACCTATTTCCTTAAATTTTCAAAAAATATGCTCATAAGCCTAATTAAAAAAAAAAGTGGCATATATGGCTAATTTAGTCATCATCTTTGATACCGGTACATTCATAAAATATTCAATGTGGTACATAAACTTTGAAAATGTTCAATGTGATACTTGAACTATTAATATATTCTATTATGATACACTTACTTTCATAAAATGTCCAATATGATAGTTGTACTTTGAAAATATCCAAGGTAATACCTTACCTATCAATATGTGTTTTATTATAGTACCTAGTGTTAACACCTAATGAATTACTAAACTAGCCAATAAAAATTCGACATGTAAAACTTTTTTCCAAATCATTAAGAACACATAGATAATATAATATTAATTTAAAAAATAACTAAACATATGATTAGTTAAAAAAGTAAATACTAAATTTACATAAGTAAAACGTCATCTTCTCTATTTAAATAAATTATCATCTTCTCCAAAGAGTTTTTCATTTAAAATAATATTTTAATTAATTTCAAAATAATATTTTTATTATCCAAGGCACATGTACTTTCATGTATATTTAGTATATACTCTTTTTATTGAGTATATGTTTAGTCTTTTTATTTATTTAATTTTTGTTATATTATCCATGTGGATTATGATTTGAAAACAAAATTTACATGTTGAGTTTTTAATGGTTGGTTTAACAATTCACTAACAATGTTAACACCAATACTATAATCAAACAAATATTGGTAGTTTAGGTACCACATTTTTATTTTTAAAGTACATGTACCACATTGGACATTTTATAAAAATACAAGTATCATATTAGACATTTTATAAAAGTATGAGTGCCATGATAAAACACATATTGATATTTAAGTACCACATTGGACATTTTCTTAATATATATATCACATTAAACATTTTATAAAATTACAAATACCAAATTTGACATTATCCCAAAAATAATTGCAAATAAGCTAAAAATTAAAATAAAATGGCTTAGCATAGAGTTGTCAAATCTCCAAAATTTCAGCTGAATTTTTTATATCCAAAAAACCTCTTAAGTTTGTTTACTTCAAAACAGCTCAGAATAATTTTTTCAAACCTTTGTTATTTTTAAGTAAGTTTAATTAATAATTATTTATATGTTAAGGTTAAAACATATTTTTTATTTTTATTTTTACCAGTTAATTATGCTTTCGATCCTACTAGTGATAGGTTGTTCTTATTACTAATGGCCTCACAATTGCTATTAATGCTATGTTTTTCAGCATTACCTCTTGGCTTCAATCGATTAAAAAGAAAACCTTCAAAATATCCTCCGAGTCTAACTTGAATAAGCGTAGCAACATCTTAGTGTTAAATGTTTAGCTCAACTTATTTGATTTTACCTAATAAAATCTGTTTTCAATCTCACCTAACTTAATTTTTACTTGCATAATAAAATCTCTTTTCAATCTCATCTATATTAATTTTTACCTAAATAAGTATAAATTATTAAACTCATCGAATCAATTGCACAACACGTTAGTATCAAAATCATGCAATAATCACATCAACAATAGTCCAAACAACCAATCACTTAATGAGTTTAGCTCATAATAATATCAAAATCTCCATATCAAAATTTAAACAATTCAAATAAACAAGAATAAGATTTGAGATTATAATTTTGCTCATTCAAGAAGAGACCCCTCTTTCATGAACCTCCATTGAAGCTCAACTTGATCTTCCTTCCAATCTCATTGTAGATCATCAATTGTAGTAAATCAAAGTGTAGAAGTAAATATTTGATTACTAAACAAGAGTATGAAAGTATACAATTAAAACCAAAGTAAAAGAAAATTACAAGAGAAAACTCTGAACAAAAATGCAGAGAAACTAAAAACAATTCTGATTTCTATCTTCTCCCTTTTTTTTCTCCTTTCCTTTTATTCTACTAAGGATAATATTTGTACTAATGGATTAAAAAGAGTTAATCACGATTTTACCCCTAATTTAGACTTGACATAAAGCCTAAAAAGTAAAAATTTCAACAAACGTGGAAAAGATAGTGATGTTCCTTAAGAAAGAATGGGCGCTAGAAATCAACTTCACTTTCATTTATGCTTAAATCGTTTAGATGATATAAAATGAGGAATGCCAACTACAAAACTGGATCTTGTATGAAATGAAAAACAGAATTTTATATCAACAAATTGATGTGTATAATGGCAGCTAGACTGTGCCTTCTTCTGATCTTTCTAATATGAAGATGTTCCCTTTATCATCTCTCCCTATCCTCATCGTATCATCTACATACCTGCAGTGTTCAACCCAACTCAAGGAACAACAATGTGAAGTCAATATTAATACCACAAAACATCCACCAAAACACTAGGAGAAATAGTAAAGGATACGTCATCTCCAGCCACCCTTCCAGATTGAAGATAGCAAGCAGAACATCATAATTTTTCGAGAACAAATTCAACAGCTATGGTTTCTCCAAAACAAATTAAGCTTCAAATTAGGGAACAAATTGAGTATTTCTTTATGATGTACACAACAGTTTACAGCTTACCTGATCAGGAGTGATTGTCAAGTTATCGTGACTTACATCAACTCTCTGCAGATTTTGAAACAAAAAAAAAAAAAAAATACACTTGAATCATGATCCTGGTTTTGTATGCTTGTGGAATGTACAAGGAAAAGGCAGAAAGAAAGGAGGTTTAACTGGTTTGGAAGCGATCTTGAAGGAAGTTTCAATTGTGAGCTTCCCATTTAACAATTTCAATCCTCTGGCATTGAACTTTATCACGTTAACTGCTTTGCTCTCCATTTCCCCATCACCAAATGCTAATGTTAGTAAAACGCGAGTCACATCACAAATCCAGTTTCATAAAGAAAAAATGGCACCCCAATTTTTATTTCACTACTAGGACGAGAATCTGGATATTTAAATCATTCAGTTATGGTATAAGACCCTGAAAAGACTTCATGCATAATTTTGGTACCTAAGTTTGGCTCTTTTTTGGTACTTTTTTTTTTAGTTCAATGTAGTACTTATATTTGACAAAAGTTATTCATTTTAGTACTCAAGAAAACTATGTGTTAATTTTTTTAGTGTTTAATTTGGTTTTGGAGTTGATCTGATGAAAATTTATAATTAACTAATAATATTAACAATTAATTTTCATCAAATTAATCCTAAAATGCTAATTAAATCACATCCATCGCAAAATTAAACAAATTCACAATTTAACACTAAATTATTCTATTACCAAAATCATAAAACATTCAAACCTAATAATATTAGCAATTAATTTTCATGAAATCAACTCTAAAACATGAGTTAATCACTAAAAATTAACACCATTATAATTTGGTACGAAAATATATAATTTTTTGTCAAATTCAAATACCAAATTAAATAAAAATAATACAAGTACCAAAGTACTCAGGCACCAAATAATATATTGAACCGTCAACTCAGTATTTAGAGTGCATAAGAAACTCTTACATGTATACAATACCTTTTCAATATCAATGATCTGGAAAAGCTCTCCCAAAGTGATGAAATCCCTCAACCCAAGCTTTGTTCTCTTGGAACCTAAGATTGTAATAGTACTGTAAACTAGCTTCCAGCAACCACATAGCTTCATTCCATTTATAGAAACAAAAATCTAAAACTACATCCTTAACTTTATTTCAACAAGTAGAATATAAGTTCATGTTCACCTTTTCTAGATTCAAGGTAGGATCTGGAGTTGGATTGTGAGATTCTAGCAGCTTCACCAGAGCTTCAGTGTCATATTTCTTTGAGGATGGGACTCCAAAAACCCCTCTATTGGTTCCTTGGAACACATATACAGAAAAAAAAAAACAATTATCTCAGGAGTTGTTTACCATGTTATTCTGAGGGATATAGAGGAGGACCACACCTTTGAGTTGCTGTAAGAGTTCAGTTTTGAGGTGAGAAAGTGTGTTAGGATCTTGAAATACATCATCCTCACCGCCGATTAAGCCAGCGTTAGGTTCAGCCACTTTGGTGATGAAACATGGATTGAATCTAGTGGTGATAACCATTGGATCTGTGGTTGAGATGGCCCCGCAGCAAGCTTTCATCTTTCCATTGATTCTGGAAATGGGAGGAAGCAAAGGGGGAGCATGGATTGGTTGAGGGTGGATAAGCTTGTTGGAAATGGGGGCAGACATTGGTTGAATCAAGTTTTGTCTCCTTTGTGTTGAGGAAAGAAAATGAAGCACAGATTAGAGAGGTCATAATCTTACATCTTACCCTTAAACAACCCCAATGGCACCATTCATTCAGACAAAAAGTCGGGCCTTGTCCCCCGTCAGATATCGACAATAAACAACAGTTAATAATTTTAGGTTAGCTTGAGATCCGAGCCACTCATTTTTCAACAAACATTATAATAGTACCCTACCAAATAAAGCGGTACCTCTGCCCCCCTGCCTACAAAGCCTCACCTCACCCTTCACTTCATTCACCAAACCCAACACAAGTTCAGCTTTTATCTTTCTCCTCCTTTGGACATCAATGGCAGATTATGAGCCAACACATCATCATCATCATCATCATCATCATCAAAACCAAACAATCCCAAAAGAAACTGCTCTCCAAGTATTAAGCACGATTATCCAACTTCATTTTGAGAAAACCCTGGAAAAAAAGAGAGCTATAGACCTCCAAAAGAAGGAGCTTCACAAGCTTTTCCAGCTCTTCTTCATCTTCCTGGGAATTATCTTCATGGCTCAGTCTCAGTCCAGTCGTCTGCAGTGTCGCCACTGCTGGGCTCTCATCACTCTGCTTTCGCTGTCGCATCTCATATTCTATGTCTCGGTGGCTCAAACCTTGAGGTGCATCAATGGGTTCAAGTACCAGAGGAGGTGCCACAAGCTGACGCTTGGCTTGGCTACAGAGAAGCTGAGGGAAATGAAGTTGAGGATTAACAATGGAGAGTTTGTTGATGGGTTTGGAGAAGAGGATGAGTTCGAAATTCATTACCAGGAACCCCCTGAGAATTACTTTGCTAAGTTCAAGAGGAACTGGGCATTGTATTTTGGCTTCTTGATCTTGATCTATGCCTTCATGGTCTCTTCTTCTGTTGTGCTGCTTTGTTTTTAATTAGGTGTATCAGGGTTTTTGCTTTCCAACTCTTCTGTGGATTTTTCTTCTTTTAACGGGCAGGATAGTTATTTGACGTACTGATTGCTGTGTGTATATGTTAGATTCTTTATTGGGCTCCCTATTATTTTGAAAATTTCAAATTGATGTTGATTATTCTTAATTTGGTTTTAAAAGTGCTTTGAAAAAAAAATACTTTTAAAGGATCATTCTTAATTTAATTATTATTTTTATATTATTTTATAATGTAAAAATATGTATTAAATATATTCAAATGCATTAATATTATAATATATGAATTATAAAAATATGAATTATAATAAAATAATAATTGACTCAAAGGTAGTGCATATTATTATAACATAATATTATTATTTTGATATTAACAAATATTCAACTTAAAATATAGTATAAAAATAATAAAAATTTTGTGATAATTCATTGTTTATATAATAATGAAATATAAATTTTAAATACTTTTAAGTAATTAATATAAGTTGTTTGTAAATTTTAATTGGAATGTATAAATAAAATTTATATTTTATAGTCAATATAAATGAAAGACAAATTTGGTTAAATTTGTCAAATCCCATAATTATTAATTTATGCACAAGAATGAAAATAATGAAGTGATGTGATTTAGTGGTAAAAAGCTCCTTAGTTATCTTAGAGTTTTCTAGTTTGAATCCCCTTGTTTTTTTAATTTTTAATTCAATTTTATTTAACATGTGCATTTAAGCCTTGTCGTCCACCCTTAAGCAGCCCCAAATGGTGTGATTCTCTTCCTCCCTTAGCAAGTTAAACTTGCCATAAGTTGTGAGACACATCCACTTTTTCACTTCTTGTCTCACTCCCTTGTAGAAACCTCATTTCTTGCCAAAATGTTGTAATACAATGAACCTAGTCATGATTGACCAAGATATGCACACCCCTACTCTCATTTTCACCATATTCTTTTTTCTTCTTTTTTCTCTCTTAAATTGAAAAGAGCCACCACCATTTTCCTTTAATTTTTGTTCTTCAACCACCACAACCAACCCTTCCACAACCATCAAGTGACCTCCTAGCCACCTTAAGCGTCGCCCTCTCACTCCTCTTCCCTTCCACCATCATGCCTGACATGATCGCTACCGCGAACAGCGCGGATCTTCTCTTCCTCCACCTATTTCTTTTCTCTTTTCTCATTCTTCTTCCAAACTTTGGTGACCGAACCTTTCTCCCTTTATATTTTTGTCACCACCGTCAGACCACCGGTCCATCGTTGTCGAACCACCATCGTCATCGCCGTCACTGTCATCGGACCACCATCGTCGCCACCGGTGTTCAATTTTTTTTCCTTTTTACTTCCTCTTTCTTCTTTCGATTCCTTAGTGAATAAAACCCTCATTTTCTATCACTTTATCGATTATTTTTAGAGCACTCAAAATCGTCGATCTCATTCCATTCTCGATCCTTCGGCCATCTTGTATTAAATCAAGTGTAAGTGAGGTTATTAGATTCGTAAATCCTTCTTTTAGAAATACCATGGTTGGTCGAATGGTATAGTGTTTTATTATTATCAAAATATTTTTTTATTCATTTATCATAGTTCTAATGCGATTTCGTAACAACTTGAAGGACCAAATGATGCCAACCCAAGAAATCCTTAGTGAGTTGACGAGCACATCGAAACCAAGTCTCGATTTACGGGTAAGTGATGGTGAGAACTTGATGCGACCCCAGTCGCATCATGTTACGACACCACCCGACTCCATCGGGAGTGGCCCAAGCTCGAAGGGCCTAAGTGCAAAATGAAGCCGAATTCTAGCTCAATTAAAGTCCAATCAAATGTGGTTCAGCTCGATTCCAGCTTCTCGAGCTCCGTCCAGCTCAATTCAGCTCATTTGAGCTTATTTCAGCTCGTTTGAGCTCAACTGAGCTTATTTTTAGCTCATTCTTATTTCAATAAATTAAATAAGTTTTAGTTTTATACTAATTAGCTTGCTACAGCTCATTTACGAAAATCCTAGCTCAAATAAGTTTATTAAATGTTTTCACTTAGTTTGAGCTAGTCTTTAATTAATGTGTTTAGTTTAGCTTAACATGATATTTATGATGTCTAGTTCATGCTCTTATCTTGTTCAGCCGAATATACATTGGGATTTAATGTGTTCATGTTTCTTGTAGGTTCAGCCGAATGTATTGAGCACATTTAATGAGATTCAGGCACGGTTAGGTACATGGAATATAAGAGTTCATGCAACGTATGAACTAATGTTCAAGAGTTAAGTTCCTCAAGGTGACCGAATGCATGAAGGAGCCATTAGTGCAAGTACATGCATGGCTTAATACATCGTATGGAAGGATACATGCATAACTAATGTTCAATGGATGGCATTTGAAGGAATTCATGTATTAGGGACGTTCATGCAAGTGGAGACTATTTTATGTTCATGCATTATAACATTTATGGACCAAATTTATGGAAGAACATACCTTTGGACGTTTCTTGCAAGGTCCATGCATTTTCAAGTTGTCCATTCAAGTATTCTACGTACATTAAGCTTTATTTGGCCAAGGGAGGTGTAAGAGCATCAAAGGGCTACACATTCATGAACTAAGGCTATCCTTCATCACTAAGCATGCATGAATGCATCAAGGAAACAACATGATGGTTCGGCCATTCATTCAGCATCCTCTAAGCACTTTTGCTTGTTCATGAAGTTGACTAATGAAGCTCCATTCAGCCGAATTTGGACCTTGTTTTCCAATGGTTTTCTTCTAGTTCATTCTAGAATTTTCTAGCTGAATTTAATTAGCTTTTAAGTCTATGCATTGGCCATTTGGCTACCCTAGCTTAGACCTATAAATACGTTGCTATTTTCATTTGTAAAGGTAGTTGAACTTTGATCAAATCCATGAACTTTGTGTTCTTGAATGAGTTTATCTCCTCTCTATTTTCGTACAAGTTTCGTTTGACTTATCAAGCTTGCTTGTGGCGTCTCTGAACTTGTCTTTGAACTTATCACCTTAACCGGTATGCCGTTCACCTATCCTTCATTTAACCATCTTTCCACCTTAAGCAATATAGAATCTGGGTGACACTTTTTCATGTTGAATCGCTTCTGAAGTTTAAGTTCTTTATCCAACTCCACCAAGCTATCTTTCATTTATTTTTTACCTATCTTAATCATTCTTCCTAAGCCGACAACCTTCTTCATCTATCCTTCTTTCTATCACCCAAAATCGAATCTATCCTCATCCTTATCTAATTTTCCTAAACCATCCTAAAAGCTTCCGCATACTTAACATATTTTCTATCTTTTTTCGAAGGTTCAACTTCTCATCGTAGATGATCGGGCAACTCTTGCAACTCGTGTCTATCGTGGACTCGTGCGCATTATTTGGTATTAGAGCTATAAAATGAGGAGCTACGATGACGATCGAGAGCCGAAATAGGTTCGTAGTTTAAAAAAATTCAAGTGTATTTTATTATTCTTGTAATCAGCATTTCGTGTATTAGAATTGAAAAAAACGAAAATATATACCAAAAAAAAAAGTGTGAAGTTTGCAAGTTCTTGCTTCGTTTTCATCCTTCTAACCCGATCTTCAAAATTCTTCTACCATCATTTGGTACCTTCCAATACCCCAACGCCACGCATACCCCATTTGCCTTTTCTTTTGTTTCAGCCTACCCGATTCACCCAACAATAACCGTTGTAACCCCTTTGAAATCGACCCCGAGCAAGGAAATAGGTCTTTCGAGATGAAATACAAAATTACGAGAGTGAGGTCGAGTGGTAAAAGCACAAGTGCTTACATTAAAGAAAAAGCCATAATTCGAGTGAAACACGAGTGTGAGCGACTTTTGTTTGTGAGTGAACTTGTGAGATTTTGTGGTGAGGTATTTACTTTCTGTTTTTTTAACCATTTTTCTTTTCAGCAATAAATCATGTCTCAAGACGAACTCTTAGCCAATGAATTTCAATACGTGGTGGACGAGGTGAGTCAAATTTTAAAGGAAAAGTTAAGTCCAATACAAAGACGGTTGGACCACATAGAAGAACGAGCTAGACGAAAGCAAATTTTGCCAAGTCGAGAAATGAAGTCAAGGTCATCACGGCGATACACGTCCAAAGACTATTCGTGAAGAGACTCTTATCAAGACTCATATTCATCAAGGCTTTTGAGACAAAGAGACGACGTCTTCGAGTTTGAGACTCATATTCCTCTTAGCCTTAAGGAAGTCCCTCTCGAAGGATCGTTCACGAAGAATTGATCGAGATGTCTACAAGAAAACTTCTTCTTTCTTCGAGCCAAATAATTATCTTTTCGATTCTTTTGTATCATCTTCTTGTTGTACTCAAATTGAAAAAGAATACGAAAGAAAAGAATAAGAAAGTGAAAAAGAAATAGAAAAAGAAGAAAATGAAAATGAAGAAAAGAAAATTGAAAAGAAGTTGAGATTAAGAAAAAAAGTGAAAAAGAAAAAGATGATGAAAAAGAAATGAGAGAAAATAAAGATAGTGAGCGAGAGTAAGAAAAAGAGAGCGAAATTTTATATAACCCTCGCAATGTTTGCTCTTGTTCTGATTTCTTCTTTTCAGGATTTCGACATATCGAGCTATAACTTTCAACTTCAATACCTACCCGATGAAAGACATTTTTGTATGATCAACAAAGGTAAGGTTAAAGTCGAGAACAAACCACACGAGCCCAAATGTAAGCAAGGTAAGGAAATTCTAACTATCGAGTCACGAAGAACATGTTTGAAAGTTCTCGACAACATTTTCGGTGACTTAGTTTTTAAACGATTCCCTTATCTTCATCTGATTAATTGCTTTTCTTTGAATGTTGTTGATATCATTCGTTTCGATCGACAAACCAATTTGATTTTGCATGATGATGGTTTTTCGCAAAAAGCGATTAAAATTTTCGATTGTGATTATTTGGTGCATCAATTACTACCTTGTGAAAATTTCATGAATTGGTGCAAATTTATTTTGAAACATGTGATGAGCTTTGATTCTTCATTATTATGAACGCAAAAATTCCATTGGTTTAACATGTTTGAATTATCTAAACCGTTGCTACATTTTGATCTAAATAATCAAACATATGTTTTTAAACTGGGAATTTGTTTTGGTTCGTTTTGTGAGAAAATCAAGCTCCATCGATTGTGTGCACACGATTTCTATTTATTTGATGTTTGGTTCTTGAATAAGGAAGTGAAGTTTGAAAATTTTATTTTCGATTTAAAATCATTCCTTAAACGATTTTTGTGGTTGTACATGAAGTTTGTGTTTCCTTTGGAAAAGATTAACTCAACCGCGAAGCTTCGACTGCATTATACCCCCGTAGAGCGAAGGTTTGTGTTGATAGAACGAGGTAAAAATGATCCTTGCTTACATCCTTCTAACGGTAAGCCTCCTGAAATCTTTGAGACATTTTTGTTCTCCTCGGATGGTGAAAAACATTGCGTTGGTGATTTGATTTTTGAAAGATACTTAGATCGTGATGTGGGTAACTATTTTGTTTCATTTGAACATGATCTATCTGTCTTGTTTATTGATAAAAAGATTCTTGTTTTTTATAATTTTTATGATGCATGTGTGAGAGAATATATAATCAATCATCTAATGCACGGTATGATTTTGCAACTTCGTGAACCATGTGAATCTTTTCGATTACCTGCTTGTGACAATTATGTCTACCATTTGATTCATTACTCGCAATTTAATCATGACTTGTGGAATCTATCTAAGTTGTATGTCTGTCTTGAAATATATTTGACTTTGTTTCAAACATTTGACGAGGTGTTGCATTGTTTGCATGATAATTTGACTCTGTCCAGCTCCATATATCATATTTGCCTTGTTTCAATTATGCCTGGATTGAAATTTTGTTTGCATTGCTTTTTACTAATTCAACGTTATTCTTTCTAGTTGAATCGATTTCCCTCCACCCCGTTTGATCGAGGAAAGCCTAGTAAAAGGAACTATGTCTTTGAGAACCAACGGCTCGATTCGAGGATGAATCGCTTTCAAGAAGGGGGTATGATGCGACCCCGACCGTATCATGTTACGACACCACTCGGACGCCATCGGGAGTGGCCCAAGCTCGAGGGGCCTAAGTGCAAAATGAAGATGATTCTAGCTCAATTAAAGTCCAATCAAATGAAGTTCAACTCGATTCCAGCTCTTCGAGCTCCGTCCAGCTCAATTCAGCTCATTTGAGCTCATTTCAGCTCGTTTGAGCTCAACCGAGCTTATTTTTAGCTCGTTCTTATTTCAATAAATTAAAATAAGTTTTAGTTTTATACTAATTAGTTTGCTACAACTCATTTACGGAAATCCTAGCTCAAATAAGTTCATTAAATGTTTTCACTTAGTTTGAGCTAGCCGAACTTAATGCTACTAGCTAGTCTTTAATTAATGTGTTTAGTTGAGCTTAGCATGATATTTATGATGTCTAGTTCATGCTCTTATCTTGTTCAGCCGAATATACATTGGGATTTAATGTGTTCATGTTTCTTGTAGGTTCATCCGAATGTATTGAGCACATTTAATGAGATTCATGCACGGCTAGGTACATGGAATATAAGAGTTCATGCATGAACGAATTTATGCATGGTGGACTGGCTATTGGTGATCCTTAAGAAGCTTTTGGCCAAGAGTTAAGTTCCTCAAGGTGACCGAATGCATGAAGGAACCATTAATGCAAGTACATGCATGGCTTAATACATTGTATGGAAGGATACATGCACAACTAATGTTCAATGGATGGCATTTGAAGGAATTCATGTATTAGGGACGTTCATGCAAGTGGAGACTATTTTATGTTCATGCATTAGAATATTCATGGATCGAATTTATGGAAGAACATACCTTTGGACGTTTCTTGCAAGTTCCATGCATTTTCAAGTTGTCCATTCAAGTATTCAAGGTACATTCAAGCTTCATTCGGCCAAGGGAGGTGTAAGAGCATCAAAGGGCTACACATTCATGAACTAAGGCTATCCTTCATCACTAAGCATGCATGAATGCATCAAGGAAACAACATGATGGTTCAGCCATTCATTCATCATCCTCCAAGCACTTTTGCTTGTTCATGAAGCTGACTAATGAAGCTTCATTTAGACGAATGTGGACCTTGTTTTCCAATGGTTTTCTTCTAGTTCATTCTAGAATTTCTAGCTGAATTTAATTAGCTTTTAAGTCTATGCATTCTCCATTTGGCTACCCTAGCTTAGGCCTATAAATACTTTGCTATTTTAATTTATAAAAGTAGTTGAACTTTGATCAAATCCATGAACTTTGTGTTCTTGAGTGAGTTTATCTCCTCTTCATTTTCGTACAAGTTTCATTTAACTTATCAAGCTCACTTGTAGCGTCTCTAAACTTGTCTTTGAACTTATCACCTTAACCGGTGTGGCGTTCACCCATCCTTCGTTTAACCATCTTTCCACCTTAAACAATATAGAAACTGGGGTGACACTTTTTAGTGTTGAATCGCTTCTAACGTTTAAGTTCTTTATCCAACTCCACCAAGCTATCTTTCATTCATTTCTTACCTATCTTAATCATTCTTCCTAAACTGACAACCTTTTTCATCTATCTTTCTTTCTATCACCCAAAATCGAACCTATCCTCATCCTTATCTAATTTTCCAAAACCATCCTAAAAGCTTCCACATACTTAACATATTTTCTATCTTTTTCAAGGTTCAACTTCTCCTCGTAGATGATCGGGCAACTCTTGAAACTCGTGTCTATCGTGGACCCAGGGTGCATCAGAACTATTTTGAATGATTAAAATTTTAAGTATTAAAACAAATTTGATAGATTTATAACTAAAGAAAGTGTTGGGTGTGATAGATTCATATATCGGCTTAGATCCAAGTAGAACCTCTTCTAGTAGGATTGTGGCCATCGGATCTACGGTTTAAGGTGTGGGATCTAACTCTTGATTTGAGTATAATATGATATTATTTTATTTTAATAAAATGTTATTAAATTAATTAATTTAATAGTAAACTGTGTACTTAAGTGGAGTTGAAAACTCAACCAAGAGGTTTGTAAGTGTCCTAAACCATTAAATGATGTGAAAATCTATTATTTGTGATGTGTGGTGTATGTAGTGTTGATCTAAACTCTATATTATGTGATTCATGGCTAAATTTATATGTGATGATCTAAACATGTGATATGTGTATATGTGTGATGAGATCCATGTTTTAATATAAATATATATATAAGCATGTTAAAGTGAAATCTATGTGATATATGAAAATGTGAGCATGATACATGCAAATGTGTAGAAATTAAGGAATATGAGTTATGAGCATGATTATGTGAAATATGCAAAAAGTGAAATATATGTATTAAATTGGCCAAATCACATGCATGGGGCAGGTTTTTGAAATGAGGAAGTTGTGTGGTAGTTTAACTGCGAATATGTGGTCGTTATCGATAATTATGTGGTGGCTTGTCCACAATGTGTTATGTGGCCTTTTCAGCATCTATGTGGTGGCTTGTCCATAAATGTTTGTTATTAGATGGATGAGTTTTGGGGAAATCGATATTGGTGTGTAGCGGAGATGGGTAGGAAATACTTCAAATGCACATCGTTATATAAGCATGTCTCGGTATGGTTATATATATGTGTAAAGTTTGATGATATGTGATTTCTGTGGAAATCATAAATATGATGATTTGGACGTGTTATTCAATCGGTCGAAATGTATGATAAATCATATGTATATATGTTTGTATCAACCTCACTTGAGCCTTTTTAAAGCTCACCCGTGTTACTTGTGTGTCTCAAGCAATCCTCGTAATTAGAACTCAAATTCGGTCATCGGAGGAGCTCTCAGGATAATGTTTTCTTGGTTATGGATTTTAAAAATAATTTTGGGACTTTTACGGACTATATGAGTTTATTTTGGATTTTGTTATGGACTTTAATTTGGGTTTGTCTTAATAACTTTTTAGGACTTTATTTTAAGTTGTGGACTGTGGCATGGGAATATCTATTTTGAAATTTTTGGGAAATATCGCATGGATTGTTTTTATAGGATTCTTCTTTTAAATGATCGTTAAACGTTTTAATAATTATTAGCTGCTACAACCGTGTTTTAAAAACTAAGTTATAATACAAGTATTTTTAAATAAAGAGGAACAAATTAATTTCTATTGAAAAGAACATGGTGTTTTCAAAATAACTTGTTTCGAGGACAAATGGATTTTTCTTATGAAAATGTTTTGGCCATATTCATGGCCCATGTAATTACTCAGATTGGGTCGTAAAGTCTAGGCGCGGTTTAAGGGGTTACAAAATTAACTAAATATGTCATCTTTTTTTATTAGGTCTTTTTTTAATTTAGAGAAATAGGTCATTTTTGGAGAGAAAAAATGGAAGCGCGTCCAGCTAGGCGTGCTTTTTGTACAGTTTGCAGGAAAGCTCGCCCAGTTGGACATATTTTCCTACCACCTTTCCAGAAAGCTCACCTAGCTGGACGCATTTTTCCTTTCTTTCTCCTAGGGTTAAGTTTTTTTTTGTTAGGTTTAAGGGCTTTGTTAGGGTTATGGTTTTTAAGGATTTAGGGGTGAAACTGCGAAAGTTCATGGGTAGATTTGAAGGGCCGGGGATGTGATAACGCGCCTCAGAACACATACATTTCATATGTCATGGCAGGATAGTACCATTACCTTAGAAATCCATCCTAGGGAAGTCAGGTTTTGGGGTGACAATACTTTATATGATCATAGGTCAAAATCTAGGTGAAGGTCCCAGTCGATGGTCATGAAGCGGTCATGGATTCGAGTATAATCAAGTGTTAGTTGACGGTTTTATGTGGTCACCTATAACACCTCTTACTCGTATTCAACGTCGAAACAGGGTTTGAAGCGTTACCTGATTTATACGCAAGCAATCATACAAAAATTGATACATGAATTTTTGCTCAAATTTAAAACTTTTAAAAAACATACATAACGTCCCTAAAATGAGCCTACGAGGCCCAAAACATGCATTAAGAGTGGTTTGGGACTAAACCGAGAACTTTAGAAACTTTTGGAAGACTTAGAGAATTTTTCATACAAAAGGGTCCACACGCCTGTGTGGGTGATGGGACACGCCCGTGTGACATATCACACGCCCGTGCTTCTGGCCATGTCCAAAATAGGGGACATTCTATTTATGACATCATCAACAAAATAGGGTCACACGGCCAAGTCACACACCAGTGTGCTAGGCCGTGTGGCGAATTTAATTTTCATAAATTTTCATAAATAAGGTGTAGACTTCACACAGCCAGGGCACATGCCCATGTCTTAAGGTCGTGTCTCTCACACGGCTGAGACACACGGCTGTGTCTCGTGCCCATGTGCTTACTACTGAGCATTCTGTTTTGCCTAATTAGGGTACAGGGGACACACAGCTGGATCACACGTCCATTGGGTAGACCGTGTGTCACACATGGCCTAGACACATGCCCGTGTGTCTACCTGTGTGGACAACTTTGAGGCTATTTTCGAAGCCCATTTTCCACCCTTATTAGCACAAACACATACATGACTTCAAAGGCACTTAACATGGCATAATTAAGTACTTAGACACCATCAAACAAGTCTTGCTCATGGAATCACCAATCAACTTATACATGCATAAGACACCATACTATGTCAAGCCTAACTTACCAATTCTCATTTAAGCCTTAGTTATCATCATACTAAACAATTCCCAATTAAATCATCAAGCATTCATGGCAACAACATAACTCATCACATACACACAACCACCAACCACATCACAATTGCATAGGCACATGCATGCATGAATAAATAGGCTTACATCCCAATAATCAATATAAGCCATATCTCATGGCCATATACAAAATGAATTGTAATATTATCATAAGCCAACACTTTTGGCTAACCAATATAACATAACAAAATGACCAAGTCCCCCTATACATGCCATACTTAAAAAATACTTGAATTCACTATACCCAAATGATTAGTTTGATAGTATGAATCGAGCTCCGACGTCCTTCGATCCCCGAGTTAGCTTGGCGACACTATAAGAAATGGAAAGGAATGGGTAAGTTTGCATGTAAATAATAAGCAAAATTAAACATGTAGTAACATACACATAGCATATTATAAATTTGCACATAATCGTCAAATGATCACAGGCATAACTTACTCATTTGCATTCTTACCAAAAATGCATCATAAATCGATCTCATTTCTCATGAGTTTTTTGTACGTACCTGTACCACTTCATAACATAATCATAGCATTTCATATCATTAACTTAATCTTTAAATTACCCTTTGAACCAATTGGAATGCTAAAGGATACCCAAGAAACCTCATACACATAGTAAGATGCTAATGCCATATCCCAGATATGGTCTTACATGGGATCACATATCGATGCCGATAGCCCGGCTATGGTCTTACACGATGTCTCATATCGATGCCATGTCCTAGACATGGTCTTACACGAAATCACATATCGATGCCATATCCCAGATATGGTCTTACACGCAATCACACATAACCCTAAGTCATGACAATTGTATTCTATCTATTCCTAAGGTTCAACCGGGAATTTTACCACATCGAATCTTCATCGAACGTACTTATAACAATAATTAAACAATTCATGCAATATCAAATATTAAATGCATAATATAAAGTTGCATTATTTACACACGAACTTACCTTGGTACAAAATATGGACAACTAATTCGATTTAGTCCAAAATCTTGTTCTTTCCCTAGTCTAAGTCTGGACTCCGTTTTTCTTGATCTATAATAGAAAATTTAGCTCATATAATTATCACATTATTCAAATCAGTCCAAAAACCATATTTTGGACAAATTATAATTTTTCCCCTAAACTTTCACATATTTACAAATTAGTCCTTAGGCTTGTAAAATGAAATGTGTCCATTTTCTTTGTCACCCAAGCCTAGCCGAAATTAACACATGCTCATAACAGCCCAAATTTTCCTTCAAATCAAATTTTTAATCCTCATTTTACAACTTTTACAAAAAAGTCCTTTTTGGGTGTTTACATAAAAAATCACTTAGTAAAAGATGTTTATTACACATCAAACTTTCATAATCTACCATGAAACATCAAAAAACATGCATGTCATACATGGGTAAATTTTTAAACATGAACCGTAGCTCAAATAAATGGTAGAAATAGCTAGATCGGTTGATAACAACTTCAAAAACGTAAAAACATTAAAAACAGGGGCTAGGATGTACTTACTATCAAGCTTGAAAAGTGAAGAAACCCTAGCTATGGAGAGCTTCAAAGTTTCAGCCCTAGCTTGAAGAAGATGAGCAAATTTTGCTTCATTTTTCCCTTTTTAATCTTTTATTAACCAAATGACCAAAAGGCCCTTTTTACTAAACTTTAAAATTTTACCTACTCATGCCCATTTTTGTCCATAAAAATAGAAATTGGGAAAATTTATATTCAAGGACCTCTAATTAATAATCCAAAGCTATTTCATACTTAAAGCTTCTAGAATCTCATATTTTGTGACTTTTGCAATTTAGTCCAAAAAGTCAAATTGGACACTTATTTACAAAATTTCTTAACGAAACTTTCACACAATCAAGAAAACATATCATGGATCGGAAAAAAATCATAAAATAAATATTTCTTCTTCGTATTTGTGGTCTCAAAATTACTATTTTGACTAGGCCCAAAATCGAGATGTTACATCACCAGTTCAAGCTTTTTGGTTACCCACAAATGATGCCTTATATATATCATACATAAGATTGAGGCCATAATCATAGGGAAAAATGAAGGGATTTTTGATGTAATCAACATAAATTTTTTTCTCTATTTTCAAGAAGTCGGTATCTTTAACTTTTTATTCTTATCCGAAGGCTGACATCGAGGTGGAAACAAGAGGGCTTTTAGGTGGAGAATGAATGTTTCAACACAGTAGAGGTCAAACTCAGGTCAGCATGACAGCAGTTGTAGTTATTAACGAGTTATTTAATAACGAAAATCATTTCCACCTCGAAATGAGCATCACCTTTACCGTACCGCAATAGCCGCTCGCCATCTAAGAGTCCTCCTACGTCTATAGTGATGTCGATCTCCAGATAAGAAGGAAGGTTAAAGGTACTACTGACTGGAAATGGAGAAAAAATTACGTTGATTATAGCGGGAAGCCCCACAGTTTTTTCGTATGATTATGCCCTCAAACTTCTGTATGGTATTTATATGGCATCTTTTCTGGGTATCCGAAAAGTTTGAGCTTGTGACCATGTAACAACTGTCAACTGGCTCCCTCTTTATACCTCGATCCATAACCGCATAATGACCGTCGATTGAGACCTCTATGTAGACTTCCATCCGTTGCCGTACAAAATAAAATCACCTCAGAACCTGACTTCCCCAGGATAGGCTTCGGAGGTAATGGTTTAATTTTGACATGATATATGAAATGTATGCATCTCGAAACGATATCACATCACCGACGACTCAAGAATACCTTGAATGATCCTAATTTATTAGAGATCAAAATTTTTAACATTGAGAAATGTTGTATAATGGAGGGATGGAGAGGCAAGGGGAGAATATGTTTGAGGGATGATTGTAACACCCCAAAATAGGGCCTAGGAGTTTTAGGTGTAATAGTCTATTTTTAGTGAAATCAGAACAGTGGTTTTGGGACCATAAATCTGAGGTCAAAATATTTATTTTATTATTATTTTAGTGTCTACAACATGTTAATAGAGTCATATGAAAATTTCGTTAAGAAATTTAATCGCTTGCATGATCAATTCAATAAAAGGACTAAATTACATAAAGTACAAAACTAGATTTCTATAAGCTAAAGGGATTTAATAGCTATGAAATTAAATGATTAGAGGGTTTATGTTGTAATTAAACCATTACCATGTTAAGTGGAAAAATATGAACACTTTATTAAATGAATTAAAGGTTAATAATAAAGGTTATATAAGTAATTTAGTAAATAAAATCTAAATTAAGTAAAACAAAATTAATTTTTTCCCTATTCATCTTCTTCAACCGAAATTTAGGGCAAGAATAGCCATTAGAGAAGCCTTTGTAACAGCCCGATTTAGACCCTAGTTGGAATAGTGGTTTGAGACCAAAAATCTGAGGTTAGAAAAATATTTTAATATTGATTTCTATATTTATTATATGTGATTTAGCCTGTGTGAAAGTTTTGTGTGAAGATTTTATCAATTGTGTGTTTAATTTGCGAAAAGGACTTAATAGCATAAAGTGCAAAAGATGTGTGCTAAGTGCCTAATTGTTGTCTTTATAATTTGGAGGTTTTATGATGCAATTAGCCCACTTCATAAGTTAGTGGAAGATGATAGCATGGTTTTTGTGTTATTATTAATTTTCATTAAGGGTAAAATGGTAAAAAGCCTATTAAGTTAATATTAAATAAAACAAAACCAAAAATTTTCTAAAGAAAAATAAAGGAGAAGAGTTTTAGGGTTCGACCATTTGTGTCTTTGATTAATGTATGTTTCAAGCTCGATTTTTGATAATTTCTATGTTTTTGTAATTGTTGCTTTGTGCTCTACAAAACCCATGCTTAAATTTTGTGAATTGATGATGAATTTGAAATGTTCCATGGAAGAATTCATGAGCTTTGCGAAGTTTGGTGATGAATTATGAAATATATGTGTTAGATTAACATATTTTATCTTTGAATTTTTGATGAATTTGAGTAAATTGGGCTAAGTTGAGAAAAGTGTAAATTGAGGGACTAAAATGTGAATTAAATGAAATTTGTCGACTTGTATGAACATAGAGAGAATTCGGCTAGGCATGGGTGAAGTGAAATTATGTGTTTTTTGATTTTATGAAATAGGGACTAAAGTGTTGAAATGTGAAAATGTGAGGGCTATTTTACAAAAGGCCCTAAATATGTGTGTGTGGACTAAATTGAATGAATTGGTGATTGAATGAGTTGAATTTAAATTGTGTATAGACCAAGAAAAGAGAAGTTCGGATCGAGATCGAGGCAAAGACAAAGTCCTCGATTAATCGACCGTTTTGGTACTGCGACGTCTGAGGTAAGTTCAAATATTATACTTGCCATTGAACTTGTATCTATGTGATGATAAATGAATGAATGTATATTAATGAAATAGAAATGTGTTATATATGAACTCGAGTATTGAGGCACTAAGTGTGCGAATTTAGAAAACGAGACAGAGACAATTAGCACTGTGTGTGCGAAACAATAAAAGCTTCAGCTTATTGAGTTGGCACTGTGTGTGCAATACCGATATAAGCTCAGTTTAATGTATTGGCACTAAATGTACGGTGACAATTATGTTTCGACTACAAAAATGGCACTAAGTGTGGGAATAAATCAAAAGAATAGCAAAGGTTGATCAAAATGTAAATTCGATCGGTTGAGTAGTATGATCGGTGAGTAACTATGTGTTGGCAAAGGTATGTATGATACCTATGTGGTTGATGAAATTGAAAGTAGATGAATGGAAGGTTATGTGAGTATTGGATATAGTTGAGTTTATGTATCATTGGTAAATTATCTATGTAATGGTTCAATTTGTAGATTGGTTTAATGAGTTAATTGTATTATATTACAAAATTACTAAGCTTTTGAAAGCTTACTGTGTGATTTGTTTCTCTGTTTTATAGTGTTAGTAAAGCTAGCTCGGATCTAGGAATCGTCAGTATCTCTATCACACTATCAGCAATCTATTTTGGTACTTTGAAGATGTGTATATTTGAATATGGCATGTATAGGCTAGTCAATGTGGTATGTTTTGAGTTGTATAGCCTTGCCATGTGATATGGCTTGGAAATTGAATGTTGTTAGTTTATATTTGAAGCTATGAAAATGAAGATTTTGGTTTGATATAGTGAGATTGGAATTGGTATATTTCATGCTTGAATTGGTTGATAAGAATGGCATATTAAGTGTGAATTTGTAATATGATTAGATGATGCATAGTGATAGGATTTGAGATGTGAAATTGGTTGAGTTGGATGATCATTTTTGGGTAGAAATGATGTTTGGTTAGTAAATGGTTTAGATGATGGTTAAATAGTGCATATATTGGTATGATTGAGTGTCATTTGTGGTATAATTGCTTGTGAAATGAGTCTTGTAGGTTAACTCAAGTGTGGAAGGCAAGTTTAGCCTTGAAAATTGTCTATAACTGCCCATACGGTTGAGCACACGGGTGTGTGGCTCGACCGTGTTGTTTAAGTTTGCCAAGTGAAACAAGTCAGGCACAACCATGAGCTAGACACACGAGCATGTGACTGGCCGTGTGGTGCAAGGCAGGCTCGACCACGGGTGAGGCACATGGGCGTGTCTCAGGCAGTGTGGCCAAGTCAATAAGTATGCCCTGTTTTGCCATGGCTTGGACACATAGGCATGTCTGAGGCCGTGTGAAGCACATGGCCTACCTACACGGACGTGTGACCTTTGTAACTTAGAAAAATGTTTGAATTTCAAAAATTTTTGTAAGTGTTTGGTTTAGTCCCAGCCCTATTCTAAAGCATGTTTAAGGTCTCGATGACCTCACTAAGGGACTGCATGATTATGTTTGAATATTATTGAATGATAATAGACTTGGTGTCGTGAAATGGATATGAAATGTTTCGATTGTTCGGTAATGCCTCTTTGGCGACGATTTTGGGTTAGGGGTGTTACAGCCTTAACATCGTCCATGGAGTTTTGATTGCATGGTATGATTTTTCATCCCATTTTTAATGATTTCTATGTTTTTGGAGTCGTTGTAGCTTAATCTAGCTAGCCTAGGGACTAATTTGCAAAATTGTTAAAAGTATAGGGTTTTACCATTAATGAATGTGTAGTGTTTTGATGTTTGATAATAGAAAATGAATGGTTGTCGATAGATAAACAAGTTTTGTTAAGTGATTTTGGTTGAAAATGTCAAATAAGGATTTATTTGTAAAATGAGAAAATTATGTGGTGAATTGTGTGAAATAATGAATTGTATGCATTGCTATAAGCTTGTATGAAATTTGGCTAGCATGGGTGTAGATTAAATTGCATGAATTTGCATTTTTATGAGCTAGGGACTAAATTGTAAAGAAGTTAAAGTTTAGGGGTAAAAGTGTAAATTTACAAAATATGTAATTTGGGCTGAATTGAATAGAATGGATACTAAATGGATTGAATTTGATTATTTAGATCAAGTTAAGCCTCGTACGGATCTAGATAGAGGGAAAGATAAAGTATCAGACTAGTTGATCCTATTTCATCGTTTTTGTAATCGAGGTAAGTTCGTATGTTAATAAGCATTAAAGAAATTGAGTTTTAAATACTTTATTATTGCATTCTTGATGAATACGACTTCACCAAAATATTTGATGAAGATTTGGCGACGTATGAAATCCCTTTTGAACCTTAGGAATAGATAGGATACAAATGACATGTCATTAGGGGTTGCCGTGTTTTGGGTGCTGGTCCGTACGTTCTACCAGTGGCTGAGTTTTTCATCTTGTGTTATGATTACTCATCAGCTTGTGTGAGCAGCATTGTGTAGCTATGTCTTGACCATCAGCTTGTGTGAACAAACCTAGTGATAGCTTGAGAGTGAGCATTTATATGAGATTGAGATGGTTTCGACCATGTTTTGGCACTTAATGTGCAAGATTCCCGAGTATCCGATAGTATTCTAAATGGTTCAACAGGTAAAGATGATGGTACGAGGATATAAGAGATGATACGAACCTGAAACACCCCACACCCACCCACGAGCTTGGATCGGATCTGGTATGTTCCTCAAGTAAACCGGTTCAAATTCTTTTGTTACTTTGTGAAAAACTTGTGCGATTTTAAAGAAAATTTGTTTGGGTTGGGCTTGTGTTGAAAACCAATTTGAATTTTTATATTAGAAAACCCTTTTTAATTTTAAGTGATAAAACATATAGAGTATATTTTAAAATAAAATACTTAGTCTTTAACTCAATCAAAATTTTTAAAACACAATTAAACAACAAGCAGAAATAAAATCGTTCATCATGGCCTTGTGGCCTTATTACATCAAATCATAATTTCCAAATAATTCAAAATACTAAAATAAATTAAGAGTCCATGAAAATATAAACTTCATGTTGTGCATGGCCACCACAAGTTCTGCCAGTCCGATCTATCACCTGTTCATCACCGAAAAAATATTCCCACAACGGGTGAGTCAAGCAGACTCAATGTGTACACGACACTAAATCATAATAGAATCAGGCATACAATAGTTACACATTCAAAACATAAAATACAAGTTATGATGCATTCCCAAACCTAGACCTAATTATCCATTCGCTACACACCCCGCACTCGCCAGCCACACACCGTGGGGACTACTAAGTCGACCCTCCTTCCGCTACACACCAAATCACGGTCTTAGATCACCGTATTCGTGGTCTTAGGTCACCACTTTTAGATTATTGTGGTCTTAGTCACCACTTTTCAGATATCACGGTCTTAGGTCACCGTGTTCGTGGTCTTAGGTCACCACATTTAGTTCCCCTTTCAAAATAAACCCATATGCCCATAATAATAATATGCATAATATGCCAAAGTTCACATTCTTATCATATTCTCATGTTCAAATAACATTTTTCATATTCCTAGTAGAAGTAGGAAACGTACCTGAGTACTTAGTACCATATCATGGTACTTTAGCCACTTTCATATTCTTAATATCACATATCTCAATTAAACAGGCCATGAAACATATTATAAAGTAGTGTGGGGTACACACCTGATTCGTTTAACAAAGTCCTCGAAATCTCGAAGAAAACCGATTTATAGATTTAGATCTCAAATCCTATAAATTCATCACTTTCTATTAAAAAAGACCATTCGACCACTAATCCAAATCCTAATAGGATTAGTATTAGTTACCTTGTTGTCGAATTGAATTTAAGAATCAAATGCTGGAACTTTATATTCCTCCCTTGTGAAATCGGCTAAACACTATACTACTCCACGGGTTAGTTTTCGGCTTCTGATAATAAATCCAAACATTTAAAATAGGCCTTTGGCCGAATGTCTTAAACACCCCAAAAAGTACCCTTGGCTATGGAGATGTTGAAACCTACATGATATCTGTTAGATCCACTTCTAACACTTAAAACAAAGCCTTTGGATCTTATAGTTTCTTACCTTAAATCCTTGAATCTCAAAATTCTCTTCCTGATTAGCCGAAATTCCTTAGATCCGAAATCCGAATTCCTCCTTTAATATTCGCCAAGAGACAACCAAAAGGGTCGGTTCCTAAATCTTGATTAAAAGAGATTGAACAACAAGAATCCATTGTTCTTACCTTAACACCACAAATGACGGTACCCTTGTTTGAAGCCACAAAGATTCGGCTATGGAAACTTAAACAGGATCAAAGAGGTTTCGATTTTGACAAGAGAAGAGAAAAGAAGAAGAAAAGATGGATTTTTGCTTAAGGAAAATTTTGTGAGAGAAAGAGTGGGCTAGGGAATTTTGGCAATCACTTAGAAAAGATGGAAGAATGGCCTCACTTCTCCTCCCTTAGCCGAATTTACTGTGCTAGAGTCCCTACTTGGCCACCACTCTTCCTTTGTGATAATATTATCCTTTAATTATCACTTTATTAAAAACATTTAATCCAACATTTATCTCTCCAATTTAAAAATCCTTTATTTATCACCCTTTTAATCGAATATTTATGAAAATAAAACACCTCCTTTCTAGAAGCATGTGCAGTCCACCTCGGTCTTACGGGAGCAAAATAAAACCTCCTTTATTTGCTTCCCAAGTGACTCGAACCTGTGCCCATTCCTCTTGCATATGGCGCCATTTCCATAGGCCCTAAGTGACATCTTCAGCCACTTTTCCAAGCCCTGTTTGTGTGTCAAATTTCATAAACTTTTCCTTTTAAGGCCACCTTGCCTTAATTTCCTCTTTTAACTTTAAAACTCGACATTTCTAAGTCATTTTTAAGTTTTCAAAAATTTTCATTCGGCTCTTTAAACATGACATTTCCTTAAATTTCCAAGTTTCCAGAAATGTTCACTTTCCTATTTGCTTAGGCTTCCAAAATGTTCACTTTCCTATTTCACTTAGGTTTCCAAAATGTTTACTTTCTTATTTTACTTAGGTTTCCAAAATATCAACTTTCCTCTTTTTAACGTAACATTCCCATACATTCTCAGGTTTCCAAAAATTATTCAAAATTTATTCATAACGCATAAGACATGTCATTATGTACAATTAAACCGAAAATGCATAGGCCCTTTTCAGTATGTTACAGTTCTACCCCCTTAAAATAATTTCATCCTCGAAATTTCCTAACTAAAATAGTTGAGGGTATTACTGTCGCATTGTCTCTTCTGACTCCCACGAAGCTTCTTCCGATCCATGATTGCGCCATAACACTTTGACTAGAGGAACTGACTTCCCTCGTAGTACTTTCACATCACGTTCCAAGATCCGAATCGGCTCTTCCTCGTAGGATAAGTCTGGCCTTAGCTCCACCTCTTCAACAGGTACCACATGAGACGGATCTGATCAGTAACGACGTAGCATGGATACATGGAATACGTCATGCATCTGCCGCAACTCTGGTGGCAACTTCAATTAGTATGCCACTGGTCCAACTCGCTTCAGTACTCGATAGGGCCCTATAAACCTTGGGCTTAACTTCCCTTCTCGACCGAACCTCATAACCTTCTTCCAAGGTGAGACCTTTAAAAACACTTGATCTCCCACTTCAAACTCTATCTCCTTTCGTCTAAGGTCTGTGTATGGCTTCTGCCTATCAGAGGCTTCCTTTAATCGTGCTCGGATTATCTCAACCTTTTCCTCAGTTTCTGCCACTAACTCCGGACCCAAAACTCGACGTTCTCCTAACTCAGTCCAACAAGTAGGAGTTTGACACTTCCGACCATACAACGCTTCATATGGTGCCATCTGAATGCTAGCCTGATAGTTGTTGTTGTAGGCGAACTCAGCTGAAGGCAAATACTCTTCCCAACTTCCTCGAAAATCCATCACACTGACCTCTCAACATATCCTCCAACACTTGTATAACCCATTCGGATCGCCCGTCAATTGTGGATGAAAAGCCGTAGTGAAGACCAACTTAGTGCCTAAAGCTTGATGAAGTGCCTTCCAAAATCGAGACGTGAACCTTGGGTCTCTATCGGAGATGATCGATATCGGTACTCCATGTAACCTCACGATTTCTGCCACATATAACTTGGCTAACTTTTGAAGAGAATAGTCCACTCTTACCGGGATAAAGTGTGTGGACTTAGTCAAACAATCCACTATCACCCATACCGAGTCCTTCTTAGTAGGCGTAAGGGGAAGCCCACTAACGAAGTCCACGGTAATTCTCTCCCACTTCCATTGCAGAATTTTGATTGGTTGAAGCAATCCCGATGGGACTTGGTGTTCAGCCTTAACTTGCTGACACGTCAGGCATTTCCCCACTAATTCGGTCACTTCTCGCTTAAGATTAGACCACCAAAATTGTTCCCTTAGATCTCTATACAGCTTAATGCCTCCGGGATGCATAGCATAAGGGCTACTATGCGCCTCCCGAAGAATCCTTTGTCTTAACTCCTTGTCGCTCTAAGATACGACTTTACCTTTGTAGCACAATACTCCTTCATCATTAATGCCATAATCCTTTAACTCTCCATCCTGTACTTGTCAGTAACTTAGCACTTAGGTCCTTATCACCAATTGTCCCTCTTTCACTTCCTTCACCATGTGGGCTTGACTTGCAACTCGCCAACAAGCTTCCATCATCATCTGAGACTTAAGTGAGCGAACAAAGCCCTTAGATCCGACACAACCTTCCTACTTAGGGCATCAGCTACCACATTCGCCTTGCCTGGATGATATTCTATCAAACAATCGTAGTCCTTCAACAATTTCACCCACCTTTGTTGCCTCAAGTTCAACTACTTCGAGTCAACAAGTACTTAAGACTTTTATGGACTGTGTAGATAACTGACCTTTCTCCATAAAGGTAGTGCCTCCAAACCTTAAGGGCGAAAAACCATCTTTGCCAGCCCAAGTCATGAGTTGGGTAGTTAACCTCATGTGGCCTTAATCGCCGAGACGCATAAGCGACCACTTTTCCATCTTGCATTAGCACACACCTAACCTCGATGCGAAGCGCCACAAGACACCACAAAATCTTTTCACGCCTCCCATTTGAATTAACACTGAGCTTAGTCAACACCTTTTAAGCTTTTCAAAGCTCTCCTGTTGCTTATCCGTCCATTCAAATGGTACTTCCTTCCTTAGCAACTTTGTCAAAGGCGTGGCTATTGACGAGAACCCTTCCACGAACCTTCTGTAATAGCCTGCCAAACCTAAAAAACTTCGGATCTCAGCCACGGACCTAGGTGGTTTCCAATCCAACATTGCTTCGATTTTCCTAAGATCCACTCTTATTCCTTCTGCGGATACCACATGTCCTAGGAATGCCACCTCCTTAAGCCAAAATTCACACTTGCTGAATTTGGCATAGAGCTTTTTCTCCCTTAACATTTGTAGCACAACTCGGAGATGCTCATCATGCTCCTCCTTCGACTTCGAGTATACCAAAATATCGTCGATGAACACAACGACGAACCTATCCAAGTAGGGTTGGAAAACCCAATTCATCATATCCATGAACGCGGCTGGAGCGTTCGTCAATCCAAACGGCATCACCACAAACTCAAAATGGTCGTATCTTGTCCTACAAATAGTCTTATGGATATCAGCCTCCTTCACTTCAACTGATGATATCCCGACCTTAAGTCGATCTTTGAAAATACTGCGACCCCCTTCAGCTGATCAAACAAGTCATCGATCCTTGGCAAAGGATACTTGTTCTTAATGGTCATCTTATTCAACTAAAGGTAGTCTATGTACATCCGCATAGTTCTGTCATTCTTCTTTACAAACAGGACCGGTGCTCCCCATGGAGACATCACTGGGTCGAACGAACCCACGATCCAATAACTCTTGGAGTTGAGCCTTGAGCTCAACTAACTCCGTTGGCGCCATTCGGTATGGAGCGATTGACACATGAGCCGTTCCCGGTAACAAATCTATTCCAAATTCCACCTCCCTATCTGGGGGTATTCCTGGTAATTCCTCCGGATACATCTTCAAAGTCCTTTACCGTTCTCACTCCACTAACACCTTCTTCCTTTCCACCTAGCGCACTTACGAAGGCTAAGAATGCCTTGCACCCTTTCCTAACCATTTTCTCAACCTTCAGCGCTGAAACTACGTTAGACAGGTAGTTCCTCCTTTCTCCGATCATTACTACTACTTCATCCTCTGGGGTCCTTAGTTCTATTCGTTTAGCCGCACAATCTAACACGACTCGGTGCTCTACTAGCCAATCCATACCAAGTATGAGCTCAAACTCTCCAAAGGGTAGTTCCATTAAGTCGGCCCAGAAGTTTACTCCCTGAATCTCTAAGGGTACATTCTGAAAGATCTTATCAACCACTATAGTTTGGCTTAATGGGCTTACTACAGTCATCTGCCTATCAGAAAGTTTAGAGTCTAGGCCTAGTGTGTCCACTATACTACATGCAACATAGGAATGGGTCGAGCCCACATCAATTAGAGAAAAATAGGGCTTGTCAAAAATAAAGAACGTACCGGTTATAACATCCGACGCGTCTCTATCCTCCCTTCGGTGAACCGCATAAACCAAACCCAGTTGCCTTGCCTTAGTATTAGCAGCACCTCTGCCCTATGTTCCACGGCCTCTGTCAGCACCATTTCCTCGGTTATTCGAACCATGACCTCATTGAGGCTGCGGTCCTCCTCTACCAGCCTGACTAATATTTTGAGCTACTGGTTGGCTTTCCTCTGTGTTCTTGGGGCAATCCTTGACCATATGGTCCTTGGACCCACACCTAAAACATCCTCCGATTTTCCTCCAGCACTCTCTTAGGTGCTTCTTTCCACACACATCACAAGGTCGACATGCCCTTCCGATCCAAACTTGTCGACCTCATGACCCATCAACTCTAGGCCTCTTATGAACCTTTTCAGATGACCCAAAACCTCTTTTGGGCCTATTCCTATCCATAGCCTGCTTAGTAGAATCCTTGATTCCCTCGGCCACCTTGGCCTTTTCTACCAAAGCAGAGAACTCCCGCTCTTGATGCAGTGCTATCAATAGTCTCAGATCATCCCTTAGCCTGTCCTCAAAACGGACACAGCGCTCATGCTCAGTTGCCACTACACCTCGAGCATAACGGCTCAACCTTAAAAATTCTACCTCATACTCTGCCACAGACTTGTTCCCTTAAACCAGCCCCAAAAAAGCTTTCCTTTGCTCATCAGTATACCTGGTTCCTACATACTTCTTCTGATAAGCTTCCTTAACGTACTCCCAGGTCAGATCCTCAGCTGTGGCACCATCCCGAACAGTTATCCACCACTGATACGCTTCATCGCGTAACAGTGCCACCATTCCTTTTAACTTTTCCTCAGGGGTCAGATCAAGCTCATCCATGATGCGCTCGATTGCTTCAACCAAGATTTCACCAGTCTTTGGTGCTACTCGAACACTCCATGAAACATTTCAACTCCATTAGCTCAGAGCCATTCAGGTACAGACTTTTGATTTCCCAAATTTCCTCCTACACCAGCCACCAATTCCAATACTCGCATGACCTGACACCACGACACAAAGATCTTCCCCGTCGAGCTTGTCGCTCAACACCCACAGCTGGGGGTAGTGGTGGCGGTGGTATCTCATTGTCAGACCCTTGACCTGATCTAACGAGTTCTGACACAGTTATCCTTCCTCTACCTTATCCACGACGGCCACGTCCTCTAGAGCTCATTTTTAGCGTCGTGATTTGATTAAGAAGTTTTATGAATTAGTACTTTTGTTTCACTTGTTTACCCGCGAAGGAGTTTTATGAAAAAGAATTTAGGAGTGGTTCTTTTGTATTCATACATGCACACAGTCTTTTCATTCATTCATCCATCCACCAAATAGTTATGAACTTTTGTTCATTCAGAGAAATGTTGTAGTTTTTCATTGTTGTTGTTTTCCACTACCCAGGGGTATTTTCGTAATTTTGTCCTACAGGGGTATTTTCGTAATTTTTCAAAAAGAAAAAGTTCCTTGGTGATTTTGTCACAAAGTATTTTGATATTTTTAAATTCCTGATGTATTTTAGAAAAATTTTAAAATTTGAGGGTATTTTGGTAATTTTAGACCTTAGGGGTATTTCGGTAATTTTTCACAAATCAAGGTAAATTTGTAAAATTTAATAAATCAAGGATATTTCAAAAGTTGTAAAACTTTGAGGGTTCTTTTTGAGAATTGCATTTTCCAAAACAGTGATGTTGCAAAAATTTTAGAAATTAGGGTCATTTTGGTAATTTTGTAAGTTAGGGGTAATTTTGTAATTTTCCAAAATCAAGGTATTTTTTTATATTTTGCAAATTAGAGTTGTTGAATGTTTATAAAATAATGAAATTTTGATAGAACTATTGAGTAGTTGGTCATTTTATAAACCAAGGGCATTTTGGTAATTTTACCACTAAGGGCATTTTTGTAATTTCGTAAAGCGAAATTTTTTTTTAGAAAATTTTGTAAAGATGGTTTTCACAAATTTAAAAGAAAGTTTTAACAGTTTTAAAACTAGGGTTTTGTTGTTTTTATAAAACACGGCTAGTTCCCTTTCGGGTTTTAGTCATTGTGTTTAGCCTATGATCGAGCCCTCTTGGTCAGGGTGAAGCAAGGCTACGTACTAGGCAGGATTCGAGTGGAGAGGAGGTGAGTTACGAGGACTGCTTAAATACCAAGCTCCCACCGAAACCATTCCTAGACATGCGCACAGAGGTTGCCACACCAACTGAGCCCTCTGGGTTAGGGTGAACCGAAGCTACGCACTGTAGGATTCTGCAAGAGGAGGTGAGTCACTAGGACCTGCTTAAATACTAGGCTCTTAGAATCCAATCCTAGACATGCGCACAGGGGTTACCACACCCTAACTCAGTGACTTAGCCATAGGTTTGTTGAGTGCATTAAGTCTTATGTATTTGTGTTTGAGTAGGCTAGTCCTAGGGTTCAAGTTCCTATCATGCTATTCTACGTTCCATGCCTTTTCTACCCTTCTAATATTCATAACATAATTCACATAATCACCCAAATAGTTAGGGGTACTTACCTGGTGGACTACGGGTCGGAGACTTAGGTGCCATGCCAGAAAACCTGCTTATTTCATAAAATATTTTCAAAAACTCATTTGGGGTCACTTTGAAAATGTTTTGGGTCTTAGCCCACAGGCCGAGAGTTTTAAAACTGGGCTCTGATACCAAATTGAAACACCCCACACCCGGCCCACGAGCCTGGACCGGATCTGGTATGTTCCTCAAGTAAATCGGTTCAAATTCTTTTGTTACTTTGTGAAAAACTTGTGCGATTTTAAAGAAAATTTGTTTGGGTTGGGCTTCTGTTGAAAACCAATTTGAATTTTTATATTAGAAAACCCTTTTTAATTTTAAGTGATAAAACATATAGAGTATATTTTAAAATAAAATACTTAGTCTTTAACTCAATCAAAATTTTTAAAACACAATTAAACAACAAGCAGAAATAAAATCGTTCATCATGGCCTTGTGGCCTTATTACATCAAATCATAATTTCCAAATAATTCAAAATACTAAAATAAATTAAGAGTCCATGAAAATATAAACTTCATGTTGTGCATGGCCACCACAAGTTCTCTTGTCCGGTCCATCATTGCTCATCACCGAAAAAATATTCCCTAGCGGGGTGAGTCAAACAGACTCAATTTGTACACGACACTAAATCATAATAGAATCAGGCATACAATAGTTACACATTCAAAACATAAAATACAAGTTATGATGCATTCCCAAACCTAGACCTAATTATTCATCCGCTACACACCCCCGTACCTGCCAGTCACACCGTGGGGACTACTAAGTCGACCCTCCTTCTGCTACACACCAAATCGCAGTCTTAGATCACCACATTCGTGGTCTTAGGTCACCACTTTTAGATTACTGTGGTCTTAGGTCACCACTTTTCAGATATCACGGTCTTAGGTCACCGTGTTCGTGGTCTTAGGTCACCACAATTACTTCCCCTTTCAAAATAAACCCATATGCCCATAATAATAATATGCATAATATGCCAAAGTTCACATTCTTATCATATTCTCATGTTCAAATAACATTTTTCATATTCCTAGTAGAAGTAGGAAACGTACCTGAGTACTTAGTACCATATCATGGTACTTTAGCCACTTTCATATTCTTAATATCACATATCTCAATTAAACAGGCCATGAAACATATTATAAAGTAGTGTGGGGTACACACCTGATTCGTTTAATGAAGTCCTCGAAATCACGAAGAAAATCGATTTACAGATTTAGATCTCAAATCCTACATAAATTCATCACTTTCTATTTAAAAAGACCATTCGGCCACTAATCCAAATCCTAATAGGATTAGTATTAGTTACCTTGTTGCCGAATTGAATTTAAGAATCAAATGCCGGAACTTTATATTCCTCCCTTGTGAAATCGGTTAAACACTATATTACTCCACGGGTTAGTTTTCGGCTTCTAATAATAAATCCAAACATTTAAAATAGGCCTTTGGTGAATGTCTTAAACACATACCTTGTGATCCCAAAAGTACCCTTGGCTATGGAGATGTTGAAACCTACATGATATCTCATTAGATCCACTTCTAACACTTAAAACAAAGCCTTTGGATCTTATAGTTTCTTACCTTAAATCCTTGAATCTCGAAATTCTCTTCCTGATTAGCCGAAATTACTTAGATCTGAAATCTCGAAATTCCTCCTTTAATATTCGGCCAAGAGACAACCAAAAGGGTCAGTTCCTAAATCTTGATTAAAAGAGATTGAATAATAAGAATCCATTGTTCTTACCTTAACACCACAGTCGACGACACCCTTGTTTGAAGCCACAAAGATTCGGCTATGGAGACTTAAACAGGGATCAAAGGGGTTTCGGTTTTGATAGTAGAAGAGAAAAGAAGAAGAAAGATGAATTTTTGCTTAAGGAAAATTTTGACAGAGAAAGAGTGGGCTAGGGAATTTTCGGCAATCACTTAGAAAAATGGAAGAATGGCCTCACTTCTCCTCCCTTAGCCGAATTTACCAGGCTAGAGTCCCCTACTTGGCCACCACTCTTCCTTTGTGATTATATTATCCTTTAATTATCACTTTATTAAAAACATTTAATCCAACATTTATCTCTCCAATTTAAAAATCCTTTATTTATCACCCCTTTTAATCGAATATTTATGAAAATAAAACACCTCCTTTCTAGAAGCATGTGCCGTCCACCTCAGTCTTCTGGGAGCAAAAATAAAACCTCCTTTATTTGCTTCCCAAGTGACTCGAACCCAGGCCCATTCCTCTTGCATATGGCGCCATTTCCATAGGCCCTAAGTGACATCTTCAGGCCACTTTTCCAAGCCTGTTTGTGTGTCAAATTTCACAAACTTTTTCTTTTAAGGCCACCTTGCCTTAATTTCCTCTTTAACTTTAAAACTCGACATTTCTAAGTCATTTTAAGTTTCCAAAAATTTTGTTCGGCTCTTTAAACATGACATTTCCTTACATTTCCAAGTTTCCAGAAATGTTCACTTTCCTATTTGCTTAGGTTTCCAAAATGTTCACTTTCCTATTTCACTTAGGTTTCCAAAATGTTTACTTTCCTATTTTACTTAGGTTTCCAAAATATCAACTTTCCTCTTTTTAACGTAACATTCCCATACATTCTCAGGTTTCCAAAAATTATTCAAAATTTATTCATAACGCATAAGACATGTCATTATGTACAAATAAATCGAAAATGCATAGGCCCTTTTCAGTATGTTATAGAACCAATTCAAGTATTTGTGAGAAGTATGACAAGTAATTTATAGTTGATGTATTCATACATGACTAACATGGTTATGATTATGTGCTAACTTTTGAATTTGATTGAAACTTACATATGTTTAATTATACTTCTTTAAATTGAGAATGAATGGTAAGTTGTACTTATTAGACTTATGAGCTTACTAATCTTAATAGCTTACCCTATTTACTTTTCTGTGTTTTATAGTGATTTCGAAGCTTGCTCAGATTGGAAGTTGTCAGAGATCCTATCACACTATCTAGCCATTGTTTTGGGTACTTTTGAACTTTGTGTATTTTGTTTATATGGCATGTATAGGTCATTTGGCTAATGGAAGCCTATATGTTTTGGTTATGTAATTAGTCATTTAATATGACTTGATTTGGCATATGTTGGTATATGTATGTATATATGGTTATTCTCAATTTGTATGTATTTGGATTGCCATGGAAATGCCTTAATTGTGGTTTGGAAATTTTGAGCATCATGTGGTTGAGATTGAGAAATGGTATATTGGTTATGTGTTAGGCACAAAAGTATATATGCATTTGACCCTTTATATGATTTTTGGAAGTGATATTGGTATGATTGTGAATGCCCAATTGTGAAGTTTATGAGCATTGTCTATTGTTGGTATTGGTATAGCATGATTTGGACTTGGTTGTGATTATTTGAATGTTATTGATGTTAGGGTCATATGCTATTGTATGTGTTTAGGTTGATGCAAATTTGGGTGAGAAATGTGGCTTGAAACATAGCCTATTTTTGTCCACACGGGCAGAGACACGGGCATGTGTCTCAGCTATGTGTGACAGACGGCTAGGTGACGCAGCCGTGTGTCCCCTGATACTTATTTAGAAACCAAGTCAGTAGCTTCATACGACCTAACACATGGACGTGTGTCTTGGCCGTGTGGCACAAGTCAGTATACCCTCCAGTTTTGACACGGCCTAGCACACGGGCGTGTGAGTCCATTCCAAGGTTACATGGTCTAGTCACATTGGCGTGTGGTTGGCCGTGTGACCCAAGTTAGTGAGTTACACGGGGTCAAACTTGGGCTGGGACATAGCCATGTGATCCATTTTGAATTTCCACACGGGCTATGACACGGGCATGTCTCTTGGCTTTGTTAGACACATGGCCTGGTCCCACGGGCGTTTGTCCTCTGTACTCTAAAAATTTTCAATGTAACACCCCAAATTTTGGGCCTAGAAGAAATGGGCTTCACGTACTGGAGGAATTGGAATTTAGTTGTGCATGTGAATAACATAAAAATATGTCTGCTTTGGTGTTAAGGGTCCTGAAAGGTATTGGAGAAGTCCTGGGTTCAATCTTGGACTCTAGAAAAATTTATGGTAAATGTGAATTAAACCCTTGGTACTTGTTAGTAGGCTTTAAGAATAGTTAGGGTGGAAATATGACGCAAGGAAGCATGTGTTCTAGTGGCTAAGGCGTCATGGTGTGGCAAGGGATCTTGAGTTCGAATCGCATGGGATACAAAGGGGATTTTATTTTATTTTCATGAGATGAGAGAGGTAGAGTTGGATTAAAACTCTCTTGAGGTGGTTGTTGACTTGGTTTTGGATGAATTGGTATTAAAACTCTCTTGAGGTGGTTGTTGACTTGGTTTTGGATGAATTGGTTGGAGAGTTTGAATTTGTCTTGTGAGTTGGTTGTGGAGGATATCAAGGAGGGATAAGGGGAGAGGATCATAGAGATTTTCAAGGAGTTTGAGATTGGGGGAAGTTGTAGCCGAATTAGGGAACTGGTTGGTGCAAAATTCGGCTAAGGGGTTTGGGGATGTGCATTTTCGGCATTTTGTTTTTGAATAGGTGTCGAATTTTCTCTTAGGCTTTTGGGGGTGTGCGTTTTATCATTTTAAGAGCGGGGGAGTTCCTTTCTTGGTGTAGTTTTAGCTTAGAGCAAGTGGTGCCGAATTGGTATTTTTGTTCTTCTCTTTCTTTTTACAAGTATAGTCAATTTTGAGTGTGACTATTTGGGCAGTCTTTTTACTTCTCTATTTCTTTCGAGTGCCTTTCTCTTCTCTTCTTGTTTTCGGCATTACTCTTGTGGTATTTGGCCAAGCCTGTGTTCTTCGTCTCTTACAACCATAGTCGACTACATTAGCCCTTCTCTCCCTATTCAACTACTTTTCTTCTACCATTAATAACCTTCCCATTATTGGCCGAATTTAACCTCTCTCTTGTACTCTGATTCTATCTTAACCTATTCTTTGTGGAGTTTCTTTTGGTCTCTTTCCTAGCCGAAGCCCCTCTTCATCTCGTTGCCCATCCCTTTTTTATTTTATTTTGATGCACTCACATTTTGTTAAGCCAAATACTCTTCTCTGATCATTTCTCTCTAATTCAATGCATTACCCAACACTTGTGTGTTACTCCTTTAGTTTGCAACCGATTCTGCGGGTTGGTTGTAGACCGGAGGGTTTGACAATTGTTTGAAAGTTGGGGAAACAGGTGTTTTATTGTTGGTAAGGTCACAGTAGTTGATTTAGTTTTCTGTCGATTTCTTTTTTTTTTCGTTTTGGATAAATAATCGTTATGATGTTTTAATCTAGGTGCGAGGATATTTGAGGTGCGGTTCGTTTCACGAGCAGGTGTGTAACAGTACCCTGTATTCGATAGTTGGCGAGAAAGCTGATAGAGTGTGTGTAACCACACTTCTTCTGATCGTAGATCGACAAAATGTCGAAAAGTCGAAGTACCGACGAATGAAGCCAAACGAGTGTGCAATCGCACGTGTGGTGGACCGAGCCCATGAATATGGGCGTAAGATGGTTGAGGCCACTATGAGCATTCTCATGGGCTTAGGTCGTTTTGGGCCGCGTTGGGGCCAAAATGGGCCATGTGGGCCCAATGGGCCTATAGGCCTCACACGGATTAAATGGCTAGTGGGCCCCACACGGATAAAATGCATGTTATATGGTTTCTGTTGGTTTGAACTGTACTGTTCGTATAGCCGAGGCTATTTCTGGGCTAATTAGGCCACACGAGCATGTGGGCCCACTTAGGTCGAATAATGGGCCTTAGGCCCATTTACACCGTTGTGTCTATTTGGGTTACTTAAGTCGCTCGAGGCGATGGTGGACCTTCTGTTGCATCGTTAAGCCCCAGATTGTGAAATTATAGAAATACCCCCAATTTATGAAATTACCAAAATACCCTCGATTTGTGAAATTATTGAAATACCCCTGATTTGTGAAATTACCGAAATACCCCTAATTTGTGAAATTACCAAAATACCCTGATTTGTTAAATTATCGAAATACCCCCAATTTGTAAAATTACTAAAATACCCCTGATTTGTGAAATTATCGAAATACCCTCGATTTGTGAAATTATTGAAATACCCCCAATTTATAAAATTATCGAAATACCCTTGATTTGTGAAATTATCAAAATACCCCTGATTTGGAAAATTATCGAAATACCCCCGATTTACAAAATTACCGAAATACCCTTGTAGCGTAGAATTACCAAAATACCCTTGAAAGGTAAGATTACCGAAATACCCCTGTAGGGTAGAATTATCGAAATACCCCTGAAGGATAAGATTATCGAAATACGCTTATAAGGTAAAATGACTATTTTGCCCTTGTGGGTAAATGACTGACTTAGTCTATGAATTTGACTGATTTGACTGTGATCGTATTATTGTGTTTAAACTGACTTGATTATGGTCGTGTGGCTGATATGCTTTTAATATATGTCTAAATGACTGTTACTAAGCATGGCCATTTTGCATACACGTGTAATGATTGAGCATGACATACACGACATATTCATGGGGTTGGGACATTGATACGGAGGAAGTTCTGATAGGGTCACACGGGTCACATGGGATGACTGTGGATCCAGTATTGATCTGTTAAGGTCGCACGGGTCGCATGAGACAGCTGTGGACTAACGGACGGCTTAAAGCCGCATAATCTGATTATGGCTCTTTGCCAACCTAAATATGGCTCTGTGCCATCTTGACTATGGCTTTGTGCCAATCGTATTTACCCGTGGCTATGTGCCTAACATATATACTTATGACTCTGTGTCGATCATAATTACTCGTGGCTGTGTGCCGATTATATTATTGTCACTGATGGCTATGTGCCAAACTTATTACAGTTATCGATAGCTTTGTGCCATCCTGATTATGGCTCTGTGCCATCCTGATTATGGTTTATAACCATTCTATTTATGGCTTTTAGCCGTTTTGCTAATTGATAGTGTTGCTGCGATATTTATGGCTTTTAACCGTTTTGTCTACGGTGTCGAGCCGTTCTGTTGACTTAGTGCCACAACCGGTGCTAAGCTTAATGTGTTGGCTGAGTGGGTCGATTTTATCCCCACAAGAGTACGGGGTTGGTACGGGTGGTATGTTGGCTGGATCGGGGTGGGATGCATCCTTATACTGTTGCATATCTATTTATGAGATTTGTCACTGTACTGGCTTAGGGTCACTTGTTCTGTATTGGTTTGGGCTGGGCCCAATTGATTCTATTATGGGCTGTGACCCAAATGATATTGTAGTGGGTTTTAGCCCACGTATGCTCTGAACTGGACTGTACTGTTACTGTTAAAGGGCTTTGGCCCAGACTATTTTGGTTTCTGTTTCCTTATACTGACTGTTACTCGAGTAAGTTGATTACACACTGAGTTTTCGTAAACTTACCCCATTTTTAACTGTGTAGGTAATCTCTAGCATTCAGAGGGTCGGTGCTGTGAGGGACTCGGAGGTGACCACACGACTGTGGCTGTTATGCTTTGGACTTTATATATGTTTTAAATTCCTTTTTGGGTTTTAATTTCTGTAATAAGGCCTCTCTGAATTTAATTCTGAATTTGGGATTTTGTTATGTTTTATATCTGTTAGACGTAGATAAATTTTCAACCCAATTACTGTTTTTAAAAACATACATTTTAAACTTCTTTACCTTAAATTATCTTCTGCAACTAAAAGAGATTTTTAACGAAGTTAATAACTTTTTTAAAAGTGATTAAATTTTCAATGAACCACGTTTTGAAATTGAATGAACACAAATTGAGACTTTAGCTTTTAAATATTAAGGAGGCTTTTTAATGAAAACATGGGTTTCGTAAAACACTTCAATGTGACACGCCAGATTCAGGCCTAACTTCTGGGCCGGGTTTGGGGTGTTACATTCAATTTTTTTTCCAAAATTTCCTTGAGTTCTCAGTTTAGTCTCGAACCACTTCTAATGCTTGTTTTGGAGCCTCAAGGGCTTGTTTAGGGACTATATGTATGTATTTGAATGGTATTTAATGTGAATTCTAATTGTATTCGAATTGTAAGGTTGTAAAAGAAATAAGTTTGATAATGTTTCGTAATCCTATTTAAGCAATGAAAATGGGTTAGGGGTGTTATATTTATTGGTATCAGAGTTATTGTTTAATCGATTCTAGGACTAACATAGTGTGTGTCAGTCTACTATACATGCCATATTTAACCTGTGATAGTGTGATATCTCCTAACAATTTTTAAATCATGTTTTCATATAGTGATGGATTCCAATTGAGAGACTCCGATGATGTAAAAAGTAATGCGCCAACCTCTATTCATGAAGCAGCGTCGTCTGGTTTGAGAATCGTATCTGAAGGTCATGTAGGAGAGGCCAAGGAAGCCTTCTTCCAAATGATGAATGAATGGTTCACCGAGTTTGTCCGAATAAATCTGACTGCTCAGCAACCTCCACCCCTACCTATTCCCCAACCAGTTCCCGTAGCTCTTCAAGGTTTGGAATCTTTACGTATGAGTAAGCCACCTGTTGATAAAATTTGAAAGTACGGGGCTGAAGAGTTTAAAGCTACAATTGATGATGATCTTGAGAGAGTTGAGTTTAGGCTAGAGAATACAATTTGAGTATTTGATGAACTGTCTTGTACGCTAGTAAAATGTGTTAAATGTGTTCTATCTCTTTTGAGAGATATTGCATACCAGTGGTGGAACACTTTACTATCTGTGGTGCTGAGAGAATGGGTCATGTGGGAATTCTTTTAGACTGAGTTTAGAAAGAAATATATAAGTCAGTGGTTTCTTGATCAAAAGCGTAAAGAATTTCTAGAATTGAAACAGGGTCGTATGACCGTAACCAAGTATGAAAGAGAATTTGTGAGACTGAGTAAGTATGCTTGAGAATGCGTCTCCACTGAATAATTATGTGTAAGTAATTCGAAGACGGGTTGAATAAAGATATCAAGTTTCTAGTCAGAATTCTAAAATTAAAAGAATTTGTTACTTTGGTTGATAGAGCTTGCTAAGCCGAGGAGCTTAGCAAAGAAAAGAGAAGAGCCAATTCTAAGGCTAGAGGTTCGAGAAAGAGGTCAATGAGTAAACCCTATCATTCCTCTTCAAAGATATCAAGGGATTATTATAACTGTTGGACTGCTTTAGCGGGGTATTCCAACAGAGATCGTGGGAAGCAACACACGAGTCCAAAAGCTCAAGCCACTTATGAATCGAGCGTTGGTAGCGTCAAAGCCAACAAACTTGAGTGTCAACAATGTGGAAGATGACATTTTGGAGATTGTTGGATGAATATAAAGTCTATTTTAGATGTGGCTTGTAAGATCATTTTATTTTTGATTATCCTGAGTTACTCGAGAAAGACAAAATTTCTGAATACAAGGCAGAGTAATACAGTTGTCAGAGGGAGACCACCTCAAAATACTAGAAATGTGACTAGTAGAAAAGGTGCAACAAAGGATTTTACAGTGAGATCCGAGGCTCGACCACCAGCCAGAGCTTACGTTATTCGCCCTCGCGAAGATGCTCGACACCGGATGTTATCATCGGTACATTTTCACTTTATGACACTAATGTAACTACTTTGATTGATCTCGGATCAACTGATTCATATGCATGTATGAATTTAGTGTCTAGTAAGAGTTTATCTATTGAGTCCCCTGAATTTGTGATTAAAGTATCGAACCCTTTAGGTCAGTATGTCTTAGTTGATAAAGTTTGCAAGAATTGTCCTTTAATGACTCGAGGTTATTGTTTTCTGGCCTATTTGATGCTTTTACCGTTTGATGAATTCAATGTGATTTTAGGTATGGATTGGTTGACTCTGCATGATGCTGTTGTAAAATGTAGATGAAAGACTATTGAGTTGAGATGTCAGAATAGTGAAATTCTTCATATTGAATCTGATGATTCGAGTGGGTTACCTATTGTGATATTGATGATGCTAGCACAGAAATATGTGAGAAAGGGTTGCAATGTTACCTTGCGTATGTATTTGATACAAAAGTGTCTGAATCGAAGATTGAATCAGTGCCAGTGATTTGTGAATGTCCAGATGTGTTTCCATAAGAGTTACCTGGGTTGCCAACAGTTAGAGAAATTGAGTTTGCTATTGAATTAGTACTGGAAACATCACTGATATCGATAGCTCCATACAAAATAGCTCCTACAGAATTGAAAAAATTGAAAACTTAGTTGCAAGAGTTAACAGATAGAGGTTTTGCATGACCTAATTTTTTGCCCTGGGGTGTACTAGTTTTGTTCGTAAAGAATAAAGATGGATCAATGGGACTGTTTATCGATTATTGATTGCTAAACAAGGTTACGATTAAGAATAAGTATCCTTTTCCAAGAATTGATGATTTGTTCGATCAGTTGAAAGGAGCAATAGTATTTTTGAAGATTGATCTGAGATCTTGTTATTATCAGTTACGGGTTAAAGATTTGGATGTACCAAAAACTGCGTTCAGAACCAGGTACGGGCATTATGAATTTCTTGTTATGCCATTCGGATTAACTAACTCTCCTACAGTTTTTTTGGATTTGATGAATGAATTTTTAATCCGTATTTAGATAGATTCGTAGTTGTATTCATAGATGACATTTTGATCTATTCTCGAGACAAATCTGAGCATACTAAACATTTGAGGATTGTGTTACAAACATTGAGAGATAAGCAACTATTTTCTAAATTCAGTAAACGCGAGTTTTGGCTCTGAGAAGTTGGACTTGGGACACATTCTTTCGACAGAAGACATCAGAGTTGATCTGAGCAAGATTTTAGCGGTTGTTGACTGGAAACCACTAAGAAATGTATCCGAGGTCAGAAGTTTTTTGAGATTAGCTGGCTATTATCAACGTTTTGTAAAAGGGTTCTCGATGATTGCTACACCGATGACTCAATTGTTATAGAAAGATGTGAAATTTGAGTGGTCTGATAAATGTCAACAGAGTTTTGATAAGTTGAAAGCACTATTAACTGAAGCACCAGTTCTAGTTCAGCCTGAATCGGGTAAAGAATTTGTGATTTTCAGTTATGCATAATTGAACGGTTTCGGATGTGTTTTAATGCAAGAAAGAAAAGTGATAGCTTTTGTTTCTAGACAGTTAAAACCGCATGAAAAAAATTATCCGACGCACCATTAGAGTTAGCCGCTATTGTTTTCGTCTTGAAAATTTGGCAACATTATTTGTTCGGTTAGAAGTTTCGCATATTTACCGACCACAAGAGCTTGAAGTATCTGATGTATAAGAAAGATTTGAATTTTCGACAACGAAGATGGCTCGAATTATTGAAAGACTATGAGTTATAGTGATTGATTATCATCTGGGGAAAGCGAATGTAGTCGCGGATGCTCTGAGTAGAAAATCTTTGTTTGCTTTGAGAGAAATGAATACACAGATGAAATTATCTGATGGTGGTTCAATTTTAGCTGAGTTAAAAGTTAAATCAGTATTTCTCTAGAAAATCCGTGAAGCTTAGAAATGTGACAATGAATTGCAAGCTAAAAGAGTAAAGTGTGAGTCAACTACTAATTCAGAGTATCAGATTAGATTCAATGATTGTTTGCTATTCCGTGTTAGAGTTTGTGTGCAGAGGAATCCTGAGCTTATACAAAAAATTTTACACGAAGCACACAGTGGTTGCTTATCTGTTCATCCGGGGAGTTCTAATATGTACAGTGATCTGAAACAGATGTAATGGTGGTCAGGCATGAAACGAGACATTTCAAAATTTGTGTTGAGATTAAAGCCGAACATCAAGTACCTTCGGTACTACTACAACCAGTAATGATACCTAAGTGGAAATAAGATAGAGTTACGATGGATTTCGTATCGAGGTTACCCCTATCTCCTAAAAAAAAGATGCTATTTGGGTTGTTGTTACACATTTCATTCCGGTACGTATAGACTTTTCACTTGATAGATTAGCTGAATTGTACATCTCTGAGATTGTCAGATTGCACGAGTTGCTAGTTTTTATTATTTCAGATAGAGATCCGTGGTTTACGTCACGATTTTGGAAGAAATTACAAGAGGCTTTGGGTACACTGTTGCATTTTATTACTGCATTTCATCCTCAAACCGATGGTCAATTCGAGAGAGTGATTTAGATTCTCGAAGATATGATTCGTTGTTATGTTTTAGAGTTTGAAGGCAACTGGGAAAAATACTTACGATTGGTTGAATTTGCATAAAGATGGCACCGTATGAAGCTTTATATGGTCATAAATTCCAAACTTCGTTGTACTGGACCGAGCTTAGTGAGAAAAAGGTTCACGGGGTTGATTTGATTAGAGAGACCGAAGAGAAAGTGAAAGTAATTTGCGACAGTTTGAAAGTAGCTTCAGATCGACAAAAATCATATGCAGATTTGAAACGTAAAGATATTGAATTTCAAATCAGTGACAGAGTGCTTTTAAAGGTATCACCATGGAAGAAAATTCTTCGATTTGGTCGCAAAGGAAAATTGAGTCCACGATTTATTTGATCGCACGAGATTATCGAGAGAATTGGGCCAGTAGCTTATCGACTTGAGCTGCCATTAGAGCTGGAAAAGATTCATAATGTGTTTCATGTGTCAATGTTATGATGGTACCGATCGGACCCATCGTACATAATTTCTCTAGCAGAGATTAAAATTCAGCCAGATATGTCGTTTAGTGAAGAACCGATTAGAATTTTGTCTCGAGAGATTAAAAAGTTAAGAAACAAAAGTATAGCTCTAGTGAATGTTCTTTGGCAACATCGCGGCATTGAAGAGGCTAAGTGTGAACCCAAAGAAGCTATGAGAAAATAATGCCCTAACCTATTTTTTGATATGATTTTTGGGGACGAAAATTCCTAAGGGGAGGAGTTATAATAGCCCATTTTCAGTGAAATCGAAACAGTGGTTTTGGGACCACAAATCTGTGGTCAAAATATTTATTTTATTATTACTTTAATGTATACAGCTTGTTAATAGAACCATATGAAAATTTCGTTAAGAAATTTAATCGTTTGCATGCTCAATTGGATAAAAAGGACTAAATTGCATAAAGTACAAAATTGGAGTTCTATAAGCAAAATGGATTTAATAGCTATGAAATTAAATGATTGGAGGTTTTATGTTGTAATTAAACCATTAACATGTTGAGTGGACAAATATGGACTCCTTATTAAGAGAATTAAAGGTTAATAATAAAGGTTATATAGGTAATTTAGTAAATAAAATATAAATTAAGTAAAACAAAATCAATTTTTTCCCCATTTATCTTCTTCAACCAAAATTTAGGGCAATAATAGCCATTGGAGAAGCCTTAACATTCGGCCATGGAGTTTTGCTTGTATGCATCCCATTTTTAATGATTTATATGTTTTTGGAGTCCTAGCTTAATCTAACTAGCCCAAGGACTAATTTGCAAAACTGTTAAAAGTCTAGGGTTTTACCATTAAAGAATGTGTATATGTTTTGATGTTTGATAATAGAAAAAGAATGGTTTTTGATAGATAAACAAGTTTTGTAAAGTGATTTTGGTTGAAAATGTCAAATATGTATTTATTTGTAAAAAGTGAAAATTATGTGGTGAATTGTGTGAAATAATGAATTGTGTGGGATGCTATAAGCTTGTATGAAATTTGGCTAGCATGGGTGTGGATTAAATTGTATGAATTTGCATTTTTATGAGCTAGGGACTAAATTGTAAAGAAGTTAAAGTTTAAGGGTAAAAGTGTAAATTTACAAAAATATGTAATTTGGGCTGAATTGAATAGAATGAATACTAAATGGATTGAATTTGATTATTTAGATCAAGTTAAGCCTTGTACGAATCTAAATTGAGGAAAGATAAAGTATCAGACTAGTTGATCCTATTTCATCATTTTTGTAATCGAGGTAAGTTCGTATGTTAATAAGCATTAGAGTAATTGTGTTTTAAATACTTTATTATCACATTCTTGATGAATACGACTTCACAGAAATATTCAATAAAGATTTAGAGACGTAAGAAATCCTAGTCTAACCTTAGGAATAGATAGGATACAAATGACATGTCATTAGGGGTTACCGTGTTTTAGGTGCTGGTCTGTACATTCTATTGGTGGCTGAGTTTTTCGGCATTTGTTACGGTTACTCGTCAGCTTGTGTGAGTAGAACTGTGTAGCTACGTCTTAACCGTCAGCTTGTGTGAGCAGACCCAGTGATAACTCGAGAGTTAGCATTTATATGAGATATGAGATTGAGATGGTTTCGACCATGTTTTGGCACTTAGTGTGCGAGATTCCCGAGTATCCAATAGTATTCCAAATGGTTCAATGGGTAAAGATGATGGTACGAGGATATAAAAGTGATACGAACCAATTCAAGTATTTGTGAGAAGTATGACAAGTAATTTATAGTTGGTGTATTCATACATGACTAACCTGGTTATGATTATATGCTAACCTTTGAAATTGATTGAAATTTACATATGTTTAATTATGCTTCTTTAAATTGAGAATGAATGGTAAGTAGTACTTATTAGACAAATGAGCTTACTAAGCTTAATAGCTTACTCTGTTTACTTTTTTGTGTTTTATAGTGATTTCGAAGCTTGCTCGGATTGGAAGTTGTCAGAGATCCTATCACACTATCCAACCATTGTTTTGGGTACTTTTGAACTTTGTGTATTTTAGTTATATGGCATGCATAGTTCATTTGGCTAATGGAAGCCTATATGTTTTGGTTATGTAATTAGTCATTTAATATGACTTGATTTGGCATATGTTGGTATATGTATGTATATATGTAACGCCTCGAATTTGGGCCTAGAAGTATTGGGCCTATTGGGCTTTGGATCTTAGAAAATTTTTAATTGAGCGAGAAAATGACAATTGGCATGTGGGCTTTGAGGGTTTAATGAATTTGGAGTGTCTAGGTGTGTTGGAGAAGCTCTGGGTTCGAGTTTTTGGTAGAGGATTCTTAATTTATTTAATTAAAGAATCAGGGTTGTGAGTAGTAGGCTTTAAAATAAAAATAAGTGAAAAATGGCAAAAAGAAGCCTATGGTGAAGTGGCTAAGTGACGCCACTAGGGTGTAGTGAGGTGGCAACATATGCATACAGGGAGGTCTGAGGTTCGGATGCTAGCTTAAGTTTTATTTTAGAGTTTAATTTTAGGCTTCTAGAAGGCTAGAAGTGGCGTGTAGAGGGACTCTAAGGAGAAGTGATTAGTAGAGAGAATTTAGGAGAAGAATAAGGGAGATATCATGGAGAAAAATTAGGAGATGACCAGTGGATGAAGTGGTGCCGAATTGGACTCTAGGGGTGGCTAAGTTTCAGCTATAGGCTATAAAAGGAGGGGGCTGAATGCTTGAAAGGGTCTTTGAACATTCTTTAGTTTTTCTTTCTCCCCTTTCAATCGGTTTCTTCTATAGCCGATTTTTTTCCATTTGCCGAAAAAGAAACCCATCATTCTTTTTGCCAAAAATTCCTATCAGAGTTGTGTTCTGTTTCTATCCCTAAAAGCCGAATACACCTTCTTATCGTATAGCTTCACTTGTGCTGATTTTTAGTTAGTTCTCTTTCATCATAATCGATTGCTACCCACTTTTAGTCAAGCCGAATCTTGTTCAATAGTGATCTAGGCCGCAGGATCAAAAGAGGGTTTAGGTAAGTGTTTAGTTGAACTTTTTAGTGCGTTTTGTTAAAAGCCGAAGGGCTATTTAACCCAATCCTTGTCTTTAACCTATATTAATACGAGTAAGGCTCAAAAATCGTAAGCGTGGTAGGTAAGGATTGCTAACAAGGTGGTAAGTGTTCTCAACCCAGTCATGATTTAGTAATTGGCCAAATCTAATGTAGCTCATAGGGGTGACTTATGATCAATATGGGTCACTTGGTTTTGACGATATAGGTGTTTGGATGCAGATCTAGAGGATAATCACAAATAGTAGCAAAGGAAGGGCTACTAGAACATGAGGTACACGGTATGGGTACAATGAGGTTTCAAGTTTTTATAAGTATGTGTTAAAGCTTTGGTTAATCGCTAGTAATGTCGATTGTAGGTTCGTGACTAAGGGGTTTGTAGCATGCGAGGTTACTAGTGTGTACAAACACTACACACACAATATCGGCAACACCGAAAAGTCGAAAGTGGTTAAATGGACCTGTCAAACTTGTGGGCCCAGAATGGTACTGGTTGATATGTGAGCATGAATAATGATATGGCATGAACGTTTGTATGATTGGACTGTAATTGAGCCCAATGGGCTATATGACATGAAATGGGCTTGATGGGCTTATGGGGACGTAGACAAGTATGCTAGGGTTTATGGACTTTAGGCCTAGTAACAACTCTTAAATTTCATAAGACTTAATCTAATTAAACATGTCTGTGAACAAGTCGCTGGGTTGGAGTGTGGCAACGGGCATATGCATGTCTAGGATTGGATCTAGGGAGAGCTTGGTACTTAAGCGGTCCTAGTGGCCCACCTCCTCTTCTCTAGAATCTTACATGGTGCGTAGTGTCTACTCACTTTAGCCGCGAGGACTTGTTGATGGGCCAAAGTTCATAACTAAAACCCAAGAGGGACTAAAATACCCTTATATTTGTAAAATTACTAAAATACCCTTATATTTGTAAAATTACTAAAATACCTTTATATTTGTAAAATTACTGAAATATCCCCATTTTGCAAAAATTACCGAAAGACCCTTATTTTGAAAAATTACCAATATACCCCTATTTGCCAAACTACCACAATACCCTCGTAGGGTAGAGTTATAAAAGTACCCCTGGGTAGTGAAATGACGAATATGAGTTTATGGATGTTACTCGTATGTTTGATGCATTCATATGATATTCTTCTTAGGATGCATATGGGTGGGAATTATGGTACGGAGGAAGATTTGATGATCGCATAGTCATATGGCCATGGATCCACCGGTGGCTTTAAGCCAATTATATGATTAGCAACTTTGCTGCAACGTTAGGTAGTACCGCAACTGGGCTACCTTTGGTGTGTAGAGGATGGGTGGGTTGATTTAGAAATCCCCACAGGTGTGAAATGGTTGGAAGGGAAATGGTGTGTGTAGTGGATGGATTATTGGGATGGGTTTTGCATTATCTTGTTTGTATATGATACGATATGATATGATATGAGGTTATTATGGGCTAAGGGCCCAAGACCACCGATTTTTGATAAGGCTTAGGCCCAATGTGAATATTTGTATGTGATTTGATTGCTAAGGGTTGTACACACTGAGTTTTGAAACTCACACCCTTTAATTTATTGTTTCAGGTAATCCTAAATAGACGACTCAACGTGGGAGAGGACTCGGAGATGGCCACACTACAAGTTGATTAAATGTTTAAATTTGTTCAAATGAATATGTTTTTAAATACTTTGTTTTTTTCATTGGTTTGTAATAGGGCTATGTAACTCCCAATTGACTTTAGGTTTTGGGTTTATTATTAATGTTTCAACTGTCCACTTAAAAAATTTCATAAAGTTTCTAAAGATAACATGGTTTTTGAAATAACTTAACATATGAACATTTTCCTAAAATGTGGGCTTTTCTTCTCAACTTGACAAGATATATTTAGATTTTGGGCTTTTGGGCCTTAAATTGTTAAATTCTAAAATCATTTTGGAATGTGCATTTAATGTGACATTTAGAATCGGGCCTAACTTCTAGGCTGGGTTTAGGGTGTTACAATATATGTGGTTATTACCATTTTGTATGTATTTGGATTGCCATGGAAATGCCTTGATTGTGGTTTGGAAAATTTAAGCATCATGTGGTTGAGATTGAGAAATGGTAAATTGGTATGTGTTAGGCACAAAAGTATATATGCATTTGACCCTTTAGGTGATTCTTGGAAGTGATATTTTTATGATTGTGAATGCCCAATTGTGAAGTTTATGAGCATTGTCTATTGTTGGTATTGGTATAGCATGATTTGGACTTGGTTGTGATTGGTTTGAATACTTATTGATGTTAGGGTCATATGCTATTGTATGTGTTTAAGTTGATGCAAATTTTGGTGAGAAATGTGGCTTGAAACATAGCCTATTTTTTTCCATACGGGCTGAGACACGGGCATGTGTCTCGGCCATGTATGGCACACGGCTAGGTGACACGGCCATGTGTCCCCTGATACTTATTTAGAAAACAAGTCAGTAGCTTCATATGGCCTAGCACTCGGGAGTGTGGCTTGGCCGTGTGGCACAAGTCAATATACCCTCCAGTTTTGACACGGCCTAGCACACGGCCTGGCACATGGGCGTGTGAGGCCATTTCGAAGGTTACACGGGCTAGTCACATGGGCGTGTGGTTGGCCGTGTGACCCAAGTCAGTGAGTTACACGGGCTAGGACACAGCCATGTGATCCCATTTCGAATGTCCACACGGCCTAGTCACACGGGAGTATGCCCCCTGTATATTAAAAATTTTCAATGTTTTTTTCCAAAATTTCATTGAGTTCTTGGTTTAGTCCAGAACCACTTCTATTGCTTGTTTTGGAGCCTCGAGGGCTTGCTTAAGGACTGTATGTATGTATTTGAATGGTTTTTAATTGGTATGAGAATTGTATTCGAATTGTAAGATTGTTAAAGAAATAAGTCCAGTAATGCTCCGTAACCCTGTTCTGGCGACAGATACGGATTAGGGGTGTTACATTAGGGGTATTTTAGGAATTTTAGCCTTAAAGTGTTTGGAATTTTGGACATTAGGTAATTTTTTTACTATGGTTTTTAGAAAATTAAATCAATTTCAGAAAATGAGTTTTAATTACCTTTAATTTTGAAAATAGGATTGATTTTGGGATTTTGTGTAAAAACTTGGTTTCAAAGTGGTTTTCAACTTGTTTTAACATGATTAAAAGGTTTGTAAACTTACTTTGAAGTTTCATTAAAGATTTTTTGAGTTTTAATGAATTTTCGTGAAAATAGCCAAAAACATGTTGAAAAAGTTGATACTGTGAATTGATTAGTTTTGTGTAGTTTAAAGGTTGAGAATTATTTGTTTTTGGCTAAAAGACTAAGTATAGACCGAGATATTTGAATTTTAAGTTTTCTACACTAAAGGTTTTGGTTACATGAGAACTTAGTTTAGGCTTATGTTTTTTATTACTTGAGTTAAGTCTCTGGCTAGCTTTTGAATGTATTGTTATGTGAAATTGTTGTATGGAAGTTTCAAATTAGATAGGACCTTCTTCGAGCAAGGCAAAATGCAAGGAAAAGCTAGTATAAGTTTTCGACTTTTTGACAAAAGCGTAATCGGTGAGTGTTTGGAATCGCTGCTAATAAACCTATTCATAGTGTTAATTGGGAGCTTAGGAATAGCCTAAATCCAAATCCTAATTTCTGAGTGTAAGCTTTCTATTTCCCTTGTTTTATTTTTGGTAAACCATGTATTATCAGAATATTTATGGATTGATTATTGTGATGCGATATTGTGATATGAGACATGTATGATGACTATTATGAATTGTATTGTGTTGTGGGCATATTAAATATGCCAAACAATAGTGATAATGTTATGTTAGCAATAGAAATGTGCAGTGAAAGTGTGCAAAAACCAGTAAGTACGTATGTGATGAATTATGGAATAAAATGCTAATGTAACATGTTATGAATGTGATAAACTAATTGCAATGCACTCTTATGTAGTTGGATACGTGATGGCTCAATGAGCATTATTATTGCACTTTAAGTGCAATTAAATGTGGGCAGCCCACATGCTTATGAAACACCCCAAACCTAGCCCACGAGCCTTGACCGGATCTGGTATGTTCCCCAGTGTAAACCGTTTCAAATTCTTTTGTTACTTAGGAAAAACTTGTGTGTTTTGAAAGAAAGATCGTTTTGGGTTGGGCTTGAGATGAAAACAAGTTTATTTCATTATTAAAAATCCTTTATTTTAGGTGACAAAAAGTTTGGGCTTTGTTTTAAAAATAGATTTACTTAATCTTTTAATAAATAAAAGTTTGTAAGCTTAATAAATAAAAATAGAATAAAATAATTCTATTAAGGCCTTATTACATCAAATAATTCCCAAATTTAAATTCAAAATACTTAAAATAAAATAGTTCAAATAAAAGAAATCTGAACTTCACATGGCCTCCACTAATCATCTGCTGGCCCGGTCCATCACTGGTCGTCACCTGAAAAGTAATCCCACAACGGGGTGAGTCAACAGACTCAATGTGTAACCAACACTAAAATTTAATATTTCAGGCATACAATATCATTCATGTTCATAAAGCATTTAAACAATATGATGCAACCCGAACCCAAACCTATATGCCATCCGCTACACACCACCCGTACCATCCTGCACACCGTGGGGACTACTAAGTCAACCCTCCATCCGCTACACACCATCGAAGGCAGTCGCTGCAGTCGACGTGCTCATCGCCCTTATAAAAATTCGTGGTCTTAGGTCACCACATTTAGAATTCGTGGTCTTAGGTCACCACATTCAATTATCGTGGTCTTAGGTCACCACATTCAGATTTCGTTGTCTTAGGTCACCACATTAACTTCCCCTTTTCATATAACCCATATGCCCCCATATTTCATACACAATATGCAAAATCATGCATTAATTCACATTCTTATCACTTTTCACATGTTAAAAATAACATATATTCATAGTCCTAGTAGGAGTAGGAAACGTACCTGAGTACTTTTGTACCAAAGTATGGTACCTTAGCAATATTCACATTCTTATAAACATGCACATATTAATTAATGCCATAAATCTTATTAAAAAGTAGTGTGGGGTACACATAGTACCTTAGCCATATTCTTACACTTTCATATTAACACATATAATGAATTAAAACCGTAAATCTATTGAGATTTAGTGTGGGTATACACACCTGATTCACTTAACAATTTCACTAAAATCCCGAAAATCCAATCTAAAGTCTTAGATCTCAAGTCCCTACATTCGGCCAACCTTAGTATGTTAGCATAAATCCTATTCGGCTATAAAACCAAATCCTAGTAGGATTAGTACACTAAAACTTACCTTGGTGCCAAATCCCGAAATCTTCACTATACTCTTTCTTGTATTCGGTAAAGCTTTAAATCACTTTAACAAATTAGTTTCGACTTTTGAATAAATATGAAATAGATCTAAAACACCAAAAATAGGCCTTGGCGGAATATTCGCATGTCTTACCTTGTGAATTTAAATCCAAAATTCACCAAATAACTAGGGAACACGTGGCCTATGGTGTACCTTCGGGAAAAGAACTTACCCTTCCTTGTAGTCGACACTTAGTAAACCCCGAAAGATTCTTCAAAGTTTTGGCAACAAGATATTAATGGGGTTAGTCCTAGATTTCGACAAATCTTAAAAGAAAAAGGATGAAAATCGAATGATAACTAGTTCTTACCCTTAATACAGACGTCGACAACCCCTTGTTTGAAGTCTCAAAACTATTCGGCTATGGCCTTAATTTTAGCAAACTTTCGGCTTTTGGAAGATTATGAAAGAAGAAGAGAAAAGAATTTGAGCAATTTGGTAATGAAGTTTCGGCTACATAAGGTGTATTTTCGGCTTGGCAAAACAATAAAGAAAAGAGATATTTGCTAGAGAGAATTCGGCAGAGAGAGAGTTAGAAGAAAGAATGAATGGCCATCTTTTCCTTTTATAGCTGAAATTACTAACATAGAATCCCTTTCTTGGCCATCACTCTTCTATTTTGATAGCTTTATCTCTTTAGTTAAAAATTAAAGAATAATCCCTCAATTATCTCTTTGAAAATAATCTAAAATAAATCATCATTTATCCACCTATTTATGAAGTTTTAAGGAGAATGAAACTCTTCCTTAAGAATCCCTATTGCCGTCCATTGCTTCCTCTTTAAGTAATTAAATAAAATCACTTAAAGTCTTAGCTACCCTTCCTTGATGAGTCAATTTAAACTTATTCTATTGGACTCCTTGTGGCCATACGAGGCCCATTATCCACCTAAGTGGCGCCTCCCTATGATTAGTTTAGCTTTAATAACGAATTGGGCCCCAAGCCCAATTCAGACGCAAAAACACTCTCTGAAATGCTCTCCTTGCTACTCGAACCTAAGCTTGCACACATCTTTGGTGGCGTCATTCTTGGGCTTTAAGTGGTGCCTCATTGTCACTTTTCCAAGCCCCTTTTGTGTCAAATTTTTTCTATTAATTTTCTTAAGGCCACCTTGCCTTAAAACTTATCATTTCTAAGACATTTCCTTACATTTCAAGTTTCCAAAACGTTCGTTTCCTCCTTTAAACTTATCATTTCTAAAGCATTTCCTTACATTTCAGGACATTTCCTACATTTCCTTACATTTCCTACATTTCCTTACATTTCCATCTAGTTTCATACATTTCCTTATATTTCCATACATTTCCATACATTTCCATACATTTCCTTACATTTCCTTATATTTCCATACATTTCCATACATTTCCATACATTTCCTTACATTTCCATACATTTCCATACATTTCCTTATATTTCCATACATTTCCATACATTTCCTTACATTTCCATACATTTCCATACATTTCCATACATTTCCTTACATTTCCATACATTTCCATACATTTCCTTATATTTCCATACATTTCCATACATTTCCTTACATTTCCATACATTTTCAGGTTTCCAAAAATATTCAAAATACATTCATAACACATAAGACATGTCATTTCGTACAATTAAACCGAAAATACATAGGCCCTTTTCAGGATGTTACAGTTCTACCCTCCTTAAAAATAATTTCGTCCTCGAAATTACTTACTATCGTTCAATCCTAACTCATCACACTACGCCTTTGTCACAAGACTCGATCTTAACAAAACTAACACATTTCTTAGATACTAACTCGGCCACGTCCACTAGAACTCATTACTAACGTCGCGATTTAATCTGATTAAAAAGTTTTATGCGTTAGTTCTTTGTTTCACTGTTTAACCGTGAAGAAGTTTTATGAAAAGAATTTTAGGAGTGGTTCTTTCGTATTCATACATGCACACAGTCTTTACATTCATACATCCATCAATCAATTATGAACTCTCGTTCATTCAGAGAAATGTTGTAGTTTTATTGTTGTTGTTTTTTTTTTCACTACCCAGGGGTATTTTCGTAATTTGCCCTACAGGGATGTTTTCGTAATTTGTCAAAATAAAGTTCCTTAGTGATTTGTCAATAAGGGTATTTTGGTAATTTTTGAAATCCCGGAGGTATTTCAAAAAGTTTTGAGATCCGAGGGTATTTTGGTAATTATCCCTTGTAAATTTATAAATCTTAATAAATCAAGGATATTTTGGAATTTACGAAACTTGAAGGTTATTTTTGAGAATTTGTTTTTCCAAATCAGTGTTGTTGCAGAAATTTTTGAAGATCGGGGGTCATTCTGGTAATTTTTAACTTGGGGGTATTTCGGAAATTTGTAGGTTAGGGGTAATTTCGTAATTTTTCAAAATCAAGGTATTTTGATATTTGGCAACTTAGGGTTTTTGGACATTTTATAAAGTATTGAAATGTTGATAAGATTTGTGGGTATTTGAAATTTTCATAAACCAAGGGCATTTTTGTAATTTTATCACTAGGGGTATTTTAGTAAATTTGTAAATCGAAATATTTAGGAAAATTTATAAAATAATCTTTTCAAATCAAGAGGGTAATTTAGAATTTTTAAAACTAGGGTTTCCATAAAAATACGGCTAGTCCCTTTCGGGTTTTAGTTAGGGGTTTAGCCCGTGTGTAAATCCTCTTGGTTAGGGTGAACCGAGGCTACGCACCAGGTAGGATTCGAGTGGGTAGGAGGTGAGTCACTAGGACTGCTTAAATACCAAGCTCCCACCAAAACCAATCCTAGACATGCGCACCATGGTTACCACACCCTAACTCAGCGACTTAACCACAGGTTTGTTTAGTTAGGCATTTAAGTCTTATGTTTTTGTTGGGGTATACTAGTCCTAGGGTTCAAGTACTTAATCTCTATTCTACGTTCCATTTCTACCCTTTTACAAATCATAATATAAATCACACAATCGGGGTACTTACCTGGTGGACTTCGGGTCGGAGACTTAGTGGGCCATGCCAGAAAAACCTGAAAATTTTTCAGAAAATTCCTTTTGGGCTTACTTTGGAAAATATTTTGGGCCTTAAACCCAAGGTCGAGAGTTTAAAAATAGGCTTTGATACCAAATTAAAACACCCCAAACCCGACCCACGAGCCTTGACTGGATCTGGTATGTCCCCCGGTGTAAATCGTTTCAAATTCTTTTGTTACTTAGGAAAAACTTGTGTGTTTTGAAAGAAAGATCGTTTTGGGTTGGGCTTGAGATGAAAATAAGTTTATTTCATTATTAAAAATCCTTTACTTTAGGTGACAAAAAGTTTGAGCTTTGTTTTAAAAATAGATTTACTTAATCTTTTAATAAATAAAAGTTTGTAAGCTTAATAAATAAAAACAGAATAAAATAATTCTACTAAGGCCTTATTACATCAAATAATTCCCAAATTTAAATTCAAAATACTTAAAATAAAATAGTTCAAATAAAAGATATCTGAACTTCACATGGCCTCCACTAATCATCTCACGACCGGTCCATCACCGGTCGTCACCGAAAAGTAATCCCACAACGGGTGAGTCAAGACTCAATGTGTAACCAACACTAAAATTTAATATTTCGGGCATACAATATCATTCATGTTCATAAAGCAATTAAAAAATATGATGCAACCCGAACCCAAACCTAAATGCCATCCGCTATACACCACCGCACCATCCTCGCACATCGTGGGACTACTAAGTCAACCCTCCATCCGCTACACACCATCGAAGGCGTCATTGCAATGACGTGCTCATCGCCTCTTATAAAATTCGTGGTCTTAGGTTACCACATTCAGTTATAGTGGTCTTAGGTCACCACATTCAGATTTCGTGGTCTTAGGTCACCACATTCAGATTCCGTGGTCTTAGGTCACCACATTAACTTCCACTTTTCATATAACCCATATGCCCCCATATTTCATACATAATATGCAAAATCATGCATTAATTCACATTCTTATCACTTTTCACATGTTAAAAATAACATATATTCATAGTCCTAGTAAGAGTAGGAAACGTACCTGAGTACTTTTGTACCATAGTATGGTACCTTAGCCATATTCACATTCTTATAAACATGCACATATTAATTAATGCCATAAATCTTATTAAAAAGTAGTGTGGGGTACACACAGTACTTATCCATATTCTTACACTTTCATATTAACACATATAATGAATTAAAACCGTAAATCTATTGAGATTTAGTGTGGGGTACACACCTGATTCGCTTAACAATTTCACTGAAATCCCGAAAATCCAATCTAAAGTCTTAGATCTCAAGTCCCTACATTCGGCCAACCTTAGTATGTTAGCATAAAGCCTATTCGGCTATAAAACCAAATCCTAGTAGGATTAGTACACTAAAACTTACCTTGGTGCCAAATCCCAAAATCTTCACTATACTCTTTCTTGTATTCGGTAAAGCTTTAAATCACTTCAACAAATTAGTTTCGGCTTTTGAATAAATATGAACTAGATCTAAAACACCAAAAATAGGCCTTGGCGGAATATTCGCATGTCTTACCTTGTGGATTTTAAATCCTGAAATTTACTGAATAACTAGGGAACACGCGACCTATGGTGTACCTTCGGGAAAAGAACTTCTCCTTCCTTGTAGTCGACACATAGTAAACCCCGAAAGATTCTTCAAAGTTTCGGCAACAAGATATTAATGGGGTTAGTCCTAGATTTTGACAAATCTTAAAAGAAAAAGGATGAAAATCGAATGATAACTAGTTCTTACCCTTAATACAGAAGTCGACAACCCCTTGTTTGAAGTCTTAAAACTATTCGGCCATGGCCTTGATTTTAGCAAACTTTCGGCTTTTGGAAGATTATGAAAGAAGAAGAGAAAAGAGTTTGAGCAATTTGGTAATGAAGTTTCGGCTACACAAGGTGTATTTTAAACAGCAAAACAATGAAGAAAAGAGATATTTGCTAGAGAGAATTCGGTAGAGAGAGAGTTAGAAGAAAGAATGAATGGCCATCTTTTCCTTTTATAGCCGAAATTACTAACTTAGAATCCCTTTCTTGGCCATCACTCTTCTATTTTGATAGCTTTATCTCTTTAATTAAAAATTAAAGAATAATCCCTCAATTATCTCTTTGAAAATAATCTAAAATAAATCATCATTTATCCACCTATTTAGCCGAGTTTTAAGGAGAATGAAACTCTTCCCTTAAGAATCCCTATTGCCGTCCATTGCTTCCTCTTTGAGTAATTAAATAAAAATCACTTAAAGTCTTAGCTACCCTTCCCTTGATGAGTCGAATTTAAACTTATTCTATTGGACTCCTTGTGGCCATATGAGGCCCAAATTATCCACCTAAGTGGCACCTCCCTATGATTAGTTTAGCTTTAATAAAGAATTGGGCTGCAAGCCTAATTCAGACACAAAAACACTCTCAGAAATGCTCTCCTTGCTGCTCGAACCTAAGCTTGCACACATGCTGGTGGCATCATTTACTGGGCTTTAAGTGGTGCCTCCTTGTCACTTTTCCAAGCCCCTTTTTGTGTCAAATTTTTTTCTATTAATTTTCTTAAGGCCACCTTGCCTTAAAACTTATCATTTCTAAGACATTTCCTTACATTTCCAAGTTTCCAAAAATGTTCGTTTCCCTCCTTTAAACTTATCATTTCTAAAGCATTTCCTTACATTTCCAGGACATTTCCCTACATTTCCTTACATTTCCCTACATTTCCTTACATGTCCATACATTTCGTTACATTTCCATACATTTCCTTATATTTCCATACATTTCCATACATTTCCATACATTTCCATACATTTCCTTACATTTCCTTACATTTCCTTATATTTCCATACATTTCCATACATTTCCTTACATTTCCATACATTTCCATACATTTCCTTATATTTCCATACATTTCCATACATTTCCTTACATTTCCATACATTTCCATAGATTTCCTTATATTCCCATACATTTCCATACATTTCCATACATTTCCTTACATTTCCATACATTTTCAGGTTTTCAAAAATATTCAAAATACATTCATAACACATAAGACATGTCATTTTGTACAATTAAACTGAAAATGCATAGGCCCTTTTCAGGATGTTACAGCTTATGTCGAATTTGGGCTTGACTCCCCTTTGTTGGATGGTTTTGTGATCCATTAAATAATCAGACTTGTCCACCATGTAGCATCATTTTAACTAGGTCCAAATAACACCTTGTTGACCCATTTAGCATGCTTTTTTCGTCCAACATAGGAGATAAATAGCTCATGTTCATACAACTTTATAATAAGCTCTTTATTAAATCAACTTCATGGTCTCACTGTACAGTTAAATATAACACATTAATTAATAGCATGAAATAATTTAATTTATGCACAAAATCCATATAATAAAACACAAATTTGCATATTTTATAATTCATGTCCATTATCGAGGTTTAAGCAAAATTCACTAAATTAATTAAAAAATACTTGGGATTAGTATTATTTTTAAGTAAAAGGTGGTAAAAGCTACTAGAATAAACCTATATAAATTAGAGTTTACACACCCCCAAACTTAATCAATTACTTGCCCCGAGTAATGTATCATGTAAAGCACAACTTTTGCTAAGGCAAATTTTGCAATAAAATTAAGTAGCATTAATCTTTACACATAACCATGCATCACCAAAATCATGCTCACTAACTTTTTTTATTGATAAGTCACTCGTATGCAAACATTATTTCAATGTTTTATTCGAAGTGCGAAAAAATGCTAGCATTAGTCATAGAGTGCATGCTTTTCAAGGTCATACATAACATTCACCATTCAATCAAATTTTCCTTATCAACAAACAAAACAATCACAAGGTCTAATTAATGGTCCTCATATGTTGAACTTAGCAAATCCTCTCCACTAATGTAGTCGGCATAATTATCCAAATCTATAACAACCCCTTTTTAGTGAAATCAGAACAGTAGTTTTGGGACCACAAATTTGAAGTCAAAAAATTTATTTTAATATTATTTTATTGCCTACAACATGATAGTAATACCGTATAAAAATTTTGTTAAGAAATTTTACTGTTTACATGCTCAATTTGATAAAAAGGACTAAATCACGTAAAGTGCAAAAGTTGAGTTCTAATAGCGAAAGGTATTAAATAGCTATAGAACTTTAAAGTTTAAGTCCTTATATGGTAATTAGACCATTTATATGTTAGTGGATGAGAATGGTTTGGCAATATTGAAATTTTGATTAATTTTAAAGGTTAATTAAGTAATTAGTAATTCAAAGATAAATTAAATAAAACAGATTAAGGTTATCATCTTTTAGTCATCTTCATCAACTGAATTTTAGGGTTGGAGAAAGCCATTTTGTAAGCTTTCATTTTCGACAGCATATCTTTGCCTAATTAGGTATGTATTTTTGTCCCGTTTTTAATTATTTTTATGTTCTCGGGATCGTTGTAGCTTAATCAAGCTAGCCCCAGGACTAATTTGTGAAATTGTTAAACTGTTAGGGTTTTGCCATTATTTAATATACATGAGTTTTGATGTTTGTTGATAGAAAATGAATGGTTGTTGCTAGATAAATGTAACACCCCAAACCCAGCCCACGAGCCTTGACCGGATCTGGTATGTTCCCCGGTGTAAACCGTTTCAAATTCTTTTGTTACTTAGGAAAAACTTGTGTGATTTGGAAGAAAGATCGTTTTGGGTTGGGCTTGAGATGAAAACAGGTTCATTTCATCATTAAAAATCCTTTACTTTAAGTGACAAAACGTTTGGGCTTTGTTTTAAAAATAGATTTACTTAATCTTTAAATAAGTAAAAGTTTGTAAGCTCAATAAATAAAAACAAAATAAAATAATTCTACTAAGGCCTTATTACATCAAATAATTTCCAAAATTTAAATTCAAAATACTTAAAGTAAAATAGTCCAAATAAAAGAAATCTGAACTTCACATGGCCTCCACTAAACATCTGCAGGCCGATCCATCACTTGGTCGTCACCGAAAAGTAATCCCACAACGGGTGAGTCAAATAGACTCAATGTGTAACCAACACTAAGAATTAACATTTCGGGCATGCATTATCATATCACATACATGTTCATATAACGGTAAAAATAATGATGCAACCCAAACCCAAACCTAGTTAGCCATCCGCTACACTCCACCGTACCATCACGCACACCGTGGGGACTACTAAGTCAACCCTCCATCCGCTACACACCATCGAAGGCGTCATTGCAATGACGTGCTCATCACCCATATAAAATTCGTGGCATAGCCACGGATAATTGTGTCATGAGACACCATATTGAGATAATGTAACCAAAGTTACCACATTCGGATAATGTGACCAAGTCACCACATTCGAGATAATGTGATCGAAGTCACCACATTCGGATAATGTGATCAAGTCATCACATTCACTTCCCTTTCTCAAATAACCCGAATGCCCCATATTATTCATATCATGCATATCATACTTAAATTCACATTCATGTCACTTTTCACATGTTAAGTATAACATATTTCGTAATCCTAGTAGGAGTAGGAAGCGTGCACGAGTACTTTGTACCATAACATGGTACTTTAGCCACATTCTTACACTTTCATATTAACACATATATCAAGTTTAAGCCATAAATCTATTAAGATTAGTGTGGGTTACACACGGTACCTTAGCCATATTCTTACACTTTCATATTAACACATTTAATTTAAAACATAGCCATGAACGTATTAAAACTTAGGGTAGGGTACACACCTGATTCGCTTAATGATTTCATTTGAAATCCCGAAATCCGATCTACTACCTTAGATTTTTAATGCCTACATTCGGCCAACATGGTAATATTTAGCAAAGGCCTATTCGGCCATAAAACCAAATCCTAGTAGGATTTGTGTACTTACCTTAATGCCGATTGAATAAAAAATCAAATCTCAGAAACTTGTATTCTTCCCCCTTTGAAATCGGCTACTCACTTAAGGATCTTGAATCCCGAAATTCACCGAATAATGAGGGAACACGCGGCCTATGGTGTACTTTCGGGAAAAGAACTTCTCCTTCCATGATTCAGCCAAGATTAATAATCGAAATTAGTCCCTAAATTTTGATAAGTCTAAAATATAAACGAATGGAAACTAAACTTGGATCTTACCCTTATTTGAAGGAATCGATTACACCTTCACTTCAACCTTCAGAGATTCGGCTATGGCTAAATGATGCTCTCACAACTTTCGGCTTTTGGAGGGAGAAAGAAAAGAGAAGGAAGAATAAAACTGTAGGAATTTCGACAGAGAGAGGAGAATCTACTTAAGAAATTTGGCAAAGGAAGAGTGAATGAATGAATGAATGGCCTTCCCTTTTATAGCCAAAATTACTAGGCTAGAGTCCCCTACTTGGCCACCACTCTTCCTATGTGATAATTATCACTTTATCAAAAAGAATTAATCCAACAATTATCTCCTAATTAGCCGAAATTCTAAAGGAAATAAAACTCCTCTTTTAAGAGCCCACATGCCGTCCACCTCTCTGCTCTTTGTAGCAAAATAAAACTTCTTTTATTTGCTTCCTAAGTGACTCGATCCCTGGCCCAAATACACTTGCATGTGGCGCCATTTCCAGAGGCCCTAAGTGGCATCTTCAGGCCACTTTTCCAAGCCTGTTTTTGTGTCATATTTCACATACTTTTTCTCTTAAGGCCACCTTGCCTTAATTTCCTCTTTTAAACTTTAAAACTCAACATTTCTAAGTCATTTCTAAGTTTCCAAAAATTTTAGTTTGGCTCTTTAAACTTGACATTTCCTAGGTTTCCAAAATGTTCACTTTCCTCTTTTAACTTAGGTTTCCAAAATGTTCACTTTTCTATTTTACTTAGGTTTCGAAAATGTTAACTTTCCTCTTTTTGAAACTTAACATTTCTAAATCATTTCCAAGTTTCCTTACATTTCCTTTCATTTCCTTACATTTCCTTACATTTCCTTTCATTTCCATACATTTCCTTACATTTCCATACATTTCCATACATTTCCTAGGTTTTAAAAATGCACACCACACATCCATATCATAGTAAACATGCTATTTCATAAAATTAAGCAAAAATGCACACAATGGGATTCGAGCCTCTTCCCTCAAAGTACTTTACTTGATGCCATAACCCTTGCACCTTAAGTGGCGTCCCTTGCCACTTTTCCACATCACTTCTTGTTTTAACTTAAAACCAATAATTGTCCAAAGCTTTCTCTTCCATCCTAGGATTTTAAAAACCCTTAATTCATTTCCAAACACTGCCAAAACCTACTATTCATGAATTATGCACAAACGCATAACCCCTAATCTAGGATGTTACAGTTCTACCCTCCTTAAAAATAATTTTGTCCTCAAAATTACTTACTAACAGTCGTACAATCCTTCTCACTACACTATGCTTACGCTGCGCACTCTGATCTTAATAGAACCATCATTTTAAAAGCACAATCTCTAAGTTCACGTCCCTTAGAACTCATTTCCAACGTCGCGATTTAATCTGATTAAGAAGTTTTATGTATTAAAAAATTTTGTTTCACCGATTAACTGCGAAGAAGTTTTATGGAAAGAATTTTTAAAGTGGTTCTTTCAGTATTCATACATGCACAGTCTTTACATTCATACATCCATCAATCAATTATGAACTTTCGCTCATTCGAGAAATGTTGTAGTTTTCATTGTTGTTGTTTTTCCACTACCCGTGGGTATTTTAGTAATTTATCCTATAGGGTATTTTTTCGCAATTTATCGAAACAAGGTTCCTTGGTGATGTTGTCAATAAGGGTATTTTGGTAATTTTTTAAAATCTCGGGGGTATTTCAAAAATTTTGAAATTACAGGGGTATTTCAGTAATAAACCAGAGTAAATTTATAAATCTTAATAAATCAAGGATATTTTGGAATTTACAAAACTTGAAGGTTGTTTCTGAGAATTTGTTTTCCAAATCAGTGTTGTTGCAGAAATTTTTGAAGATCGGGGGTCATTCTGGTAATTTTGTAACTAGGGGGTATTTCGGTAATTTGCAGGGTAGGGGTAATTTCGTAAATAAAATTTTTCTTTCCATAATCAAGGTATTTTGATATTTTGTAAATTTAGGGTTCCTTTAAGCAAAGTAGTGAAATTTTGATAAGAACTATGGGTATTTTGAAAATTTCCATAAACCAAGGGCATTTTTGTAATTTTACCACTAGGGGTATTTTAGTAAATTTGTAAATCAGAAATATTTCAAGAAAATTTATAAAAATAATCTTTTCAAGGTAATTTAGAAATTTTAAAACTAGGGTTTCCATAAAAATACGGCTAGTCCCTTTCAGGTTTTAGTTAGGGGTTTAGCCCGTGTATAAGTCCTCTTCATTGGGGTGAACCGAGGCTACGCACCAGGTAGGATTCGAGTGGAGAGGAGGTGAGTCACTAGGACTACTTAAATACCAAGCTCCCACTAAAACCAAGACATGTGCACCATGGTTGCCACACCCTAACTCGACGACTTACTTCACAGGTTTGTTTAATAGTCCTTAAGTCTTATGCATGTGTTTGAGTGCACTAGCCCTAGGGTTCAATAGCCCTAATATTCTAATCTATGAGCCCAAATAAGCCCATAACAGTTCACATAAACAATCACTTCAATAATTAGAAGTACTTACCAGGTGGACTTCGGGCCGGAGATACAGGTGTCATGCTAGAATAACCTGAAATAAAAGTCCATATTTTGAAAAGCCCATTTTTGAAAACATTTTTGGACCCAAAACCCTCAAAGCCGAGTTTTGAACCTGGCTCTGATACCAAACTGTAACACCCCAAACCTGGCCCACGAGCCTTGACCGGATCTGGTATGTTTCCCGGTGTAAACCGTTTCAAATTCTTTTGTTACTTAGGAAAAACTTGTGTGATTTGGAAGAAAGATCATTTTGGGTTGGGCTTGAGATGAAAAACAGTTCATTTCATCATTAAAATCCTTTACTTTAAGTGAAAAATGTTTGGGCTTTGTTTTAAAAATAGATTTACTTAATCTTTTAATAAGTAAAAGTTTGTAAGCTCAATAAATAAAAACAGAATAAAATAATTCTACTAAGGCCTTATTACATCAAATAATTTCCAAAATTTAAATTCAAAATACTTAAAGTAAAATAGTCCAAATAAAAGAAATCTGAACTTCACATGGCCTCCACTAAGCATCTGCCGGCCGGTCCATCACTGGTCGTCACCTGAAAAGTAATCCCACAACGGGATGAGTCAAACAGACTCAATGTGTAACCAACACTAAGAATTAACATTTCAGGCATGCATTATCATATCACATACATGTTCATATAATAGGTAAAAATAATGATGCAACCCAAACCCAAACCTAGTTAGCCATCCGCTACACTCCACCCGTACCATCCTGCACACCGTGGGGACTACTAAGTCAACCCTCCATCCGCTACACACCATCGAAGGCAGTCGCTGCAGTCGACGTGCTCATCACCTATATAAAATTCGTGGCATAGCCACCAGATAATTGTGTCATGAGACACCATATTCAGATAATGTAACCGAAGTTACCACATTTAGATAATGTGACCGAAGTCACCACATTCAGATAATGTGACCGAAGTCACCACATTCGAGATAGTGAGACCAAGTCATCACATTCACTTCCCCTTTCTCAAATAACTCGAATGCCCCATATTATTCATATCATGCATATCATACTTAAATTCACATTCATGTCACTTTTCACATGTTAAGTATAACATATTTCGTAATCCTAGTAGGAGTAGGAAAACGTACCTGAGTACTTTGTACCATAACATGGTACTTTAGCCACATTATTACACTTTCATATTAACACATATATCAAGTTTAAGCCATAAATCTATTAAGATTAGTGTGGGGTACACACGGTACCTTAGCCATATTCTTACACTTTCATATTAACACATTTAATTTAAAACATAGCCATGAACGTATTAAAACTTAGGGTAGGGTACACACCTGATTCGCTTAATGATTTCATTTGAAATCCCGAAATCCGATCTACTACCTTAGATTTTTAATGCCTACATTCTACCAACATGGTAATATTTAGCAAAGGCCTATTCGCCATAAAACCAAATCTAGTAGGATTTGTGTACTTACCTTAATGCCGATTGAATAAAAAATCAAATCCTGGAAACTTGTATTCTTCCCCCTTTGAAATCGGCTACTCACTTAAGGATCTTGAATCCCGAAATTCACCGAATAATGAAGGAACACGTGGCCTATGGTGTACTTTCAGGAAAAGAACTTCTCCTTCCATATTCGGCCAAGATTAATAATCAAAATTAGTCCCTAAATTTCGATAAGTCTAAAATATAAACGAATGGAAACTAAACTTGGATCTTACCCTTATTTGAAGGAATCGATTGCACCTTCACTTCAACCTTCAAAGATTCGGCTATGGCTAAATGATGCTCTCACAACTTTCGGCTTTTGGAGGGATTAGAAAGAAAAGAGAAGGAAGAATAAAAGCAGAGAAGAGAGAGAGAATCGCTTAAAAAATTTGGCAAAGGAAGAGTGAATGAATGAATGAATGGCCTTCTTTCCCTTTTATAGCCGAAATTACTAGGCTAGAGTCCCCTACTTGGCCACCACTCTTCCTATGTGATAATTATCACTTTATTAAGAAGAATTAATCCGACAATTATCTCCTAATTAGCCAAAATTCTAAAGGAAATAAAACTCCTCTTTTAAGAGCCCACATGCCGTCCACCTCTCTGCTCTTTGTAGCAAAATAAAACTTCTTTTATTTGCTTCCTAAGTGACTCGATCCCTGGCCCAAATACACTTGCATGTGGCGCCATTTCCAGAGGCCCTAAGTGGCATCTTCAGGCCACTTTTCCAAGCCTGTTTTTGTGTCATATTTCACATACTTTTTCTCTTAAGGCCACCTTGCCTTGATTTCCTCTTTTAAACTTTAAAACTTGACATTTCTAAGTCATTTCTAAGTTTCCAAAAATTTTCGTTTGGCTCTTTAAACTTGACATTTCCTAGGTTTCCAAAATGTTCACTTTCCTCTTTTAACTTAGGTTTCCAAAATATTCACTTGCCTTTTTTAACTTAGGTTTCCAAAATGTTCACTTTTCTATTTTACTTAGGTTTCGAAAATGTTAACTTTCCTCTTTTTGAAACTTAACATTTCTAAATCATTTCCAAGTTTCCTTACATTTCCTTACATTTTCTTACATTTCCTTTCATTTCCTTACATTTCCTTATATTTCCTTACATTTCCTTACATTTCCTTACATTTCCTTACATTTCCTTTCATTTCCATACATTTCCTTACATTTCCATACATTTCCATACATTTCCTAGGTTTTAAAAATGCACACCACACATCCATATCATAGTAAACATGCTATTTCATAAAATTAAGCAAAAATGCACACAATGGGATTCGAACCTCTTCCCTCAAAGTACTTCACTTGATGCCATAACCCTTGCACCTTAGGTGGCGTCCCTTGCCACTTTTCCACATCACTTCTTGTTTTTAACTTAAAAACCAATAATTGTCCAAAGCTTTCTCTTCCATCCTAGGATTTTAAAAACCCTTAATTCATTTCCAAACACTGCCAAAACCTACTACTCATGAATTATGCACAAACGCATAACCCCTAATCTAGGATATTACAATAAACAACTTTTGTAAAAGGGATTTTTGGTGAAATTGTCCAATAAGGATTAAATTGAAAAATAAAAAATTTTACATGGTGAAATAGTGATATAAATGAAGTATAGGGCTTGATAGGGACCTAATTGATATTCAACCATAGTGGGATGTGATGGAATTTCATGAATTTCCATTTTTATGAGCTAGGGACTAAATTGTAAAGAAATTAAAAGTATAAGGGTAAAATAGTAATTTTTCCAAAGTATGATTTTGGGATGAATTGAATGAATTATATATTAAATTGAGTTAAATTTATCTGTATAGATCAAGACAAACCTCGTACGACTTTAGATCGGGGCAAAGAGAAAGCCTCAGATTAATCGCCTCCATATCTACGTATACTCGTCGAGGTAAGTTCGTGTAATTAAATCATATTTATATGTTTTAAATTGAATTATACATGTGATCGTGATCGTGATAAGTCTTAATATATATTAATGATCGAGCCTAGAAACTAATTGTCACCACGATTGAGGCAAGCGCACCTATCGAACAGTAGTATAGCTTAGTGGCAAGACCAGAATGTCGAACCCAAAGGAACCAAAAGTACTAGTACTGACTCTCTTTTTATTATCTAGCCTAAAATAAAAGTGATTAATGTATATTTAACTAATTACTAAGCTAAGAATTCTAAGACACAGATAATAAATAGGGAAAATACTTTTGGGAAAAATCAATTGATCAAGACAATACCCAAGGAAGAATCCACCTAGACTTCACTTGTTATTTAACTCTGAACCAGACGATTTATTCACTTTACTTGATCCGTAGGATTCCCTAATTTATATTAATACCTCTTTCGAGGCTACTAATGTCTAACCCTAGGTTGATTAATTGAAATCTCTTTCTAATTAAAACCCCTAAGGTTGCATTAACTCGATCTATGGACTCCCATATTAGGTTTGACCCTAATCTAGCAGATTTTCATTGTCCTATTTCTAGGAGTGCGATCAACTCCGCTTAACTATGCTAGATCTACTCTTAAATAGGGACTTTTGCTCTACTGCCTAAGCACATCAGTACTTGAATCAATATCCTAGAATATCAAAGCAAGAATTAAGAACACATAATGAAGAACAAATCAAATATTTATCATATAGTTCAGAAAACAATAACAAGATTCGTCTTAGGTTTCATCCCTCAGGTATTTGAGGGTTTAGTTCATGTTTATAAAAGAATACATCTCAGAAGAAAAATAACAAAACATAAAGAAAATCCTAAAACCCTGAAGGAATTGAAGGAGAGATCTTCAGTCTTGAGTGTGATTTCGGCTTTTGAGATGGATCAACTGGCGTTCTTTGAGTAATTCCCTATATTCAGCCCTCTCTAGCTGCCTCAGGCCACCTCTGATAGAAGCCTTCTGTCGAACTCCCTATTTAAGTTGCCTCCTAGGATATTTATATAGGCTTCGAGATGCCTTTTTGGCCCGAAAGTATCTTAATCCGAATGAAACTCTTCTTTGCTGCGGCATGGACACGCCCGTATGACACGCCCATGTGAATTGAGACCAGGCCCGTGTTCGAACCTGCTAAAGAGGCACGCCCGTGTGATGATCTCCAGGCCGTGTTGATTCCTTAATTTGGCCCATTTTCTCTATTTTTGGCCCATTTCTTGTTCTTGTCATCCTCCTATGCTCTCCTAAGTGTAAAACATGAAAACAAAGGATTAGGAGCATCAAATTCTACAATAAAATGGATAAATTATCCAAAAGTATACTAAATGCTAGTTTAAAATATGTATATATTATGGTTTATCAACATGTGTTATGAAATGTCATATATATATATTGATTGCATATCCAATGACGTACGACAATTACTGATCCCCCTTTGAACCTTGGGAATTCGTAGGATACAAATGACATGTCATTAGGGTTTACATGATTCGGGTGCTGGTCCTGAACATCCTACCCATGGCTGAGGTCTAACATGTGTTACGGATACTCCACAGCTCGTCTGAGCAGCATCGTGTAGCTATGTTTCGACCCACAACTCATGAGAGCATACCAATTTGCAGCTCGTGTGAGCATACATGTACAGGATTTTATAGATTACAGTTATATGATTTATCACACTATGTGTGAGCTATCCCAAGTATCCAACGATATTCTAAATGGTTCAATGGGCAATGTTCTGATATGAAATGGTAAGAGTTCAATACGAACTATACAGGGATTTATGTGGATTACATGGAAATGTTGTTACATGGTATATGGAAATGGATGATACATATATATGAAATATAATTATATGTCGTGCTCATCCATAGTTACTTAGTTTATGTATATGTTTACATGGCTAACTTGTTTCATGTATATGCATAGGCTTTGGCCAAATTATGGTTGGAATATACTATGTTACTTACCTAATATGTGATTAAATGGTAAGTTATGTTCTATGTCATATGAACTTACTAAGCTTAAATGCTAACTCTGTGTTATTTTTCATACTTTATAGTAAATCGGAAGCTCGTTCATGTTGAAAGCTTGTCGGAGCTATATCACACTATCCATCGGCCCTTTTGGTACATTCAGTTATTTAATTTTGGTTGTAATGGAATGTATAGGTATTTTGGCTAATGTTGGCCATATGTTTTGGTTGTTGTTTTGGCCATTTGGTTGGGCTTGAGTTACAGTAATATTATGTTCAAATGATGTAAATATTTATCTTAATATGGTTGATGTGTGGCTTATTTTGTTTGACTATTGGAAGGTGGGATGAAAGCCTAAATATGCATATTGTATATGTGCCTTGTGATATGTTGAATATGTGGTTAATTGATACTAGTTATAGAATGACATTTTGGTACCAAATGGTTTGTATTTTGATAAGTAAATTTAATGGTATGTATTGATGCAAATTTCTTGGAACATAGTTGATTATTTGGCCAAATTGTGTACATGTATATACATGGCTACATATTGTCATTTGAGGTCCTAAGGGCATATTGGTTGTATGTGATTATACCATATATATAAAGCTAGTATATGCATGATTTTGGTGCCTTGTTATGGCTTGTATATATGTGCATTTGTGGTTGTTGGTACATGCCTTAATGGGTGGGAAAAATGTCTTGTAAAATGGCCTATTTTCTTCCACATGGGTAGAGACACGGGCGTGTGTGACACACCACCAGGTGACGCAGTCGTGTGTCCCCTGGAGCTTTCAAAGGGTTGCAAGTTAGGCTATTACACGACCTAGTAGACAGCCTGACACACGGGCATGTGAGGTTATTTCTAAGCGTACACAACCTGGCACACAAGCGTGTGGCTTGGCCGTGTGACCAAGTCAGTGAGTTACACGAGCACGGACACGGACTAGGACACGACAGTGTGTCCCTACTTTGAATGCCCACACGGGTTGAGACATGGGTGTGTCTCTTGGCTATGTGAGTCACACGGCTTGAGACACATGCATGTCTATTGGCCGTGTGAGTCACACGGCCTGGCCACACTATCGTGTGACCCCTGCAGTGTTGAAAATTTTCAATATTTTCTAAAAAATTCTCTGAGTTTCCAATTTAGTCCTGATTTGTTTCTAACGCATATTTTGGTCCTCGAAGGCTTGTTTAAGGGACAATATGTATGTTTTGACTTGGTTTTAATAGGTTTATTGAAATGATATGAAACATTTGTAAATTCGTGTTCGTTTGATTTGAAAACTTTGGTAATGCTCCGTAACCTTGTTTCAGCGATGGATACAGGTTAGGGGTGTTACAAAATCAATAGGTCTTATATAAGGTTGTAATGGGGCTAGGCTTAAGGTAAGGATAAAGAGAAGTGAATTTTTAGGTTCAGTAATCTTAATAATAACTTTGCCTTGGATCTTTTCGATGTACATTCTTCCTACTAGTGGGTTCTTCACCCCAAACTTAATTTTGAAGCATATGCATAATATTTCTCAATACTTTGAGTATTTATTTTGTTATTTTTGCTTGACATTTGAATATAGCTTTTATTTAAAAATGAGAAACATGTACATCTTTTTAAATTTTTGCTCGATCTTTGCTCATCAAGACATGTATAGTTAAGATAGGTGCAAGAATAAGAGAAAATTTAAAAAGATGGTAGTATGGATTATGATGTAGGTAAATAACAATAAAAAAGGCTTTAAGGCTCAAATTAAGGTTTCAAGGGTCAAATACATATGGTAGGCTCAAAAGGCTCAAACGATCCAAAGAAAATGTGCCTAAATCATGTTTAGATTCTTATGCCTCATAGGATTTCGCCTCAAGAAAGTTACTAAGTCAATTCTAAGAATTTAAACCTTCATGCATGTCTATTTCAAAAGAATTCAATTTTCATAGAAAAAGGCTACATAAGACCTAAGAACATACAAGCATTCCATAACTCAGGATAACATAAAAAAAGAACTCAAATAAAATCAGAAATCCTATTTGCATTTCAACTAACTTATGAATAAAAATTTTCTTGAACATTTTTTTATTTCAGCATATTCATGTGAAAGCATTAAAACCTACTTAAGAATTTTTTTTTAAAATTCATGCTAATATTGCCTTAACCCCTTTAAAAAAGAAGCAATGTCCTCATTATGAAAACAAAGTAATGAATGAAAACTGAACACCAAGTAGGGTTGTAAGAAAGGGAGGTGAGTCATGAAGACTGCTTAAGTACCAAGTCTTTCTCAACAATCCATCCTAGACATGTTCATTCCCATTACCACATCACTTCACTTTTTTCTAATGAAGAGGCATTGAGCTTATTTTATTCATGCTAGCAATATCTTATTTATGATGCGAAAGCAAAATATTAACTATGAAAGAAATATAAATGCCTAAAAATAAATAAATGCCAAGAAAAAGAAATTTCTCCCTTTTTATTTGTGTCATCCTCCATGTCTATTTTCTTTTCCTTTTTTTGTTGGACTTGATCCCACAATCTTCTCTTGCCATGTCTTGAAGTTATGATCTGGGAACTCAGGAACAAAAGTGTTAAAGATATTCTTAAAAGTATTTCATATGGTATCATCTTTAAATTTTGCATATCTCTAGTAAGCTTGTTGTTGGTTACGCATGAATTTCCACATATCCATCATAATTGAGAATCCTGATTTATTCATAGTGTTTGAAGAAGATGGCATTTGAATGGTTAACTCAGGATTAAAACTTGGCTCCACTAGTTCAACAGCATTTAGGTCCACCCTCGGCTTAAGGCTGTTTGGTTCCTCTTCAGTTTCTGCTTCTTCTGTGGCATTTTTTTGATTTAGCTTTCGGTTTAGACTTAGTTGATAACTCATCAGATTCTGGCTCGTTCAATTCATTTGGATCCACTTGGTTCAATAGTCCAACATTCTCCACAAACCTATCCAGATCATGTAGCCTTGAACATATTGGTCCTTCAAGTCTGCTTTTGATCTTACTTGGGCCCTCAAGTAAAGTGAAGTAATTAATGATGGAAAGTAGGCACTTCCTGCCTTCTTCCTTGCACAGTCTTGAATCTCTTTGAGAATAATTCTCCCAACATTGATAGACTTTTTTGTCATAATCGCATACAACAAAAGCATTCATTCCATCAAGATGGTGGAACTATGTGAGTAAGCATGAAGCTATATCGAATAAAGTAGAACCATACCTTAGCCACTGGATTTAAATATTCCCTTTGGCAAGAATGACTACCATACTTTCTTATAATCCATTGGGATCTCGAATTTGTAACCACATTAAGAACTTGTTGAAGAAAATCTCAATTGATATTTGTCATCATGGTAGAGCACTCTTCTTCAACATCAGGTAAGTTAAACAAATCATTAATGGATTTAGAAATAAGGGGTACCTTCTTCTTACAAAAAAGAACTTCATTATCGTTTGGCGTGGTCAAGTTGGCATAGAAATCTCACACTAAATCTTCATCCGGCATTGATCGTGTATCGTAGAATTGCTCCCAACTTAAAGCATTAATCGTCTATCGAAGTGACAATGGCATGATCATCTTATCATTGCTCTCCAAATTAAAACATGTTTTCGTTATCATAGGTTGATTCTTAAAGATAGAATCACATTTTTCCCTTGCTTCCTCATCTTGAATCACAATTGGATTCTTGGAAGAAGTCTTGGAATATTTAGTTTTTTTGCGAGACATGGTATTTTTCCGAAAGATAGGCACAATTTTGGAAAAAGGGAAAGCAATTGGCAATGTGTGGTGGCTGAAGGTTGAGGCAGCGATGGAATTACCGTAGCGACAAGAGTGTGATAGTGTCAGGATTTTGGCAGTGAAGGCGTTGCTTCGACAAGAAGATTACGGCTGTGATAGGAGGGTTTTGCGACAAGAAGGGAGATTTTAGGGAGATTCTTTGGGATTTGAGGCTAACGACAAGAAGAAAGAAATATGTGGCTAAGTTTGAAGCAATTTTCTTTGAATGGTGTGGGGAATATGATGGTATAGAGGGGTTTATATAGTAGTATATTAGGGTACAGTTGTAGTAAAAATTTGGCTACATAAGGATGCTTAGGCGGTAAGGTAAGGAGGGAAGGGAGAAATTACGGCAAAAATAGGGGTTTTAGGTACTCTATGGACGAAAATGATGGGTAATTTCCTCCTTTTGTTGTTTTGGGCTTCAGGTCCAAACTGCTATTATTTGACGTACTAAAAATTTAAACTAAACTAGGAAAATTAATTAATTGGTACTTGGGCAAAATTGACCCTCTTTATTCAAAATAAAGACAATTAAAATTAGAAAATTAAAAACTTTTGGATTACTTAAAAATTCCTTCTTGAAAAATTACATCAAATTAATATCCCAGGAAAGGTTTGAGGGGTCACAAACTGTCCCGCTTAAGTTTCAATCTCCTTAGACAGACTTAATTTAATTTATTAATTCAAGAAGATAATTTCTAAGCATGCCCTTTATTAAAAATAAAAACATAAAAATTAAGGGTCTATTAGATTGAACGAGGTTTCAACTCGCTCCACTTCACCATCCCATAGTGTTTGAGATGTTGACCATTAACCTTAAACGTACCTCTATTATTTTTGTACAATTTGACGGCTCTATATGGATAAACTTTGTAGATGGTATAAGGTCCTTTCCATTGGGATTTTAGCTTTCTCAAAAATAATTTTAGCCTTGAATTAAACAACACTTTCTGACCTTCTTTGAATTTTCGAGGTTGTATATGACTATCATGTCATCTCTTAATCTTTTCTTTACACATCTTGGCATTCTCGTATGAAATAACCTCAACTCCTCTAACTCGTCGACTTGTAACATTCTTCTCTCACTAGCTTGCTTAATATCCAAATTTAATTATTTCACAGCCCAGTAAGCTTTGTTTTCCAACTCAAGTGGCAAATGACATGCCTTTCCGAAGACTAATCGATAAGGACTCATTCCTAAAGGTGTTTTAAAAGCTGTTCGGTAGGCCCATGAGCATCATCAAGCCTCTGAGACCAATCTTTTCTATTAGGTCGCACCACCTTCTCAAGGATTCCTCTGATCTTAGGGTTTACCCATTCAACTTTCCCATTTGACCATGGATGATAGGCAGTGGCACTTTTGTGTTTCACATTGTACTTGTCAAGCAACCACTTAAACCATTTGTTTAAAAAGTATGATCCTTCATAACTAATTATAGCTCTAGGAGTCCCAAATTGTGTAAACACATGCTTATGTATGGATCACATGACTACCTTAGCTTCATTCGTCGGGTATTTTTAAGCTTCAACCCATTTGGATATGTAGTTGACGACCACGAGGATATACATGTTACCATAAGAAAAAGGAAATGAGCCTAGAAAACTGTTGCTCCATACATCAAAAAATTCTACCTCCAAAAAATTTTTCAAGGGCATGTTCCTCCTTGATATGCTTTCGGTACTCTGGCATCTCTGACAAAATTTCACAAATACATATGCATCCTTGAACACTGTAGGCCAAAAGAATCCTACTTGTAAGATCTTCGTTGTGCTACGGAAACCTACAAAGTGTCCCCCAATTGGAGATGAATGGCAATGGTACAATATCTCATCAATTTCATTCCAGCTACGCACTTCTTGATTATGTTATCTACACATTGTTTAAACAAAAATGGATCCTCCCAGAAATAATACCAACTATCATGAAGGAATTTCTTCCTTTGTTGGTATGTCATTTCTCGAGGAATTATTCCACAAGCTAAATAATTCACATAATCAGTAAACCAAGGTATTTCATGAATTCGGTTTACGTCAAACATATGCTTATCTGGAAAATTCTCATTGATAGCAATAAGTAAGTGAGTTACCTCATTTTCTTTAAACCTGGACAAATGATTGACTACTTGATTTCCAACACCTTTTCTGTCTTGGATCTCATGGTCAAATTCTTGGAGTAAGAGTATCCATCAAATTAGCCTCAATTTAACATATTTCTTTGTGAGTAAGTATTTAATGGTCACATGATCAGTAAAAACTATAACTTTGTTACCTATAAGATATGAACGAAACTTTTCAAAAGCAAAAACTATAGCAAAGAGTTCTTTTTCAGTTATTGTGTAATTGAGCTAGGCTCCTGTTAAAGTTATGACTGCATAGTAGATATGATGAAATACTTTGTTCCTTCTTTGACTCATCATAACTCCAATAGCGAAATCACTTATGGCACACATCAACTCAAAATGTGAGTTCCAATCAAATGTAACAATTATTGGGGTTGAGATTAACTGGCTTTTCAACTCTTCAAAAGCTTCCAAGCATACTTTGTCAAACTCAAAAATAGTATCTTTCTCTAATAGCTTACACAAAGGCTTAGAAATTTTTGAAAAGTCTTTTATAAACCTTCGATAAAATATGGCATGGCCTAAGAAACTCTGAACTCCTTTCACAGTAACTAGAGGTGGTAAATTTTCAATCATATCTACCTTTTCTTTATCAACTTCAATTCTTCTTTTGGAAATTTTATGCCCTAAGACAATTCCCTTATTAACCGTAAAATGACATTTCTTCTAGTTAAGGACAAGATTTGTCTCCTAGAATCTTTTAAGTACCTTAACTAAATTACTCAAACAAACATCATAAGTATTTCCAAAAATAGAAATCATCCATGAAAACCTCAACAAAATTTTCTACCATATCAATAAATATTGCCATCATGCATCGTTGAAATGTGGCAGGCGCGTTACATAAACCGAAAGGCATTTACCTAAAAGCAAATGTACCATACAAGTATGTAAAAGTGGTTTTGTATTGGTCTTTTGGGGCTATAACTATTTGTTTATATCCCAAATATCCATTTAAAAAACAATAATATTCGTTACCTGCTAGTCAATTTAACATTTGACCCATTTAAGGTAGTAGAAAATGGTCCTTCTGAGTTGATTTGTTCAATTTTTTGTAATCAATACAGATTCTCCAACTAGTGACAATTCTTGTTAGGATTAACTCATTATGTTCATTCTCGACAATCGTGATTCTACCTTTTTTTGGTATGCATTGTACCAGACTTACCCATGAACTATCTGAGATGGGGTATATAATTCTAGCATCTAACCTTTTGATCACTTCCTTTTGAACTACGTCTTTCATGATTGGGTTGAGTCTCTTTTGCCCATAAGTGCTTGCCCTCCTCTAAGAAAACTTATGCATAGAAAAAGAAGGGCTTATTCCTTGAATATCAGCTATGGTCCAACTGATTGCCTTTTAAATTTCTTTAAAACTTCGATCAGTTGTTCCTCTTGGTGTTCTGTTAATTTTGCTGAAACAATGACAGACAAAGTAGAACAGCTACCTAAATAAAATTATTTTAAATGGGAAGGAAGTACCTTAAGTTCAAGTTTAGATGGTTCCTCGATTGACAACTTTGGTTGTGTAAATTCCCAAACTTTCAATTCTAGTGGTTCAAACCATGCTAGTTGAACATAATCCATCGGATTGGATTCCATCAAAGCCATGCTTTCATTACCTTTTTCATCTTCTAATGGCTCAAGCCCTAAAGTGTTCTCCAATGGGTATTCAAAATTGTTCTCCCATTCTATAAAAGCTAAGGTTTCTAGTTCTTCCATTACTGAACATTCCTATATCGGATTAGGAAATTTCATAGCTTTGAGAACATTAAATGTTACCTGATCATCCTGAACTCTTATCATGAGTTCTCATTTTTGCTCGTTTATCAATGTTATTCCCGTGGCTAGGAAAGGTTTATAACAACCCAATTTTAGGGCTAGTCAAAATAGTGGTTTTGGGACCACTAATTTGGGGTTGAAGAAAATTATTTTAATATCATTTTATGTGTTATGGCATAATTATATGAATGTATGAGAATTTTGATGCATTAATTTTCTTTTGGTGATTGCTTGCTCAATTGCTAAAAAGGACTAAAGCGCATAAAGTGCATAAAGTGCAAAAGTTCTATTTACAAGCTAGAGGTGTCTAATAGCCTTAGGATATTAAATTGGAGGTCTTTAAAGAGCAATTAGACCCTTAAAAATGAGTGGCTGGCCGTAGAGGACAAAATGAGGTCAAAATTGGTCAAGTAGGTGGTTTAGGTGGATTAAATTGAAGGAAATGAATAAAATAAAGAAAAATATATCATCTTTTTTATTTTCTCTTCTTCCTCCACCAGATTTTCACACTCAAGAAGGGCTTTGGGGGCTTGAAATTTCAGCAACCTATTTTCCTTGCTAGCAAGTGATTTTAATGGCTTTTCTTGATAATTTTTGTACTTTTGGAACCCCTAAAGCCTAAGCTAGCTAGAAAGGGGACTATTTTGTAAAATAGTAAAAATTTTAGGGACTTACCATGAGAGAGTTTATGTTTTTTGTTGAGTTTTTATGGAAGAAAATGAATGTTAGTGGATTAAGGAAAAACTTTTGTGAAAGGTGTTACCATGAAAAAACTAAATGGGACTTATTTGTAAAGGTTGTAATTGAGTAATAAATGCATGAGATAATTAGTTTTGTGAATTGTTGTAAGATAAATAAATGTTCAGCTAGGCTTGTTTAATGAGAAAATATGGTGAAAAGTGATTTACGAGCCTAGGGGTAAAATCATAATTCTGCCAAAATATAAGGGCAAAATGGTCATTTTTGCCTAAGTAGAAATTTTGATGTATCATGAGTTATATAATGAGGTTACAGACTAAACCATTGGTTAATACATTTTGCACGTAGGTAAGTTTATGTGTAAATGATATATCTTCAATACATATGTTGTTATCTATTGATGCATTGTATGGATGAAACTACTTATTGGCGAGGTTTATTGAAAATGATAGATAATGAGTAATTCTCATATGGACCTCGAAATAGAGATGAAAGTACGAATAATTATCTTTGTTGGTGGACTATGTGTGACACCACCCTATTATCATTTTTGGTGGGCTGTGTGCGATACCACCTTATTATTTATTTATGATGGGCTATGTACGATACCATCGTTTATATGTTATCATTTGGTGGGCTATGTACAAAACCACCGTAATTATCCTTGTGGTGGGCTGTGTGCGATACCACCCTATTATTGATTAATGGTGGGCTGTGTGCGAAGCCATCGGGTACCTTGTATTATTTCGAAGGGTTTATCGAGAAACTTGTCTAAGTAAATATTTCATGTGACTTTATGGTGATGAGTGCAGGGTGTATATGCAAGTAAATGTGAGCAATAAATATGTTATATGGTTAGAATGTGGTAAGAGATGAAATGAGTAAGCATGATTATGAATATGTGAATTGTTTTTACATAATACGTAATGGTTGTTATGGCTTAGCATATGGTATGATGCTTGTTGTTTACATGTAGACTTACTAAGCTAAAAGCTTACTCCCTTTCTTTTCCCTTGTTTTATAGTGTCAAAGAGTCAGCTCGAGATACGAAGATAATCAGATGATCACCCACCCTATCAGCCCATCTCGGTATATTTAAACTTAGCATTTTGAGTATGTCATGTATAGGGGCTAGACTTAGGGAAAAATTATGTTGTTTCGGCCAAATGTGTTGGCTCTTTTAAAGATGAACTCTTTTGTAAATGGCCATAGTTGGTGGCTCATTATTATTAATATATGAAAAGATGAGATTATCCATGAATCTGCATGTGTGTTTCTTGGTTAATGGTAGAATGTGATTTATGTTGAATAAGTTAGGGTGATAAAAAGAGCTTGGCAAATACCTTGTTCTTGTCCACATGGGCGTGTGTCTAGGCCGTGTGTGACACACGGTTAGTCCTATGGGTGTGTGGCTGGGTTGTGTGTCCCCTGCATGTTAGTAATGTAAGTCAATGTTGACCACGAGCCAGACATACGGGCATGTGACAGGTCGTGTGATGCAAGTCAGTTTTGACCACGGGTGGAGCACATGAGCGTGTCAAGGCCGCGTGAGGGACTAGGGCCAGAGACACGGGCGTGTGTCCGATCGTGTTAAAACCCCTGTAGGTTCAAATTGAGAAATAATTCCACATGGGTGTGGAACACGGGCGTGTCCTTTCCTCCACACGGACGTGTGGACTGTTTAGAGAAAAATTTTCTAAGGACTTCCAAAGAGCTTCAAAGGAGCTCAATTTGAGCCCGAACCATTCCTGGAATGTGAAATTAGCTTTATAGGCTTGTTTAAGGGGTGTTAGTAAGATTTTTAAATTGGGAAAGAAAGTTTAAGTTTCTAAATTGCATGATTGATTGCGTGTAAATTTAGTAATGCCTCATACCCTATTCCGGTGTCGAATACGTGTAAGGGGTGTTACAAGGTTTCCCTGGATGATCGACACTTCCTTATCTACTTCAAAATCTAAAGCAATAAAATCAATTGGAAATATGAATTTATCGACTCTTACCAAAACATCCTCGATCTTTCCTTCAGGGTATGCTAAAGATTAATCTGCTAGTTGAAGTGTCATAGTAGTGGGTCTTACTCCGCCTATTCCCAATAGTTTGAAAGTAAACATGGGGATCAAGTTATGCTCTCTCTTAAGTCACAGAAAGCTTTACCATAGAAAGATTCTGTGATATTACAAGGTATAGTAAAGCTTGTTCTGTAAGAGCGAACTACAGTCCTTGGTTAAAGCTACAGTCTAATACTCACTAAGTCTTTTCTTCTTGGACAGGATGTCCTTCATGAATTTCACATAATTAGGCATTTTCTCTAAAGCCTCCACCAACAGGATGTTGATGTGAAGTTGCTTTAGAATGTCCAAAAACTTCTTGAATTGCACATCCTATTTCTGCTTATTTGGTTAAAACTTTTGAGGATAAGGAGGTGTTAGAACTTTGGGTTGGACTTTACAACTTTTCTGAGGAGATAAATATGCGTCTAAAGAAGATGTTAGTTTTTTAGAATTCACTAGTTTAGGTTTTACCTCATCAGACTTTGTAAGTTCCGGCTCAACGAGTGTAGGAATTTTAATTGTTGGTTGACTTTCATCTTTCTCAATGGGTTTATCTTCAATTACAACCTCCTTGGGTTCCAAAGTCTTACCACTTTGTAAGGCAACTACTTTGCAACATTCCTTACACAAGTTTTTTGGATTTTTTGTATTGCTCGTGTAACAACCCAATTTTGGGCCTAATAGGATTAGGCCCATTGGGCCTTAGGCGTAGAAGCATTTAAAAATGTTTGAGAACAAGAGAATGGCACTTATGCAAGTTGGACCTATTAGGTGAGTGATTTTGAAGGTTAGGGGGCTTCTATGAAGTCCCGGGATCAAACTTGGGCTTTAGGAAAATTTTGGTTTTAGGTGAGTAAAACCCTGGGAGTTAGTAGGTAGGCTTTAAGAATAAAAGTGGAGAAAAATGACAAAAAAAGAAGTTGTGGTCTAGTGGCAAATGATGCCACATGGGAGACAAGGAGGTGACACCATAAAGGAAGCAGGGGGATCCAAGGTTCAAGTCTTGGCACTTACGTTTCTTTTAGATTATTTTCTTTTTAAGGGAATTAGACTTTAGCTGTAGGCTTAACTTTTGTTATGTGTGGTTTAAGGCACAAGTGGCCACATGGTGGAGTGGTGGTGGCGTCAGTATGATAGCAAGGAGGGAGAGTGTTTGAATCCCACATACAACATATTGGAGGCTTTTATTTTGTGCTCAAGGAGGAGAAGAGGCGGAGTGGGGGTAGAACTCTACTTGGTGAAGGGTTGAATGGGTCAAACAGTTTGAATGGGAGGTGGAGAGCAATTTGTGGAGCAAAAAGGGGAGAAAATCATGGGATTCAAGTGGAAGGAAGTGTTGGTCGAATGTGGGAGTGTTGGGGGAGAGAAATTTGGCTAAGAAGTGGTGTTTGGGCATTTTTTCGGCTAAGGGTGGAGTAGGTGCCGAATTTCTTAGTCTCTCTAGGCTTTTCTTTGCTTTTGGCATTTTTTTTACTCAAGGGTTCCAGGTTCTTCTATTTTTTTTGAGGGCATTTCTTCCTTCTCTTCGTACATTTTGTTCTTCTATTTTTCCTTATTTGGAAACTGACCCCTCGGGCACTTTTCTACTTCAATCTTCTATCTCTTTTGTTTGCTTTTGTCAAATACTGATTATTTTCTGCTCCATTATTCCTTTCTCTTGGTAGTGGCCGAATAGGTAAGATTACTTTGCCATTGTTTTTCTCTCTTCTTTTCTCATTATACTATTTTTTTTCATTGGCCGAATGCAACATACCCTTCTGCCTTATTGTCCTTTTCCCTCTCCATTCAAAGCATAAGTCGAATCTCAGTCTCCTCTCTTCCTCTCGGGGTTTTCTTTTTATGCCCTTCTAGTAGGCTGAAACTCTTCTTGCCTATCTTTTCTCATTCATCTATTCTTTTTCTTCTTTTCCTCCTATCTCCTTTCCTTGTTTTTCTCCATACATATTCTCTTTTTCCCTTGAGCGGCAACTAGCTTTTTGTCCTCTCCTTCGACGGTTTTGCAAGGTGGCAATCAGTAAGTTGTAGTTCTCTCTTTGCCTATAACTTGGATTCCATTCGGTTTCTTTTGATAATGGTGTGTTCTTCTTGTCTCTTTCGTAATCCTGATTTCATCAATCAAGAGTTCTTCATAGAGGCTGGTGGTAACCAATCTAAGGGGAGATCAGGAAAGGGCCTAATGGAGGTGGATTCGTAGCCCCGGCTCCCAAGTTGAAACAGCGTAGGGTGTCAGGGGTTCGAGACTTCCTGCCGGGTTTTGGAAGGAAGTCAACATCTGGTTTAGTTAAGCAAATCGTTGTTGATCACATTAGTGAGGGTAAGTGTTAGTAAATCGTATGGTTAAGTGTGAATTAAAGATCTCCCATTTCTATTGTTATAAGTTAATTGTGTGATATGTTGGTATAGGTGATGACGATCATGAGTGTATAGTTCTCTACGTGATTGGGTGTGTAATCTCACACCACTTCAACGGTTGCTTGTGAAGTTTTGCAAAACGGCGAAATCCGAAAAGCTAAAAAGCCGACAATTGTGACTACTCGAGCGTGAACGCTCATAGTGATAAATCGAGATGTGAATCGTGATGTTAGGTCATTGAGAGTGTCACAAGCACTCTCGCGATATCGAGGCTGTAACGGGCCTAACTGAGTTGAGAAGGGCCAAATGGGCCCAACGGGCTAACCGGCCCACTTGGACAGAACTGTTGGAAAACTAGCCAATGATAGGCCACATGTGTTTTGGGCCACACAAGCGTGTGGGCCCGTTTGGGCCTATAATGGATTTTAGGCCCAATAGTGCCGTAAAGACCCAAAATGGGTCCCGAGTCGCTCGAGGCGACAGTAGGCCTTTGGAAAGGACATTAATGAGGAAATTATGAAAATACCCTTGAAGGGTAAATTACCAAAATGCCCCTGGGCTGCGAAATTACCAAAATACCCTCAATGGGTTGAGGGATTGTTTTACCCTCAGTGTTGTCTAGCAACGTGTGTATGTTTACATTACACTATTATATATTGATATGTATATTGCATTTTGTCATGTTGCATGGGGTGGGTTAATGACTGAAGAGTAGTGTAGCCTGGTGGCATAGCTACAATATATTTATATATATACATAATTATGGCTCAGGTGGCTCAGCCACAAATATTGTGATTAGCAGCCTGTCTACAATATTGGTGTGATTGGAGGGGTGGGTTGACTTGATCCCCACAGGTGTGATTGGCTGGTACGGGGGAGTGTTGATTGGATTGGGTTGGGCTGCACTACTTCATTTGCACTTTTATGATTATAGGGCTTAGGCCCAGATTGATGTCTTATGGGCTTAGGCCCAGTTAATTTCGTTTAGGGGATTACACAATAAGTTCTCGTAACTCACCCTTTTTCCCTTAACCTTGCAGGTAATTCCCAATGGTAGAGGATTTGGAGCCGTGGAGGACTCAGGGGTGGCCATACAACGAAGATTTCTCGCAAACCTTACTAAATTTAGTTTTTACCTTATTTTTAAGATTAATTAGTTTGGGTTTAATATTTTGTAATAAGGCCTCTAGACTTTAATTTCCTTTTAAACCTGTTTTTTCGTTATTTTTATTATTAAATGTTTAACACGGAAGTTTTCCTAAAGGAGTTAGCAAACTATTTTAAAAATATCACATTTCTGCAAGTATTCAAAATCAATTTTCATTACAGAGGCAGTTTTCAAGTTAATTACAACTTTTCTAAAATGGACACTGAGTAAATAAGATTTCTATAAACAACTAATGTAACTCGGAGTTTTCAAAAAGGTGCAAACATTTTCAACGAATGCTTAGTTTTTAAACTACCCTTCTATGTGACATGCTAGATCCGGTCATAATGCCTAGGCTGGGTTTAGGGTGTTACAGCTCGACAAGGTTCCTTGCGGTCGGTTACGAAGCTTTGTAGCTAACTAACTTATTTGGTTCTCCAAATTTTTAGTGTTGCTACTTGACTTTAGATTAAAGCGTCATTCTTTGCCATGTACGCCTTCAAAAAGTTCTCCAAACTATTAGATGACTCAGCTTGTTATGGTTTTAGAGCTTGTTGATTGAACCATTTGGATTGGTTGGGTTTATGTTGCATGTAAGTGTTGTTCAATCCATTTCCTTGGTGATGTGAGCACGCCCCATGTCAACTCGAGCTCGAGCCATGATCCATTGGTGCTACCTCGTGGCCCCATCACTCGAGCTAGATCTAGGCTATTCAAAGATGCAATTGGAGCTATGGTACAGCAAGTGTGGATTGATGACAAGGCTAACTCACTTGGACGTATGGAAGGCCATTCAATGGAGCAGTTTTGCAACATCCTACAAGCTCAATTAGTCCTCGATGAGCTCGGCCCTAGCTCGTGTTGAGCTCGTTTAAGCTCAATGAGCTCAATTGGCCATTTGGCCTTGAGCTAAAAACATGGCTGAAATTATTACTTTAAATAAATTTGAGACAATATAAATTTGTTTAAAATATTTCTTTGTTATTAAATAAGTAGTGATTAAGTTGCTTTAATTAGGACATATTTATAGCTACTATAACATGTCTTACTTAGGACAAATTAATTGAGATTCATCATTTAATTTGTCTAATTAAACTAGCTAGTAATGTGCCCTAAGCTACGACCAAATTTTTAAAGTTTATTAATAGCCTAGCTTTTAATTTGTTTCACTCAATTTAATGTCTTAATGTGTCATTTTAATTGCTAGAATTAAATAGCTAAATTAAGTGGTGAAATGAATTTAATTTGTTTTGTAGGTGCATGGAGGGGATGGCACAAGGTGATTCATGGAGCTGCACATTCTTTCATTTAAGGAGTTAATTTAGTTAGCTTAATGACCTTCTTAGCTACTGATTTAGCTCCCAAAGTGTTCATTCAGCTCACCTAAGTTCATGCAAGGAGGCCAACCACCAAAGAAGACTTGAGGCGTCACTTGGAAACATTTAGCTCCATAAATTTCACACCAATGGTGTTGGTATTTGATGCATTCATCACTGAATAGTGGCTATTCAAAGCTGGAATTAATGAGGAAAATTAAAGGCATTCAAGCCCCTTCACTTGAACATTGAAGGGCCATGCACTCACTTTTCTTGCTTGAAGATTCGGTGCACCTAGTCAATCTAGAAGCGCCCATTGCTCTCCCATTCAATAGAACTTGGACTTGGAGCATGAGGAGCCTTTTTAGATTTTTCTAGCTAGTTCTAGCATTAATTTTGCTTAGCCACTAAGGCTTGAAGGATGACCATTCGGCTAGCTCTACTAGCTTATAAATACTTGGACATTTTCTTTGTAAAGGACTTTTGCCAAATTTTATATCGATATTATGTTGAATTTGAGAGAGCAATTTCTCCTATTTCGTTCTTAGGATTTGTTGGCTTATCTAGGAGTCTAGTGGCGTCAACCATCCTTTGTTTCTATCCCGATACCAAGGTTCCTATCGTACATCGATAGTGGGTCGAGGTCCGTTAAAATTACTAAACACCAAGCCTTTAGAAAGCGATATAACCGGTCAATACCTTTCTCGGTATTGGTTCTTACTTGTTTCCTAAAGTCCTAAATTGAAACTCGAACATTTCTTTCATCCTTAAACCGAAGTTCCAAACTTTAATTTTTCTTTCTTAAACCGAAACCCGAGCCATCCATTCCTACCTAACTTCGAAACATATCCCAACTACATCTAAATTTCCTTTTTTTGATTCTCTGGTTTACGATCGAACTCCAAGCATACATCTCGTTTTCTCCTCGAGACCGGGATCATATCATCTGGTATCAGAGCTAGTTAAACCGAGATCTACGAAGCCAGGAACAACCATCGAAGTCGTTTAAGTGAAGGCTCAAAGTAAGTTTTAAATTTAAAAAAAAGTTTGAAAAAAAAAAAAAGGAAATTCGAAATTAAAAAAAAAAGAAGTTCGAAACAAAAAAAAAGGATTCGAAAAAATTAAAAAATTCGAAATTAAAAAAATTTTGTGTTTCGATTGAATTGCTATCAATCTCTTCATCTACATTTCCTATTCCTCTTCGACCTACTTGAACCACCGATTCCTTCTTCTTTCTTTAGCCTACCTACACCCACATCTTACATCCTTTGAACCCATTTTTTGAAGCCGACCCCTAAGCCTAATAGGCGTTGGCAAATCCGACTAACGAAACTGTGAGAAGTTCGAGAGGTAAAAGGCACGAGTGTGTGAGACTATTCGAGGGGAGGTAAAAGCCCAATCGAGAGTGTTAGACACGAGCGATAACTTCTTTTCTTTTCGAGTGTACTGTGAGGATTTGTAGTGAGGTACTATAGTCCGCGCTATGTCTCTAGAACCTGAGCAAAATGTAAACGAGCCACCAGGAAGGCAACCCGTTCGACATGTTCCCGATCTGCCAATGCAAGCCTTGTTGCGGGAGATGGAACGGTTACTGGATCGTAGGCTCAACCCTCTGAAAGATCGACTATACCAAGTGGAAGCTCGAAGACAACGAGAGGTACGTGGGTGACCAAATAGAAGGCGTGAACAGCCGCAAGACGGTGAAGATTATTTCAATGATGCTTTCGATAGCGAGATTGAATCTATTGCAAGTATTGGAAGGCGAGGACCCCGAAATCGAGGCAATAGAGATCGAGACCGAGTGGATGATGACTTGAAGAACATAAAGTTGTCTATTCCACCATTTCAAGGGAGATCCGATCCAGAAGTGTACCTTGAATGGGAAAAGAAGATTGAATTGGTCTTTGAATGTCACAACTATTTAGAATCAAAAAAAGTTAAATTGGCCGCTATCAAATTCACCGATTATGCCATGATATGGTGGGACCAAATAATCACCAGTCGAAGGAGAAATGGAGAACAACCCATCAGCACGTGGGCCGAAATGAAATCTATCATGCACCGCCGATTTGTTCCCCAATTTTACCATCGAGAACTATATCAAAAACTCCAAAATCTTACTCAAGGATCGAGGAGTGTTGAAGATTACTTCAAAGAGATGGAAGTTGCCATGATTAGAGCAGATGTGCAAGAGGAACGCGAGGCAACCATGGCCCGATTTTTATTGGTCTCAACCGAGACATAACTAATATGGTGGAACTCAAAGATTATGTCGAACTTACGGACATGGTGCACATGGCGATTAAGGTTGAGAGGCAGTTAAAGCGTAAGGGTACTGTTCGAAACTATCCCCATCCCAACCCTACCAAATGGGGCCAAGGGACTAGTAAGGCCAATCCATCGAATCGAGCCAAGGAGACCACGCCATCTACCAAACCAAGTAAGTTTTTCACTGAATCTAATAAAGGCAAGGCAATAGAAAACCCATCCAACCGATCGCGAGACATCAAATGCTTTAAGTGTCTCGGAAGGGGACATATTGCAAGTTAATGTCCAAACCGAAGTACGATGGTGATGCGTGCCAATGGAGAAATAGAGTCTAAAGAAGACGATGAAGAACGTGAAATTAAAACTACCACAGACGAGGAAGAAGAAATTGAGCATGCCATAGATGGTGAGCTCCTCGTTGTGAAGAGAAGTCTCAACCTTAAAGGAATCAATGATGAGCAACAACAAGAGAACATTTTCCATACTCGATGTCAAATACAAGGTAAAATTTGTAGTGTTATCATCGACGGTGGCAGTTGCACTAATGTTGCTAGTACGTTCATGGTGGAGAAGTTGGGCTTACCGACCACAAAGCATCCGAGCCCATATAAGTCGTGACCGGCTTAATGACGGTGGTGAACTAAAGGTAACTAAGCAAGTCCTAATTTCTTTCAACATCGAAAAATATTCGGATGAAATCCTTTGTGATGTTGTACCCATGCACGCGGGTCATTTGTTACTTGGACGTCCCTGGCAGTTTGATCGCAAGGTGATTCAGACGGCTACACCAATAGATACACGCTCAAACACATGGGGAAGACTATCACTCTAGCACCTTTGACCTCAAACAAGTTCATGAAGATCAAGTGAAATTAAAAGATTCCTTTGAAAAGATGAGAGAAAAAGAGAAAACTGAGAAAACAAAAGAAAAGAAACTTGAAACAAAAAGAGAGCGAGCGAAAAAGAAAAATGAAAAAGGAGAGATGAGTGGAAAACAAGAAAAAGAAAAAGAAAATGAGAGAGTGAGTATCTTTGCAAAAGGAAGTGTAATACGAAAGGCTTTGCTGTTGCGACAACCGATTTTTGTACTTATGTACAAAGAAAATCTTTTTAACACTAACGATCTCCCCCAGAATCTCCCTTCTTCAATTTTGTCTCTTTTGCAGGATTTTGATGATCTATTTCTGGAAGACATCCCGAATGGTTTACCACCACTTCGAGGGATAGAACATCAAATCGATTTCATACCTGGAGCTATTATTCTGAACCGACCTGCTTATCGAACCAACCCCAAAAAAATGAAAGAACTTCAACGGCAAATTGAAGAACTCATGGAAAAAGGCTACATACAAGAAAGCCTTAGTCCCCGTGGTTGCGCTTGGTCTTGTTGGTTCCAAAAAGGATGGCACTTGGCGATAAAGGCCGATTGTCGAAATGTGAATAAAATCACCATTAAGTATAGGCATCCGATTCGCGACTTGATGATATGTTAGATGAATTGAGTGGTGCCAAACTATTCTCAAAATCGATTTGAAGAGTGGCTATCACCGATTCGGATGAGGAAGGCGATGAATGGAAGGCGCCTTTAAAACTAAACATGGTTTGTATGAGTGGTCGGTCATGCCGCTTGGCTTAACCAAAGGTGCCCCTAGCACTTTCATGAGACTAATGAACTATGTTTTAAGAGCTTTTATCGGTAAGTTTTGTGTTGTATATTTTGATGATATCTTGGTGTATAGCAAATCATTGGAAGAACATGTAGTCCATCTTCGATCTGTTTTGGAAGTCTTACGTAAGGAAACTCTTTATGCTAACCTTAAGAAATGTTCTTTCTATTCTGATAAAGTTATTTTTCTTGGTTTTGTAGTTAGTGCTCAAGGTCTCGAAGTCGATCAAGAGAAGATCAAGGCTATCCAAGAATGGCCGAGACCTACGAATATAAGCCAAGTAAGGAGTTTCCATGGGCTTACGAGCTTCTATCATAGATTTGTGCCAAAATTTAGTACATTAGCCGCACCTCTTACCAGCATCATCAAGAAGAGTTCACCTTTCTCCTGGGAGATGAACAGAAAACTCTTTAATGTTATTAAGGATAGAATTACTAGAGCTCCTTTACTAGCATTGCTCGATTTCTCTAAGACTTTTGAGATTGAATGTGATGCATCGTGTAGGCATTGGAGCCGTATTGACGCAAGATGGAAGACACGTCACATACTTTAGCGAGAAGTTGAACGGGCATCCCTAAACTATCCTGTATGACAAAGAAATGTATGCTTTGATTCGTGCCCTTGAGACTTGGCAAGCATTATCTTTGGCCAAAAGAATTTGTAATCCATTCGCACCATGAAGCGTTAAAACATATCAAAGGACAAAGATAAGTTGAACAAGCGACACGCCAAATGGGTGGAATACCTCGAATCGTTCCCATACATCATCAAGTATAAGAAAGGTAAGGATAACATCGTAGCTGATGCACTCTCAAGAAGGTATGCACTTATAACCCATTTAGAATCTAAACTGCTTGGGTTTGCTTTCTTAAAAGAATTGTATTCCACTGATGAAGATTTTGGTGAAATTTTCCATGCGTGTGAGAAAATGGCTGTTGATAAGTATTACGGGTTTGATGGTTTCCTCTTCAAAGAAGGTAAACTATGTGTGCCCAAAAGCTCTATTCGAGAAGTGTTAGTTAACGAGGCATATAGTGGAGGACTTATGGGACATTTTGGAGTGGGAAAGACCATGGCTACACTCCGAGAACATTTTATTGGCCGCGAATGAGGAGGGATGTCGAGCGAGTGTGAGCGCGCTGCATATCATGCAAGAAGGCTAAATCGAGGGTCCAATCTCATGGTTTGTATTCACCACTTCGATTCTCGACGCACCATGGCAAGATATTTCCATGGATTTTGTACTTGGTTTACCCGAACCAAACGGAAAAGATTCAATTTTGTTGTAGTGGATAGATTTTCAAAATGTCACATTTTATATCATGCACAAAACGGCGATCTTGTCCACATTTCTAATCTTTTTTAGGGAGGTGGTACGCCTACATGGATTACCGAGAACCATTATTTCAGATCGCGGCACCAAATTCCTAAGTCACTTTTGGCGATCACTTTGGGGAAAGCTTGGAACGAAGCTACTTTTCTCGACAACTAGTCATCCCCAAACCGATGGGCAAACTGAAGTAGTCAATCGGGTGTTATCAACTTTGTTGAGGGGCATCATCCGGAAAAACTTGAAAACATGGGAGGAATGTTTACCCCATGTGGAGTTCGCATATAATCGATCCGTGCATTCGGCGACTAAATTCTCACCATTTGAAGTCATTTACGGGTTTAATCCTCTAACTCCTTTAGACTTAATGCCTTTACCTAATGATCAACTTGTGCATGCAGATGCTAAAAAGAAGGCCAAATATGTGAGGAATTTGCATAAGCAAGTTCGAGATAACATTGAGTCTAAAACTGAAGAATATGTTCGAAAGGCAAATAAAGGTCGTAAACGAGTCATTTTTGAACCCGGGGATTGGGTTTGGTCAGATCTCGAGAAAGGAATGCTTTCCACCCACGTAGAGGTCTAAATTGCTACCGCGAGGAGATGGACCATTCCAAGTTCTCGAGAGAATTAACGAAAACTCCTATCAGCTCGATATACCTGGTGAGTACAATGTTAGTGCTACCTTAATGTGGCTGATTTAAGTCTTTTTGATGCAGGTTCTGACTTATCTTCAAGAGGGGGAGGATGATGCGAGCACGCCCCATGTCAACTCGAGCTCAAGCCATGATCCATTGGTGCTACCTCGTGGTCCCATCACTCGAGCTAGATCTAGGCTATTCAAAGATGCAATTGGAGCTATGGTACAGCAAGTGTGGATTGATGACAAGGCTAACTCACTTAGACGTATGGAAGGCCATTCAATGGAGCAGTTTTGCAACATCCTACAAGCTCAATTAGTCCTCGATGAGCTCGGCCCTAGCTCGTGTTGAGCTCGTTTAAGCTCAATGAGCTCAATTGGCCATTCGGCCTTGAGCTAAAAACATGGCTGAAATTATTACTTTAAATAAATTTGAGACAATATAAATTTGTTTAAAATATTTGCTGTTATTAAATAAGTAGTGATTAAGTTGCTTTAATTAGGACATATTTATAGCTATTATAACATGTCTTACTTAGGACAAATTAATTGAGATTACATCATTTAATTTGTCTAGCAAAACTAGCTAATAATGTGTCCTAAGCTACAGCCAAATTTTTAAAGTTTATTAATAGCCTAGCTTTTAATTTGTTTCACTCAATTTAATGTCTTAATGTGTCATTTTAATTGCTGGAATTAAATAGCTAAATTAAGTGGTGAAATGAATTTAATTTGTTTTGTAGGTGCATGGAGGGGGACGACACAAGTGATTCATGGAGCTGCAATTCTTTCATTTAAGGAGTTAATTTAGTTAGCTTAATGACCTTCTTAGCTGCTGATTTAGCTCCCCAAAGTGTCCATTCAGCTCACCTAAGTTCATGCAAGGAGGCCAACCACCCAGCAGACTTGAGGCATCACTTGAATGTTTAGCTCCATAAATTTCACACCAATGGTCGTTGGTATTTGATGCATTCATCAACTGAATAGCTGGCTATTCAAAGCTGGAATTAATGAGGAAAATTAAAGGCATTCAAGCCCCCTTCACCAAACATTGAAGGGCCATGCACTCGCTTTTCTTCCTTGAAGATTCGGTGCACCTAGTCAATCTAGAAGTCGCCCATTGCTCTCCCATTCAAATTAACTTGGACTTGGAGCATGAGGAGCCTTTTCTAGATTTTTCTAGCTAGTTCTAGCATTAATTTTGCTTAGCCACTAAGGCTTGAAGGATGACCATTCAGCTAGCTCCACTAGCTTATAAATACTTGGACATTTTCTTTGTAAAGGACTTTTGCCAAATTTTATATCGATATTATGTTGAATTTGAGAGAGCAATTTCTCCTATTTCATTCTTAGGATTTGTTGGCTTATCTAGGAGTCTAGTGGCGTCAACCATCCTTTGTTTCTATCCCGATACCAAGGTTCCTATCGTACATCGATAGTGGGTCGAGGTCCGTTAAAACTACTAAACACCGAAGCCTTTAGAAACGTATAAGTAACCGGGTCGATACCTTTCTCGGTATTGGTTCTTACTTGTTTCCTAAAGTCCTAAATTGAAACTCAAACATTTCTTTCATCCTTAAACCGAAGTTCCAAACTTTAATTTTTCTTTCTTAAACCAAAACCCGAGCCATCCATTCCTACCTAACTTCAAAACATATCCCAACTACATCTAAATTTCCTTTTTTTTTGATTCTCTGGTTTACGATCAAACTCCAAGCATACATCTCGTTTTCTCCTCGAGACCGGGATTGTATCACTTGGTTACTCCAATAAAAGTTTGGATGGTTGCACCATGAAGGATTGTAGAAGTTGGATTGTGGTTTGTGTCCACTTCTATTTTGGTGTTGATTCCCTACATCATAAACTGACTCAGGATTTGATGGACAATTCTTGAAGGAATAACCATCCCTGCGGTATACACAGGAAACAACATCAAACTAACTTGGTAGTTGGGCTACAAAATTATTCAAAAGATTAATGGTAAACAATTTCAACATTGAAGAAATAGAAGATACCTGAGCTGAGAGTGATGTAAATGCGTCCACTTCATGCACTCTGACTACTCGTCTTCTTGAAGTTTCTTGATTTTTTGGCCATTGATAGTTGTTACTAGTGAACCTCTCAATGATCTCGTAAGCCTCGTTATAAGACTTAGACAAAATCGCACCATCCGCAGAAATATCTACCATCAACCTTGTGTATACGTTGAGACCGTTATAAAATCTCCAACAGGATGTAGTGTGGAAGCCCATGATGAGTGCACTTACGAAGTAATTCTTTGAATCTCTCACATGCCTCGTTCAAAGATTTGCCATAAATTATTGAAAAATGGTTATCTCATTTCGCAACTTAGCATTTTTACTAGGTGGGAAATACTTAACCAACTATCTTTCTGCTAATTCTTGCCATGTAGATATTAAACTTGGTGGCATCAAATTAAGCCATGCTCATGCTCAATCTCGCAACGAGTACGGAAACAACTTCAACCTCAATGCATCTTTAGTCACACCGGTTATCTTAAACAAATCGCTCACCTCCATGATTAATCGAAGGTGAAGGTGTGGATCTTCTGTGGGAATTCCACTAAACTGGCCTACCATTTGGAGCATTTGAAACATCACGGGTTTTAATTGAAATTACGATGCCTCAATCTTTGGTCTCCTAATTTCTAGATTTAATTCATTGAAGAGCGGCACAACTTACTGTCTTATGACATGACCCCTATCATCAGCAATAAGGATGGGATTGTGCACTTGATTGGCTCCATTTCCTTGTCCGTTATTTAGATTCCCAAGGTCCATCTTGGCTTGTCTTTGAGCTGATCTTTCATGTCTTCTTTGTTTTAAATGTTTGCTCGATCTTAGGGTTTATAGGTAATAAATTGATAATTCGATCTATGCTCATAAGCACCTGAAAAATAAATCACAAAAAATAAAGAATAAATTAGTAAGGTTAGAAGTTATATAAAATGAAAATTGAAAAGAATAAGTTCACAAAAATGATTAGGCCAACAGTCCCCAGCAAAGACGTCAAAAACTTGTAAAGCTAGGTTTGTGCAAGTGTACATAGTCATTATTAAGTAATAGGTAATTAAATGAGTTATCATCTCCACATGGACTGTGTGATGAGTGATTAACTAAATTAAATTATCTAGATGTAAAATTGATCCTTAATGCAATTTAAACTAAATGCGAAGTACGAAATGAAATGTATGAATGAATTAAGAAAAAAACACAAACTTTAACAATCAATAACATGAATAGGCAAGGGTAATTACATAATCCAACTTAGCTTATGTTTATCATGCTAAATAGTGTTTGAAAATTATTCCATGGCAACTCAATCTTTAATGATTTTGGAAACCAAATAAAGTCCTTTAGAAATATTTTACTTAGTAAATATGAATTTTACTGATCATATTAAGCTAAGGGTTTCTTAGGATTCATGTGAAGTAATAGGGACAGGTTAGGTTTGAAACAGTTTAATCACATAAACCTAAAAATTGTGCAAGATAATAGAGCTCGTTAAAGTTATTATGAACCTTTATTTTAGTCGGGTTAGGATCTAAATTAAGCATGCACATTTCAATTATTGTGTCCACTAGTCATTGTCTGGTTAGGATTGCTCAGCTAATACTAATGCATCCAATCACGTATGAATGAAATACATACTTGAGTTTAATTGAAAACATGATTGACTGATGTATAGACACTATAGACATGATTTAAACAAACTTCATTAAATAAATGCAATCATCCTAGCTAAACAGAATTAAGCTACCATTGTTGATAACAAGATAACAAAGCACATTACAAACATGATTAAAATTAAAATAACAAAGTAAATGAATAATAAAACTCTGTCGAATCAGCAATATCATGAACTCTGATTGAAGATGTTTTCTTCTGATCCTTGTGTTGCTCTTTTTGCTAATGGCTCTTCAAGGTGGTTGGCCAAGAGATAATCTTATTAATTTTTTGGCTAAGAAAGAAAATATGGGATGCTATGCATGGAAATGAATAGAGGAAATGAGAGAATGAAAGATGATTGAGAGATGTGAAGAATGAGGGATGTAGGGATGAGGGATGATTGAAATGGGAATGAGTGGGGTATTTATACTTGAAGTATATGGTAGAGTTTACTAAAAATAGGGATTGAAATCCCTCTATTTTCTCCATTGATTGGTGATAACTCTTGAAAAGAGTTATATTTCATGCCTTTAGACCTAGCTAAGTGCTTGTACTTAAGTACATTTTGTTGCATTTTTAAGACATTTTAGTTAGCATTTTTAATATTGCAATGGGGCTTGGACTGTGCATTTTGAGTTCGTTTTTAATGATTTCTATGTTTTTGAAGTTGTTGTAGCTTAATCTAGCTAGTTTGAGGACTAATTTGAAAAACTGTAAAAGGTTTAGATTCCACCATGAATTTTCTTGCATTATTTGTGAATTTTGATGATATATTTTCAGTTCTTGCTAGTAAATAAACAACTTTTATAAAGTGATTTTTGATGAAATTATCATTTAGGGACTTATTTGTTAAAGTAGTAAATTATCATGATAAATTTGTGTAATATTGATTTGTATGAGGTTGTATAAGTCCCTAGGTGTTTTGGATAACATGAAATGTGAATGAATTTGCATAAATATTAATTTACGAGCTTAAGGACTAAATTCTAAAGAAGTTAAAATAATAGGGGCAGAATTATAATTTTGTAAAAGTGTGAATTTTAGATTAAATTGAATAGTATGTGTTTCAAATATTCCTGATTTAGTCCCGTATTTTTTCTAAAGTGATTCTAAGGACTCAAGGGCACGAATAAGGGATGACATGCATGTATATTATTAGGTTATGCTATGTTTATTGAAATGTTTGGACATGAATGATTTTAAATTACCTTTATTCAATAATACTTTGTAACCCTAATCTGGCAATGAATACGGGTTAAGGGGTGTTACATTTAGTGATATTAGAGCTAAGTTTAGTTGATTCTAGGACTAATGTAGCAAAGTAGAGTTTAGTATATACATGTTACATATACCCTGTGATAGTGTGATGCTTTTGATCCGTACTAACATTTTGTTTCTTATAGATTTATCAGTTGAATCAAATTGAACTATAGTTAATGAAGGTGAAAGTAATGTTCAAGCTTCGAATCCTGAGGCAAGTAATAGTGTGCCTATTCCATAATCCATGGGTGATGAGATGAAGTATTTCTTGGAATGATGAACCAATGGTTCAATGAGTTCAAACAAGCACATTTCGCAACTCTGCCAACTCCACCCCTTGTTGTGCCTCCTCCGGCACCCCTGAATGTTCCAAACTCTGTACCTATGACAGTTAACCAAGTATCTGTAGATAAAATTTGGAAATGTGGAGTGGAAGAGTTCAGAGGTATGGTAGATGATGATCCTTCAAAAGCTGAGTATTGGCTATTGAACATAAATAGAGTTTTTACGGAATGAATTCAAGAAAAAGCATGAGAGTCGGCTATTCATCGACCCAAAAAAGAAAGATTTTCTTGAGTTAAAACAAGGAAATTGGACTGTAGCTGAGTATGAACATGAGTTTGTACAGTTAAGCAAGTATGCTCGTAACATCGTATCAAATAAGGAAGAAATGTATATCAAATCTGAAGATAGGTTGAGTGATGAGATTTGTATGGCTGTAGTAGCATTAAAGTTATGGAAATTAGTAGAAAGCTGCACCTTCAGAGTTCGTTAATAGAGAGAAACTGAGACAAAGCAATTTCCAGTCAGCCAACTCTCCATCAGCAACTGTAAAAAGTGTAAGAAATTTGGAGAGAACCGTTCCTGTGTGTGATGAATGCAATAAAAGACATTTTAGAGAGTGTCTATCAAAATCGAGAACTTGTTTTCGATGTGGGTCTACTGACCACTTTCTTTGTAACTGCTCGAAGAAGCAAAATGATTTCGGGAATCAATCAAATAAGCATGAAGAAACTTCTCAGAGGAGTAGACGATCTGGAAATGTTAGAAATACTACTCCCAGTCAAGGAAAGAACATCGAGATAAATGAATGGTCTGAATCGAGATCACTAGCCAGAGCCTATGTAATTCGAGCTCGAGAGGAAGCAACTGCTCTAGATGTTATTGCGTGTACTTTTTCTCTCTTTGATATTAATGTAGATGCATTGATTGATCCTAAATCAACTCATTCGTATATATGCAATACATTAGTAGACAAAAAGACAATACCTGTTGAATTCACTGAATATACTGTCCAAGTTACAAATCCCCTGGGTCAATATGTTTTAGTTAATCAATTATGTAGATCATGTCCATTGAAAATTAGGGGTTATGATTTCCCTGCTAGTTTGATATTATTACCCTTTGATGAGTTTGATGTGATTTTGGGTATGGACTAGTTGACTCTACATGATGCTATTGTGAATTGTAGAAGAAAACATATTGTGGTAAAATGTTAGGATGGTAAATGGGTCTAGATTGAGTCAGATAGATTGGATGATACATCTAATATAATCTCAGCTATAACGACAGGCAAATATGTTAAAAAGGGCGTGAAGCATATCTCACTTACATAGTCAATTCTAGGGTTTTGTAATTAAAATTAGAATAGGTCTCGGTTGTACGTGAGTTCTCGGATGTGTTTCCAGAGGAGTTACTCGGGTTTTTATCGACTCGAGAGGTTGAATTTTCTATTGAGTTAGTGCTAGCTAATTGCTTGTACTTAAGTACATTTTATTACATTTTTAGGACATTTTAGTTAGCATTTTTAATATTGCATTGGGACTTGGACTGTAGAGAAATTAGGTACTTTTAATCACTTGTGGTGGAGTTGTTTGTGTTGGTGTGGAAGGAACAAGTTTTGGAACAAGGAAATAAATGATTGAAGTTTTGAGGGCAAAGTGCAAATAGTTTGCCAGCACGGATGTCGTGGCAATGCCGGGAAGACCATGTCAACCTTTTTCGCGCAGCAATTCAAATTCAAATTCAAACTTGTAATCGATAAACCCCCTAAAAGAGGATAAGATAATCACAAACTGTTAGCTGACCCTAGCCTAATCTATCTATAAAAATCGATGAAGGAGATCTCGAAAATGGCAAAGAAAAAGTGAGAGAGATCCTTAGTCGTGTGATAGTGTGTCAGAGTCTTAAAAATTTATAAAAGGAATGATCGAACCTGAAAACTAACTAAGGCAATGATGGAGGCAAGCACACCTATCGAACAATAGTATAGTTTAGTGGCAAGACCGGATTGTCGAACCCAAAGGAACCAAAAGTACTAATACTAACTTTCTTTTTATTATCTAGCCTAAGAATTAAGGGATTTGTTTATCTAATCTAAAATTAACTAACTACTAAGCTTAAAATGCTAAGACAAAGAAGGAATTGGGGAAAGACTTGAGGGGAAAATTGATTGATTTAGACAATACCCGAGGAAGAATCCACCTAGACTTCACTTGTTATCTAACTCTGAACCAGACGATTTATTCACTTGACTTGATCCATAGAGTTGACATCCTCACTAAAGATTCACTCAAATCACTCAAAGTGTTTAAGGTTCAAAATTAAACACTCAAAAAGTCAAACATGAAAAGTTAATCCCATAGGCTTGCATGAAAATCAATTCTCCACCACTATAAAATGAGATGATATACAAATCAAAAGGTATTTAAAGGCATTGTAATGGGGCTTAGGTTAAAGGGTGGTTAAAGGCCGAATTAGAATGTTAGAATCAAGATTGAATTAACAATTCACCTAACTAAAAAAAAGAACTAATCCTAAATAATTACATTAATTGAAAACTTGTAATACTAGTAATATGAGCTTTTTCTTCAATTCAAGATGTGGAATTTAAACGTAGAAGCTCACTTAATTACAGAACTAATAATGAATATACTTCGATTTTTTTAAGAACAAATCAAAAGATGAATTCAACTATTACAATAAAATAATTAGGCAATTGATCAAATCAAGTCTCGATAGAAGGGTAGTCAAGAGAAATGGTGATAACAAATACAAGATAGGTTTTGGGTTAATATTAATGGGTGAGTCAATAAAAGGTTTATTAGAATCAAAGGGGTTCACTAGGGGTTAATTGTGAGGGTAGGCTTTTAGTGAAGTAAGTGGGTTAAATCCTAAGTGCCTTTATCATCTCTGTATATCAATGCAATGGTGTAATCTTAACATGTATAATCAAAGCAAGTTCTAGAATAACAAATCAATATTGACACACTCATAATCAATAAAAAGAAGTGAGCAAGAAAAGAATATATGCTCTAAAAGGCTCAAAATCTCACAAAACTTATGGGTTTTTATATCAACTTTGTAAATTTCAAATTTCAAGGTAATATTCAAATTTAGGTAAACAACCTAGTAGATTTTTAATTCTGAAAAATAGACTTATCATGCTTGATTCTCTAGTATCTTAAAGTTTAAATTATCAATGCACAATTAACTATGACTTAATTTAAAACATATCAATAAAAATCATAAATCAACAAAATTTCATTTTAATTAGTAATATGAGAAGATTACTTAAGAATAATACATAATTCAGGGATTTTCAAATAATACTACAGTTAACCCCCCACACTTAAGATGTGCATTGTCTTCAATGTACAAAGATAGATAATAGTATAATAATATTAAAATCATAAGATAGGGAGAGAGTGAAACTTCTTGAATTTTGGATGGAGTCAATGAAAAGAAACGGGGGAGCACTTCGAACCGTTTGAAATTGGATCCTTGAAGCAGACGGTCTAATCTTATTGTATCTAAGCCTAATCCAAATGGCATGAAGAATAAGAAGAAAATAATAAAGAAAATAAAAAATAAATATATAAAGAAGAATAAAAATAAATAATGAAAAGTGGATATGCGTTCAAAGAGAAAGGAGAAAAGGGAATAAGACTTTAGGGAAGAAAGTGAGCAGAAGAAGGGGATTAAATAGAAATCATGGATCTAGTGGTTGCCCACGTCCTTGTACCTTCCTGTAGTGGCCACATGGTCGTGTAGGTATGAAAACCTGCACCTAAAAGTCTGGTTAGTTCTCAGTTAGATGCTAAAATTTGAAAATATATAAAAATTAATGGGGTTAGTGCTCGAGTTACCTCTTGAGAAGTGCTCATTTAAAGTCTTGAGCTAGACTTACCTGTTATTCATATGGCCATGGTGGTTTACGGAGTCAAAACTTTTTTTCTTACTATCAATTCTATCAACATATGGTTTGAGTCGGGTAATATTTACCTCAAAAGTGCCAAAATTAGAATGTGCTACCTCGACCGTTTCGTATGGAAAGACCTTAAGTACCGTAAAAGGAGTCACACCGTTTGTATTAAGCTCTAAAATGATTATTCGAAGGTCAGTTGCATCTGACAGTATCTGGTCCCCAACTTTGAAGTGATTGGTTCCACCTTTAATACTCAATGTCCTAGCCTTGTCAAGAACCTCAACTTTACCTTCCTCTACGACATTCTCTTATTTCAATTTTGGTTCGTCTAAACTCTCACTGTCTTGAATAGAGACTGTATGAATTTGCTATTTTAGGTTAGTTTCAGTGTTGCTCGGCAAGCTACCTTGTTGTCGTTCAAATATGGCTTTGGCAAGTTGCCCTAATTAGTTCTCGATCCTTTGAATCGATGCTTGTTGATTTTTGAGCATTTTTTCGGTGTTTTGGAAGCGTGTTTCTAACACTGAGATAAATTTCATTAGCATCTCCTCAAGGTTCGGCTTCTTTTCCTGCTTGTGAGGTGGTTGTTGAAAATCTGGAGGAAGTTGTGGTCTTTGACTACCTTGACCACCCCACGAGAAATTGGAATGGTACCTCCAACATGCAATATAAGTGTTACTATAAAGGTTATTTTGAGGTCTAGAATAGTTACCATATCATTGACTTGTTCGTTCTCTGTGCTAGGGTTGTAGAATAGATATTCTGTGTTGTTCACCCCTCCTCCATTTGTATCGCATCAGATTACGGATGTACCGTGCGTAACCATACGAACCATCAATTTTTTTATTTAAAAGCTCTACCTGGCTAGATAACATGGTGACCACGTCAAGGTTGAAAACAACAGCTGCTTTAGTAGGCTTTGTCCTCATGACTTTCCACTGATAATTATTCAGTGGCATCTCTTTGGTTTCTACGAGCGGTATGTTCTATTTCACTTTCATAAATCAAGGGTCCTATCGGGTTCCTTCTAGTCATAAACTAGAGGTACCTACTAGGAACAGATAAAAAGAAAAAGAAAATTAGAAAAGTAAAAATAAAATTTAATTGCAAAAAAAAATATGGCTAAAGTAATAAAAATTGAGCGTTCTTAATATTTCAATTCCCCGGCAATGGCGCCAAAAAATTGATCGTGTATCAGAGTCTTAAAAATTTATATAATGAATGATCTAGCCTAAAAACTAACTGTTACGATGACTTGAGGAAAGCGCACCTATCGAACAGTAGTATAGTTTAGTGGCAAGACCAGATTGTCGAACCCAAAGGAACCAAAAGTACTAATATAACTTTATTTTTATTATTTAACCTAAGAATTAAAGGAATTGTTGTTTAACCTAAAATCAATTAACTACTAAGCTAAAGATGCTAAGACAAAGAGAATGAATTGGGGAAATACTTGTGGGAAAAACCCAATTGATTGAGACAATACCCGAGGAAGAATCCACCTAGACTTCACTTGTTATTTAACTCTGAACCAGACGATTTATTCTCTTAACTTGATCCATAGGATTCCCTAATTTATATTAATACCTCTCTCGAGGCTATTAACGTCTAACCCTAGGTTGATTAATTGAAATATCTTTCTAATTAAAACCCCTAGAATTGCATTAACTCGATCTATAGACTCCCATATTAGGTATGACCCTAATCCAGTAGATTTTTGTCATCCTATCTCTAGGGTTGCGATCAACTCCGCTTAACTATGCTAGATGTACTCTTAAACAGGGAATGTTTGTAACATCCTGAATAAGTGGGTCTGTGCATTTTGTGTGTTGTAGGGTTAAAGTGTTAGCTTGAGGTTTAGAGGTGTGAATTGGGCTCAGGTTTGGGCTGAGACCTGGGTTAATTTTCTAATAAAGAGCTACAGGACATAATAAAAATGGGTATCTATCTTTAAATTGCAAGGTGGGCTTGTGGCCCAAAAGTTAGGTGGTGCCGTAGTGGAGCAAGTGGGCGACATCACTAAGGGGAAGGATTGAGCTTAAGTTGGCCTCTTGGAGCCCATGCTTTTGGGCTAGAATTCGGTCCTCCTAGGAGGCGGAAGGGAGGACGGCACAATAGCTGCAAAATAGGGGATTTAATTCTTTTATTTTGATTAATAATATGCTGATAATAGGAAAAGAGGAGTTGGTGCTAAGGAGGCCTCTTTTGAGGGGAGGATATAGATTAAGATATCAAGAGGGATAAGAGCTATCAGGTGACGACAGAGTTGGATGAAAATCAAACTCTGGGGAGGGGGTTTTATATGCCGAAATTAGTAGGCAAGTGATCACTTTCTTTTGTCATCTTTTTCTTCTCATCTTTTCTCTTCTAGCCGAAATTTCCTTTCTCTTGTGAGCTCTCTCTCCCTTTCTTTCCGCAACTCCCTAGCTCTCCTCTCCTCAATATTTTCTCTAAAAGCCGAACCCTCTTTGGCCCTACTTTCTTCTCCCATAACCGAAACCTTCAAGATCAGTCTCTTTTCTCAAAGTTACACCATAGCCAAATCATCATCTCAAGATTGGTAAGTTCTCCGTGGTTTTCTTCCTTGCTATTTCTCTCTTTCTCATTTAGTTTCTAACCTGAATTACTTCCCTAATATCTTGTTAATTTTTACTCTTTATTCATAGAAGCTGAATCTTTCTTGCTGTGATCTCTCGTGCCAAACTGTGAGGAAAGTCGAAGGTATGTGTTGGTAGTAGGATTCGACCGAATGGCCACTCCCTTATCCTTTTTCTTTTACTGGATCTCATCAAGCATAAGTGCGATAATCGTGTTGGTCTAATGTTGGATGCTTGTCCGAATGTAGGTAGGGTGGTGACGCTTTCTTGAGGATTTCTGGGATTTGACAATCTAGGTAAGGGTTTCGTTTTAAGTATTATGATTACCTCTTAGTTTTGATCTCATCGTTTAAATTTGGTTTAGTAACCAAGGGATTGTTATGGACTCAAATGTCAGCCAAGCGATAGGAGGGGTTGATCTGTAAACCCGGCCCCTAAGTACAAGAAACGAGCAGTATCAAGAGTGCAAGATTGGCCACTGAGGTGTGGGCCGACATCGGAGATAGATCGTAGGCTGATAGTGGTAGTTTCGAGGGACCATAGTGTTAAAGTAGTGAGTGCAATAGTACGAGAAACAGGTGTGTAACTCTTACACACTTCATATGTGTTATGTTAAATGTTGTGTTTGTTGAAAGCTGAATTAACAGTGGGAAACATTATGTTACCCTTATAAGCAAGGACTCCGGGTAAGTCCATTACGGTGAATATCGTGCTTGATCTATGTGAAACCTGTGTGTGCCATGTTATATTTTCCTATGCATTAAGCATGATTATATTGTATTGAGAAACATGTACATAGCATATGGGTATGATGAGAGGAGGGGGAAGGCATGATTTATCAGACTGTCACTAGTGGTTAGGTACCACACGTGGGTTGGCCCCACATATCATGATTTTGTGACTAAGTCTCAGTGGTTAGGTACCACATGTGCTTATTTTGTGACTTGTCCCAGGGGTTAGGTGCCACAGTGGGTTGGCCCCACATATCTATTTAAGGGATTGTCACTAGTGGTTAGGTACCACAAGTGGGTTGGCCCCACACATAAATATTTGTAACTTCAGTTACCAGTGGTTAGGTACCACCAGTGGCTAGGTGCCACAAGGGGTAGATTGGGAGACTCGAATGAATAATTAGGAAATGGGTTGCATGACATGCATAATATTATATGAATCTGTGTAAGAGCATAACATCTTTTGCGATGGGGATTTACACACTGAGTCTCAGTGACTCACCCCTTCCTTTACATTTTACAGATAATGCTTAAATTGTGGATCCGAAGCCGGGGTGGACTCGCGGTGGCCATGCTCAACATTAAAATTAAATGTTAATTTGAATTTAGTTCTTATTTACTTTAAGTTTGGGTTTCAGTTTGTTATCTGTTCTGTTTTTCCTTAAACTATCATTAAATGAAAAAGGCATGCCAAGTAATTTATGATATGAACGTTTTTATAAACTTAAGATAATTTTCTGAGTTTTTTTTAAAGATATACTTCGAATGAATTATAAACAACAAGGTAATTCGAACACGCTAAAATTCAGTTTCAAAATGTTTTAATGATTCACCCAATTCAACCATATTTTTCTTCACTACACCAAGAGTTTTCCTTTCAAATCAAGACGACAAAATAGTTGTAAAATATTTTCTTCCCAGTGACACATCAGATTCGGTCGTAGCATTTAGACCGAGTTTGGGGTGTTACATTTTTGGTATTAGAGCTCAGTTCAAAAGCTCGACTGTGGGTATAAGGCCCAAAATATTTTAAAAAGGGGTCTGAAAAATGATTTGATGTAAATGCATACTCGTAAAGCATGGCTTTGAGTCTCTAAGATCGATCCACCTGTAAGTATCCTAACCTTTGCTGTGATATATATATATATGATGGATTAATGGGTTATAGGGATGTAGATAGTTATACTAGGGCTTATGGACCCTAGGCTTAGCTCAACAAACTTTTAAATGTCATAAAACTTAACTTCCTTAAATAGTCATGTCTGTGAGCAAGTCAGAAGGACTAGGGTGTGGTAACAGGCATACGCATGTCTAAGAGTGGACTCAAGAAGAGCTTGGTATTTAAGCAGTCCTAGTGACTCACCTCCTCTTCTCTGGAATCCTACCTGGTGCGTAGTGACAGTTCACCTTAGCCTTGAAGACTTGTTAACAGGCAAAAATTTTAACTAAAACCCGAAAGGGACCACTACCTATCTTTGCAAAATTACATATATGACCCTAAATTTTGTAAAATTATCCACAATACCCTAGGTTGAGGTAAATGACCAAAATACCCTTGACTTTGTAAAATGACCAAAACAACCCTTTTTCTTTGGGAAAATTTCCAAGTTACCCCTGATTTACGAAAGTTACCAGAATTGGAAAAATTACCAAAATACCTTCGGATTGTAAAATTACCAAAATACCCCTGAGTTACAAAATTATTAAAATACCCCTATTTTGAAAAATCACCAAGATACCTTTTTTGGAAAATTACGAAAATACCCCTGTAGGTTAAAATTACGAAAATACCCCTGGGTAGTGAAATGACAAAAATACCCCTAGGCAATGAACGTGAGTCCATGGATGTACTTGTGTGTGAAGCCTGTGTATGGTGCCCTGTTGGATGTTATTTGAATGTGAATGTTTGAATTAGAAATACAGACTTAAGAACTGAACTATGTAGACATAGTTCAGACTCAAAAGAACCACTATTAAAAATTTCCTTCCATAAGACTGTTCATTATTAATCATTGAAAGAAAAAGTTATTAACCCATAAAAATTTCTAAATCAGATTAATTCACGAACGGTAGAATGAGCACTCGAGGTCGTGGGCGTATTGCACGCGGTCGTGGTAGGGGTAGGACAACTGTGTCGAAACCGGTAGGGTTCAGTTATGGGTCAAAAAATGAGGTGTTGTCGCCACCCACTGTAGGCGCCGAATATTAGGAGCAGGGAAGTGGTGATGATGCAGTGTTGCAAGCTATGCTACGAGTCTTAAAGAGAGTTGATGGAGCAAGTGTAGGGACGGGGACTCAAAAATTTGTGTCTGAATGACTCCGAGCCAATGGAGTCGAGGTATTTAGGAGAGTTTCGGGTGTGGTTCCTAACACCGTGGAGTACTAGTTAGAGGCGACAGAGTGCATAATGGATGATTTGGATTTCACAGCTGAGGAGAAGTTGAAAGGGATAGTGTCTCTTCTCCGAGATGAGTCTTATTAGTGGTGGCTTACGGTCAGGGAAGGTGCGATGGCCGATGACATCACTTGGGATTTCTTTAGGGCAGCTTACCAAAGGAAGAACGGTGGGTCTAGTTATATAGATGCGCAACGTAAGGCATTCTTGAGTTTGGTGCAGGGGAGTAAGTTGGTATCCATGTACGAAGCAGAATTCTTGCGGTTGAGCAGGTATGCTCGGGGTATCATGGCTACGGAGCATGAGCGCTGTGTTAGGTTTGAGGATGGACTAAGGGACGAGCTACGGGTGTTGATTACACCACAGCGAGAAAGGGAATTTACCATTCTTGTAGAAAAAGCCAAGATTACTGAGGAGGTGAAGCAAATGGAGAAGGAGAACCAAAATAGGAATAGGGATAAAAGAAGTTATGGGCCTTTAGGATCTATTTGGAGTTCTAAAAAAAAAGCTAGATTTGATGGCCGGGATCAAGCGGCAAGGCTAACTGCTGCTGCTCAATGGCCACCACAGTGTGCTCGATGTGGGAAGACCCATTCGGGGGAGTCTTGGACAGGTAATAGAGGATGTTTCGAGTGTGGGTCAATGGATCATCGGATAAGGGATTGTCTGCAGAGGCCAATTAGGACGCAGACTGAGAATCAAGGGCGTACCCAATTTAGAGAGATGGTCAGTGACCACAGAGGGGTCGAGGAGCAGCTAGGGGTGGTAATGGAAATGGACGAGGCTGTGGAGCACTAGGCAGGGGTGCCAGAAATACCGATGCAAGACAGCCTGGGTTGATCTATGCAGCGAAGCGTCGTGAGGAGGGCGACGCACCAGATGTCATAACTGGTACATTTTTAATTTTTGGGTTGCCTTATACTGCTTTGATTGATGTTGGATCGACGCACTCTTATGTTGCTAGTAGTATAGTGGAAACTTTAAACTTAGCCTATGAGACTTCTGCTAGGGAGATGACAATAATTAGCCCTCTAGGACACTCTGTGGTAGTAGACAAACTATACAGGGATGTACCCCTAGAACTTCAAGGGGTAGTGTTTCAAGCTGATTTGATAGAATTGCCCTTCTAGGAGTTCGATCTAATCTTGGGAATGGATTGGTTGGTAAAGTATCAGGCGGGTCTAGACTGTGTAGCTAAGCGCATGGTGCTGAGAACGACCGAGGGTGATGAGGTGGTGATGATAGGCAAGAGAAGGAACTACCTATCTAGTGTGGTATCTGCTTTGAAGGTTGAGAAGATGGTGAGGAAATGATGTAAGGCGTTTGTGGTCTATGTTTGTGCCTTGGAGGTTAAGGAATCAGCTTTGGAGAATGTCCGAACGGTGAAAGAATTTACCGATGTCTTTTCAGAAGAGCTCCCGAGTTTGCCTTCGGATCGCGAAGTGAAGTTTGGTATAGACCTTCTACCAGGAACAACGCTGGTGTCTATTGCCCCGTATAGGATGGCGCTGAAGGAGTTAGTGGAGTTGAAGGGGCAGATTCAGGAATTGTTTGATCGAGGTTTTATCCGGCCGAGTGTATCGCATTGGGGAGTGCCTGTGCTTTTTATTAAGAAGAAGGATGGATCAATGCGAATGTGTTTAATTACCGTCAGCTGAATAAGTTGACAATTAAGAACAAGTATCTGTTACCGAGGATAGATGACTTGTTCAATCAACTTAAGGGAGCCTCAGTCTTTTCCAAGATAGATTTGAGGTCGGGATATCACCAGCTTAAGGTTAGGGAGGCGGATATCCATAAAATGGCTTTTTGTACTCGTTACGGTCACTATGAATTTCTGGTGATGCCGTTTGGGTTGACTAATGCCCCAATAGCGTTTATGGATATGATGAACCGGGTGTTTCAACCATATCTTGATCGATTCGTTGTGGTGTTTATCGACGATATTCTGGTTTATTCCAAGTTTGAGGAGGAGCATGATACGCATTTTCATGTGGTGTTGCAAATTCTGAGGGAGAAGTAGTTGTTTGCTAAGTTTATTAAGTGCGAGTTCTGGTTAAAGAAAGTTACCTTTTTAGGTCATGTGGAGTCGATGAAGGGATTAGGGTGGACCCTCAGAAGATTGAAGCTGTATTGGACTGGAAACCCCCGAAGTCTGTGGCAAAGATTTGGAGTTTTGGGTTTAGCAGGGTATTACAGAAGGTTTGTGAAAGGATTTTCTTTGATTGTAGCACCGTTAACCAAGTTGCTAAGGAAAGGGGTTTCGTTTGTGTGGGCAGACAAGCAACAAGAGAGTTTTGAGAAGCTGAAGAGGTTTTGACTAAGCTCGGTCTTGATTCAACTCAAGTAGGAAAAGAGTTTGATTAATTTTGATCGTCGCATCTGTGGTTAGGATGTGTGCTGACGCAAGAGGGGAAGGTAGTAGCGTATGCTTCTTGGCAATTGAGACCTCACGAGGTGAATTACCCGACGCATGATCTAGAGTTGGCTGTAGTGGATTTTGCCCTAAAAATTTGGAGACATTACTTGTATGGAGAGAAGTCTATCATGTACACGGATTACAAGAGTTTGAAGTACCTCCTTACTAAGAAGGAATTGAATTTAAGGCAGAGGAGGTGGATCGAGCTATTGAGAAGGATTATGTCTGCTCTGTTGAGTACCATCCGGGAAAGGTGAATGCGGTAGCTAACGCCTTGAGCCGTAAGGTGGTGGCAGATCTAAGAGCCATGTTTGCCCACCTTAGCCATATTTGCAAGTGAAGCCAATGTGGGTAAACCAGGTTAAGGAAAAACAACTGGTGGATGAAGTCTTAAACGCTCGGTGTTTGCAAGTGCAGAATAGGTGATTGGAGGGGTATAGCCTGAGCAGCGATGGAGTGCTGTGTTTTTAGGGGAAAGTTTACATGCCTAATGACATGGAGTTAAGGTAGAAGATTCTTCAGGAGGCTCATAGTAGTCCATACGCTATGCATCATGGAGGTAGTAAGATGTACCGGGATTTACGGGAGTAGTTCTGGTGGCCGGGCCTCAAGCGAGAAGTAACTACATTTGTAGGTAGGTGTTTGACGTGTCAACAGGTCAAGGCTGAAGATCAGTTACCCTCAGGATTGTTGCAACCAGTAAAGATTCTACAATGGAAAAGGGAAAGGATCACGCTGGATTTTGTTAGTGGGCTACCCCTCATGCCTACTAAGAAGGATTCGGTCTGGGTGATCGTTGATCGGTTAACAAAGTCGGCACATTTTATACCGATTCAGGTTGATTACTCTCTCCAGAGGTTAGCTAAGTTATATGTGGCAGAAATTGTGAGGTTACATGGGGTGCCAGTGTCGATTATCTTAGACAGGGACCCTAGGTTCACGTCGAGGTTTTGGAAGGAGTTGCATTAGGCATTGGGAACAAATTTAGATTTCAGTACGACATTTCATCCCCAGTCGGATGGACAGTCGAAGAGGGTAATTCAGGTATTGAAGGATATGCTAAGGGGTTGTGTCTTGGATTTCAGAGGTAGTTGGGAAGAATTTCTACTGTTGGCAGAGTTCACATTCAACAATAGTTACCAGGAAAGTATTCGGATGGCACCATATGAAGCATTATATGGTCAGAAGTGCCGTACCCCTACGTGTTGGACGGAGTTGGGAGAATGGCAGTTGTTGGGTCCAGAGTTTGTGGCTGGAACAGAAGAGAAGGTTAGGCTGATTCGAGATCGTCTGAAGGATGCTTCGGACAGACAAAAGTCCTATGCCAATCTTAAACGGAAGAATATAGAATTTGCAGAGGGTGACATGGTTTTCTTGAAGGTGTCGCCGTGGAAAAAGGTGCTGAGATTTGGTCGGAAGGGCAAGCTGAGCCCTAGGTTCATCAGGCCTTATCAGGTGTTGAAGCGAGTGGGACCAGTAGCTTATCAACTCGAGTTACCACCCGAATTGAGTCAAATCCATAATGTGTTTCATGTTTCCATGCTTAGACGCTATCTCTCGGATCCGTCTCATGTTGTGTCGGTAGAAGAAATTGAGGTGAGCCCAGACTTATCTTTTGAGGAGGAACCAGTGCAGATCCTGAATCAGGATGTCAAAGTGTTGCGCAAGAAATCAGTCCTGTTGGTGAAGGTTTTGTGGCGGAACCATGGATTAGAAGAAGCGACATGGGAGTCGGAGGATGTTATGCAACAGCAATACCCTCAACTCTTTTGACCAGGTAAATTTCGAGGCTAAAATTTATTTTAAGGGGGTAGAACTGTAACATCCTGAATAAGTGGGTCTGTGCATTTTGTGTGTTGTAGGGTTAAAGTGTTAGCTTGAGGTTTAGAGGTGTGAATTGGGCTCAGGTTTGGGTTGAGACCTGGGTTAATTTTCTAATAAAGAGCTACAGGACATAATAAAAATGGGTATCTATGTTTAAATTGCAAGGTGGACTTGTGGCCCAAAAGTTAGGTGGTGCTGTAGTAGAGCAAGTGGGCAGCGTCACTAAGGGGAAGGATTGGGCTTAAGTTGGCCACTTGGAGCCCATGCTTTTGGGCTAGAATTTCGCACTCCTAGGAGGGGGAAGGGAGGACGGCACAATAGTTGCAAAATAGGGGATTTAATTCTTTTATTTTGATTAATAATATGCTGATAATAGGAAGAGAGGAGTTGGTGCTAAGGAGGCCTCTTTTGAGGGGAGGATATAGATTAAGATATCAAGAGGGATAAGAGCTATCAGGTGACGACAGAGTTGGCCGAAAATCAAACACTGGGGAGGGGGTTCGATATGCCGAAATTAGTAGGCAAGTGTTCACTTTCTTTTGTCATCTTTTTCTTCTCATCTTTTCTTTTCTAGCCAAAATTTTCTTTCTCTTGTGAGATCTCTCTCCCTTTCTTTGCCACAACTCCCTAGCTCTCCTCTCCTCAATATTTTCCCTAAAAGCTGAACCCTCTTTGGCCATACTTTCTTCTCCCATAACCGAAACCTTCAAGATCAGTCTCTTTTCCTGAAGTTACGCCATAGCCGAATCATCATCTCAAGATTGGTAAGTTCTCTGTGGTTTTCTTCCTTGCTATTTCTCTCTTTCTCATTTAATTTCTAACCCGAATTACTTCCCTAAGATCTTGTCAGTTTTCACTCTTTATTCATAAAAGCAGAATCTTTCTCACTGTGATCTCTCATGCAAAACTGTGAGGAAAGCCGAAGGTATGTGTTTGTAGTGGGATTCGACCTAATGGCCACTCCCTTATCCTTTCTCTTTTACTGGATCTCATCAAGCGTAGGTGCGATAATCGTGTTGGTCTAATGTTGGATGCTTGGCCGAATGTAGGTAGGGTGGTGACGCTTTCTTGAGGATTTTTGGGATTTGACAATCTAGGTAAGGGTTTCGTTTTAAGTATTATGATTACCTCTTAGTTTTGATCTCATCGTTTAAATTCGGTTTAGTGACCAAGGGATTGTTATGGACTCAAATGTCAGCCAAGCGATAGTGGGGGTTGGATCTGTAAACCCAGCCCCTAAGTACAAGAAGCGAACAGTATCAGGAGTGCGAGATTGGCCACAGGGGTGTGGGCCAACATCAGAGATAGATCGTAGGCCGATAGTGGTAGTCTCGAGGGACGATAGTGTTAAAGTAGTGAGTGCGATAGTACGAAAAATAGGTGTGTATCTATTACACACTTCATATGTGTTATGTTAAATGTTGTGTTTGTTGAAAGCCGAATTAACAGTGGGAAACATTACGTTACCCTTATAAGCAAGGACTCCGGGTAAATCCATTACGGTGAATATCGTGCTTGATCTATGTGAAACCTGTGTGTGCCATGTTGTATTTTCCTATGCATTAAGCATGATTATATTGTATTGAGAAACATATACATAGCATATGGGTATGATGATAGGAGGGGGAAGGCATGATTTATCAGACTGTCACCAGTGGTTAGGTACCACACGTGGGTTGGCCCCACATATCGATTTAAGGGATTGTCACCAGTGGTTAGGTACTACAAGTGGGTTGGCTCCACACATGAATATTTGTAACTTCGGTTACCAGTGGTTAGGTACCACCAGTGGCTAGGTGCCACAAGGGGTAGATTTGGGAGACTCGGATGAATAATTAGGCAATGGGTTGCATGACATGCATAATATTATATGAATCTTTGTAAGAGCATAACATCTTTTGGGATGGGGATTTACACACTGAGTCTCAGTGACTCACCCCTTCCATTATATTTTGCAGATAATGCTTAAGTTGTGGATCCGAAGCCGGGGTGGACTCGCGGTGGCCATGCTCAACATTAAATTTAAATGTTAATTTGAATTTAGTTCTTATTTACTTTAAGTTTGGGTTTCAGTTTGTAATAAGGCCACTTAAACTTTATTTTGGGTTTTATTGTTATCTGTTCTGTGTTTCCTTAAACTATCATTAAATGAAAAAGGCATGCCAAGTAATTTATGATATGAACATTTTTATAAACTTAAGATAATTTTCTGAGTTTTTTTTTAAAGATATACTTCGAATGAATGATAAACAACAAGGTAATTCTAACACGCTAAAATTAAGTTTCAAAATGTTTTAACGATTCACCCAATTCAACCACATTTTTCTTAACTACATCAAGAGTTTTCCTTTCAAATCAAGACGATAAAATAGTTGTAAAACATTTTCTTCCCAGTGACACGTCAGATTTGGTCGTAGCGTTTAGACCGGGTTTGGTGTGTTACATTTTTGGTATCACAGCCCGGTTCAAAAGCTCGGATGTGGGTATAAGGCCCAAAATGTTTTAAAAAGGGGTCTAAAAAATGATTTGACAGAAATGCATACTTTGAAAAGCATGGCACCTGAGTCTCCGGCACTGATCCACCCAGGTAAGTATCCTAACCTTTTGCTATGATATATATATATATATATATGTATGATGGATTAATGGGTTATAGGTATCTAGATAGTTATACTAGGGCTTTTGGACCCTAGGCTTAGCTCAACAAACTTTTAAATGTCATAAAACTTAACTTCCTTAAATAGTCATGTCTGTGAGCAAGTCAAAAGGACTAGTGTGTGGTAACAGACATACGTATGTCTAGGAGTGGACTCAAGAAGAGCTTGGTATTTAAGCAGTCCTAGTGACTCACCTCCTCTTCTTTGGAATCCTACCTGGTGCGTAGTGACAGTTCACCTTAGCCTTGAAGACTTGTTAACAGGCCAAAATTTTAACTAAAACCCGAAAGGGACCAGTACCTATCTTTGCAAAATTACTTATATGACCCTGAATTTTACAAAATTATCCACAATACCCTAGTTTGAGGTACCCTTGACTTTGTAAAATAACCAAAATAACCCTTTTTCTTTGGGAAAATTTCCAAATTACCCTTGATTTAATAAAGTTACAGAGTTGGGAAAATTACCAAAATACCTTCTGATTGTAAAATTACCAAAATACCCCCCAGTCGCAAAATTATCGAAATACCTCTATTTGGAAAAATCACCAAGATACCTTATTTTGGAAAATTATGAAAATACCCCTGTAGGTTAAAATTATGAAAATACCCTTGGGTAGTGAAATGACGAAAATACCCCTAGGCAATGAACGTGAGTCCATGGATGTACTTGTGTGTGAAGACTGTGTATGGTGCCCTGTTGGATGTTATTTGAATGTGAATTTTAGAATTAGATATACAGACTTAAGAACTGAACTATGTAGACATAGTTCAGACTCGAAAGAACCACTGTTAAAAATTTCCTTCCATAAGACTGTTCGTTGTTAATCATTGAAAGAAAAAGTCATTAACCCATATAAATTTCTAAATCAGATTAATTCACGAATGGTAGAATGAGCACTCGAGGTCGTGGGCATATTGTGCGCGGTCGTGGTAGGGGTAGGACAACTGTGTCAGAGCTGGTAGGGTCCGATTATGGGTCAGAAAATGAGGTGTCGTCACCACCCGCTGTAGGCACCGAATATTAGGAGCAGGCAGGTGGTGATGATGTAGTGTCGCAAGCTATGCTACGAGTCCTAGAGAGAGTTGCTAGAGTAAGTGTAGAGACGGGGCTCAGAAATCTGTGTATGAACGACTCCGAGCGAATGGAGCCGAGGTATTTAAGAGAGTTTCAAGTGTGGCTCCCAACACCGCGGAGTACTGGTTAGAGGCGACAGAGCGCATAATGGATGATTTGGATTTCACGACTGAGGAGAAGTTGAAAGGGATAGTGTCTCTTCTCCGAGATGAGTCTTATCAGTGGTGGCTTACGGTCAGGGAAGGTGCGATGGCCGATGACATCACTTGGGATTTCTTCAGGGTAGCTTACCAGAGGAAGTACGTTGGGTCTAGTTATATAGATGCACAACATAAGGCGTTCTTGAGTTTGGTGTAGGGGAGTAAGTTGGTATCCGGGTACGAAGTGGAATTCTTGCGGTTGAGTAGGTATGCTCAGGGTATCATGGCTACAGAGCATGAGCGCTATGTTAGGTTTGAGGACGAACTAGGGGACAAGCTACGGGTGTTGATTGCACCATAACAAGAAAGGGAATTTTTCGATCTTGTAGAAAAGGCTAAGATTGCTGAGGAGGTAAAGCAAACGGAGAAGCAGAACCAAAATAGGAATAAGGATAAAACAAGTTATGGGCCTTCAGGATTTGTTGGGAGTTCTCAAAAAAGAGCTAGATTTAGTGGACGGGATCAAGCGGTAAGGCCAGCTCTGCTGCTCAATGGCCACCACAGTGTGCCCGATGTGGGAAGTCCCATTCGGGGGGTGTTGGATGTTTCGAGTGTGGGTCAATGGCTCACTGGATAAGGGATTTTTCGTGGAGGCTGGCTAGGACGCAGACTGAGAATCAAGGGCGTACCCAATTTAGGAGAGATGGTCAACGACCACAGAGGGGTCGAGGTACAGCTAGGGGTGGTAATGGAAACGGACGAGGCAGTGGAGCACCAGGCAGGGGTGCCAAAAATACTGATGCAAGATAGCCTGAGTTGGTCTATGCAGCGAAGCGTCGTGAGGAGGACGACGCACCAGACATCATAACCGGTACGTTTTTAATTTTTGGGTTGCCTTATACTGCTTTGATTAATGTTGGATCGACACATTCTTATGTTGCTAGTAGTATAGTGGAAACTTTGAACTTAGCCTATGAGACTTCTACTAGGGAGATGACAGTAACTAGCCCTCTAGGACACTCTGTGGTAGTAGACAAACTATATAGGGATGTACCCCTAGAACTTCAAAGGGTAGTATTTCAAGCTGATTTGATGGAATTGCCCTTCGGGGAGTTCGATCTAATCTTAGGGATGGATTGGTTGGTAAAGTATCAGGCGGGTCTAGACTATGTAGCTAAGTGCATGGTGCTGAGAATGGCCGAGGGTGATGAGGTGGTGATGATAGGTGAGAGAAGGAACTACCTATCTAGTGTGGTATCCGCTTTGAAGGCTGAGAAGATGGTGAGGAAAGGATGTAAAGCGTTTATGGTCTATGTTTGTGCCTTGGAGGTTAAGGAATCAGCTTTGGAGAATGTCCAAACGGTGAAAGAATTTACCAATGTCTTTTTGGAAGAGCTCTCGTGTTTGCCTCTGGATCGCGATGTGGAGTTTGGTATAGACCTTCTACTAGGAACAGCTCCAGTGTCTATTGCCCCGCATAGGATGGCGCTGAAAGAGTTAGTGGAGCTGAAGGCGCAGATTCAGGAATTGCTGGATTGAGGTTTTATCCGGCCGAGTGTATCGCCTTGGGGAGCGCTTGTGCTTTTTGTTAAGAAAAAGGATGGATCCATGCGAATGTGTTTGATTACCGTCAGCTGAATAAGTTAACAATTAAGAACAAGTATCCGTTACTGAGGATAGACAACTTGTTCGATCAACTTAAGGGAGCCTCAGTCTTTTCCAAGATAGATTTGAGGTCGGGATATCACCAGCTTAAGGTCAGGGAGGCGGATATCCATAAAATAACTTTTCATACTCGTTACGGTCACTACAAATTTTGGTGATGCCATTTGGGTTGACTAACGCCCCAGCAGCGTTTATGGATATGATGAACCAGGTGTTTCAACAATATCTTGATCGGTTCGTTGTGGTGTTTATCGATGATATTCTGGTTTATTCCAAGTCTAAGGAGGAGCATGATGCATCTTCGTATGGTGTTACAAAATTTGAGGGAGAAGCGTTATTTGCTAAGTTTAGTAAGTGCGAGTTCTGGTTGAAGGAAGTTGCCTTTTTAGGTCATGTGGTGTCGGCTGAGGGGATTAGGGTGGACCCTCGAAAGATTGAAGTCAGATTGGATTTGGAAACCACCAATGTCGTGGCGTAGATTGAGTTTTTGGGTTTAGCAGGGTATTACAGAAGGTTTGTGGAGGGATTTTCCTTGATTGCAACACCGTTAACTAAGTTGCTAAGGAAAGGGGTTTCGTTTGTGTGGGCAGGCAAGCAACAAGAGAGTTTTGAGAAGCTGAAAAGGTTTTTTACGGAAGCTCCGGTGCTGATTCAACCTGAAGCAGGAAAAGAGTTTATGGTTAATTGTGATGCGTCGCATACAGGGCTAGGATGTATGCTGATGCAACAGGGGAAGGTAGTAGCGTATGCTTCTCGGTAATTGAGACCTCACGAGGTGAATTACCCGACGCATGATCTAGATTTGGCTGTAGTGGATTTTGCCCTAAAAATTTAGAGACATTACTTGTATGGAGAGAAGTCTATCGTGTACACAGATCACAAGAGTTTGAAGTACCTCCTTACTCAGAAGGAATTGAATTTAAGGCAGAGGAGGTGGATCGAGCTGTTGAAGGATTATGACTGCTCTATTGAGTACCATTCGAGAAATACGTATGTCGTAGCTGACGCCTTGAGCCGTAAGGTGGTGGCAGATCTAAGAGCCATGTTTGCCCACCTTAGTCTGTATGATGATGGAAGTCTATTAGCGAAACTGCAAGTGAAGCCAACGTGGGTAAACCAGGTTAAGGAAAAATAACTGGTGGATGAAGTCTTAAACGCTCAGTGTTTGCAAGTGCAGAATAGTGGATTGGAGGGGTATAGCCTGAGCAGCGATGGAGTGCTGTGTTTTCAGGGGAAAGTTTGCATGCCTAACGACGTGGAGTTAAGCCAGAAGATTCTTCAGGAGGCTCATAGCAGTCCATACGCTATGCATCCTGGAGGTAGTAAGATGTACTGGGATTTGCGGGAGTAGTTCTAGTGGCCGGGCCTCAAGCGAGAAGTAACTGAATTTGTGGGTAGGTGTTTGACGTGTCAACAGGTCAAGGCTGAAGATCAGTTACCCTCAGGATTGTTGCAACCAGTAAAGATTCTGCAATGGAAAAGAGAAAGGATCACGATGGATTTTGTTAGTGGGCTACCCCTCACGCCTACTAGGAAGGATTCAGTCTGGGTGATCATCGACCGATTAACAAAGTCTGCACATTTTATACCAGTTTAGGTTGATTACTCTCTCCAGAGGTTAGCTAAGTTATATGTGGCAGAAATTGTGAGGTTACATGGGGTGCCAGTGTCGATTATCTCAGACAGGGACCCTAGGTTCACGTCGAGGTTTTGGAAGGCGTTACATCAAGCATTGGGAATAAATTTGGATTTCAGTACGACATTTCATCCGCAGTCGGATGGACAGTCGGAGAGGGTAATTCAGGTCTTGAAGGATATACTAAGGGGTTGTGTCTTGGATTTCAGAGGTAGTTGGAAAGAATTTCTGCCGTTGGCAGAGTTCGCATACAACAATAGTTACCCGGCAAGTATTCGGATGGCACCATATGAAGAATTATATGGTCGGAAGTGCCGTACCCCTACGTGTTGGACGGAGTTGGGAGAACAATAGTTGTTGGGTCCAGAGTTGGTGGCTAAATTAGAAGAGAAGGTTAGGCTGATTCGAGGTCATCTGAAGGATGCTTCGGACAGACAAAGGTCCTATGCCGATCTTAAATGGAAGGATATATAATTTGCAGAGGGTGACATAGTTTTCTTGAAGGTGTTACCGTGGAAGAAGGTGCTGAGATTTGGTCGGAAGGGCAAGCTGAGCCCTAGGTTTATCGAGCCTTATCGGTGTTAAAGCGAGTGGGACCAGTAGCTTATCAACTCGAGTTACCACCCGAATTGAGTCAAATCCATAATGTGTTTCATGTTTCCATGCTTAGACGCTATCGCTCAGATCCGTCTCATGTTGTGCCAGTAGAAGAAATTAAGGTGAGCCCAGACTTATCTTTTGAGGAGGAACTAGTGCAGATCCTGGATCGAGATGTCAAAGTGTTGCGCAGGAAATCAGTCCCTTTGGTGAAGGTTTTGTGGTGGAACCATGGATTAGAAGAAGCGACATGGGAGTCGGAGGATGTTATGCGACAACAATACCCTCAACTCTTTTGATCAGGTAAATTTTGAGGCCAAAATTTATTTTAAGGGGGTAGAACTGTAACATCCTGAATAAGTGGGTCTGTGCATTTTGTGTGTTGTAGGGTTAAAATGTTAGCTTGAGGTTTAGAGGTGTGAATTGGGCTCAGGTTTGGGCTGAGACCTAGGTTAATTTTCTAATAAAGAGCTACAAAACAGAATAAAAATGGGTATCTATGTTTAAATTGCAAGGTGGACTTGTGGCCCAAAAGTTAGGTGGTGCCGTAGTGGAGCAAGTGGGCGGCGTCACTAAGGGGAAGGATTGGGCTTAAGTTGGCCGCTTGGAGCCCATGCTTTTGGGCTAGAATTCAGTACTCCTAGGAGGGGGAAGGGAGGACGGCACAGTAGTTGTAAAATAGGGGATTTAATTCTTTTATTTTGATTAATAATATGCTGATAATAGGAAGAGAGGAGTTGGTGCTAAGGAGGCCTCTTTTGAGAGGATGATATAGATTAAGATATCAAGAGGGATAAGAGCTATCAGGTGACGGTATAGTTGATCGAAAATCAAACTCTGGGGAGGGGGTTTGATATGCCGAAATTAGGAGACAAGTGATCACTTTCTTTTGTCATCTTTTTCTTCTCATCTTTTCTCTTTTAGCTGAAATTTCCTTTCTCTTGTGAGCTCTCTCTCTTTCTTTGCCGCAACTCCCTAGCTCTCCTCTCCTCAATATTTTCCCTAAAAGCTGAACCCTCTTTGTCCATACTTTCTTCTCCCATAATCGAAACCTTCAAGATCAGTCTCTTTTTCTGAATTTACACCATAGCCGAATCATCGTCTCAAGATTGGTAAGTTCTCCGTGGTTTTCTTCCTTGCTATTTCTCTCTTTCTTATTTAGTTTATAACTCGAATTACTTCCCTAAGATCTTATCGATTTTCACTCTTTATTCATAGAAGCCGAATCTTTCTTGCTGTGATCTCTCATGCCAAACTATGAGGAAAGCCGAATATATGTGTTAGTAGTAGGATTCTGCCGAATGGCCACTCCCTTATCCTTTCTCTTTTACTGGATCTCATCAAGCGTAGGTACGATAATCGTGTTGGTCTAATGTTGGATGCTTGGCCGAATGTAGGTAGGGCGGTGACGCTTTCTTGAGGATTTTTGGGATTTGACAATCTAGGTAAGGGTTTTGTTTTAAGTATTATGATTACCTCTTAGTTTTGATCTCATTGTTTAAATTTGGTTTAGTGACCAAGGGATTGTTATGGACTCAAATGTCAGCCAGGCGATAGGAGGGGTTGGATCTGTAAACTCGACCCCTAAGTACAAGAAGCGAGCAGTATCAAAACTACAAGATTGGCCACTGGGGTGTAGGCTGACATCAGAGATAGATCGTAGGCTGATAGTAGTAGTCTCGAGGGCCGATAGTGTTAAAGCAGTGAGTGTGATAGTACGAGAAACAGGTGTGTAACTCTTACACACTTCATAAGTGTTATGTTAAATGTTGTGTTTGTTGAAAGCCGAATTAACAGTGGGAAACATTACGTTACCCTTATAAGCAATGACTCCATGTAAGTCCATTACGGTGAATATCGTGCTTGATCTATGTGAAACCTGTGTGTGCCATGTTGTATTTTCCTATGCATTAAGCATGATTATATTGTATTGAGAAACATATACATAGCATATGGGTATGATGAGAGGAGGGGGAAGGCATGATTTATCATACTGTCACCAGTGGTTAGGTACCACACGTGGGTTGGCCCTACATATCATGATTTTGTGACTAAGTCTCAGTGATTTGGAACCACCAGTGGTTAGGTACCACATGTGCTTATTTTGTGACTTGTCCTAGTGGTTAGGTACCACAGTGGGTTGGCCCCACATATCAATTTAAGGGATCGTCACCAGTGGTTAGGTACCATAAGTGGGTTGGCCCCACAAATGAATATTTGTAATTTTGGTTACCAGTGGTTAGGTACCACCAGTGGCTAGGTGCCACAAGGGGTAGATTTGGGAGACTCGGATGAATAATTAGGCAATGGGTTGCATGACATGCATAATATTATATGAATCTGTGTAAGAGCATAACATATTTTGGGATGGGGATTTACACACTGAGCCTCGGTGACTCACCCCTTTCGTTACATTTTGCAGATAATGCTTAAGTTATGGATCCGAAGCAGGGGTGGACTCGCGGTGGCCATGCTCAACATTAAATTTAAATGTTAATTTGAATTTAGTTCTTATTTACTTTAAGTTTGGGTTTCAGTTTGTAATAAGGCCACTTAAACTTTATTTTGGGTTTTATTGTTATAGGTTCTGGTTTTCCTTAAACTATCATTAAATGAAAAAGGCATGCCAAGTAATTTATGATATGAACGTTTTTATAAACTTAAGATAATTTTTGAGTTTTTTTTAAAGATATACTTCGAATGAATGATAAACAACAAGGTAATTCTAACACGCTAAAATTAAGTTTCAAAATGTTTTAACGATTCACCCAATTCAACCACAATTTTCTTAACTACACCAAGAGTTTTCCTTTCAAATCAAGACGACAAAATAGTTGTAAAACGTTTTCTTCCCAGTGACACGCTAGATTCGATCGTAGCATTTAGACCGGGTTTGGGGTGTTACAATGTTCCTCCTCTGCCCAAGCACATCAAAACTTGAATCAATATCCTGCAAGAATTAAGAACACATAATTAAGAACAAATCAAGTATTTATCATATGGCTTAGAGAACAATAACAAGATTCATCTTAGGTTTCATCCCCCTCAGGTATTTCAGGGGTTTAGTTCATAATCATAAAAGAATACATCTCAGAAGAAAATATAAAACAAAACATAAGAAAAATCCTAAAACCCCCTAAAATAAATTGAAAGGAAGATCCTCTGTCTTGAGTATGATTTGACTTCTTGAGATGAATCAACTGAATTTCTTCGAGCGAATCCCACAATTATGTCCCTCTAGCTTGGCTCCTTGGCCTAGCTGAATCGCCCCTTTTAGGTTGGCCTCTAGGGTGTTTATATAGGCCTTTAGAATGTCTTTCTTTGCCTCTAAGTACCCTAATCTGAATGAAACTCTTCTTTGCTGCAGCAGGGACACGCCCATGTGATTCAGGGCCAGGCTGTGGTCAAATCTACTAAGGAGGCACGGCCATGTGTCTCGGGCTTAGGCCGTGTTAATTTTGTACTTTGGCCCATTTTCTTTGTTTTGGCCCGTTTCTCATTCTTTTCATCCTCCGATGCTCTCCTAAGTATAAAACATGAAATTAAAGTATTAGGAGCACCAAATTCCACAATTCAGGGAATAAATCATCCAAAAGTATGCTAAATGTGGGATTAAAATATGTACATATTATGGTTTATCAGCTATCACCTTCACCATAGTCGAATATTGAAGAGAATAAAAGCTATTTCTTTAGGGTTCATTTGGCCAAGCTATTTTTGGTCAATTAAGGTACAATTTTATCCCGTTTTTAATGATTTCTATGTTTTTGAGATCGTTACAACTAGTATTAGCTAGCCGAGGGACTATTTTGTAAAACTGTTAAAGATTTTGAATGATGCCATTGATGAATACATGAGTATTTTGATGATTGATGATGGATTTTGAATAGTTGATGATAGTTAAACAAGTTTTGTTAAGTGATTTTTAGTGAAAATGTCAAAAAGGGATTAAATTGTGAAATGTGCAAATTGTGTGGTTAAAATGTGAAATAAATGAAAGTTTTGGACTGATAGGGACCTATATATAATTTTGCCAAGCATAGGTTTTGTTGAATTGTCTGAATTTTGTGTATTTGTGAAATAGGGACTAAATTGATTTAATGTAAAAGTTTAGGGGCTAATGTGTAAAAATTCCCAAATGTGTATTTTTGGATTAATTGAATGAGTAGAGGAATAAATAAGTTAATTTTGAATTCATATATATCAAGAAAGAAATAATTTGGATTTAGATTTGGGGAAAAGTAAGGTTATCGAGTAGTTGACCTGATCAGTCAATTCGAATACAAGGTAAGTTCGTATGTGATGATTACATTATAAATGTATGTTAAAATGCTTTAATATTGCATAAATTGATAAAACGGGATTATGGATAATGTATGAATTGTGAAAACGACTTTACAGATGCATTCGATGATAGAAATGAAAAGTGTGAAAGCCCGGTTGAACCTTAAGAATTGTTTTGGATACTATTGACATGTCAGTAAGTGATACGTTAAGTTGGCTTTAGGCCATGATATTAGCACTTCGTGTGCGCATTTTACCGATTTGGCTTCGGGCCATACATATCAGATGATTTGGCTTTGGGCTATGCATATTGGATGATTTGGCTTTAGGCCATGGATATCGGATGATTTGGCTTCGAGCCATGTTAATAGTTCTTCAGATAAGTTACCTTGATTTGGCTATAGACCATGGTATAATACTTATCGCGCAAGACTCCTGAGTACTTGATTTATATTCTGAATGGTTCAATGGGTAAACAAGTGATGTGGTTGAGAAATAGGTTAGCACGAGGCGATACACGTATGTACAAAACCTATTCAAGTATTAAATAGTGAAAGTTCAATGAGTTTGTATTTGATCATGTTTTGAGACATGAGAAAGGTTTGTAGTTAATGTGTATATGGTTTTGTCATGTGTAATTAGTTGATTTGCATTTATTCGATGAAATAAGTTATTCACATACGAGCTTACTAAGCTATGAAGCTTACTTTATGTTATTTTTCTATGTTTTATAGTGAATCAAGGCTAGCTCAGATCCGGGAGTCATCGGGAACATCATAGCACTATCAAACATCTAATTTGGTACTTTTGAATTATACATTTATGGTATATGGCATGTATAGGCTAGATGTGGTATTTTGGTTGTGATTATAGCCATGAGATTTGGCTTGTAAATGATGTTAATATTGATGTGTGTTTGGCTATTAGAAATGGTTGTTAATGACTTTTGTAATATTTTATAATGCCTTGTGAGATGGATTGTTTTGGCATGGTTGTAACCAAGACATTATGGAAGTTAAAATGGTTATTTGAATTATGGTGGATGAAAGCTTGAGAAAGGTCTTATTGTGGCATGAACTTATATGTCAAATTGGTAGTTAAATAGTATGTATTACAGTGAATGAATTGATTGAGTTGAGGATGGTTTTCGGTTGTGAATATTAAGTTGGTATATATATGTATATTGTATGAATTAAGGTTAAAAGATCATGTTGTTTTGGTATATATTTGAGTAAGTGAAATTGTAATAGCCCGATTTTGACCCTGATCAAAATAGTGGTTTTGGAACCACAAATCCGAGTCTAAAAAGTGTTTTAATATTATTTTCTGTGTTAATTATGTGTGAATTTGCTTGTGTTAAATTTTCGTGTTTTAATTTCGTTGTTTGAGTGTCCGATTAAATAAAAGGGCTTAATCGCGTAAAATAAAAATTTGATGGTTAGTTGTGAAAGTGCCTAATTGTTGTTGTCTTTTTAATATGGAGGATTTATGTTGCAATTAGCCCATTTTATAAATTAGTGGACGGCATTAAGTGTTTATATATATGTTTTTATATGTTAATTTTATAAGTTAAAATTTATATTAATATATTATAAGTTATAATATTAAAACAAAACATAAAATAAAAGCCCATTATCATCCATTCATGACTGAATAGAGAAAAAAAAAAAATAGAAAAGCTTTGGGTATTCGGCATCTATCTAGCTTGATTAAGGTATGTTTAGGTTTCGATTTTTGATAATTTTTACGTTTTTGTAATCATTGCTTTGAATAATACAAGACCCATGCTTCAATTTTTGAAATTAATGATGATTCTGTGTTATGCCATTTAAGATAGCTTGTGATTTTTGATGTTTGATGATGAAAAATTAAAGATATGTTAAAGATTAACATGTTTTGTATTGGAATTTTTGGTGAATTTGAATAATTAGGGCTAAATTGTAAAAATAATATTTTAAGGAACTAAAATGTGAAATAAATGAAATGTGTGGACTTAGATGGACTATAGGAAAATTTGACCCTAGCATGATATATGTAAATTTTGTGTATTTTGTGTTTTATGCAATAAGGACTAAATTGCAAAAAAAATTAAATGTCGAGGGGCAAAATAGTAATTTCGGAAGCTATTTGAGGACGTCAATGGCCTCTTCTAGAAGGCTTAATTGAGCTGAAAAATCTGGAATAAACTCATCAAGTGGCTATGGGCGATTAAATTGAATGGGAGTCAAGTGGGCAGCTTCTAGATGGAGCAATTAACTTGGTGGATGATTGCTTGAAGGAGATCAAAGGACAAGTCCAAATTCAGCCTCTTGGAACGTCAAAAGCCATGCTTCATGAAGAAGAAATTCGTCCAAGTCCATGTGCAGCCTTTGGAACATCATTAACCATGTTTCTAGAAGAGAAAATGAATTTTGGAACACTTTGAAAATGCATGCAGCAGCTAGGTACGTCCCATGCAATAAGTGGCCTCTTAATTAGCCTTCTTTTGGCTGAAAATCACCATCAATAATGATGAAGATGAATAGCTCTCTTGGATGTGTAAATTCAGCCATTTGGGACGTTTTGGAGGCATCTTAATGAAGAAGGAAATGGCCCAACGAATTTGGACAGCAAAGGAGCTGAAAAGTCTTGTCTAGGTTCGCCAACATGGAGAATGAGCTGCACCTTTGGTTTGAAATATTTCTAGCAATTAAACATGTCTTTAAACGGCTTTCAAGTGTTTAATTCAGCCATTGAAATCCCCTTGACCTTTGCATTGCACGAACAGCCCCAAAGAAATTAAATAAGCTGCTGTCTTGTTTTAATTTCAGCTTAAAAATCTTCATGGATTTAACCCATGCACTTAGTCTTCTTTCCAGCTGAATGGGGGGGCCTTGAATGGCAAAAGTTGGCTGTCATAATGCATGCTTCCAGCCGTTCCATGCACCTCTAGATTCATTGATGAATTCGGCCAAGTACATTGCACCAAGGTGCATGAACCTCATCAATGCTTCATGTAAGATTCGGCTGTACCTACAAGAGCATGAATCACATTAAATCCACTCCAAATCAGTTGAACATAAATTAAACACGTTCATGACATCTTAATAGACACTTAGGACAACTTAAATACACATTTAGCACACATACTAAATTTGGCAGCCCCCTATTTAATAGAAAAAATCTGCACTTTAATTTTTATTTAAAACAACTTTAGAACATGTAATAAAATGTAATAAAATTAATTTAGACTAAGACAAATTAAATTGGACACTAAATAAAATATTTAGACACATTTATTTGTCAGAAAAAAATTAAATAAATTAAAACTTAATTTATTTAAAGCAATAAAATTAAAGAATCACTCAATGAGTGAAGTGAGCTCAGTGAGCTCAAATTGAGCTAGAATGAGCTAATCCGGCTCAATTGGAAATTGCATGAAGATGCACATGAGCTCCACGATACTTGAAATGATGAATTTGAGCTCATTCGATTTGTAAAACGTTGGTGCCCCGGGCGTGCCCGTATCATCCCTCCCCTCTTCAAGACGATTCGTCCTCGAATCGACCTGTTGATTTTCTGAACAAAATTCATTTTGACTCGATTTTCCTCGATCAAACGGGATGGATGATAATCTCAACACTTGGAAAAGATAAGCATGAGTTAACAAGAGTTGTATCAAACATAATAGTAGCCTAAATATGAACAGCACCAAACTAATAATTCGCATGCAAACATGCATAATCACATTATCGTACAAAATGAACAATGCCTTGTCAAATATTTGGAAATTAATGGAATAAGCTTCATGACATGCATTCGATTCAAAGGGATACCACAAGTCAAATCCAACATGAGAATAACACATCAAGTGATAGAGATAGTCGTCATAAGCAAGTAATGAAGAAAACGATATGGCACATGAAATTTATCAACCAATTCTTGCATTGAACGATATATAACATCACTTGCACATGAATCATAAAACTTATTAAACACACGAATCCTTTTGTCAATCATCAAATCAGATAGCCCAATAATAAGTAGGATAGGGCATTTATACAATTCAAGGTCTAGATGATTTACAAAATAGAAATCGGCATGATGTGTCCTTTCAATATCCAAAGAGAACAATGACTTCTCAAAATTTTCAAGTGGATTGCTCATATGGCGTAATATGGATTCTTTCACATGAAACTCATCAAAATTATTGAACTCAAAAATCCTTTCATCCTTCATCGAAACAGATAGATCACAAATAGTCATAATAGAACGATTAAACTTAGCATGATCTAAATGTTTTACATCAATAGAATCAGGAACCAATTTATCAATGCAAAGCTCGTCACTTTTCAAAGAGATCACAAAGGTGCCAACAAGTTTAGAAAAGCGTACCTTTGTGCGTAGAAGGACAAAGATCATTCTTACCTTGTTCACGCAATATAAACCTTCTCTCCTTAGGCAAGTAATGTAGTCAAGCTTTGCGATTGATTCAACATCTTTCAAATGGATTTTAAATCTCAAATACAACCACAAAATTTGTTTAAGGAGCAAATAAAATTGTAGACAAAATAAACAAATTTCGCCATCTTACTCAAAAACCAAGTATCAAAATGATAGAAGTCTTTCAAACTTACAGATGATTCTTGAGTTTTCCATAGCACAAATCGAACGTATTCGGTTTAAAGACATGCGTTTGATTATTTAAAACAAGATGTGACAATGGTTTCAAAAATCAAACTTGCTAAACCAAAAGGAATTATGTAAGTTCAAGATTGAATGATCAAAACTCTTAACGTGCTTCAAAATAGATTTACAAAGACTCACGATTAGTATAAAATAATGACTTAACCTCGTAATAACCACAATCAAACAGATTGGGATTAAGAGAAAATCATCGTAATACTTACTTGAGTCTTGCATCCGTTGAATAGACGTTTCTCCACCTTCATTACCATCTTTTAAAATATCACAAGGGATCGAGGATGGTAAATGACGATATCATTCTCATGACTACAATCTTTAGAAGAATTTGGTGGAGACGGGATCGTTTGAAACTCTTATCTTCCTTACCTTCGGCGTAGGCGGTTCCATCTTACCTTTTCAACCAATTGGAAACGCCGCTCAAATGGGAAGATAGTGAAGTTGATAGTCATCGTTTGGTTCCTCAAAAACTGAAACAAAGAAAGAAGAAGAACAGATATCAGAAGAGTTAGTCAAAAATCACTCTCTTTTCTTGCTTTTCTTGTTCATTCTTTCTCTCGATTTTTTCAACATCTTTTCTTTCTCACTTTCTTTCTCAATGTTTTCTCAATTTCAATTTTCTTTTCTATTTTTTGTTCTCACATTCTTTCTCAATGTTTCTTTCTTCATTTTCTTTTTTCGGTTTCTTTTCTCTCACAATCTCTTTTTCTTTTTCTTTTCTTTTATTTTCTTTTTCTTCTTTTTCATTTGATCTTTCTTTTTCATTTTGAGTACAACAAGAAGATGATTCAAAAAAACTAAAAATAGAAGGATTTGATTCTAAGATCGAAGCGATGTTTTCATAGATATCACGATCTTTGCTTCGCCTTGATTCCTTAGTCGAATAGGAATCTCGATTTGAACCACTTCGAGAACAATCTTTCATGGGCGAGTACTCGTAGCTTTCTTCTCGATGTATCAGGAGTCTTGACGAATACGAATCTCGATGATAATCCTTTCTCACATAATCAAATGGACTTCTTGATGAAGACGAATCTTGATAGAAGTCTCTTGATCTTGAAGTTGACAATGAATGGGAGTCATGTTGGAATTCTTTCCTTGAATAATCATCGAAGGTGGGTCTCTGAGATGGTCGCCGATCCGTTTCTCGACTTGTTGTAGTGTGCTTTCGTCGAAATTTTTTCTCTGCTCGGTCCAAACGCCTTTGTATTGGACTTAACTTTTTCTCGAGCATTCGATCCATTTCGTTCACCAAAAATTGGAAGTCATCGGCGGAGAGTTCTTCTTGAAACATGTTTATTGCTAAAAGAAAGATGTTATAAAGAAAGAAAATAGAAAGATTAAAGTACCTTACCACAAAAACCTCACGAGTCACTCGCAAAGAAAATCACTCACACTCGTGTTTAACTCGTATGATGGCTTTTTCTTTGATGATTACACTCGTGCCTTTTACCGCTCACTCTCGTCTCAAAATTTCGTACTTTGTTTTGAAAGACTCATCGTGGCTTGAGGGTCGGCTTCAAAGTGGGTAACAAGGGAAATGTTAGGTATTCTGGTAGGCTTAATGTAAGAAAAAAAATTTGGTTATCGGGTAGGCTAAAGGGTAAAAAAAAAAATTAGGGTCGGGTAGAAGAGTAAGAGGTGGAAACGAAAGTCTTGAGATCGTAAATGAAGAGATGAAGTTCAAAGCAAAACTTGAAAAATTTTTCCACAACTTTTTTTTCACCACTTTTTTTTTAACTTGTATTTTTTTTCAATTTTCGTTTTTTCTTTTTTTTCAATTTTTTCAATTTTTTTCACTTCACATATAATATATGGAAATACAAGAACAAAAATTACAACTTACAATTTTTTCGAATTTTTTAATTTTTTCAACTTACGAACTTATTCTCGCTTCTCGACGTCATAAAAAATCCTCGCTTTATAGCTCGATACCAAATGATACGGTCGCCTCGGGAGAGTCGAATGTATGCGAGTTGCCCAATCGCTCACGAGGAGAGATTCACCTTTGAAAAATAATTGGAAAATATGGATGAGTTTGGAAGCTTTAATTGAATAGTAGATGGTTCGATTTGATAGAAAGAGATAATAAAAAATAAATTAGATAAAAGGATAATTTGATGGAGTGGATGAAGGAACTTAAACAAAGAATCGATTCAACGAGAAGAAGTGTCACCCGGTTCTATGTTGTTTAAGGTGGAAAATGGAATCGAAAGTGGACCACGAATTATCTAGGTAGATAAGAATCGATGGTATAATGGGATGAAAAGAACAAGTCTAGGCATACAAGCAACTTGATAAGTCTAGAAAACTTGCACGAAATTGAAGAGGAGACTAGCTCACTCGAAGAACAAAAGTTCATGTAACTTGATTAATGATAAAATTGTCTATATTGTTTCTCACAAATGAAAACTAACAAGGTATTTATAGGCTAACATAGGCTAGTGAATAGTCACTAGGAAGCCTTGATGGCTAAGCAAAATTAAACACAAAAATTCTAGAATTTTGGAGAAGGCTTCCTTGTAGTTTCCCATGCATTGAGGACGTCAATGGCCTCTTCTAGAAGGCTTAATTGAGCTGAAAATCTGGAATAAACTCATCAAGTGGCTATGGGCGATTCTATTTGAATGGGAGTCAAGTGGCGCTTCTAGATGGAGCAATTAACTTGGTGGATGATTGCTTGAAGGAGATCAAAGGACAAGTCCAAATTCAGCCTCTTGGGCGTCAAAAGCCATGCTTCATGAAGAAGAAATTCGTCCAAGTCCATGTGCAGCCTTTGGAACATCATTAACCATGTTTCTAGAAGAGAAAATGAATTTTGGAACACTTTGAAAATGCATGCAGACTAGGTACGTCCCATGCAATAAGTGGCCTCTTAATTAGCCTTCTTTTGGCTGAAAATCACCATCAATAATGATGAAGATGAATAGCTCTCTTGGATGTGTAAATTCAGCCATTTGGGACGTTTTGGAGGCATCTTAATGAAGAAGGAAATGGCCCAACGAATTTGGACAGCAAAGGAGTGAAAAGTCTTGTCTAGGTTCGCCAACATGGAGAATGAGCTGCACCTTTGGTTTGAAATATTTCTAGCAATTAAACATGTCTTTAAACGGCTTTCAAGTGTTTAATTCAGCCATTGAAATCCCTTGACCTTTGCATTGCGAACAGCCCCAAAGAAATTAAATAAGTCATTGTCTTGTTTTAATTTCACTTAAAATCTTCATGGATTTAACCCATGCTCGATACCAAATGATACATCCGCTTCGGGAGAGTCGAAATGTATGCGAGTTGCCCAATCGCTCACGAGAGAGATTCACCTTTGAAAAATAATTGGAAAATATGGATGAGTTTTGGAAGCTTTAATTGAATAGTAGATGGTTCGATTTGATAGAAAGAGATAATAAAAAATAAATTAGATAAAAGGATAATTTGATGGAGTGGATGAAGGAACTTAAACAAAGAATCGATTCAACACTAAGAAGTGTCACCCGGGTTCTATGTTGTTTAAGGTGGAAAATGGAATCGAAAGTGGACCACGACCCGTTATCTAGGTAGATAAGAACCGATGGTATAATGGGATGAAAAGAACAAGTCTAGACGCCACAAGCAACTTGACAAGTCTAGAAAACTTGCACGAAATTGAAGAGGAGACTAGCTCACTCGAAGAACAAAAGTTCATGTAACTTGATTAATGATAAAATTGTCTATATTGTTTCTCACAAATGAAAACTAACAAGGTATTTATAGGCTAACATAGGCTAGCTGAATAGTCACTAGGAAGCCTTGATGGCTAAGCAAAAATTAAACACAAAATTCCAGAATTTTGGAGAAGGCTTCCTTGTAGTTTCCATGCATTGAGGACGTCAATGGCCTCTTCTAGAAGGCTTAATTGAGCTGAAAAATTCTGGAATAAACTCATCAAGTGGCTATGGGCGATTCATTTGAATGGGAGTCAAGTGGGCAGCTTCTAGATGGAGCAATTAACTTGGTGGATGATTGCTTGAAGGAGATCAAAGGACAAGTCCAAATTCAGCCTCTTGGAACGTCAAAAGCCATGCTTCATGAAGAAGAAATTCGTCCAAGTCCATGTGCAGCCTTTGGAACATCATTAACCATGTTTCTAGAAGAGAAAATGAATTTTGGAGCACTTTGAAAATGCATGCAGCAGCTAGGTACGTCCCATGCAATAAGTGGCCTCTTAATTAGCCTTCTTTTGGCTGAAAAATCACCATCAATAATGATGAAGATGAATAGCTCTCTTGGATGTGTAAATTCAGCCATTTGGGACGTTTTGGAGGCATCTTAATGAAGAAGGAAATGGCCCAACGAATTTGGACAGCAAAGGAGCTGAAAAGTCTTGTCTAGGTTCGGCCAACATGGAGAATGAGCTGCACCTTTGGTTTGAAATATTTCTAGCAATTAAACATGTCTTTAAACGGCTTTCAAGTGTTTAATTCAGCCATTGAAATCATGCATTTTTGTAACATCCTAGAATTAGGGGTTCTGCATTTTGCACTATCTCACGCATGTGGCTAGCTATGCTTGTTGTTTTGGTGTGTTTGGGGGTCTTGGGGAGGCTCGGGTTCAAGCCAGAGCCTTGGTAAAATTTTGGTTTTTGATGCGAGCACGCCCAATGTCAACTCGAGCTCGAGCCATGATCCATTGGTGCTACCTCGTGGCCCCATCACTAGAGCTAGATCTAGGCTATTCAAAGATGCAATTGGAGCTATGATACAACAAGTGTGGAGCGATAATAAGGCTAACTCACTTGGAGTATGGAAGGCCATTCAATGGAGCAGCTTTGCAACATCCTACAAGCTCGATTAGTCCTCGATGAGCTCGGCCCTAGCTCGTGTTGAGCTCATTTAAGCTCAATGAGCTCAATTGGCCATTCGGCCTTGAGCTAAAAACTTGGCTGAAATTTTACTTTAAATAAATTTGAGACATTATAAATTTGTTTAAAAGTATTTCTTTGTTATTAAATAAGTAGTAATTAAGATGTTTTAATTAGGACATATTTATAGCTATTATAACATGTCTTACTTAGGACAAATTAATTGAGATTCATCATTTAATTTGTCTAGTTAAACTAGCTAGTAATGTGTCCTAAGCTACGACCAAATTTTTAAAGTGTATTAATAGCTTAGCTTTTAATTTGTTTCACTCAATTTAATGATTTAATGTGTCATTTTAATTCTTTGGAATTAAATAGCTAAATTTAAGTGGTGAAATGAATTTAATTTGTTTTGTAGGTGCATGGAGAGGGACGGCACAAGTTGATTCATGGGAGCTGCACATTCTTTCATTTAAGGAGTTGACTTGGTTAGCTTAATGGCCTTCTTAGCTGCTGGTTTAGCTCCCCAAAGTGTCCATTCATCTCACCTAAGTTCATGCAAGGAGGCCAACCACCGCAGCTGACTTGAGGCGTCACTTGGGGTGTTTAGCTCCTTAAATTTCACACCAATGGCTATTGGTATTTGATGCATTCATCACCTGAATAGTGGCTATTCAAAGCTGGAATTAATGAGAAAATTAAAGGCATTCCAACCCCTTGTTGAACATTGAAGGGCCATGCACTCACTTTTCTTCCTTGAAGATTCTATTACACCTAGTCAATCTAGAAGTTGCCCATTGCTCTCCCATTCAACCGAACTTGGACTTGGAGCATGAGGAGTCTTTTCTAGATTTTTCTAGCTAGTTCTAGCATTAATTTTGCTTAGCCACTAAGGCTTGAAGGATGACCATTCGGCTAGCTTCACTAGCTTATAAATACTTGGACATTTTCTTTGTAAAGGACTTTTGCCAAATTTTATATCGATATTATGTTGAATTTGCGAGAGCAATTTCTCCTATTTCGTTCTTAGGATTTGTTGGCTTATCTAGGAGTCTAGTGGCGTCAACCATCCTTTGTTTCTATCCCGATACCAAGGTTCCTATCGTATGTCGATAGTGGGTCGAGGTCCGTTAAACTTCTAAAATCGAAACCTTTAGAAACGTATAAGTAACCGGGTCGATACCTTTCTCGGTATTGGTTCTTACTTGTTTCCTAAAGTCTTAAATCGAAACCCGAACATTCTTTCATCCTTAAACCGAAGCCCAAAATTTAATTTTTCTTTCTTAAACCGAAACCCGAGCCATCCATTCCTACCTAACTTCGAAACATATCCCAACTACATCTAAATTACCTTCTTCTTCGATTCTCTGGTTCACAATCGAACTCCAAGCATACATCTCGTTTTCTCCTCGAGACCGGGATCGTATCATCTGGTATCAGAGCTAGTTAAACTGAGATCTACGAAGCCGAGAACAACCATTGAAGTCGTTTAAGTGAAGGCTCGAAGTAAGTTGTAAATTTTTAAAAAAAAGTTCAAAAAAAAAGGAAATTCAAAATTAAAAAAAAAAGAAGTTCGAAACAAAAAAAAGGATTCGAAAAAAATTAAAAAAATTTGAAATTAAAAAAAAAAATTATGTTTCGATTGAATTGCTATCAATCTCTTCATCTACATTTTCTATTCCTCTTCGACCTACTTGAACCACCGATTCCTTCTTCTTTCTTTAGCCTACCTACACCCACATCTTACATCCTTTGAACCCATTTTTTTGAAGCCGACCCCTAAGCCTAATAGGCCTTGGCAAATCCGACTAACTAAACCGTGAGAAGTTCGAGAGGTAAAAGGCAGTGTGTGAGACTATTCGAGGGAGGTAAAAGCCCAATCGAGAGTGTTAAACACGAGCGGAGTGTCAATAACTTCTTTTCTTTTCGAGTGTACCGTGAAGATTTGTAGTGAGGTACTATAGTCCGCGCTATGTCTCTAGAACCTGAGCAAAATGTAAACGAGCCACCAGGAAGGCAACCTGCTCGACATGTTCCTGATCTGCCAATGCAAGCCTTGTTATGGGAGATGGAGCGGTTACTCGATCATAGGCTCAACCTCCGGAAGACCGACTATACCAAGTGGAAGCCCAAGACAACGAGAGGTACGTGGGTGACCAAATAGAAGGCGTGAGCAGTAGTAAGGCGGTGAAGATTATTTCAATGATGCTTTCGATGGCGTAGATTGAATCTATTGCAAGTATTAGAAGGCGAGGACCCCAAATCGAGGCAATAGAGATCGAGACCGAGTGGATGATGACTTGAAGAACATAAAGTTGTCTATTCCACCATTTCAAGGAGTTCGATCCGTAGTGTACCTTGAATGGGAAAAGAAGATTGAATTGGTCTTTGAATGTCACAACTATTGGAATCAAAAAAAGTTAAATTGGCGCTATCAAATTCACCGATTATGCCATGATATGGTGGGACCAGATAATCACCGGTCGAAGGAGAAATGGAGAACAACCCATCAAAGACGTAATGAAATGAAATCTATCATGCACCACCGATTTGTTCCCCAATTTTACCATCGAGAACTATATCAAAACTCAAAATCTTACTCAAGGATCGAGGAGTGTTGAAGATTACTTCAAAGAGATGGAAGTTGCCATGATTAGAGCGGATGTGCAAGAGGAACGCGAGGCAACCATGGCCCGATTTTGGTTGGTCTCAACCGAGACATAGCTAATATGGTGGAACTCGAGATTATGTCGAACTTACGGACATGGTGCACATGGCGATTAAGGTGGAGAGGCGGTTGAAGCGTAAAGTACTGTTCAAAACTATCCCCATCCCAACCCTACCAAATGGGGCCAAGGGACTAGTAAGGCCAATCCATCGACTCGAGCCAAGGAGACCACGCCATCTACCAAACCAAGTAAGTCACTGAATCTAACAAAGGCAAGGCAATAGAAAACCCATCCAACCGATCGCGAGACATCAAATGCTTTAAGTGTCTCGGAAGGGGACATATTGCAAGTCAGTGTCCAAACCGAAGTACGGTGGTGATGCGTGCCGATGGAGAAATAGAGTCTGAAGAAGACGATGAAGAACGTGAAATTGAAACTACCACAGACGAGGAAGAAGAAATTGAGCATGCCATAGATGGTGAACTCCTCGTTGTGAAGAGAAGTCTCAACCTTAAAGGAATCGATGATAAGCAACAACGAGAGAACATTTTCCATACTCGATGTCAAATACAAGGTAAAATTTGTAGTGTTATCATCGACGGTGGCGATTGCACTAATGTTGCTAGTACATTCATGGTGGAGAAAATTTGGGCTTACTGACCACAAAGCATCCGAGCCCATATAAAATTTGACTGCACTGGCTTAATGATGGTGGTGAACTAAAGGTAACTAAGCAAGTCCTAATTTCTTTCAACATCGAAAAATATTCGGATGAAATGCTTTGTGATGTTGTACCCATGCACGTGGGTCATTTGTTACTTGGACGTCCCTGGCAGTTTGATCGCAAGGTGATTCACGATGGCTACACCAATAGATACACGTTCAAACACATGGGGAAGACTATCACTCTAGCACCTTTGACCCCGAAACAAGTTCATGAAGATCAAGTGAAATTAAAAGATTCCTTTGAAAAGATGAGAGAAAAAGAGAAAACTGAGAAAACAAAAGAAAAGAAACTTGAAACAAAAAGAGAGCGAGCGAAAAAGAAAAATGAAAAAGGAGAGATGAGTGGAAAACAAGAAAAAGAAAAAGAAAATGAGAGAGTGAGTATCTTTGCGAAAGGAAGTGTAATGTCTGAAAGGCTTTCTTTGTTGCGACAACCGGTTTTGTACTTATGTACAAAGAAAATCTTTTAACACTAACGATCTCCCCCAGAATCTCCCTTCTTCAATTTTGTCTCTTCTGTAGGATTTTGATGATCTATTTTCGGAAGACATCCCGAATGGTTTACCACCACTTCGAGGGATAAAACATCAAATCGATTTCATACTTGGAGCTATTATTCCGAACCGACCTGCTTATCGAACCAACCTCGAAGAAACGAAAGAACTTCAACGGCAAATTGAAGAACTCATGGAAAAAGGCTACATACGAGAAAGCCTTAGTCCCCTGTCTTTGTCTGCGGTCTTGTTGGTTCCAAAGAAGGATGGCACTTGGCATATGTTCGTCGATTTCGAAATGTGAATAAACTCACCATTAAGTATAGGCATCCGATTCGCGACTTGATGATATGTTAGATGAATTGAGTGGTGCCAAACTATTCTCAAAATTGATTTGAGCAAATGGCTATCACCGATTCGGATGAGGAAGGCGATGAATGGAAGACCGCCTTCAAAACTAAACATGGTTTGTATGAGTGGTGGTCATGCCATTTGGCTTAACCAATGCCCCTAGCACTTTCATGAGACTAATGAACTATGTTTTAAGAGCTTTTATCGGTAAGTTTTGTGTTGTATATTTTGATGACATCTTGGTGTATAGCAAATCATTGGAAGAACATGTAGTCCATCTTTGATCTATTTTGGAAGTCTTACGAAGGAAACTCTTTATGCTAACCTTAAGAAATGTTCTTTCCGTTACGATAAAGTTATTTTTCTTGGTTTTGTAGTTAGTGCTCAAGGTCTCGAAGTCGATCAAGAGAAGATCAAGGCTATCCAAGAATGGCCGAGACCTACGAATATAAGCCAAGTAAGGAGTTTCCATGGGCTTGCGAGCTTCTATCGTAGATTTGTGCCAAACTTCAGTACGTTAGCCGCACCTCTTACCAGCGTCATCAAGAAGAGTTCAGCCTTTCTCTGGGGAGATGAACAGGAAAACTCTTTTAATGTTATTAAGGATAGACTTACTAGAGCTCCTTTACTAGCATTGCCTGATTTCTCTAAGACTTTTGAGATTGAATGTGATGCATCAGGTGTAGGCATTGGAGCCGTATTGATGCAAGATGGAAGACCTGTCGCATACTTTAGCGAGAAGTTGAACGGGGCATCCCTAAACTATCCTGTGTATGACAAAGAAATGTATGCTTTGATTCGTGCCCTTGAGACTTGGCAAGATTATCTTTGGCCAAAAGAATTTGTAATCCATTCGCACCATGAAGCGTTAAAACATATCAAAGGACAGCATAAGTTGAACAAGCGACACACCAAATGGGTGGAATACCTCGAATCGTTCCCATACATCATCAAGTACAAGAAAGGTAAGGATAACATCGTAGCTGATGCACTCTCAAGAAGGTATGCACTTATAACACATTTAGAATCTAAACCGCTTGGGTTTGCTTTCTTAAAAGAATTGTATTCCATCGATGAAGATTTTGGTGAAATTTTCCATGCGTGTGAGAAAATGGTCATTGATAAGTATTACAGGTCTGATGGTTTCCTCTTCAAAGAAGGTAAACTATGTGTGCCCAAAAGCTCTATTCGAGAAGTGTTAGTTAACGAGGCACATAGTGGAGGACTTATGGGACATTTTGGAGTGGGAAAGACCATGGCTACACTCCAAGAACATTTCTATTGGCTGCGAATGAGGAGGGATGTCGAGCGAGTGTGAGGGCGCTGCATATCATGTAAGAAGGCTAAATCGAGGGTCCAACCTCATGGCTTGTATTCACCCCTTCCGATTTCTGACGCACCATGGCAAGATATTTCCATGGATTTTGTACTTGGTTTACCCCGAACCAAAACAGGAAAAGATTCAATTTTTGTTGTAGTGGATAGATTTTCAAAATGTCACATTTTATATCATGCACAAAAGCGGCGATCTATGCTGCCCACATTTCTAATCTTTTCTTTAGGGAGGTGGTACGCCTACATGGATTACTGAGAACCATTGTTTCAGATCGCGACACCAAATTCCTAAGTCACTTTTGGCGATCACTTTGGGGAAAGCTTGGAACAAAGCTACTTTTCTCGACAACTAGTCATCCCCAAACCGATGGGCAAACCAAGTAGTCAATCGGGTGTTATCAACTTTGTTGAGGGCATCATCTGGAAAAACTTGAAAACATGGGAGGAATTTTTACCCCATGTGGAGTTCGTGATATAATCGATCCGTGCATTCGCGACTAAATTCTCACCATTTGAAGTCGTTTACGGGTTTAATCCTTTAACTCCTTTAGACTTAATGCCTTTACCTAATGATCAACTTGTGCATGATGATGCTAAAAAGAAGGCCGAATATGTGAGGAATTTGCATAAGCAAGTTCGAGATAACATTGAGTCTAAAAAATCAAGAATATGTTCAAAAGGCAAATAAAGGTAAATAAACAAGTCATTTTGAACCCGGATTGGGTTTGGTGCATCGAGAAAGGAACGCTTTCGGCCAAATGAGGTCTAAATTGCTACCATGCGAGGAGATGGACCGTCCAAGTTCGAGAGAATTAACGAAAACTCCTATCGGCTCGATTTACAGGTGAGTACAATGTTAGTGCTACCTTTAATGTGGTGATTTAAGTCCTTTTGATGCGTGTTCTGACTTGAGGACAAGTCATCTTCAAGAGGAGGAGGATGATGCAAGCACGCCCAATGTCAACTCGAGCTTGAGCCATGATCCATTGGTGCTACCTCGTGGCCCCATCACTAGAGCTAGATCTAGGCTATTCAAAGATGCAATTGGAGCTATGATACAGCAAGTGTGGAGCGATAACAAGGCAAACTCACTTGGACGTATGGAAGGCCATTCAATGGAGCAGCTTTGCAACATCCTACAAGCTCGATTAGTCCTCGATGAGCTCGGCCCTAGCTCGTGTTGAGCTCGTTTAAACTCAATGAGCTCAATTGGCCATTCAAACATTGAGCTAAAAACTTATTGAAATTTTACTTTAAATAAATTTGAGACATTATAAATTTGTTTAAAAGTATTTGCTATTATTAAATAAGTAGTAATTAAGATGTTTAATTAGGACATATTTATAGCTATTATAACATGTCTTACTTAGGACAAATTAATTGAGATTCATCATTTAATTTGTCTAATTAAACTAGCTAGTAATGTGTCCTAAGCTACGCCAAATTTTTAAAGTGTATTAATAGCTTAGCTTTTAATTTGTTTCACTCAATTTAATGATTTAATGTGTCATTTTAATTCTTGGAATTAAATAGCTAAATTAAGTGGTGAAATGAATTTAATTTCTTTTATAGGTGCATGGAGAGGGACGGCACATGGTGATTCATGGGAGCTACACATTCGTTCATTTAAGGAGTTGACTTGGTTAGCTTAATTGCCTTCTTAGCTGCTGGTTTAGCTCCCCAAAGTGTCCATTTAGCTCACCTAAGTTCATGCAAGAAGGCCAACCACCAGTGACTTGAGGCGCCACTTGGGGTCATTTAGCTCCTTAAATTTCACACCAATGGTGTTGGTATTTGATGCATTCATCATTTGAATAGTGGCTATTCAAAGATGGAATTAATGAGAAAATTAAAGGCATTCCAACCCCTTGACCGAACATTGAAGGGCCATGACTCACTTTTCTTCCTTGAAGATTAATTTGCACGTAGTCAATCTAGAAGCTGCCCATTGCTCTCCCATTCAACCGAACTTGGACTTGGAGCATGAGGAGTCTTTTCTAGATTTTTCTAGCTAGTTCTAGCATTAATTTTGCTTAGCCACTAAGGCTTGAAGGATGACCATTCGGCTAGCTTCACTAGCTTATAAATACTTGGACATTTTCTTTGTAAAGGACTTTTGCCAAATTTTATATCGATATTATGTTGAATTTGCGAGAGCAATTTCTCCTATTTCGTTCTTAGGATTTGTTGGCTTATCTAGGAGTCTAGTGGCGTCAACCATCCTTTGTTTCTATCTCGATACCAAGGTTCCTATCGTATGTCGATAGTGGGTCGAGGTCCGTTAAACTTCTAAAATCGAAACCTTTAGAAACGTATAAGTAACCGGGTCGATACCTTTCTCGATATTGGTTCTTACTTGTTTCCTAAAGTCTTAAATCGAAACTCAAACATTCTTTCATCCTTAAACCGAAGCCCAAACTTTAAATTTTCTTTCTTAAATCGAAACCCGAGCCATCCATTCCTACCTAACTTCGAAACATATCCCAACTACATCTAAATTACCTTCTTCTTCGATTCTCTAGTTCATGATCGAACTCCAAGCATACATCTCGTTTTCTCCTCGAGACTGGGATCGTATCAGTTTTGGGGCATAAGGGGGGAGAGCTAGGGGAAGCAGGCTTTAAGGATATTTATTTGTGTTTGATGACACAAAGTGGGCATGAGGTGGAGTGGTTGTGGCGTCACTATCAGAGCAAGGGGGAAGGAGTTCGAATCCCACCTGCTGTATTGTGGAGCCTTAAATTTTTGTGCTCAAGGTGGTGAAGTGTTGGCATTCAACTGGGACTCTATCAGGTGAGGATTTGAATTGGTCAACAAATTCAAATGATGGATGGAGAGGACTTGGTGGAGTGATTTGTGGAGAAAATCAAGGGATGGGGTGGAAGGATGGAGTTGGCTGAAAGTTGGAGACTTGAGAAGGGGGAAATTTTGGTCAAAGTGTAAGGGAGTATAGTGGTTTTTGAATAGCATTTTTGGTAGTGGGAGAGTAGTGTGCCGTTTGTGTCAAGAGTAGCTAGGTGGGTTTTGTATTCTTAGCATTTCCGGTCATAGCATTTTGGGGTTAACATTGCTCTCTTTCCTTTACTGAAACTTGGAGTGACTATACTCTTCTTTTTCTTTCCTTCCTACTTTTTCTTCTTCACCACAAGCTGAATTCTCTGGAAGCTACTCTTTGCCAAACCATCCTCTTACCATTCTCTTTTGATTTTCACCATAATCGAACCTTTATCCTTCTCTTTTACTTCTCTACTTTCTCCATTAAACCAAAACCCCTACTCATTTTCGTTCTTATTTAGCCCCTCCATAGCTGAATCTTTGTTTTCTTATATTCATCTCTTTCACCCATTTTCGTTCTTATTTAGCCCCTCCATAGCTGAATCTTTGTTTTCTTATATTCATCTCTTTCACCCACTCTTTACAAAGCCAAACCCCTGTTGCCCATTTTCTTCACTTTTCTCTTTGTCTCTTTCTTGTTCTTCTCTTGAGCCAAAACCTTGTTGGCATTTGCTGCTTGTGCCGAATCTTTTTGGACTCCATTCAACTTTTCTCTGTCAAAGCCAAACCCTAAGAATCAAAGTGATAATTGTCGGCTAAAGGTCTCTCTTCAATCGATTTTTGTTTGTGCAAGGTAATGGAAACTCTTTCAATTCCTTTTCTATTTCTTTCGGTCTTATGTGGTTATAGCCGAAATGGCTATTTTGTTTCTTAGTGTTAGTTCGTGGCTAATCTCTTCTGTTCTCCTCTCAATGTGGCATGTTTGCATTGGATTAGAATCTATAGCCAAGTCTTTCTGTGTTCAGTTCTTTTTGACAAAGGTAAGGAGTTTCTCTCTAGTTCTATACAAGTAGTCTCTTTCGTTTTACTCTATCTTAACCCAATCTCTTTACTAGTCAATCATCGATCTCTCTAAAAGTTTTGTACTGATCAAAGATTCTCATCATGGATGCAAGTGCTAGCCAACCTAGGGGGTAGACCTAAAGGAGCCTGAAGGGAGTGGACTCGTAGTCTCTGCTCCCAAGTTCAAATGGCATGCTGTGTCGACAGTTTGAGACTTTCTGCCGGATTGTGGTAGAGAGCCAACATTCGTTTGGGATAGGCAGATAGTGGTTATTCCCGCTAGTGAGAGTAGCGACGATCATGAGTGTCTAGTTCTTCGCGTAATCAAGTGTGCAATTTTCACACCATCTATTGTTTGATTATTAATTAGTATGTGAATTGTTTAAAAGCCAAAACATCGGTAATGTCTATTGAGTTACCCTTTGGGGGTAAAATTGGAGATACCAGGTTAGTTACCTTTGGTGGTGTCTTGTAAATACTTTAACACGATTATATATATGCTCTGATGATTCGAATTATGTTGACATATGTTGCATTCATTATATTATGATTATATGTAGCATGGGGTTGGGTTATGATATTGATTGAAAGGGGAAGTGTACTTCAATGGTTTGATACCGCATATATCGGTGACTCTGTCACATTATTTCAGTGGTTTGGTACCACATACACCGGTGACTCTGTCACATTATTTCAGTGGCTTGGTACCACATTCAGTGGCTTGGTGACACATATGAGGAGTGTAGCGGATGGAGGGTTGATTGTAGAAATCCCCACAGGTGTGTTTTGGCTGGTACAAGTGGTGTGTAGAGGATGGAAGACTAGGTCGGGCTGGGTTGCATTGCATACACTATCTGATATGCCATGTTGTTATGGCTACGGCCTAGTTCGATTCGGATGGGCTTCAGCCAAATTCGTTATTGTGAGGGCTAAGGCCCAATATGCTTCTGTGGGCTTAGGCCCAGATTCCATTTGTAAGGGAAATTACACACTGAGTCCTCGTGACTCACCCCTCTGCTTAATTTTGCAGGTAACCTCCAGTTTGAGGATTTGGAGCTGAGGTGGACTCAGCGGTGGCCATGCATTACTTCTTTCGTAAACTTTGTTTTCTTTATTTAAACTTACTTTTAATTTGGGAATTTGTTATATAATAAGGCCTCTGGGATTTTATAATTTGGCTTTTGACTTATCGCGGTTATTATATTTTATGAAATGTTAAATGGGGAGTTTTCTAAACAAAACATAAACAAAAATTCCTTTGTTTTATAACACACAGATAACAAGAAAACAAATAATTCAATTCAGAATTTTCTTAGAACTACACAAACTATTTTTAAATGCACGCTTATGGAATCTCCTAGTTTCGATTTTTCCTATCACGAAACCTATTTTCAACTATTAGTATTAATAATTAAAGTTTACAAGAAAACCTTAAACCTGAAGCTGATTTTCAAACGGAAACAAAACTCGAAAGTTTAAACGATCACGAAATTTTTTAACAACCTTTCCATGTGACATACTAGATCCGATCGTAACATTTAGGTCGGGTTTGGGGTGTTACATTTATGGTATCAGAGCCCGATTACAAAACTCGACTGTGGAATGGGTTCAAAAATATTTTCCAAAATTGGTTTGAAATATGGTTTAGAAAATTATGTTATTTTTAATTTGAAAGTATGGCACCTGAGTCTCCGGCACCAAATCTGTACTGTAAGTCTTCTAACTCTGTGTGATTTTTAATTTTTATCATGTTGTTATTTTTAGTTATAAGAGATAAAATTTTAGAGATTGAGACCTTTAGAAATATGATATGCACAAACTACTCTTAAAACCGTCTTCATAAGCTATTCATTAATAAATAGTGGAACGATATACTAATTAATAAAATTTTTAATCAGATTAAGTTGATTCAGTAGAAATGAGTACTAGAGGACGTTGACGTGGTATACGCGGTCGTGGTAGGGGCTGGGGTGTTAAGGCTAGACCCTCAGAATCAGGACATGGGCCGGAAGGCAAAGTGCTAGCATCACCTGCAACACCCAAACCCGGCCTAGACGTTACAACCGGATCTGGCATGTCACATGGAAATGTTGTTAAAGAATCTACGCGTTCGTTAAAAATATCAAGTTTTGTTGCTTGTGAAAAATCCAATTTGTTTTATAGTTCTCTTTGCAAAAAAAAATTTCGTTGCTATTTGCGATGATCTTGTTTATAATTAATCCAACTCAATGAATTTCAGAAAAACGAAATTTAAATTATTGAAGCCATGCAATATTTTGAAAAGAGTTATCAACATAGAAAAACCATTATTAATGTTTTAGAATATCCCAAATTGAGCATTCAAAATTAATGAGCAGTAACCGGATTACAACCTAAAACCAAAACAAAATTCCAAAGGCTTTATTACAAAACAAAACCCAATTTTAAATAAAATCTATAGTACCGCAAACGGAATTTATTAAGCTACAATGTATGGCCACCATAGAGTTCACCTCGGCTCCAAATCTGGAAAGCTAGGAATTACCTGCAAAATTAAGCAGAGGGGTGAGTTACGAGAACTCAGTGTGTAATCCCCTATATGAACGATAACTGGGCCTAAGCACACAGAAGCACATTGAGCCTTAGCTCTCATAGTAATGAAATTGGCTGAAGCTGTAACATCCTAGATTAGGGGTTATGCATTTGTGCATAATTCATGAGTAGTAGGTTTTGGCAGTGTTTGAAAGTCAATTAAGGGTTTTTAAAATCCTAGGATGGAAGAGAAAGTTTTGGACAATTATTGGTTTTTAAGTTAAAAATAAGAAGTGATGTGGAAAAGTGGCATGGGACGCCACCTAAGGTGCAAGGGTTATGGCATCAAGTGAAGTACTTTGAGGGAAGAGGTTCGAATCCTATTGTGTGCATTTTTAAAACCTTGGAAATGTATGGAAATGTATGAAAATGTATGGAAATTTAAGGAAATGTATGGAAATGTAAGGAAATGTATGGAAATGAATGGAAATGTAAGGAAATGTATGGAAATGTAAGGAAATGTATGTAAATGTATGGAAATGTATGGAAATGTAAGGAAACGTATGGAAATGTAAGGAAATGTATGGAAATGTAAGGAAATGTATGGAATGATTAGTTAAAAGAGGAAAGTGAACATTTTGGAAACCTAAGCTAAAAGAGGAAAGTAAACATTTTGGAAACCTAGGAAATGTCAAGTTTACAGAGCCGTGCGAAAATTTTTGGAAACTTAAAAATGACCCCGAAATGTCGAATTTTAAAGTTCAAATGGGAACTTAGGGCCAGGTGACCCTAAAATATAAAGTATGTGAAATTTGACCCATTAACGGACTTGGAAAAGTGGCCGGAAGATGCCACTTAAGGCCTCAGGAAATGGCCCACATGCAAGGGTGTTGGGCCTGAGTTCGAGTCACATGGGAAGCAAATAATGAAGGTTTTATTTTGCTTCCAAGGCTAAGAGGTTGGACGGCACAAGCTTCTAGAATTAGAGGAATTTTAATTCCATAAATATATGATAAAATAAGTGATAAATAAAGGCTTTTCTTTTACTAAGATAAATGAGGAGATAAAGGATGGATTAAATACTTTTAATTTAATTAGGTGATAATTAAATGAGATAATATTATCACTTGTGGGGAGTAGTGGCCAAGTCATGGACTCTTGGTCTAGCAATTTCAGTTAAAGGAGGAGAATTGAGGCTATTCTCTCATCTTTTCTAGCCTTGCCAAAATTTTGCTAACTCTCTTCCCCTCTCTGCCGAATTTTCCTTAAGCAAGAAACCATCCTCTCTTCTTCTATTTCTTCTCTGTTTCTACTATCAAGCCGAACCTTTGTTGATTCTAAGTAAAGAAGTAATCGATTAAAGGCATCAAGGTAAGGTTAAGCTATTCAATTTCCTTTCTTTTCTTTTCTAAATGCCGAAAGTAAAAGTACTAATCCCAAATCTTGTTCATGGCCGAATCTACAAGGGGTCCCTCAGGTTTCTATACTTTTCTGAATATAGGGATCAAAGAGATCCAAGGTAAGTGAGTTATACATTCGGCCAAGGCCAAATCTTAGGTTTTCAGATCAAATTAATCAAAGACTAAGCGATTAGTGGATTTAGGATTTGGCCGATTTCAAGGAAGAGGAAGGTGAAGGTTTGGATTTAAAGTCCATAAGGTAAGCACTTAAAAAGTATTCGGTCAAGGCTTTTGTGATTACCTAGATCATTCTATAATTATTAAAGCCAAAAACTAACCTATGTTAAGAATCAAGGTTGGTAGAATATCGGTGAAGGAAAACCAAGTTTTTGGATTTGAATAAACACCAAATCGACATCAAAGGTAAGCCTTTTTCAAATCCTACTAGGATTTGGTTTTGTTTCAAGCCAAATGGGTTTATTAATGTGTCTTATATGATCGCCGAATATAGGAGTTAACAGATCTAAAGTTAGATTGGGATTTTCGAGATCTCAAGGAACCTTTTTAAGCAAATCAGGTGTGTACGCCCACTAACCTTCGATTTATCATGTGGCAATTATTTTTATGAATATGTATAAGAATATGAATATGGCCAAGTACCCTAATGTGGTACAAAGGTACTCAGGTACGTTTCCTACTTCCGATAGGATTATGAAATATGTTATTATATAACATGTGAAAATACGAATATGAATGTGAATTTAATTATATGCATGATTATTAATTTTTTGGGCACTCGGGTTTATGTGAAAGGGGAAGAAGGTGTTGACTTCAATCTCACCAACGTTATATGGTGACTACGGTCACAAATGTCTGAATTTGGTAACTTCGGTTGCAATATTTGAATATGGTGTCTAATGACACAAATTATATGGGCGATGAGCACGTTGACTGCAGCGACTGCCTTCGATGGTGTGTAGCGGATGGAGGGTTGACTTAGTAGTCCCCACGGTGTGACTGGCAGGTACGGGTGGTGTGTAGCGGATGGACAGATAGGCTTGGGTTTGGGTTGCATCATCATTTTTATATGAATATGAAATTGATATGAATGTGTATGCCTGATTTGTTGAATGTTAGTACTGTGTGCACATTGAGTCTGTTGACTCACCCCGTTGTGGGAAATATTTTCGGTGATGAACAAGATTTGGACGGGACGGTAGACCTCGAGGTGGCCATGTTCCATTTGAAGATTCTATTTAAATTTGGACTTTATTTATGTTTAGTACCTTTAATTTTATTTTTGGGTTTTATTGGATGTAATAAGGCCATAAGGCCCAGTGGATTTTCTTATTCTGCTTCACTTTAAATTATTATGTTACGAACTATTATGATTAAAGTTAATTGATTTTTTTTAAAAACCTTAAAAATTATTTTGTCACCTTAATAAAATTGGATTTTATAAATTTAATTAAATGGGTTTCCAATCTAAGCCCAATCCACAACAATAATTTCTAAAAATTTTTACGAATTTTCTCTAAGTAACGAAGGATTTTGAAACCAGTTTACCTTAGGAACATACCAGATCCGATTCAGGCTCGTGGCAGGGTGTGGGGTGTTTCAGAAGCCCATACGAGTTGAACTGGGCCGTAACCCTAACAACATGGCATAAATAGTGAATGCAATGCAACCCAGCCCAACCTAGTATTCCATCCTCTACACTCCACTCCATATGTCCATCCTCAACACACCAGTGGGGATTTCTACAATCAACCCTCCATTCTCTACACTCCTCTTTGGCAGCCATGCTGACAGTCACACTGCTCAAAGCCGATATAATGTGACAGAGTCATCAATATGTGTGGCACCAAGCCACTCATGGTTCCAAACCACCGTGATACTAGATTACCGTGATAGGGTCACTATTAACATATGTGGGGCCAACCCACCGTGACAATCCCTGATGAATGTATGTGGGGCCAACCCACTGTGGTACCAAACCACTGGAACGAGACACTGAATCATAGATATATATATATATACGTGGTATTAAACCACCGTGGCACCAAGCCACCGAGACATGGTCACCGAATCAGATATATGTGGGGCCAATGCACTTGTGGTACCAAACCACTGTGACAGTCTCAACACTTCCCCTTTCACATCACATACCAAACCTATGCAAAACATACATATCAAATGAATGCAACATGCTCTCAACAAAGTGACAGATTACAACATACATTTTCATACCCATTAATAAAACATTATAATCACTTACCTGGTATTCCCAGCTTTACCCACAAGGGTATAATGACTTTCTAACTAGTCACTTCGTCTTTTCGGCCCAAACAGTTAATAACACACATTAATAACAGAGTGTGAAATTTTACACACAATCACGCTAATCAACCCCTAAGGGTATAACGGTAATTTTACCCACCGAGGGTATTTCAATAATTTACCTACCAAGGGTAATTCGGTAATTTCGCAACCCAGGGGTATTTTGGTAATTTTGTAAACTAGGGGTATTTTAGTAATTTTACAAGCTAGGGTATTTCGATAATTTTGCAAACCATGCATATTTCAGTAATTTCACAAATTAGGATATTTCGGTAATTTTGTAAACTAGGGGTATTTTAGTAATTTTACAAACTAGGGGTATTTTGGTAATTTCACAAACCAAGGATATTTTGGTAATTTTATAAACTAGGGGTATTTTGGTAATTTTATAAACCAAGGTATTTTGTTAATTTTGTAATCCAAGGTATTTCGATAATTTTAAAAATTAGGGGTATTTTGGTAATTTCACAAACCAAGGGTATTTAAGTAATTTTGTAATCTGGGGGTATTTCGATAATTTCATAAATCAGGGGTATTTCAATAATTTTACAAATCAGGGTGTTAACAACCCAATAAAAGGTCCACTGTTGCCTCGAACGACTCAAGTATTCTAAACAGATATAATGATGCAAATGGGCCTAAGGCCCATTCTCGGTCCAAGTGGGCCCACACACTCGTGTGGCCTATTTAGCCCAAACCTAGCCGTATATATGAGATTCACATAGTCTAGTTCACTATCTACTACTCAATCATACAATTTACTCATATGGGCCCCTAGGACCATTAGGCCCACTTGGCCCCTTTCGGGCCATTGTGGCCCAACAACCCACACCCACAAGAATACTCATGGTGCGTCGAAGCTTCCACACGTGCGCTCACACGCTTGTGTGGCTACCATCACCGTGCGACCGACATTTCAGTATTTGCCGCTCTATAGCTAGAGTAGAGAGAATACACACCTGATAGGAATCTGAAGCTGCTAAACCACACTCCGAGAACTCCTATGCCCAACGCCAACCAGGTATGCCCCTTCTTCTCCTAGGCAGCTCTTTATATAGCTAGCTTCTCACCTTCCTTCTTTGTATCTTTTCGATGTGGGATCCCTCCGTCAGTAGAGTTTAAATCCAACTGAAACTCTTCCTGTCTGATCTGCAAAATAAATACTCCATTACTTTCCATGAGTTTCGAACCCAGGCTCCCTTGTAGCATAATCTACGCTGCTAACCACTTAGCCACAAGCTCCTCTTGTGTCTAAAACCATGCGCAACTAAATATAACCCTATGGCAAAATTCTAAAGTCTATTTAAAAAGAAAACCAAAATGAAAGAGCCAAGACTTGAACCTTGAACCTCCTTCTTTCCTTTTGGCATCACCCCATTGCCTCTTATGTGGCGTCACTTTGCCACTACACCACACATTTCACTTGTGTCATTTTCTCCACATTTTATTCTTAAAGCCTACCTACTAACTCCCAGGGTTTTATTCACCTAAAACTAAAATTTTCCTAAGGCCTAACTTGAACCGGGGACTTCATAGAAGCCCTCTAACCTTCCAAACTAGATCCAACTCGCATTAAAGCCATTCTCTTATTCTCAAAAATTTTAACTACTACTACGCCCAAGGCCCATTGGGCCCAATCCTACTAGGCCCAAATTCGAGATGTTACAAATCTACCCCCTTAAAGAAATTTCATCCTCAAAATTTCCAACTAACTAACAGTCGTACATCCTAACCTACAACACTACGCTCACGCTGCGCACTCTGATTCCAATAACACTAATACACTTTCTAACTTAATCTTGGAACCTTTTCACACAACCAAATATCTAATACAAAAGCAAACAGATATTTAACACTCATACATACAATTTCTATATTCAAACATCACATTCAAACATCCCAGAATGAACACCAGAAAACATTCATTTCAGCACATAATAGAGTATAAGGTAAGAGAACTTACGGATTCGGTGCCGGAGACTCAGGTTCCATACTTCTAGAAAACATACATTTTTTTCTAAACCGTATTCCAAACCAACTTTTGAAAACATTTTGAACCCCAAACCCACAGTCGAGTTTTGCAACCTAGGCTTTGATGCCACAATTGCAACACCCTAAACCCGGCCTAGACGTTACCATCAGATCTGGCATGTCACATGGAAATGTTGTTAAAAAATCTATGCGTTCGTTAAAAATATCAAGTTTTGTTGCTTGTGAAAAATCCAATTTGTTTTATAGTTCCCTTTGCAAAAACATTTTCGTTGCTATTTCTGATGATCTTGTTTATATTTAATCCAACTCAATGAGTTTCAAAAAATGACATTTAAATTATTGTAGCCATGCGATATTTTGAAAAGAGTTATCAACATAGAAAAACCATTATTAATGTTTTAGAAAATCTCAAATTGAGCATTAAAAATTAATGAGCAGTAACCGAATTAAAAGTTAAAACCAAAACAAAAAACCAAAGGCCTTATTACAAAACAAAAACCCAAATTTAAATAAAATCTATAGTACCGTAAATGAAATTTATTAAGCTACAATGTATGGCCACTACAAAGTTCACCTTGGCTCTAAATCCGCAAAGCTAGGAATTACCTGCAAAATTAAGCAGAGGGGTGAGTTACGAGAACTCAGTGTGTAATCCCCTATACGAACGATAACTGGGCCTAAGCCCATAGAAGCACATTGAGCCTTAGGTCTCATAGTAATGAAATTGGCCGAAGCCCATACGAGTCGAACTGGGTCGTAGCCCTAACAACATGGCATAAATAGTGAATGCAATGCAACCCAACCCAACCTAGTATTCCATCCTCTACACTCCACTCCATATGTCCATCCTCAACACACCTGTGGGGATTTCTACAATCAACCTTCCATCCTCTACACTCCTCTTTGGTAGTCATGCTGACAGTCTCATTGCTCAAAGCCGATATAATGTGACAGAGTCACCGATATGTGTGGCACCAAGCCACTCATGGTTCCAGACCACCGTGATACTAGATCACCGTGACAGAGTCACTATTAACATATGTGGGGCCAACCCACTGTGGTACCAAACCACTAGGACGAGTCACTGAATCATATATATATACATGGTATTAAACCACCGTGGCACCAAGCCACTGAGACATGGTCACCGAATCAGATATATGTGGGGTCAACGCACTTGTGGTACCAAACCACTGTGACAGTCTCTAACACTTCCCCTTTCGTATCACATACCAAACCCATGCAAAACATACATATCAAATGAATGCAACATGCACATACATTTTCATACCCATTAATAAAATGTTATAATCACTTACCTGGAATTCCCAGCTTTACCCACAAGGTTATAACGACTTTCTAACCAGTCACTTCGGCTTTTCAGCCCAAACAGTTAATAACACATATTAATAACAGAGTGTGAAATTTTACACACAATCATGCTAATCAACCCCTAAGGGTATAACGATAATTTTACCCATCGAAGGTATTCCAGTAATTTACCTACCAAGGGTAGTTAGGTAATTTTGCAACTCAGGGGTATTTCGATAGTTTTACAAACCAAGGGTATTTTAGTAATTTTACAAACCAGGGTATTTCGATAATTTTACAAACCAAGGTATTTCAGTAATTTCACAAATTATGATATTTCGATAATTTTACAAACCAGGGGTATTTCGATAATTTTACAAAGTAAGGGTATTTTGGTAATTTTACAAACCAGGGGTATTTTGGTAATTTTATAAACCAGGGGTATTTTGGTAATTTTATAAATAGGGGTATTTTGGTAATCTTGTGATCTGGAGTATTTCAATAATTTTACAAATCAGGGGTATTTTGGTAATTTCACAAACTAGGGGTATTTTGGTAATTTTATAAACCAGAGGTATTTTGGCAATTTGTAATCCGGGGGTATTTCAGTAATTTTGCAAATCAGGGGTATTTCAGTAATTTTAAAAATCAATGTGTTAACGACCCAACAGAAGGTCCACTGTCGCCTTGAACGACTCAAGTATTCTAAACAGAGATAATGATGCAAATGGGCCTAAGGCCCATTCTCGACCCATGTGGGCCCGTACACTCGTGTGGCCCATTTAGCTCAAACCTAGCCACATATATGAGATTCACATAGTCTAGTTCACTATCTACTACTCAATCATACAATTTACTCATATGGGCCCTCGGGCCCATTGAGCCCACTTAGCCCCCTTCGGGCCATCATGGGCCAACAACCCTCACCCACAAGAATACTCATGGTCGCCTCTACTATCGTGTCTAAGCTTCCTCACGTACATTCACACGCTCGTGTGGCTACCATCGTTGTGTGACTAGTATTTCGACAGTTGCCGCTCTACAACTAGAGTAGAGAGAATACACACCTGAAGGAATCTGAAGCTACTAAACCGCGCTCTGAGCACTCCTATGCCCAACGCCAACTAGGTGTGCCCCTTCTCCTCCTAGGCAGCTCCATATATAGCTAGCTTCTCACCTTCCTTCTTTGTATCTTTTCGATGTGGGATCCTTCCGTTAGTAGAGTTTAAATCCAACTCAAACTCTTCCTGTCGAATCTGTAAAATAAATACTCCATTGCTTTCCATGAGATTCGAACCTAGGCTCTCTTGTAGCATAATCCACGTCGCTAACCACTTGGCCACAAGCTCCTCTTGTGTCTAAAACCATGCACAACTAACTATAACCCTATGGTAAAATTCTAGAGTCCATTTAAAAAGAAAACCAAAATGCAAGAGCTAAGCCTTGAACCTTGGACCTCCTTCCTTCCTTTTGGCATCACCCCCTTGCCTCTTATGTTGCGTTACTTTTCCACTACACCACACACTCCACTTGTGTCATTTTCTCCACATTTTATTCTTAAAGCCTACCTACTAACTCCCAGGGTTTTATTCACCTAAAACCAAATTTTTTTCTAAAGTCTAACTTGAACTCGAGACTTCATAGAAGCCCCCTAACCTTCCACAATTACTCACCTACTAGATCCAACTTGCATTATAATCGTTCTCTTATTCTCAAAAATTTTAACCGCTACTACACCCAAGGCCCATTGGGCCCAATCCTACTAGGCCCAAATTTGAGATGTTACATCACTAGTAGCAGAGGCGGGGTATCAAGATTGAACTGGTGGGGATGATGCTTTGTCCCAAGCTATGCTGCGTGTTCTGGAGTGGGTTTCTAGAGCAAGCACGAAATCAGTAGCTCAAAAATCTATTCCCGAATGACTTCGAGCAAATGGGGCTAAGATATTTAGGGGTATTTCTGGTGTGGCTCCAAACGTAGCAGAATATTGGCTAAAAGTAGTCGAGTAGATTATGAATGATCTGGACTACACGGCAGAGGAGAAGTTGAAAGGAGTAGTATCCCTCCTTCGAGATGAGGCATACCAATGGTGGCTCACGGTAAGGGATGGTACATCAGCGAACCACATTACCTGGGACTTCTTTAAGATAGCGTTCCAGGGAAACTATGTTGGGGCAAGCTATGTGGATGCCCAGAGAAAAGCATTCCTGAATCTGGTTCAAAGGGGTAAATTTATGGCTGAATATGAGGCAAAGTTTCTACATTTAAGTCGTTACGCTTGATGAATAGTTACGATTGACTATGAGCATTGTGTTCAATTTGAAGATGGTTTGTGGGACGAGCTGCAGGTACTGATAGCTCCGTAGTGGGAAAGAGAGTTTTCCATTCTGGTTGAGAAGGTAAAAATAGCCAAAGAGGTGAAGTGGTCTGAAAGGCAGAATAGGAATAAGGATAGTGGTAAGAATAAGAGGAACTCTGGGTCATCAAGATCTGCTGGGGGCTTCCAAAAGAGGCCTAAATTTGATGGGCCAGGTCGAGTTGCGATGCCTGTTGCTGTTGGTCGGTCTCAGTCATGTGCTCGATGTGGGAAACTACATTCGGGGGAGTGTTGGGCAAGAAATAGAGGATGGTTCAAGTGTGGATCTATGGACCATCGGATAAGGGACTGTCCACAAGAGTCAGACAGGGCGCGGTCAGTAGGTTAGGGATATGGACAGTCCGAAAGAGGTGGGCAGCAGCCACCGAGAGGTCGTGGTCCTATCAGAAGAGGAAACGGTGTTGGTCGAGGGCGTGGAGCACCGGGCAGAGGTACTGGTAGTACAGATGAAAGACAGCCTGGGTTGGTTTATGCAACTAGACGTCGATAGGATGATGATGCACTGGACATTATAACCGGTGCGTTCCTTATATTTGGTGTACCCTTTATAGATTTGGTAGATATTGGGTCTACACACTCATATGTTGCTAGTACTATGTTTGGGACTTTGGGTATAGAATCTGAGATTGTTTCTAGTAAAATGACTGTGATTAGACCTTTAGGACAATCTATAATGGTGAACGAACTATTTAGGAGCGTGCCTTTAGAAGTGCAAGGGGTTATTTTCCTGGCAGACTTGATGGGATTATCGTTCGGTGAGTTTGACTTTATTTTAGGCATGGACTGGTTAGTTAAGCATCGAAAAACTTGGATTGTGCGGCTAAGCACGATATTGAATACTTCTGAGGATGAGGAGGTCGCTGGTGATAGGTGAGAGAAGGAATTACTTGCCCAATGTGGTGTCTGCATTAAAGGCTGAAAGGACCAAAAAGGGTGTATGGCGTTCCAAGTTTACATCAGTGCTTTGGATGTCAAGGAATTGTCTGTAAGGGATGTTAAAACGGTGAAAGAGTTCTTAGACATCTTTCCAGAAGAGCCTCCAAGGTTAAAACGGTGAAAGACTTGCGGAATGGCTCGATGTCCATCGCCCCATATAGGATGGCACCGAAAGAGCTGGTAGAACTTAAAGCTCAGATCTAAGAGCTAGTGGATCGTGGATTTATTCGACCAAGTGTATCTCCGTGGGGAGCGCCGGTGTTGTTCGTTAAGAAAAAGGACGGGTCGATGCGGATGTGCATTGACTATGGGAAATTGAACAAGTTGACGATTAAGAAAAAATACCCATTGCCAAGGATTGATAATTTGTTCGATCAGCTAAGAGGAGCTTTGGTGTTCTCGAAGATAGATTTAGGGTCTGGGTATCATCAATTAAAGGTCAAGGAGACGGATACTCATAAAACTACTTTTGAACGTGTTATAGTCACTAGGAGTTCTTAGTAATGCCGTTCGGATTAACGAATGCTCCAACTGTATTTATAGATATGATGAATCGGGTATTCCAACCCTATCTGGATCAATTTGTCGTAGTGTTCATAGATGATATCTTGGTATATTCAAGGACTGAAGAGGACACGATTCGCATCTTCGGATAGTTCTGCAGATCCTGAAAGAGAAGCAACTGTATGCCAAATTCAGCATGTGTGAATTTTGGCTGAAGAAAGATGCTTTTTTGGGGCATGTTGTTTCTGTTGAAGGGATTAGGGTTGATCCCCGAAAGATCAAAGCTATTCTGGACTGGAAGCCACAGAAGTCTGTAGAAGAAATTCAAAGTTTGCTTGGGTTAGCTGGGTACAACCAAAGGTTCGTTGAGGGATTCTCGTTGATTGTTGCACCATTAACCAAGTTGTTACAAAAAGGGTACCGTTTGCTTGGACTGATAAGCAGTAGGAATTCTTTTAGAAGCTAAAGAGGATTTTGACGGAGGCACCAGTGTTGATCAGCCTGAGGCTGGGAAGGACTTTGTCGTCTATTATGATGCATCACACACAGGGTTAGGATGTGTGCTAATGCAAGAAGGGAAGGTAGTAGCGTATGCATCTCGACAATGAAGGCCACATGAAGTGAATTATCCCACTCATGATTCGGAGCTAGCTACGGAAGTGTTCACTCTACAGATTTAAAGACACTACCTGTATGGAGAAAAGTCAATTATCTACACCAAACATAAGAGCCTAAAATATCTCCTTACCCAGAAAGAGTTGAATTTAAGGCAGTGGAGGTGGATTGAATTGTTGAAAGACTATGACTGCTCGATCAAATACCATCCGGGTAAAGGTAATGTAGTGGCAGATGCGTTGAGCCGTAAGGTGATATTAGATTTGAGGGCAATGTTTGCTTATCTTAGTTTGTACGAAGATGGGAGCTTATTAGCCGAACTTCAAGTGAAGCCTTCATGGGTAAATCAGATTAAAGAGAAGCAGGTGTTAGACGAATTATTAAGTTCTCGACTTCAGTAAGTGGAGGGTGGTGAGATAGAAGATTTTGGTCTGAACAGTGATGGAGTATTATGCTTTCATGGAAAGGTTTGTATGTCGAAGGACTCTGAGTTGAGACAGATGATTCTATGGGAGGCACATAGTAGTCCATACGCTATGCATCCCGGTGGCAGTAAGATGTATCGAGAACTGCGTGAACAGTATTGCTGGCCAGGTCTGAAGGAAGTTATCGAGTTTGTGAGTAAGTGTTTGACGTGTCAACAGGTGAAGGTAGAACACTAGTTGCCTTCAGGGGTTCTACAACTAGAAAAGATCCCACTTTGGAAGTGGAAAAGGATAACGATGGATTTTGTTGTGGGCTACCTCTTACGCCTACTAGGAAGGATTCGGTGTGGGTGATTGTCGATCGGTTGACAAAGTTCGCTCATTTCATATCGATTCGTATCGACTATTTTCGTTACAAAAGTTAGCCAAGCTGTATTTAGCAGAGATTGTGAGGTTACATGGGGTACCAGTCTCTATTATATCAGACAGGGACTCTAGGTTTACTTCGCGATTCTGAAAGACGTTACATAAAGCTTTAGGTACAAGGCTAGATTTCGGCATGACGTTTCATCCACAGACTGATGGTCAGTTAGAGAGAGTAATTCAGATATTGAAAGACATGTTAAGAGGTTATGTAATCGACTTTAGGGGTAGTTGGGAGGATTTTCTACCATTGGCAGAGTTTGTGTACAACAATAGTTATCAATCCAGCATTCAGAAGGCACCCTACGAGGTGTTGTATGGTCGTAGGTGTCGTACTCCTACCTGCTGGACAGAGTTGGGTGAGTGACAGTTGTTAGGTCCAGAATTGATCTCAGAGACGGAGGAAAAGGTTAAGTTGATTTGGGCTCAATTGAAGGAAGCTTTAGACAGGCAAAAATCATATGCAGATCTGAAGCATACGGAAATAGAGTTCTCAGTGGGTGATCAGGTTTTTCTGAAAGTTTCACCTTAGAAGAAGGTTCGAAGATTTGGACGGAAAGGCAAGTTGAGCCCTAGATTTATCGGGCCTTACCGGGTGTTGAAATGTGTGGGACTAGTGGCTTATCAGCTAGAGTTACATCCAGAGTTGAATCGGATACATGATGTTTTCCATGTTTCTATGTTAAGGAGTTATCTTTCAGATCCATCTCACGTAGTATCAGTGGAAGAAATTGAAGTAAGACCTGACCTGTCTTTTTAAGAAGGACCAGTACAGATCTTAGATTGAGATGTTAAGGTATTGAGAAGAAGTCGGTTCCGTTAGTCAAAGTCTTATGGCGAAATCACAGTTCAGAGGAAGCCACGTGGGAGCAAGAAGATGTGATGCGATAGCAATACCCTCACCTCTTTTGATTAGGTAAATTTTGAGGCCGAAATTTCTTTCAGGGGGTAGAACTGTAACATCCTAGAATTAGGAGTTCTGCATTTTGCACTATCTCACGCATGTGGCTAGCTATGCTTGTTGTTTTGGTGTGTTTGGGGGTCTTGGGGAGGCTCGGGTTCAAGCCAGAGGCTTGGTAAAATTTTGGTTTTTGGGCATAAGGGGGGAGAGCTAGGGGAAGCAGGCTTTAAGGATATTTATTTGTGTTTGATGACACAAAGTGGGCATGAAGTGGAGTGGTTGTGGCGTCACTATCAGAGAAAGGGGGAAGGAGTTCGAATCTCCTGCTGCATTGTGGAGCCTTAAATTTTTGTGCTCAAGGTGGTGGAGTGTTGGCATTCGGCTGGGACTCTATCAGGTGAGGATTTGAATTGGTCAACAAATTCAAATGATGGACGGAGATGACTTGGTGGAGTGATTTGTGGATAAAATCAAGGGATGGGGTGGAAGGATGGAGTTGGCCGAAAGTTGGAGACTTGAGAAGGGGGAAAATTCGGTCAAAGTGTAAGGGAGTAAAGGGGTTTTTGAATAGCTTTTTCGGTAGTGGGAGAGTAGTGTGCCGTTTGTGTCAAGAGTAGCTAGGTGGGTTTTGTTTTCTTATCATTTTTGGTCATAACATTTTGGGGTTAACATTGCACTCTTTCCTTTACCGAAACTTGGAGTGACTATTCTCTTCTTTTTCTTTCCTTCCTACTTTTTCTTCTTCACCACAAGCCGAATTCCCTGGAAGGTACTCCTTGCCAAACCATCCTCTTACCATTCTCTTTTGATTTTCACCATAACCAAACCTTCATCCTTCTCTTTTACTTCTCTACTTTCTCCATTAAACCGAAACCCCTACTCCTTTTCATTCTTATTTAGCCCCTCCAAAGCCGAATCTTTGTTTTCTTATATTTAACTCTTTCACCCACTCTTTACAAAGCCGAACCCTAGTTGCCCATTTTTTTCACTTTTCTCTTTATCTCTCTCTTGTTCTTCTCTTGAGCTAAAACCTTGTTGGCATTTGCTGCTTGTGCCAAATCTTTTTGGACTCCATTCAGCTTCTCTCTGTTAAAGCCGAACCCCAGGAATCAAAGTGATAATTGTCTCCCGAAGGTCTCTCTTCAATCAGTTTTATTTTTGCAAGGTAATGGAAACTCTTTTGATTCCTTCTCTATTTCTTTCAGTCTTATGTGGTTATAGCCGAAATGGCTATTTTGTTTCTTAGTGTAAGTTCGCGGCTAATCTCTTCTGTTCTCCTCTCAACATGGCATGTTTGCATCGGATTAGAATCTATAGCCAAGTCTTTCTGTGTTCGGTTCTTCTTTGACCAAGGTAAAGAGTTTCTCTCTAGTCCTATACAAGTAGTCTCTTTTGGTTTACTCTGTCTTAACCCAATCTCTTTATTAGTCAATCATTGATCTCTCTGAAAGTACTGTACTGATCAAAGATTCTCATCATGGATGCAAGTGCTAGCCAACCTAGGGGGTAGAGCTAAAGGAGCCTGAAGGGAGTGGACTCATTTGGTTCGAGACTTTCCATCGGGTTGTGGTAGAGAGCCGACATCTGTTTGGGATAAGCAGATAGTGGTTATTCCCACTAATGAGAGTAACGACGATTAGGAGTGTCTAGTTCTTCGCGTAATCTGGTGTGTAATTTTCACACCATCTTTTGTTTGATTATTAATTAGTATGTGAATTGTTTGAAAGCCGAAACATCGGTAATGGCTGTTGAGTTACCCTTGGGGGGTAAAATTGGAGATACTAGGTTAGTTACCTTTGGTGGTGTCTTGTAAATACTTTAACATGATTATATATATGCTCTGATGATTCAAATTATGTTGACATATGTTGCATTCATTATATTATGATTATATGTAGCATGGGGTTGGGATATGATATTGATTGAAAGGGGAAGTGTACTTCAGTGGTTTGGTACCACATATATCAGTGACTCTGTCACATTATTTTAGTGGTTTGGTACCACATATACCGGTGACTCTATCATATTATTTCAGTGGTTTGGTACCACATATACCGGTGACTCTGTCACATTATTTCAGTGGTTTGGTACCACATTCAGTGGCTTGGTGACACATATGAGCAGTGTAGCGGATAGAGGGTTGATTGCAGAAATCCCCACAGGTGTGTTTTGGCTGGTGCGGGTGGTGTGTAGAGGATGGAATACTAGGTTGGGCTGGTTTGCATTGCATAGACGATCTGATATGCCATGTTGTTAGAGCTACGGCCCAGTTCAATTCGGACGGGCTTCAGCCAAATTCATTACTGTGAGGGCTAAGGCCCAATATGCTTCTGTAGGCTTAGGCCCAGATTCCGTTTGTAAGGGAAATTACACACTGAGTCCTCGTGACTCACCCTTCTGCTTAATTTTGCAAGTAACCCTTAGTTTAAGGATTTGGAGCCGAGGTGGACTCAACGGTGGCCGTGCATTACTTCTTTTGTGAACTTCATTTTTTTTATTTAAACTTACTTTTAATTTTGGAATTTGTTATGTAATAAGGCCTCCAGGATTTTATAATTTGGTTTTCGACTTATCGCAAATGTTAAATGGGGAGTTTTCTAAACAAAACATAAACAAACATTTCTTTTTTTATAACACACAGATAACAAGCAAACAAATAATTCAATTCAAAATTTTCTTAGAACTACACAAACTGTTTTTAAATGTCATGTTTATGGAATCTCCTAGTTTCGGTTTTTTGTATCACGAAACCTATTTTCGACTGTTAGTATTAACAATTAAAGTTTACAAGAACACCTTAAACCTAAAAGTGATTTTCAAACGGAAACAAATCTCGAAAGTTTAAACGATCACGAAGTTTTTCAACAACCTTTCCTTGTGACATACCAGATCCGATCGTAATATTTAGGCCGGGTTTGGGGTGTTACATTTTTGGATTAAATTGAATGAATATGTGGTTAATTTAGTTCAATTTGAATTTATTTAGATCAAGAACTATAGAAAAAGGAATTAGATCGAGGGAAATCGAAAGTAGATGAATAGTTGATTAAACCTTCCGACAACATCCGAGGTAAGTCTATAAGCATTTAAATGTGGTTAAATTGAGAAGATATAAATGTTATGTGATGAATTGAATTATTTGAATATATATTTGTGTACGTTGGCGAATGTGATTTTGAGATAGGGAGCTATGTTTCGAGTTTAATTTTGATCGAGATTCACTGTCCGAAAGTCCCGTACGAACCCTAGGAATAGATAGGATACATATGTCATGACATAGGATTTCTGATATGTGTTATTGTGTAAGACCACGTCTAGGACGTTGGCATCGACTTGTGTTTATGTGTAAGACCATGTTTGGGACATTGGCATCGTATTTGATTCGTGTAAGACCCTGTCTGGGATAGTGGCATTGATATGTGATTACATGTAAGACCACGTCTGGGATGATGGTACTGTGCGAGTTTCCGACTATCCGCGTATCCTTTTTAATTCTGAATAGTTCAACGGGCAATGTGAAGTAAAGACCAAATGTGAAATTGAATTACAGGTGTAGGTATGTGTTAGTTATTTGTTTATACGGAAACGAGGTAAGTTAGTTAATTAAAATAATAAAAGGTTATATGAATATGAATTATGTGTTAACTTATTTGATTATATATGATTTGGCTTATTGATGTATTCGTAATAATGAAAGTGAAATTATGTATTTGTATATGATAGATTATGCTCGGCATATGATATATGTATGTGAGTTTCAAAGGTGATTTGGTGGTAAATGACAACTTATAAATGATATTCGGTTTTGTTATCAAAATGTTAATATGTAATTGTTGTTATATATGTTTTTTCTTATGACTTACTAAGCTCAAGTAGCTTACTGTGTGTGTTTTTGTTTGCCTTTGTTTTATAGACTTTGGAGTTACGTTACGAGCTCGAGGATCATTAGCAAATTCTATCACACTATCAACTATTTCTTCGGTATTTTACTAAGTTTATTTTGGGCATATGGCATGTATAGCATAGTTGAAATACTTGGCTTTTGGGTTAAGTAATATTGAGCCATGCGAAAATGGCTTATTTCACTTGGGTTGAGCTTAGTATCTATGCCTTTGATTATAATGGCTAAATATGATATTTAAGTTTGTTGAGATTTGGTCATGATATATATATATATATATATGTGTGTGTGATATGCTTGGTATGATTTGCTATGATGATTGTGATATAAATGAATAGTCAAGTTTTAGGATGCTTAATTTTGGTATGGTTTGATGGCTAGTGAAATGGTCAAAATTATGGTAAGCTTATTGTTGCAAAGTGAGTATATATATTTGATGAATGGATGTTATAATGGAATGGTAACTTGTGGTTGAATTATGCTTTGATTTACATGGTGATTTAGTTGGGTTAAATGGTGTACAAGTTGTTGATATAAAATGTTCCTGAATGAGTAAAATAAATGGTCAATTTGGTATGTTTTTTATTGTCAAAAGTGTTGAATTGATGCTTGTATGTGCTTGTAGGGTTGACCCAAAGTGTGGGTGGCATTTTGGCCTTAAAAAAAGGCCTATAATTGCCCACACAGTTGAGCACATGGACATGTGGCTCGACCGTTTCCATCGTGGTTGTATTTCAAAACAAGTCAGACTCGACCACGGGCTGGACACACGGGTGTGTGACTGGCCGTTCGAGTGCAAGTCAGTGTCGCCCACGGGTGAGGCACATGGGCATGTCTACGGCCATGTGGACAAGTCAGTATGTATGCCATGTTTTGACATGGCTTAGACACACGGGCATGTCTGAGGCCATGGGAGGCACACGGCCTACCCACATGGGCATGTGACCTCTATAACTTTGAATTTTTTTAAATTTTTGAGATCTTCTATCTGTGTTCGGTTTAGTCCCAGCCTATTTCTAAAGCATGTTTAAGGTCTTGTAGACCTGTTTAAGGGACATTTTGATTTGTTTTGTTGAATTATGATATGAAATGACTGTGAATGATTCTATTTTTTCAGTAATACCTCTTAACCCTATTCCGGTGATGGTTACGAGTTAGGGGTGTTACAGAAATGGTTGTATTAGTATAGCATGAATTGTGCATGAATTGGGATTGATTTGGCTGCCCTTTGTGTATGGAAATGGTGCCATTTTGCCTTGTGTTGGTATATTGAAGTTGGGGTGGCAAATTAGCCTTGCAAATTGCCTATTTTTATCCTCACAGGCAGAGACACAAGCTTGTCAGAAAAGTGGTTTTGGAGCCACTAATCCGAGGTTGGGGAAACTAGTTTTAATATTATTTTGTGTGCTATGGCATGATTGTATGAGTGTATAAAAATTTCGGTGCATTAATTTTAGCGATTGCATGCTAAATTGCGAAAAAAAGACTAAATCGCATAAAGTGAGAAAGTTTTATTCTACAAGCTAGAAGTGTCAAATAGCTATAGAATATTAAATTGGAGGTCTTTAATGTGCAATTAGGCCATTGGAAGAGTGTTGGCCTGTAACACTCCTTACCCGTGTTTGACGCTAGGACAGGACACGAGGCATTACCGTACTTAACCTTACTTGAACATGCATTTTCGGGCTAAAAAATTTTCGTTCCAACTTAAAAATTTTTCTTCTTGATCATAACGTGTACATTATGGACCTACGAGGCCTTAAACTTACTTCTGGAAAGTTTCAGAGTTCATCCGGAAACTATGGTACTCTTTGAAAATTTTTACTCAAATAGGGGTCACACGCCCATGTGATGTGAGACACGCATGTGTGGGCAGGCCATGTGATCTCACACACCCATGTCCCTAGCCCATGTGTAATTTATTTTCTTTTCAAACCTACATGCATTTTCACACGGTTGGACACACGCCTGTGTCAATAGCCTGTGTCCCTCACACGGCCTAGACACGCTCGTGTCCTTCACCCGTGGAGCTCTCTATTTATGACATCATCAAACCCTTAATAACACATGGCAAAGGCACACGCCCGTGTGGTGGCCCGTGTGACGAATCGAATTCTCACAATTAAAATGTAGGGGACATGACCTATCAACACACTCATATGGGTTGACCGTGTGTCACACATGGCTTAGACACATGCCCATGTGTCTACTCGTGTGGACAATTAGGGGCTATTTTCCAAGCCTCTTTGCCACCCTGAAACTTAAACTTGTTCATTTCATCATAAGAAGCACATCATATGACAATATCAAACTATGAAAAACCCTTAAATTATCACTCATTTCATCCGCATTTTACTCAATACCTTGCATGAACATTCATTTCATTATATCCATCGAACCTGGAACATGAACTTGACAATATTGGCCAATTCATCATGGCCATTTACAAAAATGAATGTGAAGCATTAATAGCCAACCCTTTGGCCTTCAAACATAACATGACACAAAACGATCAAGTTCCTATACATCCCATACTCATAATGAATTAACTTTATTATACCAAAAGAACGACTGATAGTGTGATCCAAGCTCCGACGTTCTATGATCCCTGAGCTAACTTGGCGAAACTACAAGGAAAATGTTAAAGAGAGGGGTAAGCATATAGCTTAGAAAGTTTGCATGAAATTCTAAAGCAACATAATTGCTCAAACCAAATTCATCCTTTTCATAAAACAATAGCAACATATGCATCAAATGCTTAAACATACTTACTCACATTCATTCTTACCCATCTCGTATCACATTATGATTTAATAACTTGTACTTACTCATAGTACCTGTATCACTTAATAACATGACTTAGCACATATGCTAACATAAACATAGACTAAAATCTTCATCATTCTTATTATGAATGAAACTTAAGGCCATCCATAAACAGATTTGGCTCTATATCATTTCACATACTTAACTCTTTTGCCTATGAACGAATCAGATTATCGTAGGATATTTGAACTCATCATGCATAAATCTTGATGCCAACGCCATATCCCGGATATGGTCTTACGTGGGATCACCCCTTGATGTCGATGCCATATCCCAGATATGGTCTTACACAGGATCTTATAGCTCGATGTCGATGCCATATCCCAGCTAAGGTCTTATACGAGATCATACAAGAATGTTGATTCATGTCCAAGACATGGTCTTATACGAGATTTTTTTTTGGTGCCGAGGCCATATCCCAGACATGGTCTTACACGGGAATTTCTTTATTCAATGCTAAACATGGGTTACCTCATTATTCCAAATCTTTATTCGGGATTTCACATAACTTATTTTCACTATTTGACAAATCAAGCATCTTGAAACAAACTTAGAAATATTTTTCTTCATACTCGGCTACCAATACCATTTCTTCAAATCATTATACATCTTAGTGCTACCCAGATGTACAGATAGGAATCCATTATGTGCCTCATTAAAATCTTTTGGACAAGTTCATCATTCCTCGGCACACAAACTCTGTCTCTGAACATTAAACACCCGCCTGAACTGATCTGAAAATCAGACTCAACACCTGACTCTCATTGAACTCTTTTGGCTTGTAAATTACTGTCATCTTTTTGTGCCTCATAAATCTCTTGGAGGAACATCGGCGTAGCTCTCAAATCAGCTAGAATTTAACCATCATTGGATACACTCACTCGTGTATTCATAGCCCTCAAAGCAAATAGGAATTTCCTACTCAAAGCATCAACGACTACATTCGCCTTTCCCGGATGGTAGTCAATGACTAACTCATAATCTTTTATCAACTCTAACCATCTTCGTTGCCTTAAATTCAATTCCTTTTGAGTCATCAAATACTTTAAACTTTTATGATAGGTGAAAATCTGGCATCTTTCACCATACAAATGGTGTCTCCAAATCTTCAATGCAAAAACAATAGCAGCCAACTCTAAATCAAGCATCGGGTAATTCTTCTCATGTGGCTTTAACTGTCTAGAGGCATATGCTATCACCTTACCTTCTTGTATAAATACATAGCCCAATCCACTCAAGGATGCATCGCTGTAGATTACAAATTCACTTCTTGACTCAGGTTGTACTAGAATTGGAGCCTCGGTCAACATTGCCTTTAATTTCTCAAAACTCTATTGGCACTTTTCCGTCCATTCAAACTTTACATTTTTCTGCAACAGTTTTATCATTAAAGTTGCCATCATGGAAAACCCCTTGACGAACCACCTATAGTGACCAGCTAAGCCTAGAAAAATTCTAACCTTCGATACATTTTTTGGTAGTTTCCAATCAATAATAGCCGAAATCTTACCTGGGTCAACTCGAACCCCATCTCCGAGACAATGTGTCCTAGAAATCCAACTTGCTTGAGCCAGAATTCAGTTTTACTAAATTTTGCGTACAACTGATTATCTCGTAGAATTTTTAAAACTGTCCTCAAATGTTCAGAGTGCTCATGCTCATCCCGAGAATATATCAGTATATCATCAATAAAAACCACAACAAAATTGTCCAAAAATGGCCGAAAGATGTGGTTCATTAAATCTATAAACACCGCAAGGGCATTAATTAAACCAAAAGGCATGATTAAAAATTCATAATGCCCATACCTTGTCCGAAAGGCTGTTTTTAGCACATCTGAATCTTTTACACTCAATTGATAATAGCCGGACCTCAAGTCTATCTTGGAGAACACCGTGGCTCCCTTCAATTGATCAAAAAATCATCAATCCTTGACAACGGGTACTTGTTCTTCACTGTTACCTTATTAACCTATCGGTAATCTATACAGAATCTCATGGAGTCATCTTTCTTTTTCACAAATAGCACTGGAGCACCCCATAGAGAGCAACTCGGTCTAGCAAAACCTTTGTCCATTAACTCTTGCAGTTGTGCCTTTAATTCCTTTAACTCCGTTGGAGCCATTCTGTAAGGAGCAATCGATATTGGTACTGTACTGGGAGCGAACTCAATATCAAACTCAACCTCTCTAACTGGAGGTAGTCCTGATAATTCCTCGGGAAAAACATCTGGGTACTCACATACTATCAGAATTGATTCAATTTTTAATTCAGTTTCCTTGGCATTCATCACAAAATCAAGATATCCCTTATACCCTTCTCTTATATACCTCTGAGCCGACATGTGGGAGATCACTACCGGCGTTCTATCTTGTTCATCTGGTTCAACATAAAGAGTGTCCCTATTTTCACATCTTAACTCAATATATTTCTTTCCACAATTTACTGTCACATCATGAACAATTAGCCAGTCCATACCAAGAATAATATCAAATTCATCAAATGGCAATAACATGAGATTTGCCTTGAAATAATGACCTCTAATCATCAATGGACAATCTTTGCATACTTTATCAACTAATACACTTTTTCCTAAAGGAATAGACACCTTTATCACAAATTCTATGGACTCTACGGGCATACTCATTCTAGATACTAATTTCATACAGATATATAAATGGGTAGATCCCGGATCTATTAAAGCAATAACTTTAGTATCATGGAGAGAAAAGGTACCCATAATCACGTCAGGAGATGATGCCTCTTCACGAGCATGAATGGCATAGGTCCTCGCAGGCACTCTACCCTCAGATCTTGCAGCCTGCTCTTTGTGTGTATTCTTACTACTTTCCCAACTTCCCAGGTTTCTCTGTGGTCTTTCTCTAGCAATGCCTCACGGTCTTGCATCTTGAGGCTTCTCTTTCTCATCCCCCTCTAGGCAATCTCTAATAAAATGGTCTAGAGACCCACACCTAAACCAAGCCTTCTCATTTGCTCGACATTCGCCAGAATGACGTCTGCCACATTACGGGCACTCCGGTCTACTCGATCGAGCGTTGCCAACACTAGCAACTGATGTAGTCTGAGCTTTAGACCCTGAGTACGGCTTGCTTTTACTTTTGCTTGAAAACTCGGCTGAAGTAGCCGATCGGGTAGAGAAATCTATCGAATTCGTGGATGAGGACTGGAATGACTTACTCCATTGTCTCTTTCTTAAATCATGAGACTCCATCTCAACTTTTCTTTTCTCTTTAACTAATTCTTCGGCTTTACAAGCCCGGTCCACTAGTACAACAAATTCTTTTAACTCGAGGACACCAATAAACAATTTAATATCTTTATTTAGTCCAACCTCAAACCTCTTACACATGATAGCTTCAAAGGACACACACTCCTGAGCGTACTTGTTGAGTCTCACAAACTCGCGCTCGTATTCAGTTATCATTATTTTTCCTTGTTTTAGTTCAAGGAATTCCTTTCTCTTCTAGTCAATAAACCTCTGACTGATATATTTCTTTCGAAACTCTTCTTGAAAGAACTCCTATGTGATCCTTTCCCTTGGTACTACCGACACAAGGGTATTCCACCACTGATAAGTTGTAACACCCCAAACCCGGTCTAGACGTTACGACCAGATCCAGTATGTCACAGGGTGAAGTCGTAAAATAATTTTTTTTTTTTGATTTTAGGAGAAATGTTGAAAGTTGGTAAAGTTTTCGTTTTGGCGATGTTTTAAAACAGTGGTTTGCAATTTTAAGAAAAAATTAAATTTATCTAATCGGTTATTGATTATGTTTGACATTTGAAAGAAAACGATTTCCTTATATTGCTTAAGTTTTGAAAACTTTATTTTAGATAGAATGTTAAAGTGTATATATGTTTGTCATATCAAAATAAATAAGTAATACCAAATACTAATTTAATAAGGCCTTATTACATAATTTAAAATCACTGGATAAATAGTTTAAGAAATAAAATGAGTTTACGAAAAAGAAATATTGTATGGCCTCCACGAGTCCGCCTAGGCTTCCAGACCCACGATCTCCTGATTACCTACGAAATTAAGCAGAGGGGTGCGTCACCAAGACTCAGTGTGTAAATCCCCTTAAGTCACATAAAATAGCTTTAAGCCCACAACTGCATTTTGGCCTTCGGCCCACTTAGAATGACATACATCAGTATGAATGTATTATGTAACCCAGCCCAACCTAATTATCCATCCTCTACACGCCACCCATACCAGCCCAACACACCATGGGGATTTGTACAATCAACCCTCCATCCACTACATGCCATATATGTGGACCAAGCATTTGGTGACAGAGTCACTCGTTATAACACGTGGGGCCAACCCACTTGTGGTACCAAACCACTGGTGACAATCCCTAATAATCATATATGTGGGGCCAACCCACTGTGGTACCAAACAACTGGGACAAGTCACAGAATCATCATAATCATATGTGGTACCAAACCACTGAGACTAAGCCACTGAATTAGATATGTGGGGCCAACCCACTGTGGTACCAAACCACTGTGACAGTCTTATATCACTTCCCCTTTTCATCATACCAAAACCCATGCGTAATATATATATCAAATGAATGCAACATGCTATTTAATGACAATTTATTACGACATACGTTTATTCACTCCCAATAGGACGATAGGGTACTTACCTGGTATCCCAATTATACCCATAAAGGTATATCGACTGTTCATTAAGCCACTTGACTTTTCATTTCAAGCAGCTTAGTAACACAATTTAATATCAATAAAGTGTGAATATTTACACACCTGATTACATGTAATAGTAGGCTTTCTATGTCAATGCTATCGCTAATGGGGACAATCACTATTTGCCTACTATTCTGTTCTGAAGCTGGTCCACAACCCAGTGGCCAGTCTCGAACAATAGACACCATGCGCTTTTTGAACTTAGGGGCTGAGATTGCGGGTCTAACCCCTTCCTTTGATTGGCTGGCATTAGATTCCATTGAAACGATCTTGGTCAAAAGATACTATAATGAAACATGGGTTGTTTAACAACACATCGGGTTAAGGCAGCGAATAACGAAAAGAAAAACTGATCGAATAACTGAAGAGAACCCCTTACCTTGAGATCCCGAAAAGAGAGATATGGTTCAGAGATTGGCTAGTTCTCGGGCTTGGGATTCAGATGATACGGTTAGCTTAGTTTCCCGGAATAGGCGCCCCCAAAAAGAAAAGAAGATAAAAAGTATGAGTCAAAATGATAGCATCACCAAGCCAATTAGCCATTCGACTTTGGCTTCCAAAAATCGAAAGAAGGCATAAAAAGACGACAGAATCTCCTTTACCTTTAATCGGCTGAACCCAAAAGTCCCTTAAGACCCTTAAATTTTAGACTCGATAAAGAAGAATACGGAGATGAGCACCCCTTCCCATTCAGCCAAACTAAGGTACAAGTTAATGTCTTTGGTTAAAAGAAAGGGAAGAAAGATTTAAAAAGGAACAAAGAATACTTACCACTAATGAGATGAATCCAATCGAGAAGGCTAGGAAATAGTGTGAGGGCAACCTCTGAACGAGATGAACACACAAAGAGATTTGGCTACAGGGAAAGAAAATAAAGCAAAACAAAAAGAATGTGTGGGCAAAGGTTTCGGCCTAGAGAAGAGGAATTAAAAGAGGAAGAATAAGGAGAGGCTAATGAGTGTTTCGGCCTTTAGTGAAAAGAAGGATAGATGAGGGAAATGAGGGATTGCCGAAATGGTAAGAGTCCTCAAAGGTATTTTCGGTCAATAGAAGAAGGAGTGGAGGAAGTTTTAATTGGTAAAAAAGAGAAATGAAAAGGGAAAGAGGGTGTAGCTAGATGATTTGGCAACTAACAAGAAGCAAAGATTCGGCACCTACATCTCCAAAGCCGAAAATGCACAAAAAGTAGAACTACACAAAAAAAACAAGAACAAAAGGTCTTATGGCCCTAATTAAATTTTGACACACCCAAAATAAGCCAAAATCAAATTTTGCTCCCCCCAAGCATCCAAAATTCAGCCACTACCTTCACCAGCCTCAATCCCCTATTTTCCTCCTTAATTCACTCCTGATCACTCATTCAAAAAGGTTTGAATAATTCAAACTCCTACTTCTTCTCATGGCCACACATTTGAACTTTTTGACTCAATCAACACTCCTCTCTTGGAGTGTCCTGGCTGAACTCTACCTCCTCCCTTCCAGACGCCAAAAACAATCTCAAAAACAACTTGTACGACTCGAACCTGCTCCCTCACTACTTCCCTTGTGGCGTCACTTACCTGTACCTTAAGTGGCGCCTCCCTGCCACTTTACCACTTTAATTCTTTTGTCAACCAATCACCACTACTAACCCTTAAGTCCTGCCCTGGCCAGCTCTTCCCTAAAAGTGCCCAAAATTAAAATTTTGGTCAAAGTTTCGACTTAACCCCGAGCCTTCCTTGGACCCTAAGCACACCAAACTACCCACCGAGCATAGCATACACAAAAAAAACATATTAAATGCAGAGCCCCTAATTCACGATGTTACATAAGTGGAATCTCTCAAAAGTGAATCCACGCACTTCATGCAATCTTCAGGTGTGCAAGATAATTCATCAAATACCCTGATGGTATTTTCAAGCCAAAATTCAACTCTTTTCGGATCATCATCTTTACTAGCCCTAAATTCTTTGGCTCCTTGTTTCAAGATTCTATCAACCGGAGGCTTTTCTCTTCTCACTATTTCTACCACTTGGGAGCTACATAGGCAGGTTGAGGAATAGGCGGGGGTGGAGGAGGTGGAGCATTAGGATTTGCTCGAATATATTCGGTGCACCAGTCACTCATCATATGGAGAAAGGCTTCTCGGGCCTCTTTTCCCTGACCCAAAGTCTTGGGTCTACTCTCTACTAGCGTGGTCCATTGCGCGGGAGCTGGCGCATTATTTACAGCGTCATCGACTATAGATTGGTTGGGATCAGGATCCATTGACTATATAAAAACACAATTCAAATCATCAAGAGTCATCACACTATCATTACACAAGTACTCTTACATATGGCATGTATAGCTAGACTCATACTCATGCTATGCTAGTTCGAGAATCGACTAAACTGTAGCTCTGATACCACTAAATGTAACACCCCTTACACGTGTCCGATGCTAGGATAGGATACGAGGCATTACCGTACTTAACCTTACTTGAACATGCATTTTCAGGCTATAAAATTTTTGTTCCAACTTAAAACTTTTTCTTCTTGATCATAACGTGTACATTATGGGCATACGAGGCCTTAAACCTACTTCCGGGAATTTTTGGAGTTCATCCGAAAACTTTGGTACTCTTTGAAAATTTTTACTCAAATAGGGGTCACACGCCCGTGTGACATGGGACACGCCCGTGTGGGCAGGCTGTGTGATTTCACACGACCATGTCCCTAGCCCATGTGTAATTTATTTTCCTTTGGAACCTACAGGCATTTTCACACGTTCGGACACATGCCCGTGTCAATAGCCTGTGTCCCTCACACGGCCTAGACACGCCCGTGTCTTTCACCCTTGGAGCTCTTTGTTTATGACGTCATCAAACCCTTAATAACACACGGCCAAGGCACACGCCCGTGTGGTGGCTTGTGTGATGAATCAAATTCTTGCAACTAAAATGCGGGGGACACACGGCCTATCAACACACCCATATGCATTGATCATGTGTCACACACGGCCTAGACACATGCCCGTGTGTCTACTTGTGTGGACAATTAGGGGCTATTTTCCAAGCCTCTTTGCCACCCTAAAACTTAAACTTATTCATTTTATCACAAGAAGCACATAACATGACAATATCAAACTATAAAGAACCTTTAAATTATCACTCATTTCATCCACATTTTACTCAATACCTTGCATGAACATTCATTTCATTATATCCATCAAACTTGGAACATGAACTTGACAATGTTGGCCAATTCATCATGGCCACTAACAAAAATGAATGTGAAGCATTAATAGCCAACCCTTTGGCCTTCAAACATAACATGACACAAAACGATCAAGTTCCTATATATGCCATACTCAAAATGAATTAACTTTACTATACTAAAAGAACGGCTGATAGTGTGATCTGAGCTCCAACGTTCTATGATCCCCGAGCTAACTTGGTAAAACTACAATAAAAGGGAAAAGAGAGGGGTAAGCATGTAGCTTAGTAAGTTTGCATGAAATTCTAAAGCAACATAATTGCTCAAACCAAATTCATCCTTTTCTTGAAACAATAGCAACATATGCCTCAAATGCTTAAACATACTTACTCACATTCATTCTTACCCATCTCATATCACATTATGATTTGAGAACTTCTACTTATTCATAGTACCTATATCACTTAACCACATGACTTAGCACATATGCTAACATAAACATAGATTCAAATCTTCATCATTCTTATTATGAATGAAACTTAAGGCCATCCATAAACGGATTTGGCTCTATACCATTTCACATACTTAACTCTTTTTTCTATGAACGAATCAAATTATCGTAGGACATTTGAACTCATCATGCATAAATCTTGATACCAACCCTATATCCCGGATATGGTTTTACATGAGATCACCCTTGATGTCGATGCCATATCACAGATATGGTCTTACACGGGATCTTATAGCTCGATGTCGATGCTATATCCCAGATATGGTCTTATACGAGATCGTACATGAATGTCGATGCCATGTCCTAGACATTGTCTTATATGAGATTTTATTTTAGTGTCGAGGCCATATCCCAGACATGGTCTTACACGTGACCTTTTTTATTTAATGCTAAACATGGGTAACCTCATTATTCTAAATCTTTATTCGGGATTTCACATAACTTATTTTCACTATTTCCTCATCGAGGCTTCATTGCTTGGTTATTCATTGCAGTAACATACATTGTCGTAATATTTAGTAGTTTCAAACATCAAAATATGAAACTTCAACTTCATACAAACTTACCTCGATTCTCAAAATGTGTATCGATGCTTAATTTAGTCCTCGATTTTGTTCTTGCCTCGGTTTTGATCTGGGCTTCACATTTATTGATCTATAATAACAATTTCATTTGTTAAATACACACGTTGACTAAATCAACTCATAATTCATGTTTTGGAAAAATTATAATTTTGCCCCCAAACTTTACATAATTATACTTTTATTAACCAAATAACCAAAATACCCTTAATGGTCCTTTCTTGAGATTTTTCCTTCCCATGTCCATTTTTGTCCATCATCAAATATAATGGTCTAAGTGCTAAATAAGGACCTCTAGTAATTTTCATAATTCTATTTCATATTTAAATCTTCTAGAATCTCATAATTTCCATTATTTGCAATTTAGTCCTAATGGACAATTTAATCACTAATTAATAAAATTTCTTCATGAGGTTTTCACACAATCATGAAATCACCTCATAAACCTTATAGAAATCATAAAACTCATATTTCTACTTCTGATTTGTGGTCTCACACCACTATTCCGACTAGGCCCTAAGTCGGGCTGTTACATGGCCGATCAAGGAGACAAATATGAGACATGGTTAATGGGTTGGTGGATTAGGTAACTTAATTGAATAAAATAGAATAAAACAAAAGAAAGGCTATCATCTTTTTCATCCTTCTTCTTCCTCCACGAAAATACCAGTAAGAATTGGGGTTTGAAAGCTTAAAATTTTTAGCAACTTGTTCTCCTTGCAAGTAAGTGATTTTGGTGGTCTTTCTTGATAATTTTTGTACTTTTGGGACCCTTGTAGCATGCTCTAGCTAATGAGGGGACTAATTTGTAAAATAGTTAAAAGTTTATGGTTTTTCTAGTGAGCATTTATGTTGTCTACTGAATTTTTATGGAAAAAATGAATCTTAGGTGTTAAATACACAACTTTTGTGAAAGGTGTTTCCATTAAAACACCTAAAAGGACCTTTTTGTAAAGCTTGTAAAATAGGTGGTAAGTGTGTGTAATAATTGGTATTGTGAGTTGCGATAAGAGTAATAAATGTTCATCTAGGCTTGTTAAAGGAGGAAATCTGATTAGACTTGATTTACGAGCCTAGGGGTAAAATCATAATTTTATGAAAGTTTAAGGGCAAAATGATAATTTTGCCAACGTATGATTCATGAGTTATTCTAGTCAATGTGATCATTAAATAAGTAAATTTTTCATTATAGATCAAGAAACACGAAGTCCGAACCAAAACTAAGGAAAGGACAGACTTTTGGACTAAATCAAACAACTATACATATTTTGGTATCAAGGTAAGTTTGTGTGAAACTAAAGCTACAATGCTATTATATTCTTAATTGCTTGAAATCATGAGAAATGTATATTGTTTCTATGAAATTGATTTATGATTCCTCGATGAGAGTATAATGATATTATGTTAAGTAGAAATCCCAGTTGAACATTAAGAATAGCAAGGATACCATTGTCACAACATGAGATAAAGAAGGTCTTGTATAAGACCATGTTTGGGACATGGCTTCGACATCGAATAGAGATCTCATGTAATACCATGTCTGGGACATGGCATCGACATCGATATACAATCTCGTACAAGACCATATTTGGGATATGGCATCAACATCGATATGAGATTTCGTATAAGACCATATCTGGGATATGACATCGGCATCGAGATGTGATCCCATGTAAGACCATATCTGGGATATGGCATTGGCATCGTGTTACATGTAAGATGAGATTGAGTATCCTTCAACATTCCTAGTAGTTCAATGGGTAAAGAACAAAGTTATGTTAAAGATAGCAAAGAGCTAAGTCTATGTTCAAGAGAGTAAAAGTGCTAAAGTTATGCGATGAAGTGATACAGGTACCCATGAGTAACTTACGAGAAATGAATGCAAAATGTGATATGTGATTTGGTAAGAATAAGCATGAGTAAGTTATGTCAATGTGCTTGAGAACTTGTGTATTATTTAGTTTGATGAATGGATGTTATCATGAACAGTTATATTCTATTTATTTCATGCAAACTTACTAAACTTTATGTTTACCCCTCTCTTTTCCCTATTCCTTGTAGTATCGCGAAGCTAGCTTGGGGATCGAAAGAAGTCTGAGTTTGATGCACACTATCAACTATTATTTTGGTATAGTAAAGTTGATTAATTTTAGGTATGGCATGTATAGGAACTTGGTTATTTTGTGATATGTCATATTTGTTAGCCAAGGTGTTGGCTATTAGTGCTACTCATTCATTTTGTAAATGGCCATTGGAATTGGCCAATACTTGTCAAGTTTTATATATATATTCAATGATGATGAAATTCATGAAGTACAAGATTGTGCAAATGATTGAGTAATCACTATAGCAAAATAAATTTTAGCACCATTTTTTTAGGCTTTTAGCAGCGTTTATAAGCGCCACTAATTTAAAAGCACCACAAAAAATGCAGCTAAAAATAATGCCGCAAACTTTAGCGGCGTTTATGAGGAAAAAACGCCGCTGAAGATCATGACTTTTAGTGGCGCTTCCCCCACAAACGCCGCTAAAGGTCATGACTTTTAGAGGCGTTCTCCCACAAACGCCGCTAAAGGTCATGACTTTTAGCGGCACTTCTTCCACAAGCGCCACTAAAGGCCATGTTTTTAGCGGCGTTATTTTCCAAAAATGCCACTAAAAGTCATGAAAAATAAAAAAATTTAAAAATTATATAAAAGAGCAGCACTATTATCACAGCATGCAAACAAGCTTCAATTGGATAACAGTTTATATACAAATCCATTCCTATCCATCTACCCACTTAAGCAAATCTGGTATTACTTTGATAATAGTTCCTATACAAATCCATTTATGTTCCAAGGGCACAAATCTATTTAACAAACAAATAGAAACTCAACCAATGCACAAGAAATTTAATAAGTCCATATTATGTTATGAGTTTATCCAACTCACAAGAAAAACCAGGCTCCTGCAACTGAAAATAGGTGGTGTCAAATCCAGCATCAGCACAATTAAACAAATAGCCTATTAAAAAATTAAGCTGAGTAAAATTTGTAACTCCCTGAATTTGGGCCTAGTAGAATTGGGCCCATTAGGCCTTGGGTGTGGGAGCATTTAAAATTTTTGAGAACAAGAGAACGGCCCTAATGGAAGTTGGACCTATTAGGTGAGTGATTTTGGATGGTTAGAGGGCTTCTATGAAGTCATGGGATCAAACTTGGTCTTTAGGAAAATTTTGGTTTTAGGTGAGTAAAACCATGTGAGTTAGTAAGTAGGCTTTAAGAATAAAATGTGGAGATAAATGACACAAAAATAGCTTGTGGTGTAGTGGTAAAGTGACACCACATAAGAGACAATGAGGTGACGACACAAGGAAGCAAGGGGTCTAAGGTTCAAGCCTTGGTGCTGGCATTTCATTTTGATTTATTTTTAAATGAACTTGGACTTTGGCCCATAGATTTATATTTAGTTGCGCATGATGTTACACACAAGGAAGCATGTGGTCTAGTGGTTGTGGCGTCATTAAGGTTGCAAGGAGCCTAGGTTTGAATCTCATGACAAGCAGGGGAGTATTTATTTTATAGAATGGATGGCTAGAGTTTATGTTGGATTTAAACTCTACTCAAGAAGGGATCCCACATCGAAAAGCTAGCAAGAGGGAAGGTGGGAAGCTGGCTATATATAGAGCTGTCTATGAGGAGAGGAAGCATACCTTGGTGGGCGTATGGGCATAGGAGCATTCGGAGCGTAGATTAACTTCAGACTCCTATCAGGTGTGTATCTCACACTACTCTAGCTGTAGAGCGGCAAATGCCAAAATACCGGTCACACGGCGATGGTAGCCACACGAGCGTGCGGGTGCACACATGGGAGCTTCGACGCAATAGTCGAGGCCACCATGAGTATTCTTGTGGGTTGACGTTGTTTGGGCCCGTGGGCCCATATGAATAAATTGTATGATTGTGTAGTAGATGGTGAACTGGCCTACGTGAATTTCATATCTGTGGCTAGATTTGGGCTAAATGGGCCACACGAACGTGTGGGTCCATTTGGGCCAAGAATGGGCACTAGGCCCATTCGCATCGTTATCTCTGTTTAGAATACCATTGGTTTACAAATTACTGAAATACCCTTAGTTTATAAATTACCAAAATACCCCTAGTTTATGAAATTACTGAAATACCCTGATTTGCGAAATTACTAAAATACCCCTAGTTTATGAAATTATCTAAATGCCCTCGATTTGTAAAATTACTGAAATACCCTTAGTTTATGAAATTATCGAAATACCCTTAATTTGTAAAATTACCAAAATACCCCTAGTTTACAAAATTACTGAAATACCCCTAGTTTACAAAATTATCGAAATACCCCTAGTTTACGAAATTATCGAAATACCTCTGGTTTATAAAATTATCAAAATATCCCTGGTTTGCAAAATTACCGAAACACCCCTGGTTTATGAAAATATCGAAATACCCCTGGTTTGCGAAATTACTGAAATACCCCTGGTTTGTGAAATTACTAAAATACCCCTGGTTTGTAAAATTACTAAAACACCCTTAGAGGGTAAATTATTGAAATACCCTTGGTGGGTAAATTACTGAAATACCCTTGGTGGGTAAATTATTGAAATGCCCTTGGTGGATAAATTATTGAAATACCCTTGGTGGGTAAATTACTGTTATACCCTTAGGGGTTAATTAGTATGATTGTGTGTATTCTGCTTAATTGGTTGTGATGGTAATTTATTTCATACATCATTTTTGATAAATGCTTTGCATACATGACATTCTGCATGGGATTGGGATATTGATGATCAGAGGAAGTGTGATCTGGTGGCTCTGCCACATATTCTGGTGGCTCTACCACAATCTGTATAATGGCCATGCCATATATATTTTGTTATTCTGGTGGCTTCCCACAAATTTGTGATGAGCAGCTTGTCTGCCGTCGAGGTGTGTAGCGGATGGATGGATTGATTTAGAAATCCCCACAGGTGTGTTGGGCTGGTACAGGTGGTGTATAGCGGATGGATTATTAGGCTGGGCTGCATATTTTGTTTGTAAGATCATGTTTATAGGGCTAAGGCCCAGATTGTTATCGAATAAGGCTTCGGCCTAGTCTATACAGATGGGCTTTGGCCTAGCACAGTTCTCAGATGGGATTCACCGACTGCTTCTATATGGGCTTCAGCCCAGTCTGCTTCCATATGGGGTCGAGCCAAATTAATGATCGATTAGGGGATTACACACTGAGTTCTCGTAACTCACCCCTTTGCTTTAACCTTGCAGGTGATCCCCAGCATTAGAGGACTTGGAGCTGCGAAAGACTCTGTGGTGGCCATACATCGGAGCTTTATTAACAAATTTTAGTAAATCCGTCTTTACTTCATTTTAAGATTATTTTAATTTGGGTTCAGTATTTTGTAATAAGGCCTTTGGATTTTGTTTTACTTTTTAACTTTCATTTCTGTTATATTCAAACTATAAATGATTAAACACTGGGTTTTCTTAAAAAGTTAATAACTGTTTTCAAAATATCATGTTTCTGTAAATTACTGGATCTGATTTCTACTATAAACAAAGTTTTCGCTAATAGCAGTAACAACGCTTTTACAAGAAAACCATAAAAGCAAATCTGAATTTCACAAACAACAAAGCGTAGAGTTTCAAAAAGAATACGAAGTTTTTAACGAGCGCGTAGTTTTTAAACAACCCCTTTCATGTGACATGCCAGATCCGGTCGTAACGTCTAGGCCGAGTTTGGGGTGTTACATTTTATGGTATCAGAGCCCGGTTGCAAAACTCAGCTGTGGAATGGGTTTGAAAGTTTTTTCCAAATCTGTTTAAACTATGGTTTAGAAAAAGTGATAGCGTTATTGGAAGTATGGCACACCGAGTCTTTGACACCAAATCCGTAAGTTTCCTGACCTTATACTTTGTTATGTGCTATAATGACTGTATTTTTGGTATTTATTTTGTATGTGTTTTGCTTGGATGTGTTGTTTGAATATAGAAATTGTATGTATGTGTGATAAATATCGGTCTGCTTCTGTGGTTAGATGTTTGGTTGTGTGTAAGAGGTTTCAAGATTAAGTTAAAAGTGTGTTAGTGTTATTAAGATAAGAGTGCGCAACGTGAGCGTAGTGTGGTAGGTTAGGAGGTGCGACTGTTTCTATAAGTTGGAAATTTCGAGGATAAAATTTCTTTAAGGGAGGTAGATTTGTAACGCCCTAAATTTTGGCCAAGTAGATTTTGGCCCATTGGGCCTTGGGTGTGGGAGCATTTAAAATTTTTGAGAACAAGAGAATGGTCCTAATGCAAGTTGGACCTATTAGGTGAGTGATTTTGGAAGGTTAGAGGGTTTCTATGAAGTCCTAGGATCAAACTTGGGCTTTAGAAAATTTTTGGTTTTAAGTAAGTAAAACCCTGAGAGTTAGTAAGTAGGCTTTAAGAATAAAATATGGAATGACACAAAAAGAGCTTGTGGTGTAGTGGCAAAGTGACGCCACATAAGAGACAAGGAGGTGACGCTACAAGGAAGCAAAGGGTTTAAGGTTCAAGCCTTGGCATTGGCATTTCATTATGATTTATTTTTAAGTGAACTTGGACTTTGGCCTATAGATTTATATTTAGTTGCGCATGATGTTAGACACAAGGAAGCATGTGGTCTAGTGGTTGTGGCGTCATTAAGGTTGCAAGGGAGCCTGGGTTTGAATCTCATGACAAGCAAGGGAGTATTTATTTTGCGGATTGGACGGCCAGAGTTTGTGTTAGATTTAAACTCTACTGAAGAAGGGATCCCACATCGGAAAGCTAGCAAGAGGGAAGGTGAGAAGTTGGCTATATATAGAGCTGTCTATGAGGAGAAGAAGCATACCTTGGTAGGCGTATGGGCATAGGAGCATTCAGAGCGCATATTAGCTTCAGAATCCTATTAGGTGTGTGTCTCGCACTACTCTAGCTATAGAGCGGCAAATATTGAAATGCTGGTCACACGGCGATGGTAGCCACACGAGCACGTGTGGGAGCTTCGACGCGATAGTCGAGGCCACCATGAGTATTCTTGTGGGTTGACACTGTTTGGGCCCATGGGCCCATATGAATAAATTGTATGATTGTGTAGTAGATAGTGAACATGTGAATCTTATATCTGTGGGTAGATTTTGGCTAAATGGGCCACAAGAACGTGTGGGTTCATTTGGGCCAAGAATGGGCCCTAGGCCCATTCGCATCGTTATATCTGTTTAGAATACCCTTAGTTTACAAATTATTGAAATACCCTTAGTTTACAAATTACCGAAATACCCCTAGTTTATGAAATTACTGAAATACCCTTATTTGCGAAATTATTGAAATACCCCTAGTTTATGAAATTATCGAAATGCCCTCGGTTTGTAAATCATTGAAATACCCCTAATTTATGAAATTATCGAAATGCCCTCGATTTGCAAAATTACAAATATACCCTTAATTTATGAAATTATCGATATACCCCTAGTTTGTAAAATTATCGAAATACCCCTGGTTTGTGAAATTATCGAAATACCCCTGGTTTGCGAAATTACCGAAATACCCCTGGTTTACAAAATTACCAAAATACCCTTGGTTTACGAAATTACCGAAACACTCATAGAGGGTAAATTACTAAAATACCCTTAGTGGGTAAATTACTGAAATACCTTTGGTGGTTAAATTACTGTTATACCCTTAGGGGTTAATTAGTACGATTGTGTGTATTCTGTTTAATTGGCTGTGATGGTACTTTATTTCATACATCATTTTTGATAAATGCTTTGCATACATGACGTATTGGGATATTGATGATCGGAGGAAGTGTGATCTGGTGGCTCTGCCACATATTCTGGTGGCTTTGCCACAACCTATATATTGGCCATGCCACGTATATTTATTATTCTGGTGGATTCGCCACAAATTCTGTGATGAGCAGCTTGTCTGCCATCGAGGTGTGTAGCGGATGGATGGGTCGATTTAGAAATCCCCACAAGTGTGTTGAATGATGCGGTGGTGTGTAGCAGATGGATTATTAGGTCAATGCATATTTTGTTTGCATGATCATGTTTATAGGGCTAAGGCCCAGATTATTACTGAATAGGGCTTTGGCCCAGTCTGCTTCTGTATGGGCTTTGGCCTAGTCTGCTTCTGTATAGGCTTCGGCCCAGTCTGCTTCTATATGGACTTCGGCCCAGTCCACTTCCGTATGGGCTCATGCCCAATTAATGACCGATTAGGGGATTACACATTGAGTTCTCATAACTCACCCCTTTGCTTTAGCCTTGCAGGTGATCCCCAACGTTAGAGGATTTGGAGCTGCGGAGGACTCTGTGGTGGCCATACATCGGAGCTTTATTCACGAATTTTAGTAAATCCGGTCTTTACTTCATTTTAAGATTATTTTAATTTGGGTTCAATATTTTGTAATAAGGCCTTTGGATTTTGTTTTACTTTTTAACTTTCATTTCTGTTATATTCAAACTATAAATGATTTGTAACACCCCAAACCCGACCCACGCGTTATGACCGGATCTGACATGTCACATGAGAAAAATATGTTAAATCATTTTTATTTGTTCTAAAATAGGTGTTGTTTTGCTATAATCGAGAAAACAAGTTTGATTTGAAAATTTGATAAAGTACTACTAACCTCGAAGGTTGATTGATAAATCGATAAGTTGAACTAGAGATCTTATAAAATAGTGACTTTTGAAAATATCGTTGATAATTCAAGAGAAAATTTCCAAGTTAAAAATATTTGTAAAAGTTAAATATAAAATCCATTTGTTAATCTATTTTGGAAAAACCATTATTAATGATTTTAAAAAAATCCCCATTTAAAATAATTTAAGAAAAATAATAAATACGTCCAAACATAAAGCAAATTAAAGTTTATCCCAGAGGCCTTATTACAAGTTTAAACCCAACATAACAAAAGTAACGAGATAGAGCAGAAAATTAATTTACTAAATTTTGAAACATTTATTTCCGAAGTATGGCCTCCACCGAGTCATCCATGGGCCCAAGTCCTCGTCACTGAGATTTACCTACAAGGATTAAGAAAGAAAGGAGGGTGAGTTACAAGAACTCAGTGCATAATCTCCTTACCGTCATCCACTGGTTCTGAACCCATTTAGTAATAACTTGGGCCGGAGCCCATGTAACATAGTCTTGGCCCGAAACCCATTTACATGATAGAATATATATATATATGTGCAATGTATGAAACCCAACCCATCCATCCAACACAACCCCGTACCAACCTATCACACCTGTGCGGATCAAGTCAACCCACCCCGCCAATCACACCAAATCGTAGGCAAATTGCCATTTATCATAATATTTGAGGCTGAGCCACCAGAGTATCATATGTGGTATTATAATCACGATGGCACAAAGTCATATTTAGGTTGGCACATAGCCATTATCAGAATTGTGGCAATGCCACCAGGCTACACTTCTCTTCATTCAATTTTCCCATCCCATGCAATATGTAGAGATGCAACATACATAATAACATAAAATATCCATATATTAATAACAACCATTAATCTATTAAATACTTTTAATGAATTGGCCCATTAAAGCAATATAATAATTTGGCCCACTAAAGCATTTTAACAAATCGGGCCCATAGGGGCATTTTAGTAATTCACCCATAGGGGCATTTTCGTAATTTGGCCTATAAGGGCATTTTCGTAATTTGGCCCATAAGGGCATTTTAGTAATTCAGCCTATAAGGGCATTTCGATAAATCGGTAATTTTTCCCACCAAGGGTATTTTGGTAATTTTGCAACCCAGACTTAACTATTAATTTGGGGCATAAAAATTGAAACTGTCCATCAGCATCATATTGACTAAATTGACTATAAATCGAGTTAGGAAACTTGAAATTTAGATCCATAAATTTTTCTTGAAACTAGACTCATATATCTTCTTAGTAAAAGTTTTCCAGAATTTTTGGCTTAGCCGTTTAGTATAGTTTATTCATTAAAATTTCCCTTGTATCACTGACCAACGATTCTGACCTCTCTTACCTTAAATCCAAAAATCTCATTGTACAGTTTTAATATATTGCTCCCACTTCTTTCTATTGAAAATAGACTCACTAAGGAATCTATACATATAAATTATAACTCATAATTCACTTTTTACAATTTTCAATGATTTTTCAAAGATAGAACAGGGAACTACGAAGTCATCTAGAACCAGTCTCACTAAAATTAAAATATAACAGTATATAAAATACCTCTTCCTACTCTGTTTCTTTCATATAACAATAAACACAATAAGCTTTAATTCTATACCTTATTCACTTTCTAATTCCCTTTCTCCTATTTTTCATGATTTTTCAAAATCACATCCCGGCTGCTAACCAAAAACTGTTTCATTGCAAAATATGGTTTCTACTATGAACATATGCACGCCCGAGTGATCACAAATGCTGGTTTCTGATTTTTCGATCTTTCGACCGAATCACAAAACATTTCAAGCAAATATTCAGAGAGGTGTTAGATTACACACCATTTCAAACATGTATTCGGAAGGGTACAAGATTACATACCTTATTTGGAATCTGTAACACGATACTCTCCACGGCACCTAAAGGTACAATCGGTCAACAATTAGTCTAAAGCCCAATTTACAACTTCAACCAAGTATTGCGATTGATTAACATTCTATATCACTTATCAACAATCCGAGTCTCTTATTACGAGGGATAGGTGATCGATTGGCCCTCTGATAAAGTACTTTGAGATTCTACTTGCCAACCCTCTTCCAAAAGCCAAAGGCTAGAAAGATGACAAGAATGTAAGTTAACACTCTACTGATTCTGCCAAGGAAGAGAGAGTGTCCAACACCCAAAAGAAAAAAAAAGGGGTATAGTGTTATGTGGTTTGGCTATTGGAGAAAAAGAACAAGGATGATACGACCTCTATGTAAAATCGATTAAAGAAAAATGAGAGAAGGGTTGGAGAAATAGTGAGGAAGGAAAAGAAGAGATGGTCATAAGAAGTGTCAAATTTCGGCTAATACCATGAAGGAGATTGTAACACCCCAAACCCGACCTATACGTCATTACCAGATCTGGTATGCTATGGGTTTAATACTTGAAAACTTTACTTCGATAGGTTTAAAAAAAATTAAAAGTTTATTTAGTCCTTATTTTTAAAAAATATTAGAAACTTAAACTTTTATGTTGAGTGGATTTGAAAAGCCCATTTATCATTCCATTTTATCAATAAGACTTTGGCCACACATAGGTTTATAAACATGTGACATATTAAAGTGGAATAGAGTAAAACAAGTAACAAATAAATTGGAAACCTAAGTTATGGGGCCTTATTACAAAAATATATTAAAAAAAACAATAATAATAATCCATAATGATAATGAAAGTCTTGATGGCCCTCGAGTGCGCTTTCGGCTCCCGTGTCCACGGTCTCATCGCTCATCTGAGAGTGGAAAAAAATAAAAGGTAAGTCACCAAGACTCGGTGTGAAAAACTTGAAAACACATAAAAGCCTAGGGCCATAAACACATTATGGGCCTTGGCCCGCATGCAATGATAATGATTATGTCATGCATCATGGGCCATCCCAAAACCTAAGAGTCCATCCTCTAAACACCCCGTACCAACCGTTACACCGTGGGGATTTCTATAATCAACCCTCCATCTACTACACACCATATCGGCATTGTGTTGTTCGCCATATAGACCGATCGCCACGCGAACCTCGTAAATACATTATAGTATTAATGCCTATCTCGCCTATCATATAGACCGACTGCTTACGTGAACCTTAGAAATACATTATAGTATTCGACAGCTATGCTGCCTGTGGCAAAGCCACGATCACCTCGCAACCCTATTCCCCTACCATAAATACATCAATCAATCCCATCCCATTCATGCATACATACAAGAAACAAGTCATCAAGCTATCTAACAGATCTTATACTTTCACATGCTACGAATCACATAGAAAAGTTTCTATGGGTACCTACCTGGCATCCCATGCCTACCCCTTCTGGGTAATACGACTATTCATACAGCCTTTCTTTTCGGCTTTCAGTCCTTAGCATACATATAATATATAAATGCTTATGTGTTAAGATTCTACACACCTTATTACTGTTAAGACGACACCCTCTATGACGACACTGTTAGAAGGCGATACGACTGCTATCTGCCTAAGATGCTGTTCAGAAACCGATCCACAACCTGGTGGCCAATCTCGAATAGCGGACACTGCTTGTTTCTTAAACTTAGGGATTGGATTTATGGACCCAACCCTCTCCTTTGCTTGATCCATATTTTATTCCATCCAAAAAGTCCTTGTCAGACTACTATAGAGAAATAGGGTTAAACCATATCATATGAGTTACTATCTCAATTATGATAGCGAATCTTAATAGGAATCTAAAGAATTCCCTTACCTTGTGATCCGAGATCGGTAGGATACTAGAGATTAATGGTTTTGACTTTTGAGATCTGAATAATTGGATCTACTACGATTTCCTGGAGTGTCGCCCAGAAGAATATGCGATTAACGAAAGAGTCAAACTAAAGATAGCCCATCAATCTACTAGCCATTCGGCTATAGTCTTAAAATCGAAAGAGAAAAGAATTCGGTTCTTACCTTTACAGAGAAATCGGCACTTCAAGAAAATCTCGGTCTATGGAGAAATCGGTACAAGAGGAAAAGAATGGAAAAAGAAAGTGAATTAAGAGTTTTCGACTTCTAGTAGAGAAATAGACAGAGAGAAAAAGGAATAGACAAAGGTATTTGGTTATGGAGATAAGAAGAAAGTTGAGAGGTTTCGGTTTTTGGAAAAGAAAAGAGAATAGAGAGTGTAGAGAAGGACTGAGAATTTTGGCACAAAGAATAGGGTTCAAATGCTAGAATTTGAAGAGATACACTCCTATTTATAGGGAATTTCGGCACTTACCTATCAAATGCCGGAATTGCCCTCTTCTGAAAATCGAGACTAATTGACACACATGGGGAATTTCGACACCCCTTATGCCACATCAAAATCGATTCTTCCTCCCCTCAAAGTTGGAATTTCGACCAACTCCTCCCCTCAGAATTGGAATTTCGGCCAACTCTGCCTACAGCAGATAACTCCCATCTTTTCTTCTTAATCTACTCATAACTAATATCAGCACAATTATCTATATTATTCAACAGATAAATCTCCCTATTTTTAAGTGATATTGCCGTCCAACCTTACCCACCTATATGCCAAAATTTAGCTAATTAAAATTAAAGGAATTGGGCCTCATGCCCCTTGAGTTTGGGCCTTCTTAGTTGACGCTACCTCCTTACTCTCTAAGTGGCGCCATTTTGCCACTGGGCCACAAGCCCACTTGTGTTTAAAACACAGGTAACATCTTTTAAACCTTCTAGTGTCCAAACAAAATATTTAACCAAGGCCTCAGCCCAATCTGAACCCCTTAAATACTCTAATTAACACATTGAACGTAATACACATCAAATGTAAAGGCCTATTAATTTAGTATGTTATAGAGATGAACAATAAGAGGGACTTATTTTTCGGTAACCAAGGGAAAAGATTGGAAGGTAAGCACTAAAATGTTAAAAGAATAAAGATAGCTAAGGCAAAGATGAAAAGAAGAAAGGAGAATTGCTCTCAAATGGTCTCGGTTATAGGCAAGGAAAAAGAGGTACCAAATGAACAAAGAAAAGACTTTCAAAAAAATCAAAAGCTCCTCAAAATGCCTAACAAAATTCATCACATCCCCCCTTACCAAAACCAATTTCATTTTGCCAAAAAGATGCATGTTGACCAAAAAAATTCCTTCCCTTGGCAACTCCTAAAATTCAGCCAACATGTTCCTTTCTCTTACCTTTTTCCTTCATTTCTTTCCTTCATTTTCCCTAGTCTTCATCCTTACCATATTCCTTAGCCAACTTTCCATCAATAAAAAGTCTTCCTTACCATAAAAAGGTCATGACCAACACATGGAAGAGAAGCACAACAATTACTCAAAAATGCAATAGATGGGATTCGAACCTCAGACCATTAGTACATTCCACACGCCACTTTCCACCTTTACCAATATACTCCTTGTGCTAGCAAAATGCACACCTATTTCCTTAAGTCTTAATGCCCGTTACCTTCTCCCCCTTAAGTGCATAAACACAAAAATTTACCTATAGCCTAACTTGAACCCGGAACTTCCTAGAAACCTCATAACTTTCCAAAATCACCTTCTTAATAAGTTCAACTCCAAATAATGCCGTTCTTTTGTTCTCAAAAATTTTAAACACTCCTATGCCCAAGGCCCATTGGGCCCAATTCTACTAGTCCCAATTCAAGTCGTTACATGATTAAACACTAGGTTTTTTTTAAAAAGTTAATAACTGTTTTCAAAATATCACATTTTCATAAATTACTGGATCTGATTTCTGCTATAAAAAAGTTTTCGCTAATAGCAATAACAACGCTTTTACAAGAAAACCATAAAAGTAAATCTGAATTTCACAAACAATAAAGCGCAGAGTTTCAAAAAGAATATGAAGTTTTTAACGAGCGCGCAGTTTTTAAACAACACCTTTCATGTGACATGCCAAATCCGATCGTAATGTCTAGGTCGAGTTTGGAGTGTTACAAAATCCAACTCCGAATTGTCCAATCATGCTAATATCAGCACCAGCAGCCAATGCCTCCATGAATTCCTTAGTCCCGGACCTAGCAATGGTACCAAGATTGTTCACCAAATCTGAATAAAATGACACAATCTCATTAGAACCTCTCTCTTGATTAAAATTCAGTGAATAACTGAATGCACAAGAAGTAATAACAAAACTTACCGGCCTTAGTCATGCCAATACCGCTATCAATGATCAATAGAGTATTGTTTGTCTTATTAGGGACAATGTGGATAAACAACTCGGGTTGAGCATCAAGTTTGCTCTTGTCCGTCAAACTCTCGAATCTAATCTTGTCCAATGCCTAAAACCACAATTTTTAATAATTAAATTAAATGATACTAGCTTTAAATTTATCATAAAATCTAAAATTAAAACCCACTTCTATGCTAACGATTTGCAGGTTTAATCAAACTTCGAAAACCATAGATTCAAAGACAACCATTTGCATTTCAATCTTAAACTTTCATACTATAAATTCCTAAAATTATAATAAACAAATCAAATGATAGAATGATGACTTTTATTAACAAATGTAATTTTTAATTGAAATAAGCGACCAGCAGTAACGCTTATAAATTAAAAACAAAGAGAAAATAAAACCCAAATTTTGTTTCCATACAAAAAAGCAAACAAAACCAACAAGCATTAAAGCAAAAAATATTAGATCCAATTAACCATACCTTAAAATTATAATAAAGTAATTAAAAAAACTTCTCCATATTGACGACCAAAAAAAAGAAGTTAAAACAGAGAAGAGCAGGACTTACATTAGAAGCATTGCTGATGAGCTCACAAAGAAAGATCTCCTTGTTGCTGTAGAAAATGTTGATAATTAAACTAAGAAGATGGTTAATCTCAGCTTGAAAAGCAAACGTCTCTCTGTCCGCCATTGATGAATAACTCAAAAACCCAACTCAAAAGCACGCAAAAAAACCATAAGCAAAAGATTATATTCAGGTGTTTAGAGTTCTAAAGAGAAATTATAGAGACAATGAAACACTCCAAACCCAGCCCACAAGCCCTGACCGGATCTGGCATGCTTCTAAAGAAAATCCATTCGAATCTTGTTTGAAACTTTGCTAAAAACTTGTGTATTTTTGAAAAGTCTTGATTTGGGTTGGGCTCGAATTAAGAACCCATGTCGATAAGGTGTTAAAAACAATTTGATATTTATACTTAAGAAAAATTTTACTTATAACTCTAATATGACAAAAACTATTTCATACTAAGAACTTTAATAGCATGTATAACCAATTTAGTACTGATGGCCTTATTACATCAAATGAAAACCCAAAATAATTCAAAACTTGGAAATTTTAAAACTAAAAAAAAAATATAACAATCGTCGAATTGAGCATGGCCACCCCTGAGCTTCTCCCGACCCGGTCCATTACTGATCATCACCTGAAAAAATAGTCCCACAAGGGGTGAGTCAAACAGACTCAATGTGTACAATCAACACTAAGTCTCAATCAGATTTAGGCATGTCAAATCATACATATTCATATAGCATTAAATAAAATGATGCAATCCCGGACCCAACCCTAGTTATCCATCTGCTACACGTCACCCGTACCAACCATCACACCGTGGGGACTACTAAGTCAACCCTCCATCCGCTACACACCATCGAAGGCAGTCGCTGCAGTCGACGTGCTCATCGCCCTTATAAAATTCGTGGCATAACCACAATATATATATTCGTGACATAAGTCACCACATTCTTATATTGTGACAAAGTCACCTCATTCTTATATTGTGACATAAGTCACCACATTCTTATATTGGGGTATAAAACCACCAATTCACTTCCCCTTTTACATATCACCCATATGCCCCATGTCATACAATTATGCATTAACCATATCATATTCCTTATTCACATTCTTATAATTTCATGTATATGCCATAGCAAAACTTATCATACCCATAGTAGGAGTAGGAAAACGTACCTGAGTACTTTGTAGCATTACATGGTACATTAACCATAATCTTACAGTTTTATATTAGCACATATAATAAATTAAAATCGTAAATCTATCAAGATTTAGTGTGGGGTACACACCTGATTTACTTAGTAAATTCACTCCAAATCCCAAAAACCCGATCTACTGATTTAGATCCCAATTCCTACATTTGATCAATCACCTTGATGTTTAGCAAAAGTCTATTCGGCTATGTGATTAAATCCCGAAGGATCATTGCGATAAAAATCTTACCTAGCTGCCGATTTGATTCTTAAATGAATCCCGAAACTTTATGATGTTTCTTTATTGCAATCGGCTATACCCTTAACCATTGAACTAATTAGTTTTGGCTTTTTAAACAAATAAGGAATAGATCTAAATACCAAAATTGGCCTTGGCCGAATGTGTAAGTACACTTACCTTACGATTCTTAAATCCCGAAAACTTTGTGTTAGCCCTCCTTGCAATCGGCTAGCCACTAAAACCCTTAACTAGTTAGTTTTCGGCTTTTAACCGAAGTAAGAAATAAATTTAAGTTCCTAAATAGGCCTTGGCCGATTGTACATTAGGACCTACCTTGCGATTTGAAATCCTAAAATCCTTGTATACCCTCATCATTTGCCCTAAATGTCCATAGTTAAATTTGATCATAAAGAAAAGAACAGAAAAGGGCCATTCGGCCACCTACCATCAACCACTCACCTTCGGCTTTTCCAAAATTGGCACTTCTGGCTATTGTAAAATAGGATTCGGCTTCTAGAGATAAAGAGAAGGAATTGATAGGCATAGATAATTGATTCGGGTTAGATCTTGATGAAAGAAAGGAAGAAATCACAAAGGAAAGAAATCCCAAAACTTACCGAATCACTAAGGAACATACGGCCTATGGTGCACCTTCGAGAAACTAAACCACCTTTGTAGATTCGACTTTGAGGCTTAGAGAGATTCGGCTATGGTGGGGTTTTGAGAGGAGGGTATTCACTAGAACAGATAAAAGAAAAAGAAGACTTGAGAGAGGTAGAGGGGAAATTCGACTATGACTACTTGAGTTTTTGGCTTTGTGGAGAATTGAAAAGAAAAGAAGAATAATGACGGAGAGAATTCGACAGAGAGAAAAGGAGAAGAAAGAATGTTGAATGGCCTTAGTTTTCCTCCTTTTGTCGAAATTACTAAGCCTAGAGTCCCTGATACGATTCTGCCTCGAGGAGAGTCAAAATGTATGTGAGTTGCCCGATCGTCTACGAGGAGGAAATCAAGCCTTCGGGTAATAATGAGAAAATATGGAAGAGTTGCGGAAGCTTTTAAGTGAATTGGTTTTAAGAAATAGATAGAAGGTAAATGGATAGGTTCGGCTTAGGATGGAAAGAAAGAAAGTTGGAATTTTGGTTTAAGGATGAATAGAGATAATTGGTGGAAATGAAAAATAGGACTTAAACACAGAAATGATTTAACACTAACGAGTGTCACCCTGATTTCTATACTTGTTTAAGGTGGATGGTGGAAATCGATATGGACCAAAGACCCGTTATCAAGAATGATAAGAACCTAAGGTATAGATTAATGGAAAAGAATCGATTGACACCACAAGCAAGCTTGATAAGTCAGGATCGAAACTCGTACAAAAGGTAGAGAGGAGATAATCTCACTCGATGAACAAAAGTTCATAAATTTTATAAAAGTTCATAAAACTGTCCTTTAAATGAAAAGTAACAAGGTATTTATAGGCTACATGAGAGCTAGCCGAATAGTCATCTAAACAACTTAAAAACTAAGTAAAATTTAAACTAGAAAATGCTAGAAAAGTCTAGAAGAAATCCTTTGAGTTGCTTGGCTTGGAGTGGCCGAATGTGGTCCTTGGGTGCTTGCCAAATTTTGCTGATTTGAGGAGGCAAAGAATCACCTTCTAGATGGTACAATTTCCTTGGCAAGATGAATGAATTTGATAGGACAATGGTCTTGCTAGATTCGGTTAATGTGCTTCCAAAAGTCTTGCTTCATTTGTAAGTAAAATGCACTTGGATGGATGAATGCATGGGGAGGTGAGTGGACATGTACAAATTCGGCCATGCGTTGATATGGGCTTCCAAAAGGTGTCTCTTGGCTGAATGGTCACTTGGGAGAATCCATGAATCAAAATAATTCATGTAGTTGGTCATTCATGCACTCGGCCATTTGATGTATCTTGAAATTCATGCATTTGTCTCTTCCATGAATGTGTCTTCAATTGAACTCTCTTTCCAACCGAATAGGCACCTTAATAAGTCAAAAATCAGCAGCATTTAATCTTGGTTCATCTGTCCATGCATCTACCAAAGTTCATTGGTGCATTCGGCCACATACAATGCATTTAAGGTGCATGCATCTCACTTTAATGCTAGGTACATTCGGCTGCACCTTGGGGAACTTGAAGGGCCTTTGATTCATGGCTGAACATGGTGTCTTGAAGGGCCAAAATGAGCAGCAACATGCATGCTTCCAGCCGTCCCATGTATCTCCAAGGTTCATTGAAGTATTCAGCCAAGTTCATTGCACCTAAGTGCATGTATCTCCTTTAATGCTCTCCAAAGGTTCGGCTGAACCTACAAAGGCCATGAATCCACATTAAATCAACCTAAATCAGATGAATAACATTAAAAACATGCTTTGGACACATCAAGGGACGTTTTAGACAAACTAAAGACACCATTAGTACACATTGAACTTTCGGCAGCAATTTAATTAACTAAAAATCTGCACATTTAATTTTAAAACCAAACATCTTAAAAACATGTAATAAAATGTGATAAATTAATTTAGGCTTAGAGAAATTAAGTCCAACACTAAATTAATTATTTGGACACATTTTAATTGCTGTAGAAAAATTAATAAATTAGCTACTCAATTTATTTAAAGTCTTAAAATTAACGAATCAGCTCAATGAGCTAGAGTGAGCTCGAGTGAGCTCAAATTGAGCTAGAATGAGCTAATCCGGCTCAATTTGGAAGTGCATGAAGATGCACATGAGCTCCACGGCTCTTGGTCTCAATGATTCGAGCTCATCAGCTTGCAACAAATCGGGTGCCCCGGGCGTGCTCGCATCATCCCTCCCCTCTTCAAGGCGATTCGTCCTCGAATCGAACTGTTGGTCTATTCGAACAAAATTATTTTTGCTCAACTTTCCTCGATCAAACGGGACGGACGATAATTGTAACACCTGAAAAAGATAAACATGAATTAGCATAATCTTTTTCAAACAACAATACAATTCAAATATGAATGTCACAGAACACATAAACCACATGCAAATGGGCTTAATCACTTTATCGTATAATAGGAATAATGCCTTGTCAAACATTTGCAACGAAAGTGAATAAGCTTCATGACATGCATTCGAGTCACATGGATCCCACAAATCAAAGATTTCACACGAATAACATGTCAAATGATAGATATATTTGTCACAAGCAAGCAATCGAGAAAACGCATATGGCACACAAAATTGATCAACCAATTCTTGCATTGAACGATATACTATATTACTCACACATGAATTACAGAATTTATCAAACACACGATGATACCAGATGATACAAATTCTTTTGTCAATCATCAAAATAGGTAGACCATCACTAAGCAGAATAACACATTCAACCACTTCATGATCTAAATGTTTTACAACAATAGAATCAGCAACCAATTTATCAACGCAAAGCTCGTCACTTTTCAAAGAGATCACAAAGGTGTCAACAAGTTCAGAAAACGTACCTTTGTGTGCAGAAGGACAAAGATCATTCTTACCTTGTTCACGCAATATAAACCTTCTGATGCGGGCACGCCCGAGGCACCCAATTTGTTGCAAGCTGATGAGCTCGAATCATCGAGACCAAGAGCCGTGGAGCTCATGTGCATCTTCATGCACTTCCAAATTGAGCCGGATTAGCTCATTCTAGCTCAATTTGAGCTCACTCGAGCTCACTTCAGTTCATTGAGCTGATTCTTTAATTTTAATGCATTAAAATTAAATAAGATAATAGTTAATTTAGTAGCTTCCTTTAAATTATGAATTTAATAAGTATCAATAAATGAGTCGGATTTAATTCATAATGTTTATTATGCTCTTTTAAATACAAGTAATTAATTTGTCAAGAATAAATGTTGTTTTAAGGTTGTCTTGTTTCACCGAATTTAATGCAAGCTTATGTAATTTGTTCTAGTTGAAACATGTTTTTAATGTGTCTAAAGGGTGCCGAATTTATGGTGTCTAATTGCCCCAATTAATGTCTGATTTAATTAACTAATGGGTTAATTAATTTCTGCTGAGTTTCAATACATTGGACGGCATGAAGTGGGTATTAAAGGTCTTTGAACTTTGGTGTTCTCTAGGGATTTTCGGCCAACATTAATAAGGAGCCTTTCACTCTTCCTCATGGCGAATTAATGAGTTGTTGGAAGCATGGACGGCACCTTTAATGAGCAGCAACTGGAACATCAATTAATGCCTTGTTGGAGAAGCATGGGCGCCCATTTAATGCCTTGTTGAAGCATGCATGGGAGCTCTTTAAAAATCTTTGCATAGTGCTTACGAAAATTAATGCATGAAAGGCATGGGCAAGACATTCATTGAGTCTTTGGAAAAAGGAACCACATTAATTAAGTTCTTTGGCATTAAAAGCATTTTTGGAAATGTTGAAATATACATGGGACGCCATTATGAGTCTGCGATGCTTGGAACATCATTTATTTGATGTTGGAGCATGAATGGACGAATTTAATGCTGATTGTTCGACTTCCAAAGCTTCTTTTCGTGTTCAACAAAAGCATTATTAATGTCTGCACTTTTGGCGAATTAAAGGATGGGTACAAAGTTTGGACGGCATTTAATGGCATCTTTGGACAAGGGGGTGACGTTTAGACTCTTCAAAACACCTTTAAAAGAAGTCACATAGATTTATTGAGTCTTTGGAAAAGGGAGTTAAGGAGCATCTCGTGAAGCGCAAAAGGTTTGACGTTTGGAGTGCCCAAAATGGCCATTCGGCCAATCATAAAGGAGTGAATACACACATGCATTCAAGTTGATATTTTCGTGCATACCAACAAACTAAAAGGAACAATTGCTTCGTGAATGACAAAAGGGAAGTAGCATTAAAGGCTTTATTGGTTACTTGCTCCTCCATGCGTGAACAAAGAATAAAGGGACTAAATGCTTCAATTTTCAAGATGCTTCATGAAAACAAAAGACAAGGGAGAGAGACGAATTTAATTATGTCTTGGAATGTCTCTCCATGCGTGGAAACAGACATTTAAGACATTTGCATGGCTATTCCATTTCCAAAGCCGAACGTAATGTTCTTTAAACTTCCTAATGCCCATGTTCGCCAACCAATGCACATACAAGATCTGCCCATACATCTAGAAGGTGATTCTTTCCCTCCCACATTCAAATTTAACTTGCAAGTATACCAAGGGCCATATTCGCCAACCTAGCCAATCAAGCCAAAGGACTTTATTCTAGACTTTTCTAGCTTAATTTAGTCTAATTTTACTTAGCTTTTAAGGTATTTAGATGACCATTCGGTTAGCTATTAGTTGGCTATAAATACTATGTTATTTCTCATTTGTAAAAAAGGGTTAATCTTGAATTAAAATATATGAACTTTGGTTCTTTGGTGAGTTATCTCCTCTCTATCTTTAAAGACGAGTTTCGACTCGACTTATCAAGCTTGCTTGTGGCGTCAATCGTTCTCTTCCATAACCTTATACCAACGGTTCTTATCTATCTAGATAACGGGTCGTGGTCCATATTGATTTCCATATTTCCACCTTGAACCTTATAGAAACCGGGGTAACACTTACTAGTGTTAAATCATTTCTTTGTTCAAGCTCGTTAATCCATTTCCACCAAAATATCACCTATCTTTTATCCATCTTCCTTCATCATAAAGCGAACCTATTATCTAAACCGTTCCCATCATTTCTCAAACCTCCATTCCTAACTTAATTCATTTCTTAAAACAAATTCATTTAAAAGCTTCCATGACACTTCCATATTTTCTCATTATTACCCGAAGGTTAGAAATCATCCTCGTGAGCGATTGGGCAACTAGCATACATTTCGACTCCCTCCGAGGCGGACTGTATCACCTTCTCTCCGTACGCATGTAATATAATTGAAGCTTTGCGTTTGAGTCAACAACTCGCAAATGGATTGTAAATCGCAAGTACAACCACAAGATTTGTTTAAGGAACGAATACAAATTAAACAAGAAGTTAACAAATTTCGTTACCTTAATTAAAAGACAAGTATCGAGATGATAGATGAAACACCCCACACCCGGCCCACGAGCCTGAACCGGATCTGGTATGTTCCTAAAGTAAACCGGTTTCAAACACATTCGATACTTAGAGAAAATTTGTAAATTTTTAGAAAAACTATTGTTTTGAGTTGGGCTTAGATTGAAACCCATTTATTTAATCTTGTAAATCCAACTTGATGTAACATGTCCAAAATAGTTCTTAGCAAATTATTAAAAAGTAATGTAAAAACAAAGAATAATCCACTGGGCCTTATGGCCTTATTACATCAAATAAACCCAAAATAAAAAAAATATTAAAATTAAATAAAGTCCAAATTCTGAATAAATTCTTCAAGTGATGCATGGCCTCCTCGGGGTCTCCGCCCGGTCAAATCACAACGCTCATCACCGAAAATAATTCCCACAATGGGGTGAGTCAACAGACTCAATGTGCACACAATACTATCATTCAATAAATCAGGCATTCATGTTCAAATCATCAAGTCCATATAATAACGAAATTGTGATGCAACCCAAACCCAAAACCTATAAGCCATCCGCTACTCTCCACCCGTACCAACCTGCACACCGTGGGGACTACTAAGTCGACCCTCCATCCGCTACTCTCCACGTTGTGTCATTAGACACTATTGTAACCGAAGTTACCAAAATTTCGCAATGTGACCGTAGTCGACATATTTCGTTGGCGAGACCGAAGTCAACACCTTCGTTGGTGAGACCGAAGTCAACACCTGTTCTCCCCTTTAACATAAATCCGAATGCCCCAAAACATGTATATATATATATATAGCATAATTTAATTTCATGTTCATATTCATATATTCGCATGTTATTAAAATAACATTTTATACACAATCCTATCGAGGTAGGAAACGTGCCTTGGTACTTTTTGTCACATGTGGTACATAGCCACATTCATATTATTATTCATATCGTATATTAAAATATTTAACCATAATATATCGAAGAATAGTAAGGGTACACACCTGATTTACTTATTAAGGTTCCTTGAGATCTCGAAAATCCCGATCTAACTTTAGATCTATTAATTCCTATATTCGGCCCACCAAATAAAACACATTAATAAACCCTTTTGACCTAAAACAAAACCAAATCCTAGTAGGATTTGTAGAGAGACTCACCTTTGCCGATTTGGTGTTTACACAAATCCCGAAAACTTTGTTTTTCCTTTACCTGATATTCGGCCAACCTTGAATCTCAATATGGGTTAGTTTCCGGCTTTTTAATAATTAAAGAACTGATCTAGATAATCATACAAGCTTTGGCCGAATACTTTTAGGTACTTACCTTGTGGATCTTAAATCCCGAAATTCACCGAATAACTAGGGAACACGTGGCCTATGGTGTACCTTCGGGAAAAGAATTTCTTCTTCCATGATTCGGCCAAGATTAATAATCGAAATTAGTCTCTAAATTTCAATAAGTCTAGAATATAAAAGAATGGAAAACTAAACTTGGATCTTACCCTTATTTGAAGGAATCGATTGCACCTTCACTTCAACCTTCAGAGATTCGGCTTAGAGACTTGATGAACAATCGGCTATGATTCCCTTATGTATTTGGTTTCAAAGATGAAAGAAGAGAGGAATAATAGGCTTAGAAGGAAATCAGCTAGGAGGCTAAAAGAAAAGAAGAAAAGAATGGATGCTCAAGAAGAATATTTGGCGGAGGAAAGAGAGGAGAATGAATAATGAATGGCCTAGTCTCATCCTTTTATAGGCAAAATTACTAGGCCAAGAATCCTTAACTTGGCCACCACTCTTCCTTATTTTCCTAATTAAAGAATAATTCTTCATTTATCTCTTATTATTCACATATTTATGTGAATGAAACTCCTTTATTTATCTCTTATTATTCACATATTTATGTGAATAAAACTCCTTTATTTATCTCTTATTATTCACATATTTATGTGAATAAAACTCCTTTATTTATCTCTTATTATTCACATATTTATGTGAATAAAACTCCTTATTTCTCTCTTATTATTCACATATTTATGTGAATAAAACTCTTCCTTTTCTAGAAACCCATGCAGTCCACCTCACCTTACGGAAGCAAAAATAAAGCCTTCATTATTTGCTTCTGGATGACTCAAACTCAGCCCAAAACCTCTTGTATTTGGGCCATTTCCTAAGACCTTAGGTGGCATCTTGAGCCACATTTCCAAGTTCGTTATTGGGGCAAATGTCATGTCATTGTATATTTTAGGGTCACTTGGCCCTAAGTTCCCTTTGGCTATGAAATTGACATTAGGGGTCATTTTAAGTTTCCTAAAATTTTCAATGACTCTTTATTTTCCGTGTTTCCAAAATGTTTAGGTTTCCAAAATGTTCGTGTTTCCAAAATGTTCGAGTTTCCAAAATGTTCGTGTTTCCAAAATGTTCAAGTTTCCAAAATGTTCGTGTTTCCAAAATGCTCAAGTTTCCAAAATGTTCAAGTTTCCTATTTTGGCTTGGTTTCCAAAATGTTCACTTTCCTAATTTACTTAGTTTCCAAAACTTAACATTTCTAAAGCATTTCCTTACATTTCCATACATTTCCTTACATTTCCACACATTTCCATACATTTCCATACATTTCCATACATTTCCTTACATTTCCTTTCATTTCCTTGCATTTCCTTTCATTTCCTTTCATTTCCTTTCATTTCCTTTCATTTCCTTACATTTCCTTACATTTCCTTACATTTCCTTTCTTTTCCTTACATTTCCTTTCTTTTCCTTACATTTCCTTACATTTCCTTTCATTTTCTTTCATCTTAGGGTTCTTGAAACTCTTTAGAACACATCCAACACACCCACTGATCCCACTATCTCATGAATTATGCATGAACGCATAACCCCTAATCTAGGATGTTACAGCTTCTACCCCTTAAAAATAATTTAGTCCTCGAAATTACTTACTATCGCTCATTAAATGCACTGTCTAACTCACTACACTACGCTATTGTTGCAAGACTCGATCTCAAAGAACTATCATACTTTCTAGGCACATTCTCTAAGTTCCCATCCCTTAGAACTCATTTCTAACGTCGCGATTTAATCGATTAAGAAGTTTTATGTATTAAAAATTTTGTTTCACCGATTAACCGCCAAGAAGTTTTATGGAAAGAATTTTTTACAAGTGGTTCTTTCGTATTCATACATGCACAGTCTTTTCATTCATTCACACATCCATCAAACAATTATGATCCTTAGTTCATTCAGAGAAACATTGTAGTTTTTCATTTGTTGTTTTTCCACTACCCGGGGGTATTTTCATAATTTATCCTACAGGGGTATTTTCATAATTTGTCAAAATAAGGTTCCTTGGTGATTTTGTCACAAGGTATTTTTTGGTCCTTTTAAGTTCCTGGGGTATTTTGGAGAATTTTTGAAATCCGAGGGTATTTGAAATTTTTAGACATTCGGGGTATTTTGGTAATTTTTCCACAAATCGGGTAAATTGTAAAATTTTAATAAATCAGGGATATTTGAAGTTGCAAAACTTTGAGGGTTCTTTTGAGAAATTTATTTTTCAAAGACGATGAAGTTGCAAAATTTTGGAAATTAGGGTCATTTGGTAATTTTGTAAGTTAAGGGCAATTTTGTAATTTTCCAAAATCAAGGTATTTTGATATTTTACAAATTAGGGTTTTGAATGTTTATAAAATAATGAAATTTTGGTAAAGCTGTTGAGTAGTTGAACATTTTATAAACCAAGGGCATTTTTGTAATTTTACCACTAAGGGTATTTTAGTAAATTTGTAAATCAGAAATATTTTAGGAAAATTTATAAAAATATTCTTTTCAAATCAAGAGGGTAATTTAGAAATTTTAAAATTAGGGTTTCCATAAAATACTGGCTAGTCCCTTTCGGGTTTTAGTTATTGGGTTTAGCAGTGACTAAGTCCTCTTGATTAGGGTGAATCTACATTACGCACTGTGTAGGATTCGAGTAAAGAGGAGGTGAGTCACTAGGACTGCTTAAATACCAAGCTCTTACTGAATCCACTCCTAGACATGCGCACAACAGTTATGACACCCTAGCTCGGTGACTTAATCATAGGTTTGTTTGATTAGGCATTTAAGTCTTATGTAATTGTTGGGGCAACTAGTCCTAGGGTTCAAGTACTTAATCTCTATTCTACGCTCCATTCCATTTCTACCCTTCTACAAATCATAATATAAATCACACAATGGATAGAAGTACTTACACGGTGGATTTGGGTTGGAGACTTAGGTGCCATGCCGGAAAACACCTTATTTTTTTTCAAAGATAATCATTTGGCTCGCTTTGAAAACGTTTGGGCCTTAGCCCACAGCCGAGAGTTTAAAAGCGGGCTCGATACCAAATTGAAACACCCACACCCGCCCACGAGCCCGAACCGGATCTGGTATGTTCCTAAAGTAAACCGGTTTCAAACACATTCGATACTTAGAGAAAATTTGTAAATTTTTAGAAAAACTATTGTTTTGAGTTGGGCTTAGATTGAAACCCATTTATTTAATCTTGTAAATCCAACTTGATGTAACATGTCCAAAATAGTTCTTAGCAAATTATTAAAAGTAATGTAAAAACAAAGAATAATCCATTGGGCCTTATGGCCTTATTACATCAAATAAACCCAAAATAAAAAAATATTAAAATTAAATAAAGTCCAAATTTGAATAAATTCTTCAAGTGATGCATGGCCTCCTCGGGGTCTACTGCCCGGTCAAATCAACGCTCATCACTGAAAAATAATTCCCACAATGGGGTGAGTCAAGCAGACTCAATGTGCACACAATACTATCATTCAATAAATCGGGCATTCATGTTCAAATCATCAAGTCCATATAATAACGAAATTGTGATGCAACCCAAACCCAAAACCTATAAGCCATCCGCTACTCTCCACATTACCAACCTCGCACACCGTGGGGACTACTAAGTCGACCCTCCATCCGCTACTCTCCACGTTGTGTCATTAGACACTATTGTAACGAAGTTACCAAAATTTCATAATGTGACCGTAGTCGACATATTTAGTTGGTGAGACCAAGTCAACACCTTCGTTGGTGAGACCAAGTCAACACTGTTCTCCCCTTTAACATAAATCCCGAATGCCCCAAAACATGTATATATATATATATAGCATAATTTAATTTCATGTTCATATTCATATATTCGCATGTTATTAAAATAACATTTTATACACAATCCTATCGAGGTAGGAAGCGTACCTTGGTACTTTTTGTCACATGTGTGGTACATAGCCACATTCATATTATTATTCATATCGTATATTAAAATATTTAACCATAATATATCGAAGAATAGTAAGGGTACACACCTGATTTACTTATTAAGGTTCCTTGAGATCTCGAAAATCCCGATCTAACTTTAGATCTATTAATTCCTATATTCGCCCACCAAATAAAACACATTAATAAACCCTTTTGACCTAAAACAAAACCAAATCCTAGTAGGATTTGTAGAGACTCACCTTTGCCGATTTGGTGTTTACACAAATCCGAAAACTTTGTTTTTCCTTTACCTAATATTCGCCAACCTTGAATCTCAATATGGGTTAGTTTCCGCTTTTTAATAATTAAAGAACCGATCTAGATAATCATACAAGCTTTGGTAGAATACTTTTAGGTACTTACCTTGTGGATCTTAAATCCCAAATTCACCGAATAACTAGGGAACACGTGGCCTATGGTGTACCTTGGAAAAGAATTTCTTCTTCCATGATTCGCCAAGATTAATAATCGAAATTAGTCTCTAAATTTCAATAAGTCTAGAATATAAAAGAATGGAAAACTAAACTTGGATCTTACCCTTATTTGAAGGAATCGATTGCACCTTCACTTCAACCTTGAGAGATTGACTTAGAGACTTGATGAACAATGGCTATGATTCCCTTATGTATTTGGTTTCAAAGATGAAAGAAGAGAGGAATAATAGGCTTAGAAGGAAATCACTAGGAGGCTAAAAGAAAAGAAGAAAAAGAATGGATGCTCAAGAAGAATATTTGGCAGAGGAAAGAGAGGAGAATGAATAATGAATGGCCCTAGTCTCATCCTTTTATATAGGAAATTACTAGGCCAAGAATCCTTAACTTGGCCACCACTCTTCCTTATTTTCCTAATTAAAGAATAATTCTTCATTTATCTCTTATTATTCACATATTTATGTGAATGAAACTCCTTTATTTATCTCTTATTATTCACATATTTATGTGAATAAAACTCCTTTATTTATCTCTTATTATTCACATATTTATGTGAATAAAACTCCTTTATTTATCTCTTATTATTCACATATTTATGTGAATAAATCTCCTTTATTTCTCTCTTATTATTCACATATTTATGTGAATAAAACTCTTCCTTTTTAGAAACCCATGCCGTCCACTCTCACCTTACGGAAGCAAAAATAAAGCCTTCATTATTTGCTTCTGGATGACTCAAACTCAGGCCCAAAACCTCTTGTATTTGGGCCATTTCCTAAGACCTTAGGTGGCATCTTCAGGCCACATTTCCAAGTTCGTTATTGGGGCAAATGTCATGTCTTGTATATTTTAGGGTCACTTGGCCCTAAGTTCCCTTTGGCTCTGAAATTCGACATTAGGGGTCATTTTAAGTTTCCTAAAATTTTCGCATGACTCTGTATTTTCAGTGTTTCCAAAATGTTTAGGTTTCCAAAATGTTCAGGTTTCCAAAATGTTCAGGTTTCCAAAATGTTCAAGTTTCCAAAATGTTCAGGTTTCCAAAATGCTCAAGTTTCCAAAATATTCAAGTTTCCTATTTTGGCTTGGTTTCCAAAATGTTCACTTTCCTAATTTACTTAGTTTCCAAAACTTAACATTTCTAAAGCATTTCCTTACATTTCCATACATTTCCTTACATTTCACACATTTCCATACATTTCCATACATTTCCATACATTTCCTTACATTTCCTTTCATTTCCTTACATTTCCTTTCATTTCCTTTCATTTCCTTTCATTTCCTTTCATTTCCTTACATTTCCTTACATTTCCTTACATTTCCTTACATTTCCTTTCTTTTCCTTACATTTCCTTTCTTTTCCTTACATTTCCTTACATTTCCTTTCATTTTCTTTCATCTTAGGGTTCTTGAAACTCTTCAGAACACATCCAACACACCCACTGATCCCACTATCTCATGAATTATGCATGAACGCATAACCCCTAATCTAGGATGTTACAATAGAATTCTTTCAAACATATCGCATGATACTTGAATTTTCCATATATTCCCAGTTGAAAGACATGCGTTTGATTATTTAAAACAAGAGGTGCCAATTGTTTCGAAAAATCAAACTTGTTATACCAAAAGGAATTATGTATGTTCAAGATCAATCGATCAAAACTCTTAACGTGCTTCAAAATAGATTTACAAAGACTCCACGATTCCGTATAAAACAATGACTTAACCTCGTAATAACCACAATCAAACAGACTGGGATTAAGAGAAAAATCATCGTAATACTTACTTGAGTCTTGCATCCGTTGAATAGACGTTTCTCCACCTTGATTACCATCTTTTAAAATATCACAAGGGATTGAGGGATGGTAAATGACGATATCATTCTCATGGCTACAATCTTTAGAAGAATTTGGTGGAGACGGGATCGTTTCGATACACTTACCTTCCTTACCTTCCGGCTCGCTTGGTTCGAACTTACATTTTTCAACCAAAGAAAAATGTCGCTCTTTCGGGAGGTATTGAAGTTGATAATCATCGTTTGGTTCCTCAAAAACTTGAAACAAAGAAACAGAAGAAGAACAAACAACCAAAGAGTTAGTCGAAAAATCACTCTCTTTTTCTCGCTCATTTTGTTCTCTCGTTTCTTTCTCAAGATCTTTTTCTTTTTCAATCTCTTTTTCAATTTTTTTCTTGATTTCAATTTCTTTTCTTTCTTTCTTTTTTTCTTCTTGCTCTTTTTCATTTTCTTTTTTCTCGACTTCTTTTTCTCTCACAATCTCTTTTTCTTTTTCTTTTCTTTTATTTTCTTTTTCTTTTGGGCTTTCTCTTACATTGTGAGTACAACAAGAAGATGGTTCAAAAGATTCAAAAATACAAGGATTAGACTCCAAGATTGAAGCAATGTTCTCATATATATCAAATGAACTTCTTGATAAAGACGAATCTTGATAGAAGTCTCTTGATCTTGAAGTCGATGATGAATGGGAGTCATGTCGGAATTCTTTTCTTGAATAATCTTCGAAGATGGGTCTTTGAGATGGTCGCCGATCTATTTCTCGACTCGTTGTAGTGTGCTTTCGTCGAAATTTTTCCTCCGCTCGGTCCAAACGCATTTGTATTGGACTTAACTTTTTCTCGAGCATTCGGTCCATTTCGTTCACCAAAAATTGGAAGTCATCGGTGGAAAGTTCTTCTTGAAACATGTTTATTGCTGAAAATAAAATACGTTATACAAAAGAAAATAGATAGAAAAGAGAAAATACCTTACCACAAAATCCTCACGAGCCACTCGCAAAGAAAATCACTCACACTCGTGTTTAACTCGTATGACGGCTTTTTCTTTGATGATTTCACTCGTGCCTTTTACCGCTCACTCTCGTCTCACAATTTCGTTCTTCGTTTCGAAAGACTCATCGTGGCTTGAGGTTCGGCTTCAAAGTGGGTAACAAGGGAAGATGTCGGGTATAGGGTAAATTTGAACAAAAAAAAAAAAAATTTGGCTTCGTCATTGAACAAAGAAAATTTTTTGGGGGTAGAAGAAGAAGAACAAAGTAATACTTAAAAAAATTTCCACAAACCCTTTTTTTTCACCACACTTTTTTTTAACTTGTATTTTTTTCAATTTTCATTTTTTTTCAATTTTTTTTCACTTCACATACAATATATTGAAATACAAAATGAAAATTACAACTTACAATTTTTTTTATTTCATCTTCTTCTTTTTTAACTTTTTTTCAACTTACGAACTTATTCGCTTCTCGTCGTCATCAAAAATTCCTCGTTTATAGCTCGATACGGATGATACGATTACGCCTCGGGAGAGTCGAAATGTATTTAAGTTGCCCGATCGCTCACGAGGAGGAAATCAAGCCTTCGGGTAATAATGAGAAAATATGGAAGAGTTGGAAGCTTTTAAATGAATTGGTTTTAAGAAATAGATAGAAGGTAAATGGATAGGTTCGACTTAGGATGGAAAGAAAGAAAGTTGGAATTTTGGTTTAAGGATGAATAGAGATAATTGGTGGAAATGAAAATAGGACTTAAACACGAAATGATTTAACACTAACGAGTGTCACCCGATTTCTATACTTGTTTAAGGTGGATGGTGGAAATCGATATGGACCAAAGACCCGTTATCAAGAATGATAAGAACCTAAGGTATAGATTAATGGAAAAGGATCGATTGACGCCACAAGCAAGCTTGATAAGTCAGGATCGAAACTCGTACGAAAGGTAGAGAGGAGATAATCTCACTCGATGAACAAAAGTTCATAAATTTTATAAAAGTTCATAAAACTGTACTTTAAATGAAAAGTAACAAGGTATTTATAGGCTACATGAGAGCTAGCCGAATAGTCATCTAAACAACTTAAAAACTAAGTAAAATTTAAACTAGAAAATGCTAGAAAAGTCTAGAAGAAATCCTTTGAGTTGCTTGGCTTGGAGTGGCCGAATGTGGTCCTTGGGTGCTTGCCAAATTCGGCTGATTTGAGGAGGCAAAGAATCACCTTCTAAATGGTACAATTTCCTTGGCAAGATGAATGAATTTGATAGGCCAATGGTCTTGCTAGATTCGGTTAATGTGCTTCCAAAAGTCTTGCTTCATTTGTAAGTAAAATGCACTTGGATGGATGAATGCATGGGGAGGTGAGTGGACATGTACAAATTCGGCCATGCATTGATATGGTCTTCCAAAAGGTGTCTCTTGGCCGAATGGTCACTTGGGAGAATCCATGAATCAAAATAATTCATGTAGTTGGTCATTCATGCACTCGGCCATTTGATGTATCTTGAAATTCATGCATTTGTCTCTTCCATGAATGTGTCTTCAATTGAACTCTCTTTCCAACCAAATAGGCACCTTAATAAGTCAAAAATCAGCAGCATTTAATCTTGGTTCATCTGTCCATGCATCTACCAAAGTTCATTGGTGCATTCGGCCACATACAATGCATTTAAGGTGCATGCATCTCACTTTAATGCTAGGTACATTAATTTGCACCTTGGGGAACTTGAAGGGCCTTTGTTTCATGGCTGAACATGGTGTCTTGAAGGGCCAAAATGAGCAGCAACATGCATGCTTCCAGCCGTCCCATGTATCTCCAAGGTTCATTGAAGTATTCAGCCAAGTTCATTGCACCTAAGTGCATGTATCTCCTTTAATGCTCTCCAAAGGTTCTTTGAACCTACAAAGGCCATGAATCCACATTAAATCAACCTAAATCAGATGAATAACATTAAAAACATGCTTTGGACACATCAAGGGACGTTTTAGACAAACTAAAGACACCATTAGTACACATTGAACTTTCGGCTGACAATTTAATTAACTAAAATCGCACATTTAATTTTAAAACCAAACATCTTAAAAACATGTAATAAAATGTGATAAATTAATTTAGGCTTAGAGAAATTAAGTCCAACATTAAATTAATTATTTGGACACATTTTAATTGCTGTAGAAAAATTAATAAATTAGCTACTCAATTTATTTAAAGTCTTAAAATTAACGAATCAGCTCAATGAGCTAGAGTGAGCTCGAGTGAGCTCAAATTGAGCTAGAATGAGCTAATCCAGCTCAATTTGGAAGTGCATGAAGATGCACATGAGCTCCATGGCTCTTGGTCTCAATGATTCGAGCTCATCAGCTTGCAACAAATCGGGTGCCCCGGGCGTGCTCGCATCAGTCCCTTTCTTGGCCATCACTCTTATATCCTTATTTTCCTACCTTAGCCGAAATTCCAAAAGAATTTGACCTCAACTTAAACTCCTAAAATCTAGTCTTGGTGCCGTCCAACTCCTTACCTTAGGAGTGCCGAGATTTTAACCCATTATTTTGGGCTTCATGTGGCCATACTAGGCCCAAGTCATCCCCCTAAGTAACGCCACCCTCATGCCCAATTTAGCGTTACTAAATTTTTGGGTCGCAAGCCCAACTTGCTACTAATTTAATAATCCAACATCAATTTCTACTAACACTTATTTATCAGCCACTTAACCCAGGTTTTAAAGTCCAAACCTGAGCCCAATTATATGTCATATTTCCCTTATTTATTTTCTTAAGGCCACTTTGCTTCAATTCCCTCTTTTAGACTTAAAACTCAATATTTTTCAAAGGCATTTTCCATATGTTTCAAGATTCTAAAATTCACATAACATATTCATAACACATAAGACTTCCTATTTCATATAATTTATCAATAGTGCATAAGCCCTAATTCGGGATATTACAGTTCTATCCCCTTAAAATAATTTTGTCCTCGAAATTACCTGGCTAGAATAGGTGGGGGTATTGCTGTCGTATTGCTTCTTTTGGCTCCCACTAGGCTTCCTCCGATCCATGTTTTCGCCACAATACCTTGACCAAAGGGACCGATTTCCTTTGTAGCACTTTCACATCTCGTTCTAGAATCTAAATCGGCTCTTCCTCGTAGGACAGGTCTGGCCTTAGCTCCACCTCCTCAATCGAAACTACGTGAGATGGATCCGATCAGTATCGCCGTAGCATGGAAACATGGAATACGTCATGCATGTGCTTCAATTCAAGAGGTAACTCTAATTGATATGCCACGGTCTGATTCGCTTCAATACCCGATAGGGTCCTATGAACATTGGACTTAGCTTCCCTTTTCGACCAAATCTCATCACCTTCTTCCAAGGCGATACTTTAAGGAGCACTTGATCTCCCACATCAAATTCAATCTCCTTCCATTTGAGATCTGCGTACGACTTTTTTCTATCGGATGCTTCCTTCAATCGAGCTCGGATTATACTAACCTTCTCCTTCGATTCCGCTACTAACTCTGGACCCAAAATTTGACGTTCTCCTAACTCCGTCCAACACGTAGGAGTCCTACACTTCCGACCATACAACGCCTCGTACGGTGCCATTTTAATACTGGCCTGATAGCTGTTGTTGTATGCAAATTCCGCTAGAGGTAGATATTCTTCCCAACTCCCACTGAAGTCTATCACACAGCCTCTTAGCATATCCTCTAGCACTTGGACCACTCATTCAGACTGGCCGTCCGACTATGGATGGAAAAGCCGTACTGAAATCCAATCTGGTGCCTAAAGCCTGATGTAGTGCTTTCCAAAACCTAGATGTGAACCTCGGATCCCTATCCGAGATAATTGACATTGGCACTCCATGCAACCTTACAATCTCCGCCACATACAATTTTGCCAACCTTTGTAGGGAGTAGTCAACCCGTACTGGAATAAAATGCGTGGACTTTGTCAGCCGATCCACTATCACCCATACCGAGTCCTTCTTAGTAGGCATAAAGGGAAGCCCACTAACGAAGTCCATGGTAATTCTTTCCCACTTCCATTGGGGAATCTGTATTGGTTGAAGCAATCCTGACAGAACTTGGTGTTCAGCCTTAACTTGCTGACACGTCAAACATTTGCCAACAAATTCAGTAACTTCTCGCTTAAGATTAAGCCACCAAAACTGTTCCCTTAAATCTCTGTACATTTACTACCTCCGGGATGCATAGCATAAGGGCTACTATGCAATTCCCGAAGAATTCTTTGCCTAAGTTCCACATCCTTTGGCATACAGACCTTACCCTTGAAACACAATACTCTTTCATCGTTAATACCATAATTTTCCAACTCTCCATTCTGCGCTTGTCGCAACTTAACACTTAGATCTTCGTCCATTAACTGCCTTTCCTTCACCTCACTCAACCACGTCGGCTTAACTTGCAACTCTGCTAGCAAACTTCCATCGTCATAGAGGCTTAGATGTGCGAACATTGCCCTCAAATCTGACACCACCTTCCGACTTAGGGCATCCGCCACTACATTTGCTTTGCTCGGGTGATACTCTATCGAACAATCATAATCCTTCAATAGTTCCACCCACCTTCGCGGTCTTAAGTTCAACTCCTTCTGAGTCAACAAGTACTTAAAACTCTTGTGGTCTGTGTAGATCACCGACCTTTCTCCATAAAGATAATGCCTCCACACCTTAAGGGCAAATACCACTGCCGCTAATTCCAAGTCGTGCGTCGAGTAGTTAACCTCGTGTGGCCTTAGTTGCCAAGACTCATAAGCGACTACTTTTCCATCTTGCATAAGACACCTTCCAATCCTGTATGGGAAGCATCACAATACACTAGAAAATCCTTCTCTGCCTCCGGCTGAACCAAAATTGGAGCTTCAGTCAAGACCCTTTTAAGCTTCTCAAAGCTCTTCTGTTGCTTATCAGTCCATATGAAAGGCACTTCCTTCCTTAATAACTTTGTCAGAGGCACACTATCGACGAGAACCCTTCCACAAATCGTCTATAATAGCCGGCCAATCCTAAGAAACTCCAAACTTCTGTCACCGACTTAGGAGGTTTCCAATCCAAAACTCCTCGATCTTCCGAGGATCCACCCTTATTCCTTCAGCAGATACCACATGTCCTAAAAACGTAACCTCCTTAAGCCAAAATTCACACTTGCTGAATTTGGCGTAGAGCTTCTTTTCCCTTAACACTTGTAACACAATTCGGAGGTGCTCATCATGTTCTTCTTCAGACTTTGAGTACACCAAGATATCGTCTATGAACACGACAACAAACCGATCCAGATAGGGTTGGAGAACCAGTTCATCATGTCCATAAATGCAGTTGGGGCATTTGTCAAACCGAACGGCATTACCAAAAACTCATAATGCCCGTACCTTGTTCGGAAAGCCGTCTTATGGATATCAGCCTCCTTCACCTTAAGCTGATGATATCCAGACCTTAGATCGATCTTTGAAAATACTGCGGCCCCCTTAAGCTGATCGAACAAGTCGTCTATCCTTGGTAAAAGGTACTTGTTCTTGATGGTCAGGTTATTCAACTGATGATAATCTATGCACATGTGCATAGTTCCGTCCTTCTTCTTCACAAATAAGACCGGTGCTCCCCATGGAGACACATTGGGTCGAATGAACCCACGGTCAAGCAATTCCTGGATCTGAGCCTTGAGCTCAACCAACTCCTTTGGTGCCATTCTGTATGGGGCAATGGACACAGGAGCTATACCCGGCAGCAAGTCAATTCCAAACTCCACCTCCCTGTCTGGGGTTATTCCTGGTAACTCCTCCGAAAAACATCCACAAAGTCTCCTACAGTTCGAACCTCACTAACTCCCCCTTCTTTTGCGTCCAAAGTTCTAATGAAAGCCAAGAACGCCTTACACCCCTTCCGAACCATCTTACTTGCTTTTAAAGCTGAAACTACGTTAGATAAGTAGTTCCTTCTTTCTCCTATCATAACTATCACTCCATCCTCTGGGGTCATTAACTCCATTCATTTGGCTGCACAATCCAATACAGCCCGATACTCCACTAACCAATCCATGCCAAGTATCAGATCAAATTCCCCGAAGGGTAATTCCATTAAGTCGGTAAGAAATACCACTCCTTAAAGTTCCAAAGGTACTCTTCGAAACATCTTATTCACCACTACAGTTTGACATGGTGGGCTTACTACAGTCATCTCCCTACTAGAAAGTTCAGAGGCTATGCCTAGAGTTTCAACTACTCTACATGCAACATAAGAATGGGTCGAGCCCACATCAATCAATGTAACATAGGATTTGCCAAAAATAAGAAACGTACTGGTTATGACGTTTGGCGCGTCTCCATCTTCTCTTCAGTGAACCGCATAAACTAGACCCGGTTGTCTTGCCTCTGAATTACTACCACCTCAGCCCGATGTTTTACGTCCTCTTCCGACACCATTTCCTCTATTATTCGAACCATAACCCCGCTGAGGCTGCTGTCCACCTCTACTAGCCTGATTAACATTCTGAGCTACTGGTTGACTCCCCTCTGGTCTCATCGGACAGTCCTTAATCATATGGTCCTTTGACCCACACTTGAAACATCCTCCCGTCCTTTTCCAACATTCACCTAAGTGCTTCTTTCCACATTGTTCACATGTAGGGTACTGCCTTCCAGTAGCAGCTTGCTGGCCTCGCGACCCTTCAACTCTAGGCCTCTTTTGCTTATTCCTAGATGGCCTTGGCGATCCAAATCCTCTTTTCTACCTATTTTGATCGGAGTTCTGCCTTACAGATTCCTTGATACCCTTGGCCACTTTGGCCTTTTCCACCAACACAGCAAACTCCCGTTCCTATTGCAGGGCTATCAATAACCTCAGGTCATCTCTTAGTCCATCTTCAAACCGAACACACCGCTCATGCTCAGTAGACACTATGCCCCAAGCATAGTGGCTCAGCCTTAAGAATTCAGCTTCATACTCAGCTACGGACTTGTTCCCTTGAACTAGTCCTAGAAAAGCCTTTCTTTGGGCATCAATATAATGAGTGCCCATGTAACATCCCAAAAATGGGGTTATTTGGAATTTAATTATTTTTCTTATGTAAGAACTGTTGAGATATTATTTATGGAATAATAGAGTTTAATTTAAGGCTTTGTGTTGGCTCGATTTGGTAGGAAATTTTAGTTTTTAACTTCTAAGGTAGGGAGCCTTAGCAAGAGGGTGTTATAAGAATAAATGGGGATAATTTGGACATAAAAATGAGCTTAGACTAAGTGGCAAAGTAAGCCCACTTGAGAGCTACATGTGACGCCACCAAGGAGCAAGGGAGAGCTTGTGTTCGAGTCGCGGAGATCCCTCTTTTTGGCATTATGTTGGATGGCATAGGAAGGAGAGTTTCTTCTCTTTTTAAACTCTTTATATTATGAGATAATTAAGGATTTTATTTAATATTAATTTCTAAGGATAATAGATGAATATTGAGGATTAATAAAGATTATTAGAATTAAATTCAAATTAATTGAATTAATTTGAATGAGTGGCTTGGAGTGATCCAAGGAAGTTGATCAAAAGTTGAACTCCTTGTTGAAGAGGAGTGGGCGGCATGGAGTCTTGGTGAAGGGAGTGGGCGAATTCTTTATGCCATTTTACTTGGCAATTTTGCCTACCCTTTTTTCTTTTAGCACCTCTTTTCTTTTCTTTTTCCAAAACCGATTTCTCTCCTCACATTCTTCCTTTAATTTCTTTCTTCATAAAAGTCCTTTGGCGAAACTCTCCACTTCTCTTCTCTCTAAAATTCTCCTTTCTACCTTTACTTACATTAGCGAATCTCCCTTTTACTTTTCTTCTTTTCCTCACTAAAATCCAGCCTTATTTAGGCGACCATAGCGAATCTAATACCCTCTTGAAGTGTCAAATCTCACATTCCTCCTTGGTTGCACTTTGGCCGAATAGTGCGATGGCATTGATACTCCGGACTTCTTTGTAATTCAATCGATTATCAAGGTAAGGGATGGCGAACCCTCCTCTCAGATTTTCTTTTTCTTGTCGACTTATGGGATTGAATGGAAGCCAAAATTTGACAATTAGTAGCAAGAGTTCTAACCATTGTTGAAATCGATGATAGGCACCGGGATCTCAAAGCGTAGAGATCGGATCGGCATTCTCGACATTCGGTTTTGGGTAGGTGGTGGTAAGTGTTTACTTATAAAAGATTACTCCTCTAATGATTAAGAAAAGCCAAAGCCATGGTTGCTAATATTGACCAACCTGTAGTTTATGAACCAGATTTGCGATTCGGTCTGTCAAGCTAGGATTCAGCGATTAGGTAAGGATGCGGGTACAAAATATGACCCCTTTAAATAATTTGGTTTGGCGAATGGCCATATTACTAACCTTGATAGTTGGTAGAATATAGGGCAAGGACTTAGAGTGTGGCCAATTGATTATCTTCTGGATTTAAGACTATCGTGGTAACAGTGTGTACATACACACTATATAATATATTAACTATGCTTAACTTTGTGAATGCTCATTTTATTAATGTAGCCTTGGAATTAATACCAAATCGGTATAAGTGGAGATTCAGGTAAGTACCTGTTAATGTGATTTATTATTATTAATGCTTTTGGTAAGCATGATGTATTGACACATGAAATTTAAGAATGTGATGGCATGAAACATATGTATGTTTATCTGTTGTGGGATTGATGAGTGGAGGGGGCAGTATTAATCGTGCCGACGGGCACCAGTGTTTTGGTAACACACCGTGACTATATGTCACCAGAGGTTTGGTACCTCCAGAGGTTTGGTACCTCAATAGCGACTTATCCCTGTGGTTAACACCACCGTGGGTTGGCCCCACTTGAGATATGGGATCGTCTGCCAGTGATTTGGTATCACACGATGGGTTGGCCCCATCACCCGATTTGTGTCTACGGACACCAGTGTTTTGGTAACACATTGTGACTAAATGTCACCAGTGGTTTGGCACCACCAGTGGTTTGGTACCACAACGGGGTAGACAGTGGCGTATGGTTGGCTAGGTTGGGTACATATTGTTTTGCATATTAAATGTTATATGTTGTGTATGAAAATATTCTAAAGCGGGGAAGGGTTACATACTGAGTCTTGGTGACTCACCTTCTCCATTATTTTTTTCAGGTGATGCTTAGATTGCGGACATGGAGCCGGAGGGACTTGAGGAGGCCATGCGGTGGACTTAGAATTTAATGGACTTTAATTTTTGTTATTTTAAATTTGGTTATTGGGTTGTTTTATTTTGGATGTAATAAGGCCTCATTAAACTTTACTTTAGTTATTTTTTTCATATGTTGGATATTTTATTTTACTATAAATCAATCACGGTTTTTTAAAATTAACACGGAAAATGTTTTATCGTGCCATCGAGCACATCTCAAGTTTGTATAATAACTTGACTTAATTAAGTTTTGAATTTGGACTAAGTAAAATTTTCAACAAGATAACCAAACCGAATTGTTTTCAACAAAACTTAAATTGGATCCTCAAATGGGTTTTCAAAAGTTTCCGTAACGACCCATATTCGGTCCTAACGTTTGGTAGGGTTTGGTTATACTGATTCATACTTCTTCCGGTATGCTACCTTAGCATACTCCCACATGAGTTCCTCAGCTGTAGTACCATCTCGCACCGTGAGCCACCATTGATATGACTCATCGCGGAGAAGCGACACCAATCCTTTCAGCTTTTCCTTGTTGGTTAAGTCAAGCTCATCCATAATTCGCTCAGTCACCTCTAACCAATACTCAGTGATATTGGGTGCTACACCTGATACACAGCAGAACACTTCAGCTCCGTTGGCTCGGAGTCGCTCAAGTACTGAATTTCGAGATCCCATGCCTCCACCTACTCCTGCCACCCTTTCCAAGACCCGCAACATCGCTTGTGACACTGCGTCATCCCCCGTCTGGTCCTGATATTCCACATCAGCAGCTAGGGGTGGTGGTGGCATTTCATTTTAGATCCTTGACCCGATCTAACGGGTTTAGACACGGTCATTCGACCTCTTCCACGGCCACGCACATTACGACCACGCCCCTTGAATTCATACTTTCGCTTTGCATTTATCTGATTAAAGAATTTTATGAATTAGTTTTGTTCCACTGATTTATCACGAGCATTTTTATGTTTAATAGTTTTAAGAAGTAGTTCTTTCGATTCATCCACATACAGTCTCGCATCATTCATTTAGTCACACACATGAACTTGCGTTCATTACAGAGAATGTTGTAGTTTTCATTGTTTGTTGTTTTCCACTACCCAGAGGTATTTCCTTAATTTTATCCTACAGAGGTATTTTGGTAATTTTCCAAATTAGGGTATTTGAAAATTTCATAAAGTAAAAATTTTTGGTATATAGTTTTTTTTTCAATATTGAAATACTTGACAAGAAAATTTCAAGGGTAAAATGGTAATTTTATACACTAGGGGTATTTTTGTAATTTTACAAGCCAGGGTCATTTCAGTAATTTTTTTTTTACAAAATATGGTTCCTGGTGACTTTTCAAAACAAGGGTATTTTTAAAGATTTCTAATTTGAGGGTACTTTGGTAATTTTCCTTACTGAGGGTATTTTGGTCATTTGTACAGGTTAGTGGTAATTTGGTCATTTTGCAAATCAGGGGTAATTTCGTAAATTTTCCAAATCAGGGTGTCTTTGATATTTTGTAAAGTTTTTGAATACTTGTGCAAAATCAGAAATTGTTATTTGAAATCGGGGTAGTATGGTAATTTTGGAAAATCAAGGACATTTTAGTAATTTTACCACTAAGGGTATTTAGGTAATTTTATAAATCAAAAATTCCTAAAAAGTTTTTCCAAAATAATAATTTTTAAAATTTCAAAATGGTAGTTTGTTGACTTTTAAAACTAGGGTTTCCATAAAAATATGACTAGTCCCTTTCGGGTTTTAGTTATTGGGTTTAGCCCGTGATTAAGTCCTCTTGGTTAGGGTGAACCGAAGCTACGCACCAGGTAGGATTCGAGTGGAGAGGAGGTGAGTCACGCGGACTGCTTAAATACCAAGCTCCCACCGAAACCAATCCTAGACATGCGCACAATGGTTGCCACATCCTAACTCGGCGACTTAGACACAGGTTTGTTTAATTGTGCCTTAGAGTTTTATGTATTTGTTGGGGTAAACTAGTCCTAGGGTTTAATTCCTAATCCACCAGTCTACGTCCCTATATATTCCCTACATATCAATCACAAAGAGGTTAGGAGTACTTACCTGGTTGACTTCGGGCCGGAGACACAGGTGCCATGCCAGAAAAATCTGCTTATTTCTCAATAAAATCCAATTTCTAAAGAAAGAAAATGTTGTGGGCCCTAAAAACCCTCAAGGCTGAGTTTTGAATCGGGCTCTGATACCAAATTGAAATACCCCAAACCAGGCCCACAAGCCCTGACCGGATCTGGCATGCTTCTAAAGAAAATCCATTCGAATCTTGTTTGAAACTTTGCTAAAAACTTGTGTATTTTTGAAAAGTCTTGATTTGGGTTGGGCTCGAATTAAGAACCCGTGTCGATAAGGTGTTAAAAACAATTTGATATTTATACTTAAGAAAAATTTTACTTATAACTTTAATATGACAAAAACTATTTCATATTAAGAACTTTAATAGCATGCATAACCAATTTAGTACTGATGGCCTTATTACATCAAATGAAAACCCGAAATAATTCAAAACTTGGAAATTTTAAAACTAAAAAAAAACAAAATATAACAATCGTCGAATTGAGCATGGCCACCCCCGAGCTTCTCCCGGCCGGTCCATTCTCGATCATCACCGAAAAAATAGTCCCACAAGGGGTGAGTCAAATAGACTCAATGTGTACAATCAACACTAAGTCTCAATCAGATTTAGGCATGTCAAATCATACATATTCATATAGTATTAAATAAAATGATGCAATCCTGGACCCAAGCCTAGTTATCCATCCGCTACACGTCACCCGTACCAACCATCACACCGTGGGGACTACTAAGTCAACCCTCCATCCGCTACACACCATCGAAGGCAGTCGCTGCAGTCGACGTGCTCATCGCCCTTATAAAATTCATGGCATAGCCACCATATATATATATTCGTGACATAAGTCACCACATTCTTATATTGTGACAAAGTCACCGCATTCTTATATTGTGACATAAGTCACCACATTCTTATATTGGGATATAAAACCACCAATTCACTTTCCCTTTTACATATCACCTATATGCCCCATGTCATACAATTATGGATTAACCATATCATATTCCTTATTCACATTCTTATAATTTCTTGTATATGCCATAACAAAACTTATCATACTCATAGTAGGAGTAGGAAAATGTACCTGAGTACTTTGTACCATTACATGGTACCTTAACCATAATCTTACACTTTTATATTAGCACATATAATAAATTAAAGCCGTAAATCTATCAAGATTTAGTGTGGGGTACACACCTGATTTACTTAGTAAATTCACTCCAAATCTCGAAAACCCGATCTACTGATTTAGATCTCAATTCCTACATTTGATCAATCACCTTGATGTTTAGCAAAAGTCTATTCGGCTATGTGATTAAATCCCGAAGGATCTTTGCGACAAAAATCTTACCTTGCTACCGATTTGATTCTTAAACGAATCTCGAAACTTTATGATGCTTTTTTATTGCAATCGGCTATACCCTTAACCATTGAACTAATTAGTTTCGGCTTTTTAAACAAATAAGGAATAGATCTAAATACCAAAATTGGCCTTGGCAGAATGTGTAAGTACACTTACCTTACGATTCTCAAATCTCAAAAACTTTGTGTTAGCCCTCCTTGCAATCGGCTAGCCACTAAAACCCTTAACTAGTTAGTTTTTGGCTTTTAACCGAAGTAAGAAATAAATTTAAGTTCCTAAATAGGCCTTGGCCGATTGTACATTAGGACCTACCTTGCGATTTGAAATCTCGAAATCCTTGTATACCCCTGTCGGCTGCCCCTAAATGTCCATAGTTAAATTCGGTCATAAAGAAAAGAACAGAAAAGGGCCATTCGGCCACCTACCATCAACCATTCACCTTCGGCATTTCCAAAATCGACACTTCTGGCTATTGTAAAATAGGATTCGGCTTCTAGAGATAAAGAAAAGGAATTGATAGGCATAGATAATTGATTCGGGTTAGATCTTGATGAAAAGAAAGGAAGAAATCACAAAGGAAAGAAATCCCAAAACTTACCGAATCACTAAGGAACATGTGGCCTATGGTGTACCTTTGGGAAACCAAACCACCTTTGTAGATTCGACTTTGAGGCTTAGAGAGATTCGACTATGGTGGGGTTTTGAGAGGAGGGTATTCGGCTAGAACAGATAAAAGAAAAAGAAGACTTGAGAGAGGTAGAGGGGAAATTCGGCTATGACTACTTGTGTTTTGGCTTTGTGGAGAATTGAAAAGAAAAGAAGAATAATGACAGAGAGAATTCAGCAGAGAGAAAAGGAGAAGAAAGAATGTTGAATGGTCTTAGTTTTCCTCCTTTTGTCGAAATTACTAAGCCTAGAGTCCCCTTCTTGGCCATCACTCTCATATCCTTATTTTCCTACCTTAGCCGAAATTCCAAATGAATTTGACCTCAACTTAAACTCCTAAAATCTAGCCTTGGTGCCGTCCAACTCCTTACCTTAGGAGTGCTGAGATTTTTACCCATTATTCTGGGCTTCATGTGGCCATACCAGGCCCAAGTCATCCCCCTAAGTAACGCCACCCTCATGCCCAATTTAGCGTTACTAAATTTTTGGGTCGCAAGCCCAACTTGCTACTAATTTAATAATCCAACATCAATTTCTACTAACACTTATTTATCAGCCACTTAACCCAGGTTTTAAAGTCCAAACCTGAGCCCAATTATATGTCATATTTCCCTTATTTATTTTCTTAAGGCCACTTTGCTTCAGTTCCCTCTTTTAGACTTAAAACTCGATATTTTTCTAAGGCATTTTCCTTATGTTTCAAGATTCTAAAATTCACATAACACATTCATAACACATAAGACTTGCTATTTCATATAATTTAGCAATAGTACATAAGCCCTAATCCGGGATATTATAAACAATAAGTAGCGCGTAACAACATTATTATATAGAAAATGCTTCATTAGGGTTTCTAGATAAATAAAATAGCCTATTAAACAAATATAAAACGTACATGCAAAACTAATTTAGGCTTACACTAGTATATGTGATAGCCTATTATCCATAGGCAGGTAGCTACCTGACAAAACGAAAACAAACAACAATCAATCCATCAGTCTTAATTTATCAAATGTTAAGACAATCATAATGGATTATTCAATTGTCTGCAGAGCAACAAAACCAGGCTTTCAGCATTTACAAAATTTAAATAATAAAGTTTATGATTATAGTTTTTACTTAAAACCTAAAACTATGAAGTGAGCTAAGTGAGCTATATAGTACACCAATTTTCAGGAAACAAAAGATAACCATTATTTGAAACAGTAGCCTTCTAAACTTCAGATCTCTGTACTTCCATAACAACTATTTTGATGCTACTGGCAAATGGTTTAGGTAATATAAAATTAAATGAATTACATCAAAGATAGCTCATAACTCAAGCTAACTCTAAGACCAGTAACCATCTTTGGCCATTATAGTGCAGGGAGTCATATAGATAAATAAAATTGACAAAATCCAATATCAAAATTTTCCCAACAATACATTTCTTAACACAAACAAATTAGGAACAAGATATCTTTCATGTCCATAAAATATTTTGAAAATTTAGAAAAACCAGTAATGAAATATAGTCAAAATAAAAAAAAATTCTTAATGGGTGTTACTGAAACCTCAGCAGTATCCCAGCAGTAGAAACGGATTCTGCCACAATTAGTGAAGAAGTCCAAGGGATGAACCTCCACACAAATGGTTGTTGTACAAAGATAAAAACACTTAAGTAACCACTCAATCAAGCACCTCATGCAATGATATTTTATATATTGGTCCTATTCAAGACCTAATTTTCCTAGGGGATGAAATTTTATATACTGGGGCTATATTACTTTATGAATGTGATGTCCAACTTATTAACAATGATATTTGATGACTTTTGCAAATTGATTCATGCAATGCAAAGCAAATATACATATCAATTGTAAAAGCACATAATATCACTGTGATGATTTCACAAATAAATAAAAATGAAGATATCGAAATACTTTAACTACAAGATTGGTGTTGTTTTGTAACATCCCAAAATTGGGCTTAGTAGGATTGGGCCCAATGGGCCTTGGGCGTAGGAATGTTTAAAATTTTGAGAACAATAGAATGGCATTATTACAAATTGGACTTGTTAGTTAAGTGAATTTGGAGTTTACGGGGTTTCTATGAAGTCTCGAGTTTAATTGGGCCTTAGGAAAAATTTGGTATTTTAGCACTTTAAGGAGAGATGGTAAGTAGCTTCAATGCTTATTGAAATAAATGAATAAATGGTTAGCACAAGTGAGCAATTAGTAAAGAGGTTATGGCATTAAGTGAAGTACCTTGAAGAAAGAGGGTCAAATCCCTTTGTGTGCAATGTTTGGTTAATATTTTTGCACTCTTTCTTTAAGTGTTGGCTAAGAGGTAGTTATGGCAAGCTTGCCTTCATTATTTTTGGTAAGGTGGCTATAAGAATAAGGCAAGGTTGAAGTTTGGGAAAGGAATCAAGGGAAATAGGAATGAAAGGGGGACATGAGGCTTAATTCGTGGGTGATGTTTTGGAAAGTTTGGGTGGCCAAACTCTTATCCTAAGGGGGGATGCATGTGGACGGTTTTGAGGTAGATAGGTGGCTGAAAATTTTACCTTGGCATTTGGTAAGGCCTTGGTTTTGTTTTGGCCAAAAATCCAATTGCAACCTTTGTGCCATCTTCTCTCTTTTTGCTACTTTCTTTACCGAAATTTTCTAGCACAATAGTGCAATTTTCTCTTCTCTTGAATTGGTCACATATTCATCTTTTGTCTAATTTCCTTGATAGCCGAATATCATTGTTCATTCTCCTCCATAACCGAAACCTTTCCATCGTTCTTTCTTTCTCATTCTTTAAGCAATCGTGATATAGAGGGAGGCCAAATACCACAACATCGCCTAATCATCTTTAGTCATAGGACGATCATGAGAAACGAGATTATAATTGATTAAGGTAAGGAAGATCTTTCATAGTTCATTCAATATCTCCATTTGGTTATTAAGTTAATCGGATTGAAGGTTGGCTAATTGATATTGTTGGTAGGATCGATTCTTGGTGCATTGAGGGAGATCACAGTCATGGTAAGTGGAGTTAGCCTAATAAAGTGTTTCTAGTTACGATTATCAAAGTTGAGACTAACCTTCTATCAACTATCAATATAGGTGTTGAAATCAGTAGAAAGCACAACTCGTAATCAAGGTGTGTAATCCCGTACCCTTCCGAATATATGTTTGAAATGGTGAGTAAATCTCACATCTCTCTGAAAGTTTACATGAAATAATCTGTGAATCGGTAGAAATACCAAAGAAAACCAGAAATCGGCATCCGTGATCACTCGGGCGTGCGTATGATCGTAATGGTAATCATGTTTTGTAATAAAACAGTTTCGGTCAGAAACAGTGATGTGTATTTGAAAAATAACAAAAAAATGGATAAAAGGAATTATAAAGTGAGTAAGATATTAGATTAAATCTTACTGTGTCTACTTTAATATGGAAGAAACGGAGAAGGAAAAGGAATATTATAGTCTGAGATATGTAAATTTTAGTGAGATTGGTTCTGAATGAATTTGGGGTATTCTGTTCTGTCTTGGAAAAATCATATAAAATTTTAAAAAGTGAATTATGGGACATAATTTATATGTATGGATTCCTTAGTGAGCCTATTTTCATTAAAAACAAGTGGGAGCAATATATGAAAATCGTATAGTGAGATATTTGAAATTAAGTTAAGAGAGGTCAGAATCATTTGACAGTGTACAAAGGGAAATTTTAAGGAATAAACTGTACTAAATGGCTAAGTCAAAAATTCTGGAAAAATTATAGTAAGAAGATATATAAGTCTAGTTTCAAGGAAAATTTATGGATCTTAATTTTGAGTTTCCTAATGCGAGTTATAGTAAATTTAGTCAGTATGACGTAGACGAACAGTTTCAAGTTTTATGTCCCAAATTAGTAATTAAGTTCAGGGCTGCGAAATTATGAAAATACCCTTGGAGGGTAAATTACTGAAATACCCCTGGGTTGCGAGATTACCGAATTACCCTCAACGGGTAAAATTACCAAAATGCCCTTATGGGCTGAATTACGAAAATGCCCCTAATGGGCTGAAATACGAAAATGCTCTAATGGGCCGATTTGATATATTGCCTTAATGGGCCGATTTGATAAATTGCCCTAATGAGCCAAATTGCAAAGTGCTAATGGGCTATACTTTTGTATGAAATAGTTATCGTTGTTATATTTGTAAATATCATGATTTGCTATGTATGTTGCATATTTACATATTGCATGGGATGGGAAACTTGAATGAAGAGAAGAGTAGACCGGTGGCATTGCCACAAATTCTGATAATGGTTATGTGCCAATTTAAATATGGCTTTGTGCCATCGTGACTAAGGCTGTATGTCGATTATATTATCGTATATGATTTTGGTGGCTCAGCCATAAATATTATAAATGGTAGCTTGACTGCAAATTGGAGAGACTGGATAGGTGGGTTGACTTGATCCCCATAGGAGAGATAGGTTGGTACGGGTGGAGCGACTGGCGGGGTGGGTTGACTTGATCCTCACAGGAGAGATTGGTTGGTACGGGTGGAGAGATTGGCTGGATGGGATGGGTTGCATTCATATCATTTATTTATTACATGAAAGTGGGCTTAGCCCAAGATTATGTAAATGGGTTCAAGCCCAAGATATTGCTAAACGGGCTAAGGCCCAGTGGATGGCGGTAAGGGGTTATACACTGAGTTCTTGTAACTCACCCCCTTCTTTCTTAATCCTTGTAGGTAAATCTCAGTGACGAGGACTTGGGCCTATGGATGACTCGGTGGAGGCCATACTTCGGAAATAAATATTTCAAACTTTAGTAATTACTTTTCTGCTCTATTTCATTATTTTTACTATTTGGGTTTTTATGTTGTAATAAGGCCTTTGGATTATTTTATTTTGTTTTATGTTTGACGTATTTATTATTTTGTTGGTTTATTTTAAATGGAAATTTTCTAAAAGCATAATCAACGATTTTTTCGAATTGATTAATAAGTGGATTTTATAAATAAACTTTTACAAATGATTTAACTAGGACTTTCTTTCAAATTATCAACGGCATTTTCAAAAGTTACGGTTTTAAAAGATCACTAGTTCAAATATCAATTCTTCAATCAGATTTTCAAAGATTAGTAGTATTTTTATCAAATATTTCTAAACAAACTTGTTTTCTTCAATTACACCTATTTTAGTACGAATCACAATATCCTTTATACGTTTTCTTCATTGTGACACACCAAATTCGGGCTTAACTTCTAGGCCGGGTTTGGGGTGTTATATTTTATAGTATCAGAGCCCGGTTGCAAAACTCGGCCGTGGTTTGGGTTCAAAAGCATTTTCCAAAGCTGTTTAGAATTTTGATTTATAAATATATGTTCTAAAGGAAGTATGGCACCACGAGTATCCGGCACCAAGTCAAGTAAGTATTTTTTTCATTTTATAATTTTTGTGATACGAAAATTCTACAAAGTAGAATACTCTAGAACTGTTAGCTTTAGGAGTTGAAACTATAGAGACTGAGACTCTAGGATGCGGATTTGACTCTCGAAAACAACATTTCTACTCATACTCCATAAAACATCGTTTAATAAACATCAAATAGCATAATGATTCATAAAACTCTTAATCAGATTGTATCGACTTAGTAAACATGAGCGCTAGAAGACGTGGATGCGGTAGACGTAGACGTGGTAGAGGCCGAGGCGCTAGGGCTAGATCTTCGGCACCGAGGCATGTTTCTGAAAGGGAGACGTTGGCATCGCCAGTGGCTGAGATGGGATCTCATGTTCGATTTAAGGTTGATGACCTGACTCAGATAGTTAAGAAAGTATTGGAGGAGGTTAAAGGAATCAGTGAGGCACTTCGAGTTGGGTGTGTGGACTATAAGAAGAAAAGAGATAGTGGTTCTTTAGGGTCATAGTCTTGTTCCATAAAGCGTGTTAAGGCACGTCTAAACTTTCCAGTTTGCAATTATTACGGAAGATGTCATTCGGGTGAATGCTGGAGGAGGTCAGGAGCATGCTTGAGATGCGGGTCTAAGGAGCATAAGGCTCGGGATTGTTACATCACCATCAAGTCAGGTATGTTTTGGTTGGACGTGATGTTTGAATGTAGAAAATTTTATGAATGAGTGATAAATACCTGTTTGCTTTTGAGGATTTGATAATTGATGATGTGAAGAGTTTCCAAGGTTAAAGGTAGAAAGCAAATTAGTGTTATTAAGATCAGAGTGCGCAGCAAAAGCTTAGTGATGTGATTTGAGCAATACGTTTAGTAGTTGATTGGAAATTTCGAGGACAAAATTTCTTTAAGGAGGGTAGAATTGTAACATCCCAAAATTGGGCTTAGTAGGATTGGGCCCAAATAGGCCTTGGGCGTAGGAATGTTTAAAATTTTGAGAACAAGAGAATGGCATTATTACAAATTTGACTTGTTAGTTAAGTGAATTTGGAGTTTACGGGGTTTCTATGAAGTCTCGAGTTTAATTGTGCCTTAGGAAAAATTTGGTATTTTAGCACTTTAAGGAGAGATGGTAAGTAGCTTCAATGCTTATTGAAATAAATGAATAAATGGTTAGCACAAGTAAACAATTGTAAAGAGGTTATGGCATTAAATGAAGTACCTTGAGGGAAGAGGTTCAAATCCCTTTGTGTGCAATGTTTGGCTAATATTTTTGCACTCTTTCTTTAAGTGTCGGCTAAGAGGTAGTTATGGCAAGCTTGACTTCATTATTTTTGGTAAGGTGGCTATAAGAATAAGCCAAGGTTAAAGTTTGGGAAAGGAATCAAGAGAAATAGGAATGAAAGGGGGACATGAGGCTTAATTCGTGGGTGATGTTTTGGAAAGTTTGGGTGGCCAAACTCTTATCCTAAGGGGGGATGCATGCGGACGGTTTTGAGGTAGACAGGTGGCTGAAAATTTTACCTTGGCATTTGGTAAGGCCTTGGTTTTGTTTTGGCCAAAAATCCTATTGCAACCTTTGTGTCATTTTCTCTCTTTTTGCTACTTTCTTTACCAAAATTTTCTAGCACAATAGTGCAATTTTCTCTTCTCTTGAATTGGTCACATATTCATCTTTTGTCTAATTTCCTTGATAGCCGAATATCATTGTTCATTCTCCTCCATAACCGAAACCTTTTCATCATTCTTTCTTTCTCATTCTTTAAGCAATCGTGATATAGAGGGAAGCCGAATACCACAACATTGCCTAATCATCTCTAGTCACAAACGATCGTGAGAAACGGGATTATAATCGATTAAGGTAAGGAAGATCTTTCATAGTCCATTCGATATCTCCATTTGGTTATTGAGTTAATCGGATTGAAGGTTGGCTAATTGATATTGTTGGTAGGATCAATTCTTGGTGCATCAAGGGAGATTACAGTCGTGGTAAGTGGAGTTAGCCTAATAAAGTGTTTCTAGTTACGATTATCGAAGTTGAGAATAACCTTCTATCAACTATTAATATAGGTGTTGAAATCGGTAGAAAGCACAACTCGTAATCAAGGTGTGTAATCCCGTACCCTTCCAAATATATGTTTGAAATGGTGAGTAAATCTCACATCTCTCTGAATGTTTACATGAAATAATCAGTGATTTGGTAGAAATACCAAAGAAAACCAAAAATCGGCATCCGTGATCACTCGGGCGTGCGTATGATCGTAGTGGTAATCATGTTTTGTAATAAAAGCAGTTTGATAAAAAAATGACGTGCATTTGAAAAATCACTAAAAATTGGATAAAAGGAATTAAAAAGTGAGTAAGATATCGATTAAAGCTATCGTGTCTACTTTAATATGGAAGAAACGGAGAAGGAAAAAGAACATTATATTCGAGATATGTTAATTTTAGTGAGACTGATTCGAACGACTTTGGGGTATTCTGTTCTGTCTTGGAAAAATCATATAAAATTATAAAAAGTGAATTATGGGACATAATTTATATGTTTTCATTAAAAACAAGTGGGAGCAATATATAAAAATCGTACAGTGATATATTTGAAATTAAGTTAAGAGAGGTTAGAATCGTTTGACAGTGTAACAAGGGAAAATTTAAGGAATAAACTGTACTAAATGGCCAAGTCAACAATTCTGGAAAAATTATAGTAAGAAGATATATGAGTCTAGTATCAAGAAAAATTTATCGATCTTAATTTCGAGTTTCCTAACTCGTGTTATAGTCAATTTAGTCAGTATGACGCAGATGGACAGTTTCAAGTTTTATGTCCCAAATTAGTAATTAAGTTTGGGGTTACGAAATTACGAAAATAACCTTGGAGGGTAAATTACTAAAATACCCCTGGGTTGAGAGATTACCAAATTACCCTCGACGGGTAAAATTATCGAAATGCCTTTATGGGCCAAATTACGAAAATGCTCTAATGGGCCGATTTGATTATTGCCTTAATGGGCCGATTTGATAAATTGCCTTAATGTGCCAAATTGCAAAGTGTTAATGGGCTAAACTTTTGTATGAAATAGTTATCGTTGTTTTATTTGTAAATATCATGATTTGCTATGTATGTTGCATATTTACATACTGCATGGGATGGGAAACTTGAATGAAGAGAAGAGTAGACCGGTGGCATTGCCACAAATTCTGATAATGGCTATGTGCCAATTTAAATATGGCTTTCTGCCATCGTGACTAAGGTTGTATGCCGATTATATTACCGTATATGATTCTAGTGTCTCAGCCACAAATATTATAAATGGTAGCTTGACTGCAAATTGGAGAGACTGGATGGGTGGGTTGACTTGATCCCAGGGAGAGATTGGTTGGTACGGTGGAGAGATGGCGGGGTGGGTTGACTTGATCTCCACAGGAGAGATTGGTTGGTACGGGTGGAGAGATTGGCTGGATGGGATTGGTTGCATTCATATCATTTATTTATTACATGAAAGTGGGCTTAGGCCCAAGATTATGTAATGGGTTCAAGCCCAAGATATTGCTAAACGGGCTGAGGCCCAGTGGATGATGTTAAGGGGTTATACACTGAGTTCTTGTAACTCACCCCCTTCTTTCTTAATCCTTGTAGGCAAATCTCAGTGACGAGGACTTGAGCCCATGGATGACTCGGTGGAGGCCATACTTCGAAAATAAATATTTCAAACTTTAGTAAATTACTTTTCTGCTCTATTTCGTTATTTTTACTATTTGGGTTTTTTTGTTGTAATAAGGCCTCTAGATTATTTTATTTTATTTTATGTTTGACGTATTTATTGTTTTGTTGGTTTATTTTAAATGGGAATTTTCTAAAAGCATAATCAACGATTTTTCGTAATTGATTAATAAGTGGATTTTATTTTACAAATGATTTAACTCAGACTTTCTTTCAAATTATCAACAACATTTTCAAAAGTTACGGTTTTAAAAGATCACTAGTTCAAATATCAATTCTTCAATCAGCTTTTCAAATATTAGTAGTATTTTTATCAAATATTTCTAAACAAACTTTTTTTCTTCAATTACACCTATTTTAGTACGAATCACAAGATCCTTTATACGTTTTCTTCATTGTGACACACTAGATTCGGGCCTAACTTCTAGGCTGGGTTTGGGGTGTTACATGTTTCCTAATTTTCTTACCTGGAAAAGACAAGATTAGAGAGGATCCATTCAGAGATCCACTAAAGAGTACAATTAAAAAAATGCCAAATTTATAGAATTTTCTTTGACCTAAATCTTGGTCCGCTGACGTTTTGCTTTTCAATTTAGGATACTGTCATACATTATAAACATAAAAATTTAGATTCTGATGAAAAAGAAATTCCATCCAAGTCTCTTTTTTTTAATGCAAACATTTCTTTCTAAATACAAGTAAAGAATAAGAACAAAATATGAACTGATGATCCATATATGATTTTTTTTTAATATCATAAATGAAACTAAGAATTTGTTACCTTTCTAAAACCTCTATTGATGGTGATCAAATTCTTTGTCATATATTTTGTGTGTGTATATCTTTTAGACTAGCTTCTTCTTTTTTATAGCTCTCGATAAGTAATTTTTAGAAAGCAAATGAAAAGGAAAAAAATCTTGAGATATGAACTTAGTAAAGAAAAATAAATCTAACTATTTTTCTTTTGACTAAAAAGAGAGAAAAAGAGTTAAGAAAATAACTTAGAAAATGCCAAATAAGGAAGATTAAAGAAAGAAAACCCTAGTTGAAAAGTTCCTAAATTTGGTTATAAAAAATCCCAAACCTTTCTATCACGAATAAGAGTGACAGAGCTCTCCATTCCTAACATTGATTTCATCATATATAAATATATTTATAATGGAATTTCATAAAAATACATAATTATTATTTACCTAATCTCTTTGCGCAGGTTCCTGTTAACCTCTTTCAACTACTTCAAATTCTCTTGCATTTTCTACATATAAAAAATTCCAAAAAATTCAATATAAAATAGAGATTTATGGCATTTTAATGAAAATCAAACAAAAAATAAACAAAAAGGAAAAGAGAGAGAGAGAGAGAGAGAGACCTCATAGTGGGTGTTCCAGATATCGATCCCCAAGGTTTTCTAGTACCGATCAATTACTTACTTCGTTCTATTAAAAGAAACAAAAACAAAAACAAATAAGCTTTGTTTTTTTTCTATGAAATATAGTTGAATTGGAATCGAGTTGAATTGGAATTTAAATGAAAGATGAACTCTTACTATATTATTTTCTTTAGTCATAACATTTAAATTCAAAACTTATTTAAATGACATCAAACTTCTTATCACTCGATTTAACATTGGTATCTTAAAAATTAAATTTAGATCGCATATACAAAGCATCTATATATCACATCACAAGAATTGAAACTAAATTTTTAATCTAACTTCACTAACTACTTAATGTTATGTTTGAGAACATCAAATTAGAAATTTAAATTTTGATATCATTTGTTGTTGTAATTTGTAAGAATAAAATGCATACAAATAAATAAATTATTGTATTTTACTATTAAATAAACATCTAACAAATATATACTAATAATCATGAATACTGTGTTTCGAATTGTGTTAACACTCCAACAATATTTTTAAAATCCAAATTCTCAGATGTCATCTAAAATTTTTTTACCCAAACTAAAAACCCCTAAATATCTTGCCAATGCACATAGATAGTGACTTTGGCTTTGGCTCCTAACAGATTTAGGTTGAGGGAGCAGATATAGTAACTTGAACCAAGGTTTAATTAAATAAACCACTTGGCCAGTATGTGCTGGCAAACCCCCTTCCCCATTCTTCCTCCTTACACTTTAGTCTCCCACCCACCAAACAAGTAGCTTTTTGTTTAGAGTTTAAATTATAATAATGATAACATAATAATATACTACTTTTGAAAACATTTGATAATTTGAATTTGCCAAAGACATTGTAATTACGTTATAATATATATATACACATATATATATGTCAACTAAGAGAATATGGGTGGTTCTACAATAACTGTTGACCCCGTCAGTCTCTAAAAATAGAAGGAAAAAGGAATGTAACTTAGGTATTATTGTTTTATCATGTTTCTGTAGTTGTAGAAATGGTGATGACCAAAATTTACCAGGAAAAAGTAAGATTGGCATTTGGTTGTAGCTTTAGAAATAGAACACACCTGCCATTTGTTGGTTATAATATGTAAAGACGTACACCACCACATGGCATGGTTGTGGAGGATGTGGCGTTATGGATATATGGTGTAGCAGGTTGTCACATGGGAGCTGTTGTTGTATACTATATAATATTAAAAGAATTCGGAAAGCCAGACAGTGAAATGCAAAGGAGAATATAGCTTACGTTATGTTTCTACCTTCTTCAATGTAAGTCAACATTTCCATCCCTGGATGACTTGAACCAGAATAGTATTACAACTTTATTCTTAATAATCATTCTAGGCTACCACAATGGCTATTCCTGCTTCTTATTAAGAATAGCCACCAAATTTTCTCCTTAAAATATCCCATCCAAAAACATTATATTAACCACAATCACCATTATATTCATGTCTTTGAAAAATTAGTTACACGGATATCCTTAAAATATGATTTTCATTCTAAATTAAATCTTGAACTTTAAAATGTTCTAATTACATTCTCCAATCGTTGATGTTATATCAACTAGGTCTTTCTATTATTAAAACAGTTAAATAACACACTACATCTTATATGACATAATTTTAAATGAAAATTAAAAAAAAGAGTAAATATTAACATATAACTTTTATAAGTAAAACTAAAAAAAGATTGTAACATCCTAAATTTTAGGGCCTATGCATTTAATGGGTGAATATGTGGAATGAGTTAATTTAAAATATGTGGAATGAGTTAATTTAAGTGTTAGGGGCCCAAATTTTAAGTTTTAAGGAGCCCAAATCTTCTAATTTAAGTTTGTTAAATTTGGCATTAGGGATTAGGGAAGTGGATGGCACAAGACTAATTTTTTTGGGAATTTTACTATATTTATTCTATGTGGATAATAAGAAGATAAAGGCTATTATTTAGGGATTTAGTCTTTAAGGATAATAAGCAGATAAAGACTATTTTTGAGGAGATAATAGATTAAGATAAGGGAAAAGGGATGGAGCTATCATGTGTGGCAGTGTTGGCTAAAAATCAATCTCTGCTAAAAGGAGGAATCGATTTTCTATATAAAGAGGGGGTGTGCCGAAATTTTGGAAGCCTTTCTTTTATTTTCTTTTCTCATCTTCTTCCTCTCAAAAGCCGAAAACCACCATTTTCTTCACCCTTTCTTCCTCTCTAAAATTTCCTGGTTGGCCGAATCTTTTAACCTCTATTGTTATTTTTCTTCTAATCCCTAAAAGTTGAAATCACATCTCTATCATTCTATTCTTCTCCTTAATATTCATTGGCCAAATCTCTCTTAGCCATCTCTTCAATTCTTAAATCTTCTAAAAATCAAAATTCTTAGATCTCACCTCCTGAAGTTGTCAAATTTTCTTCAGTAAAGTCTGCTTTTGCCGAATCTGAAGAAAATAATAGGTATGTGTAACATCCTGATTTAGGGGTTGTTTGCAATTTAATTATTTTCTTGTGCTTGCTTGAAAAGAAATGAATACTATGATTACTTGACATGTTCTAAGGTCTAGTGATAACCTCGGGCTAGGCCCGACTAAGGGCTAGAAGTTTTTTTAGCACTTGAGAAGAGGAAGCTAAGTGAATGAGGCTTTAAAAGTTATTTGGTGCGAAGCATGACACAAGAAATCATGTGATAAGGTGGCTTGGGACGCTACCTAAGGATCTAGGAAAGATGCGGCAAAGGAGGGAGGTTCGAGCTGCCAAATTTGCACTTGGGAGTTTTATTTTATTTTTTTGCGTTATGAAGGGGGAGTTGGGCTAGGGAGGCCTTAAGAATAAATGGTAAGGGTTACGGACATGAAAGTCGAATTGGTAAAGTGGCTTGGGGCCGCCACTTAGGGCCTTGGTGAATTTCGCCCAAGCAAGGGGGAGGAGGACTCAAGTTCGAGTCACGATGATAGCATAAGGATTTTTCTTTTATTTTTACAAGTTGGCGCCATGAAGAGGGAAGAGTTGGACGGCAATTGGGACTTTGGAAAGGATGGGATAAGCCTTTCTTTTTGATAATTTTGGCTAAGAAGGGAAGATAAAGGTAAGATTTATTTTTAGAATTTTGAGAAGAGATATGATGGCCGAATGAAGGACTCTAGGGGCTTGAGTTTCGGAATTGAAGGGAACCTAGGGAGTGTTTTCGACTAAAACACCCCTTTTCTTCTATTTTTTCCTTATTGCTCAAACCGAAACCTCACAAAGCAACCCCCATCCTTGTTTCTTCTCTTCCTTTTCCCAATATTTGCCGAAAGTCCATACTACTCCATATTCTTCCATCCTCTCTATTTGTTCCCAAAAGTCAAAAGCTCGTTGTTTTTCCCAATGTTCATCAAAGAGGTTTGGTCGAATACCCTTAGCCCCAGGCTCTCCTCTCTCACACGCAATTTAGCCTTCATTGAAGTATCGAAAGCAAGTTCTTCCTTGTTGGAAGCATAGCCGAATCTTTGGTAAGCCATTCCTCCTCTATTTTTTTTCTTTTTCTAGTATAGATCCATATTTAAAAGAGAACCTCACTCGTGCTCTTTAATGATAGCCAAAAACTTAAGCATCAATAGGGTGGGCCGAACCTTGGTGATTGAAGGTCGAACCTGTCCATAAGGGAGGACTTTAGCCAATTGAAGGAAGCTTTCGTGATTTGATTCCCTAAGATAATGTGGTAAGTAATATTCGGCCAAAGGCCTTGATTAAGCATATATGTGCAAACCGAATCTAACAAAAGTTTTGGTAGGGATCTTGACAAGACAAGTGACAATTTTGGGATTTTGATAGGTAAGGTAAGAGGTTGTTGATATTCGGTCATGGGCTATATATATGGTATTTAAAAGTTAACCGATTGTGTGCCATGGATCTAGGGGCTAATCGGCCAAGGAAAACAAAGGCTTCCGGGATTTAAACTCACTTTGGTAAGTGATAGTAAGTTTCAGCCTAAGGCCATATTTCAGGTACAATTAATCCTTCAGGATTATTAGTATAACCGAATGGCTATTAGATCTAAAAGTATGTGTGTTGGCTGATTGTAGGGGGAAACAACCTCTCGGGGTTTTGCTAGTATAGTTCGGGATTTGCTAGTCTCACGAGTAAATAGGTGTGTAAAACTCTTACACACTTTATTAGTTAGCATTGCTATTATGTTATGATTTAATCTTTGTGGTAGTGATTTGCTTGTGGACATGAGCATGGATTCCTGTAAGTCACTTGTGATTTAAAATCATATGGATGACATGATGGGTAATATGCTATGCCATGACTTATAAGCATGATTTATGATAATATGTTAAGCATGATGTAACATCCCAAAAATGGGGTTATTTGGAATTTAATCATTTTTCTTATGTATGAATTGTTGAGATATTATTTATGGAATAATAGAGTTAATTAAAGGCCTTGAGTTGGCTCGGAATGGTAGAAATAAATACATTATTTGCTTTAAAGGTGGATAGCCTTAGTGGTTAGGGGTTATAAGAATAAATAAGGGAGCTTTGTCACAAAATAAGTCTTGGAAAAGTGGCAAAGGGAGGCCACTTAAGTGTTGCAAGTGACGCCACCAAGGGAGCAAGGAGAGCCTTGGTTGAGTCACAAAATCCTCTTTTTGGCATTATGTTGACGCATAGGAAGGAGAGTTTCTTCTCTTTTAAACTCTTTTATTATGAGATAATTAAGGATTTTGTTTAATATTAATTTTCAAGGATAATTAGGATGATATTAGTTTATTTCGATAAACAAAATAAAAGGTGATAAAGGAGATACTAGTTGATTTATTAGTTGATTTAATTGGGATTAATTCAAATTATTTTGAATTTACTCAAACAAGTGGCTTGGAGTGATTCAAGGAAGATTGATGGATTTTGGACTCTTGGTTGAAGAGTTGACGGCAAGGCTACTAGGGGAGTGCCAATGCTTATAAAAACACCCACTTGATCACTTGTTTTCTTTTTTCCAAGTTTGCTAGCCGAATCTCCAAACCCTCTCTTCTTATATTTTTCCTTTTTCCTCCTCTCCAAAAACCTTGGTGAAACCTCTTTGCTTCTTCCATTGTCAATTCCCATCCTCAAATCCTTCTTCTTTATTTCCTACTAGCCGAATCATCTATTCCCTATTTACCTTTCTTCTTTCTTTTATCATCAAAAGTCCACCTTGTTTTAAACCACCCCTAGTCAATCTAATTTCTATCAAAGTGTCAAATCCTTTTCTTTAAACTCTACTTGGCCGAATTGTGTGCATGAGAAGTAGGCATCCTTTTTTTTTGACGATCTCAGAAGGTAAGGGTCTTAGGCCGAATGCTTATATATTATTTGTATCTCATTATGTCGGCTTTGGTAAAGATAGGTATGGGTTTCGGCAACTATTGATTAAGAATGCTAATCATAGATTAAACCAATCCGCTGTAGGATCTTCGGGATTTGGAGATAAGCAAGTAAGTTTGCCAACGTTAGTCAATCAATCTTCGGTAAGGATTTACATATAGATTGGTGTTCATTTAAAAAGGGCTATGGTTATTAATATTGACCGATTGTAGTTTGTGAACCAGATTCGTGATTTGGGCACCGAGGCTAGTATTCAAAGAGACTAGGTAAGGATTCGGGTACAAAAGGTTACCCCTTTAAATTCCTTGGATTGGCCGAATAGGCCATAGGGCTAATCCCATGGTTGGCCGAATGTAGGTACAAAGAGATCTAAGGTGGTCGACTCCTTCATTCGGGATTTAGATCACTCAGTGGTGACAGGTGTGTACATACACACATATAATTTGTTGATATGCTGTTTGTTGTGAATGCTAACTTGATTTTTATGTAGCATTGATAATATACCATATCGGTATAGTTGGCAATTCGGGTAAGTCCCTGAAAATGTGTATTTGTTATTTGATGCTTTTGGTAAGCATGATGCATTGATACATGAGATTTAAGTATGTGATTGATGCGGGATTGATGAGTGGAGGGGGTAGTATTATCGTGCCGACGGGCACCAGTGTTTTGGTAACACACCGTGACTATATGTCACCAGAGGTTTGGTACCTCCAGAGGTTTGGTACCTCATAGCGACTTGTCCCTGTGGTTAACACCACCGTGGGTTGGCCCCACTTGAGATATGGGATCGTCTGCCAGTGATTTGGTATCACACGATGGGTTGGCCCCATCAAAGGATTTGTGTCTACGGACACGGTGTTTTGGTAACACATTGTGACTATATGTCACCGTGATTTGGCACCACCGGTGGTTTGGTACCACAACGGTGAGCGAGTGGCATTTGGATGGCTAGGACGGAATTAAATATTCGCATATTAATTGTTATGTGTTGTGTATGAAAAATGTTTTAAATCGGGAAGGGTTACATCTCGAGTCTTGGTGACTCACCTTCTCCATTATTTTTTTCCGGTGATGCATAGATCGCGATTTGGAGTGGAGGGACTTGAGGAGGCCATGCGGTGGATTTAAAATTTAATGGACTTTAATTTGATTATTTTAAATTTTGTTATTGGGTTGTTTTAATTTGGATGTAATAAGGCCTCATTATACTTTAGTTATTTTCTTATATGTTGGACATTTTCTTTACTATAAATTTGAACCACACGTTTTTCTAAATTAACACGAAAAATGTTTTATCGTGCCATCGGGCACATCTGAAGTTTGTTTAATAACTTGACTTAATTAAATTTTCGAATTTAGACTAAGTATGATTTCAACAAGATAGCTTAAAACGAGAAGTTTTCAACAAATCTTAAATTGGTTTTGAAATGGGTTTCAAAAAAATTTCTCCGTAACGACCCATATTCGGTCCTAACGTTTGGGCCGGGTTTGGGCTGTTACAAATTGGTATCAGAGCCCAGTTCAAAACTCGGCTGTGGGGGCCCAAGGCCCAAAAATGTTTTAGTAGGCCTTATTAATTGATTTTGGGTTTTAAAGAAGATGGCTGAGTCTCAGACCGATCCGCCTGTAAGTACATCTAAACCTCTTTGTGAAATATATTCTGTAGAAGGGTAGGAAGCATGGAACGTAGATAGACTTATAGGAACTTGAACCCTAGGATTAGATTACTCAGACACACAAACAGAACATAAGACTTAAAGAACGAAACCAACCTATGACTTAGTCACTGAGCTAGGGTGTGGTAACCCTCAGACGCATGTCTCAGGATTGGATCAGGAAGAGCCACAGTATTTAAGCATCCGAGTGACTCACCACCTCTTCGCAGAATCCTACCAGTGCGAGCTTGGGTTCACCCTAACCTGGAGGGCTCATGGTGTGGTAACTCTCTGTGCATGTCTAGAAAGGTTCGGTGGGAGCTTGGTATTTAAGCAGTCCGTGTGACTCACCTCCTCTCCACACGAAACCTGCCTGGTGCGTAGCTTGGGTTCACTCTGACCAAGAAGGCTCGGTCATAGGCTAAAGCATAATGACTAAAACCCGAAAGGGAATTAGCCTTGATTTTCGAAAAAAGAAAGGAAACAACAAAACTTGGTCTTAAAACTTTTCAAATCACTCCTTCAAAAGTAAGAACAACTCTTTTTACAATGTTTTCCCCGAAAAGTTTGATTTGTGGAAAATTACGAAAATGCCCTTAGGGGCAAAATTACTAAAATACCCTTGGTTCATAAAACATCAACTCAATGATTTTGTCCAAAAATTTTAACTACTTCTCAAATATTCAACTCAGCTTTGGAAATCATCAATGAAACACTTTGGTTTTGGAAAATTACGAAAACGCCCTCAACGTGTAAAATTACCAAAACGCCTACGAGTACAAAATTTTTGCAACATCACCGCTTTAAGAAAGAAAAATTCTCAAAAGGACCTCGAGTTTTACAATGGTTAAAACACCCTTGATTTACAAAAATTACAAAATTACCCCTAGAGGACAAAATTACCAAAATACCCCTGGTTTTCGAAATAATGCCATAACTTCAAACCTTATCAATTTTTAATGATACCCTCCAGTATTGGGAATTGCAAAAACAACCTACTTTACTAAAGTTTTAAAATCTCTTTTATTACGAAAATACCCCTGTAGGAAAATGACGAAAATGCCCCTGGGTTAGAAATGGGCAGAAATGTCCGAAGAGCGAATAGGTATGGAAAGTATTAGGGAATGGATGCAAGAACCTCCTTGTGTGAACTAAGATAGAAGACTGAAACCTTGTTTGCACGGAAGAATCTCTAATTAAAATTTTTTCATAAAATTTCTTCGCGAGTAATGAAGTGGAACAAACGCTAATACATAAAATTTCTCTTAATCAGAATAAAAGCGCAGTAGATAGAATGAGTTCTAGAGGACGTGGACGCCGTGGACGCGGTAGGGGTAGGATGACCGTGTCGGAACCCGTTAGGTCGGGGCAAGGTTCTGAAAATGATGTACCACCGCCACCACCACCTCCAATTTTGGAGGCGGAGGAGCGAGATCGAGGACGGGAGGAGGCGATGCGCAAGCGGTGTTGCAGTACTCAAATTGGTGGTCAATGGTGGAAATTTAGAGCTCAAAATCTGTCCCGAGCTTAATTCGGTCCAACTGAGCCGAGGTGTTCCGGATGTGTCGAGTGGCACCAGTGTAGCGAATCTTGGCCGAGTCAACTGAAAGGATCATGGATGATCTTGACTTTGACCGAGGAGAAAACCGAAAGGGGTCAGATCGTTTCTAAAGGATGAGGCGTCGCTGGTGGTGACGATTCGAGATGGCGCTACTGAGATGATTTGACTTGGGAATATTTCAAAACCGCCTATCGGAAGAAGTATGTGGGCACCGTTATATACAGATGCTCGAGGAAAGCCTTCAAGGGTTAGTGCAAGGAACCAAGTCAAGAGCGGAATATGAGGCAGAGTTTTAAGATCGAGTAGGTATGCTAGAGGCATCGTAGCTCTCGAACACGAGCCGGGCCTAACTGCATAGACCGCATCAGCCGCCTTGCATCTGCATTTCTCTATTACCATTGCCTCGACCGGTGCACCTTGACCACGACCAGCCCCATTACCACCACGACACGGTCCACGACCTCTCGGTGGTCACGATTACCTCGGCCGGTGTGCATCATTATTACGGACTTCTTGAGTCGTATCCATTCGTCGAGGACAACTTTTGTATCGATGTTCCATTGAACCGCATTTGTAGCATGCACCCGTTTTCCTCCAAAGATTCCCCAAAATGCCTTTTCCCACACTCGGTACAATCTCGACTTCGATTATTTGCTCTGGGGTTCGCTTGAACCGATTCATCATTTCGGGTTTCTTCGGAATCTCTTGGAAGAACCAGGTCATTGTCTCTCTCTTGTTTCGGATCTTTCTGCTCGCTGCTCGAAGTTCTTAGCCTCTTGGCTATTTTGGCCTTCTCCACAAGAGTCGAAAATTTCTAACTGTCATGCGGAGCAATCGTAACCCTCACTCATCATTAAGTCCATCCTCGAAACGCATACAACGTTCATGATCTGTTGCTACAATTGTCCCGCATAACGGCTCGGACGAAAACTCGACTTCATATGTTGCCACGGTCTTACTTCCTTGGACAAGATTGAAATTCCTTCCTTCGGCATCTACATAGCTCGTTCGGACGATTTTCCTTGGAAGGCGGCTTTAAAGAATTCCCGATTAATCGCTGCGGCTTCAGTGTTCTCTCTCAAAGCGATGAGCCACCACCGTACGCCTCATCTCTCAATAAGGATACAGCCCTCTCGGTTTTTGCTCAGTGCATTCCATATCATCCATAATCCGTTCCACGCCTTTGAGCCGTGATTCGCCACATTTGGAGCTACACCGAGACTCCTCGAAAACTTCGCATTATTCGCCTTAAGTCGCTCGAAATTGACCCACGAGTTGTTGGCCCAATTCTAGTTCCAGCGACCCTTTCCAAGACTCGTAGCATTGCTTGAGTCAATGCATGATCTTCTTCCATGTGATCGCGTGATCCGGTCTCACTTTCTATTGATGCTGGTCGCCCACTTCGGCATATGATTTGGTGCTTCAAATAGTAGCACCTCGGCCTCTACCACGGCCACGTCTACCGCGCCCACGACTCACGCCCTCTTGTACTCATGATTGCTTGTTCGTTTATCCGATTACAAGTTTTATGAATCGAATTTTGTTTGGTGTTTATTAACGATATTTTATGAGATTTGAGATATAAAGTTGTTTTTCTAACGTGTCCTATAGTCTCAATCTCTCAGGTTTTCACATCTAAAACTAGAAGTTCTAGAGTATTCCTATGATCATATCATAGTAATCATTTAAGCGAGATATACTTACTTGACTTGTTGCGGATGCTTGTGGTGCCATCGATCTTTAAAATACCATTGAGCATTTTCATACAAAATTATTTTTGAACCCAAACCACGCCCTGAAGTTTTTGAAACTGGCTCGATACCACTAAATGTAACACCCCAAACCCGGTCTATGCGTTGAGACTAGATTTGGTTTGTTACATGATTCAACTATTCTTAAATCCTTAATGAGTTGAAAACTACAATATTGTTTACGAGTTTAAAATTTGTAGAGTATTAGATTTTGATAAATATTTAAAACATTAGTTGAAAATCATTGTATTATCTAAAACCGTTAGGAAATTTGTTAAAGAGTTAGCAAGAAAAAGAATTATTTATAAAAGAATTCCTTATACTTTGAAAACCCAAGTTCATTTTAGTAAAGCATCATAAATCACATTCCATGATTTAAAAGCCCAAATAAAGTTTAAATTCAACAACACATAAAATCCATAAGTTATTTATAGAGGCCATTTATTACAACATCCCAAAATAGTAAAATAATAATTAAAAGTTCGAATTTAAATAACCCTTATTTAGCGAAGATGGCCTCCACGAAGTCATCCTCATTTCAAGTCCACATCGGTTTCCATTACCCGAGATGGAAAGAAATTAAAGGGTGAGTTACTTAGAACTCAAAGTGTGTAACTCACTTACCACCATTATTGGGCCGATTGTCAAGATATTATGTTGGGCTTGAGCCCAATCCAATTCAACAATATAACATGAATTTAAAATAATTAATAATGCATGAAAATGAAATTCCAACCCAAACCTAATAACCATCCGCTAACACCCCTGCATCAACCATCACACCTGTGGGGATCAAGTCAACCCACCCCGCCATCACACCAATCGAGGCATTAAGCCTTTTATAATTGTGGCATAGCCACCGAACTAGAGGCAATAAGCGATATTGTGGCGAAACCAAGAACTAGAGGCAATAAGCCGATATTGTGGCGAAACCACCGAACTAGAGGCAATAAGCCGATATTGTGGCGAGCCACCGAACTAGAGGCAATAAGCGATATTGTGGCGAAACCACCGAACTAGAGGCAATAAGCCGATATTGTGGCAATCGGCCATTCTTCTTCATAAATCCCACCCATGCAATTATACATGTACTTTAAAAATATAAAATTTATTATCAATACATAACATGGTGGGTTTTATCAATGACATTTCATTTGGCCCATAATTATAGCAATTTATCCATTTAGCAATTTAGTGGGCTTTGGCCCATTTACCAAACTAGAGCGTTTTGGCTAAATTTTAACGAACTAGAGTATTTATGGCCCAATTTATCGAACTAGAGTATTTACGGCCCATTTTCACGAACTAGAGTATTTACGCCCATTTTCACGAACTAGAGTATTTACGGCCCATTTTCACGAACTAGAGTATTTACGACCCATTTTCACGAACTAGAGTATTTACGCCCATTTTCACTAAACATCAAATTTTCATAATATCAATTAATTTCTTGGAGGCGTTTGAAATTTTCACGATTTAGTCGCTTTTCGTATTTCGTCAAAATATCAATTTTGTGCTTTTACCGATCTAGTCGCTTTTTACGATTTTTCTACCATACCGAAATTTGACATACAACCCTAAAATAATGAGGGTGAAATTACACACCTCGATACCGTGAGTATTATCCTTCTCGCTCCTCGGCACCTAAAATATATTTCGATTCGTTAGACAACTAATTCATAAAAATAATCTTATTTGTTAATGGATCCAAAATCTTACCTCTTGATTTTGAATCACTTGATTTTCGGTTTTCTTCGTTTATCGATTCACTAGTCACGAGAATCCACCAACGATAACGGCTCGAGGTTCGTACTACTTCAAATAATGGACTTCTTTGGAAGATGGCCCACAACCCGTGTAAAATCCGAATGCAGAAACCGCTCTTCGTTTGAATGGGGATTTACAGATCCACCCTCTTACGATAACTAAACACCGCCTTTTCTTCCCTATCTTGACAGTCTTCAAGATCCAAAAGAATTTAGTTAGTTCTAAAATAATATCAATAATACTAGAGATTTAAAAGTAGGATTTCCTTACCAAAATGAAACGTTTCCTACGTTTCCACGATTCTCCGATCACTTGAATTCCAATCTCGTTATTGCACTAAATAATAACGAAATAAACGTTATTAGTATGAATGCTATATCAATCCAAAAGACTCTCAAAAATCCTATGATATTCGCCATAATATCACTAATCAATAAATCAAAAAAAATGGAGAGAAACCCTTACCTACTTCCCGGACGAAAAGCAAGATTAAGAATGATGTTTAATTGATGGAAGATTCGGCTATAAATGATTAAGAATGGAAAAATAATTTTTGGCTTATAGGCACAATAACATTCGGCCAAGAGAGTGAAGATGGAGAGAATTTTCGATTGAAAAAGAAATAGTATAAGAACGAAAGGATGATGGTGATGATGTTTTGATTTCAAGGAGATTAGAAGAAAAAGAAAAGAAAAATAAGAACTTTAGGTGCTGGTATATTCGGCCATGGCAAAGAAAAAAGAAAAGAAATTGATTTTGGTATAGGTGATTTCAAGACAAGAAGAAAGAGGCACAAGAATTGGTTATCAAGATAAGAAAAGGAATGACCAAATGGTCACAAAACTTTGGCTTAACCAAGTGCAAAATTCGGCCAAATAGGGATATTGAAAGGAGAGGAATAAAATTTCGCACAAAGTGCAAAGGTTAACCAAAGAGAAAAGAATGAGATTTTTGCCAACTAACAAAATTTTGGCTCTCCTCCCCTACCAATATTGCCGTCCAGCCTATGGTCAATTGGCCATTATTTCTTTCCAAATTTTCCCTAGATAAGTGCCTTATGTCCCCCTATCTTTCCTTAAACTTTTGATTCCATACCATATGTTAGTTGTTACCTTAATCTCTTGATACACTAACCAAAAATACATGGTCAACACCTTCCTTATATGTCCCTTGCCGACACTTCATAGCCATGAGCAGAAAATTAAAACAAAAATTTTATCTAGGTGCTATACAAGGGATTGAACCTCTTCCTCTTACTTGAACCCATAAGCCATTCTCCACCATGCCATATGCTCATTTTATGACACTTTAAGCACATAATTTAGCTTAAGTCTTAATCACCTTTGTTTCACTTCAATAAATTCCCAATAATAAATTTTATTCTTCTCCAATTTATGCTTTACCTCTCTAGGACTTTAATAAACACTAAAATAAAAGAAAAAAAAAAAAAAAAAAAATTTTCCTTTAACATCTAAACACCAAAATCATGCCAATTTAAATACTCGGATTTTAGGGTGTTACACTACATCTTATATGACATAATTTTAAATGAAAATTAAAAAAGAGAGTAAATATTAACATATAACTTTTATAAGTAAAACTAAAAAAGATTGTAACATCCAAATTTTAGGGCCTATGCATTTAATGGGTGAATATGTGGAATGAGTTAATTTAAAATATGTGGAATGAGTTAATTTAAGTGTTAGGGGCCCAAATTTTAAGTTTTAAGGAGCCCAAATCTTCTAATTTAAGTTTGTTAAATTTGGCATTAGGGATTAGGAAGTGGACTGCACAAGACTAATTTTTTGGGAATTTTACTATATTTATTCTATGTGGATAATAAGAAGATAAAGGCTATTATTTAGGATTTAGTCTTTAAGGATAATAAGCGAGATAAAGACTATTTTGAGGAGATAATAGATTAAGATAAGGGAAAAGGATGGAGCTATCATGTGTGGTAGTGTTGGCTAAAATCAATCTCGCTAAAGGGAGGAATCGATTTTCTATATAAAGAGGGGTGTCTTAGAAATTTTGGAAGCCTTTCTTTTATTTTCTTTTCTCATCTTCTTCCTCTCAAAAGCCGAAAACCACCATTTTCTTCACCTTTCTTCCTCTCTAAAATTTCTGGTTGGTAATCTTTTAACCTCTGTTGTTATTTTTCTTCTAATCCCTAAAAGTTGAAATCACATCTCTATCATTCTATTCTTCTCCTTAATATTCATTGGCCAAATCTCTCTTAGCCATCTCTTCAATTCTTAAATCTTCTAAAAATCGAAATTCTTAGATCTCACCTCCTGAAGTTGTCAAATTTTCTTGAAAGTCTGCTTTTTGCGAATCAAGAAAATAATAGGTATGTAACATCCCGATTTAGGGTTGTTTGCAATTTAATTATTTTCTTGTGCTTGCTTGAAAAGAAATGAATACTATGATTACTTGACATGTTCTAAGGTCTAGTGATAACCTCGGGCTAGGCCCGACTAAAGGCTAGAAGTTTTTTAGCACTTGAGAAGAGGAAGCTAAGTGAATGAGGCTTTAAAAGTTATTTGGTGCGAAGCATGACAAAAGAAATCATGTGATAAGGTGGCTTGGGACGCTACCTAAGGATCTAGGAAAGATGCTGCAAAGGAGGGAGGTTGAGTGCCAAATTTGCACTTGGGAGTTTTATTTTATTTTTTTGCATTATGAAGGGGGAGTTGGGCTAGGGAGGCCTTAAGAATAAATGGTAAGGGTTACGGACATGAAAGTCGAATTGGTAAAGTGGCTTGGGGCCGCCACTTAGGGCCTTGGTGAATTTCGCCCAAGCAAGGGGAGGAGGACTCAAGTTCGAGTCACGATGATAGCATAAGGATTTTCTTTTATTTTTACAAGTTGGCGCCATGAAGAGGGAAGAGTTGGACGGCAATTGGGACTTAGGAAAGGATGGGATAAGCCTTTCTTTTTGATAATTTTGGCTAAGAAGGGAAGATAAAGGTAAGATTTATTTTTAGAATTTTGAGAAGAGATATGATGGTAGAATGAAGGACTCTAGGGGCTTGAGTTTCGGAATTGAAGGGAACCTAGGGAGTGTTTTCACTAAAACACCCCTTTTCTTCTATTTTTTCCTTATTGCTCAAATCGAAACCTCACAAAGCAACCCCCATCCTTGTTTCTTCTCTTCCTTTTCCCAATATTTGCCGAAAGTCCATACTACTCCATATTCTTCCATCCTCTCTATTTGTTCCCAAAAGTCAAAAGCTCATTGTTTTTCCCAATGTTCATCAAAGAGGTTTGGTCGAATACCCTTAGCCCCAGGCTCTCCTCTCTCTCACGCAATTTAGCCTTCATTGAAGTATCGAAAGCAAGTTCTTCCTTGTTGGAAGCATAGCGAATCTTTGGTAAGCCATTCCTCCTCTATTTTTTTCTTTTTCTAGTATAGATCCATATTTAAAGAGAACCTCCTCGTGCTCTTTAATGATAGCCAAAAACTTAAGCATCAATAGGGTGGGCGAACCTTGGTGATTGAAGGTCGAACACATCCATAAGGAGGACTTTAGCCAATTGAAGGAAGCTTTGGGATTTGATTCCCTAAGATAATGTGGTAAGTAATATTCGCCAAAGGCCTTGATTAACATATATGTGCAAACCGAATCTAACAAAAGTTTTGGTAGGATCTTGACAAGACAAGTGACAATTTTGGGATTTTGATAGGTAAGGTAAGAGGTTGTTGATATTCGGTCATGGGCTATATATATGGTATTTAAAAGTTAACCGATTGTGTGCCATGGATCTAGGGCTAATCGGCCAAGGAAAACAAAGGCTTAGGGATTTAAACTCGCTTTGGTAAGTGATAGTAAGTTTCACCCTAAGGGCATATTTGGTACAATTAATCCTTGAGATTATTAGTATAACCGAATGGCTATTAGATCTAAAAGTATGTGTGTTGGCTGATTGTGAGGAAACAACCCTCGGGTTTTGCTAGTATAGTTCGGGATTTGCTAGTCTCACGAGTAAATAGGTGTGTAAAACTCTTACACACTTTATTAGTTAACATTGCTATTATGTTATGATTTAATCTTTGTGGTAGTGATTTGCTTGTGGACATGAGCATGGATTAGGGTAAGTCACTTGTGATTTAAAATCATTATGGATGACATGATGGGTAATATGCTATGCCATGACTTATAAGCATGATTTATGATAATATGTTAAGCATGATATGAGCATATTGGAAATGGGATTGATGAGAGGAGGATTATTCTCATGGACATGTCACCATTGGTTTTGACCACAAGATGGGTTGGCCCCATCGGTTTAATTGTGACTTTGGTCACAATGGTTTTGACCACACCGCTGATATAAATTGTGACTAAGTCCTAGTGCTTTGGTACCACCAGTGGTTTTGACCACATATTAATAATTGTGACCTATGGTCATTAGTGGTTTTGACCACACGATGAATTGGCCCCATCACTTGATTTGTGACTCCGGTCACCAGTGGCTTTGACCACCAGTGGTTTTGACCAGACGAGGTAGTTAAATGAGTATGGATGGTTAGTTTGGGTTGCATGATTGCATGTTTTACTAATATTTTGTGTATGAGTTTGCACTTCCGGGTTAGGGATTTATACACTGAGTCTTGGTGACTCACCCCTTCCCATATCATTTTGCAGATGAGTAGATCGCGGAGATGGAGCCGGAGAGGACTCGAGGCGACCATGCTTGATTCTTTGGATTTAGAATTTTATTTAGTACAGTTTAAGTTTATTTATTTCTAAATTTTTGGTTTGGATTGTAATAAGGCCGCTAATAATTATTTTGGGTGTTTAAGTAGTTGTTAAATTTCATTCCTACTATTTTCTAATAAAACTATAAATTGTTTAAATAAATCGGTTAAGAGTGATGTTTTCAAAATGGGAAATTTTTACGAGTTTTTCAAAGATGTTACCATCGGGTAGCAAAGTTCACTAAGTTAACAATGACTCTGATGATTTTAAAAATTGAAATGATCAAATATTTTCAAAGGGTTCCAACTCAACCATGTTTGTAAAATCAATCCCACCTGAAGTTTTCTTTTCAGACACCGTTTTATAACTTTAACAATATTTTTTAGATTTTCACCAGATAATCAAAATATTTCAAAACATTTTTACTCCGTGACATACCAGATTCGGTCAGGGCTCATCGACGGGTTTGGGGTGTTACATTTTTGGTATCAGAGCCCAGTTCAAAACTCGACTGTGGGGGTGCAGGGCCCAAAATATTTTGGTAGGCCTCTGTGAAATATTGTGAAATGGTTTTTAGTTTGAACAGCATGGCATCGAGTCTCCGGCACCTATCCGCCCAGGTAAGTACTTCTAACTACTATATGACTATTATCTGTAGAGGGGTAGAAATGGAACGTAGATAGTATGATAAGTATATGAACCTTAGGACTAGCTTACCCCAACAATCACATAAGACTTTAAATGCTTAATTAAATAAACCTATGACTAAGTCGTCGGGTTAGAGTGTGGTAACCCTTGTGCGCATGTCTAGGATTGGATCCGAAAGAGCCTAGTACTTAAGCAGTCCTAATGACTCACCTCCTCTTCGCAGGAATCCTACCTGGTGCGTAGCTTCGGTTCACCCTAACCAGAAGGACTTATTCATAGGCTAAACCCTAACTAAAACCCGAAAGGGAACTAGCCGTATTTTCATAAAAACCCTAGTTTTAAAACTCTTAAAATTCCTTTTTAATGTGTGAGAACTATTGTTTTACAACATTTTTCTGAAAAAAAATTTTTCGATTTGTAGAATTACTAAAATACCCCTAGGGGTAAAAATTACAAAAAATGCCCTTAGTTTATTAAATGTTCAACTATCCAACAGTCTTTCCAAAATTTCCTCATTTTGTAAAAGTGTTTAAAAACCCTTTTTTTTTGCAAACGTCCAAAGTACCTTGATTTTAAAAAATTACAAAATTGCCCCTAACCTACAAAATTACCAAAATGACCCTGATTTTCAAAATTTTTGCAACACCATCAACTTGGAAAAAAAATTCTCAAAAAGAACCCTCAAAGTTTTGCAACATTTGGAAATACCCCGGAACCATCAAACTTTACAAAGTTACCCTGGTTTATTACCAAAATACCCCCGAGCTTCAAAATCACCGAAATATCCCCGAATTTTAATATTTTTCAAAATACCCCGGGAATTTAAAATTTCCAAAATACATTTTAACAAAATCATCTGAGAACTTTTATTTTTGAAAAATTACAAAAATATCCCTGTAGGTTAAAATTACGAAAATACCCCTGGGTAGTGAAATGATGAAAATGCCCCTACACATTAGATATGGTCTGTGAATGTTGTTTGTGTGATGGATGTACTTAGAACTAGGAGATAAGCCTGAAACTGGAATTATAGGTAGATTCGACTTCGAAAGAATCACTTCAGAAACTATTCCTCATAAAAGTGCTCGTGGGTAAACAGTGAACAGTATTAATAATGCATAAAATTCTTAATCAGATAAACGCAAGCTAGAAGAATGAGTACAAGAGGTCGTGGACGTCCACCGCGTGGCCGTGGTAGGGGTAGGATGACCTTTCAGAGCTAGCAGGGTCTGGTCATGGGTCTGGAAATGTGATGCCAGATCTGCCGGCGGCGAAAATTGAGTTTTAAGATCAGACTAGTGGTAATGATGTAGTATCCCAAGATGTACTACGAGTGTTGGAACGAGTTGTCGAGGCAGGCGCAGGTGCAGGAGCCCGTAAATTCGTGGTTGAATGACTCCGGGCTAACGGATCAGAAGTGTTTAGAGGAGTCTCTGGAGTGGCACCTAGTACGGCGGAGTATTGGTTGGAATCAACTGAGAGGATCATGGATGACCTGGATTTTACAGCTGAGGAAAAGCTGAAGGGTATAATCTCTCTACTTCGGGATGAGTCATATCAGTGGTGGCTCACCGTAAGGGATGGAGCGATGGCGGAGGATCTCACATGGGAATTCTTTAAGGCCAGCTACCAAAAGAAATACGTAGGAACTAGCTACATGGATGCGCAGCAGAAGGCTTTCTTGAACCTGGTTCAGGGTAATAAGACAGTGGCAGAGTATGAGGCTGAATTTCTCCGGTTGAGCAGGTATGCTCATGGTATTGTGGGTACCGAGCATGAACGCTGTGTCAGATTCGAGGATGGGCTAAGAGATGAGCTAAGGATGATGATAGCTCCACAACAGGAATGGGAGTTCGTTGTCCTAGTAGAGAAGACTAAGGTTGCTGAAGGGGTAAGACAGTCTGTTAGGCGGAATCAGGATAGGGGTTGGAATAAGAGGAGCTCTGGATCTTCGAGGTTCTCTTGTAATCAGCAGAAGAAGACGAGGTATGGTGGGTCAGATCAAACTACTAGGCCTGCTGCTGCTGCTAATCCTCAATGGCCGCCACGGTGTGCTCGGTGTGGGAAGTCTCATACGGGGGAGTGTTAGAATGGTAATCGGGGATGTTTCGAATGTGGATCCATGGAACATCGAGTTAGGGATTGTCCGAAAAAGGCAGCTAGGCTAAGGTTAGAAGGTCAGGATCGTGCACCGAATAGGAGGGATAATTAATAGCCACCGAGAGGTCATGGTGTAGGAAGAGGAGGTAATGGTGCCGACAGAGGTCGTGGGGCACCGAGGGGAGGTACCGGTGGTACTGAGGCTAGGCAACCTAGTTTGGTCTATGCCGCGAGGCGTCGGAGGAGGGCGATGTACCGGACGTTATAACCGGTATGTTCTTGATCTTTGGAGTACCTTATAGTACCTTAATTGATATTGGCTCAACCCACTCATACATTGCTAGTAGCGTAGTGGAAACTCTACACTTAGACTCTGAGCTTACTTCTAGGAAGATGACTATATTAAGCCCTCTAGGTCACTCTGTAGAAGTAAACTCCATAGGAATGTACCCCTAGAACTCCAAGGGGTCGTGTTTTTGGCTGACTTGATGAAACTACCATTTTAGGAGTTCGATCTAATTCTCGAGATGGATTGGCTAGTAAAATATCAGGCTAGCCTGGATTGCGCAACTAAGCGCATGGTATTAAAGACCATGGAAGGAGAAGAGGTGTTGATGATAGGTAAAAGGAGAGATTACCTATCTAATCTGGTGTCTGCATTTAAGGCAGAAACGATGGTTAGGAAGGGTTGTGAAGCATATGTAGTGCATGTCTATGCTTTGGAAGCTAAGGGTACAGCTGTGAGGGATGTCTGGACCGTAAGGGATTATGTTGATGTGTTTCCAGAAGAACTCCTGGGTTTACCTCTGGATCGTGAGGTTGAATTTGGTATAGATTTGTTACCCAGAATCGCGCTAGTATCTATAGCTCCGTATCGGATGGCGTCGAAAGAATTGGCAGAGTTGAAGGCTCAGATCCAGGAATTATTGGATAGAGGGTTCATTCGACCAAGTGTATCACCTTGGGGAGCTCCAGTGCTTTTTGTCAAGAAGAAGGATGGGACAATGAGAATGTGCATAGACTATCGACAGCTGAACAAGCTAACAATAACGAATAGGTATCCTTTGCCCAGGATTGATGATTTGTTCGACCAACTCAAGGGAGCATCGGTGTTCTCTAAGATCGACCTTAGGTCAGGGTACCATCAGCTTAAGGTGAAGGAGGCTGATATCCATAAGACGGCATTCTGTACTCGGTATAGGCACTACGAGTTTCTGGTAATGCCTTTTGGTTTGACGAATGCACCAGTCGCGTTTATGGACATGATGAATCGGGTTTTCCAACCCTATCTGGATTGGTTCATCGTGGTGTTCATAGACGACATTTTGGTGTACTCGAAGTCTGAGGAGGAGCATGACACACATCTTCATGTGGTTCTGCAAGTTCTAAAGGAGAAACAGTTGTACGCCAAATTCAGCAAGTGTGAGTTCTGGCTTAAGGAGGTAACTTTCCTTGGGCATGTTGTTTCAGCTGAGGGAATCAGGGTGGATCCCCGTAAGATTGAGGCAGTATTAGAGTGGAAACCACCAAAATCGGTTACGAAAATTCAGAGTTTTCTGGGGTTGGCAGGATATTATAGGAGATTCGTGGAAAATTTCTCCTTAATCGCAGCACCATTGACTAAGCTGCTGAGAAAAGGAGTTCCGTTTGTGTGGTCTGAGAAGCAGCAAGAGAGTTTCGATAAGCTAAAGAGGATTTTGACAGAAGCACCAGTTTTATTTGTTAGAAGTATCGAAAGCAAGTTCTTCCTTGTTGGAAGCATAGCCGAATCTTTGGTAAGCCATTCCTCCTCTATTTTTTTTCTTTTTCTAGTATAGATCCATATTTAAAAGAGAACCTCACTCGTGCTCTTTAATGATAGCCGAAAACTTAAGCATCAACAGGGTGGGCCGAACCTTGGTGATTAAAGGTCGAACCAGTCGATAAGGGAGGACTTTAGCCGATTGAAGGAAGCTTTCGAGATTTGATTCCCCAAGATAAGGTAGTAAGTAATATTCGGCCAAAGGCCTTGATTAAGCATATATGTGCAAACCGAATCTAACAAAAGTTTTGGTAGGGATCTTGACAAGACAAGTAACAATTTTGGGATTTTGATAGGTAAGGTAAGAGGTTGTTGATATTCGGTCATGGGCTATATATATGGTATTTAAAAGTTAACCGATTGTGTGCCATGGATCTAGGGGCTAATTGGCCAAGGCAAACAAAGGCTTCCAGGATTTAAACTCGCTTTGGTAAGTGATAGTAAGTTTCAGCCTAAGGCCATATTTCAGGTACAATTAATCCTTCGGGATTATTAGTATAGCCGAATGGCTATTAGATCTAAAAGTATGTGTGTTGGCTGATTGTAGGGGGAAACAACCTCTCGGGGTTTTGCTAGTATAGTTCAGGATTTGCTAGTCTCACGAGTAAACAGGTGTGTAAAACTCTTACACACTTTATTAGTTAGCATTGCTATTATGTTATGATTTAATCTTTGTGGTAGTGATTTGCTTGTGGACATGAGCATGGATTCCGGGTAAGTCACTTGTGATTTAAAATCTGTTATGGATGACATGATGGGTAATATGCTATGCCATGACTTATAAGCATGATTTATGATAATATGTTAAGCATGATATGAGCATGTTGGAAATGGGATTGATGAGAGGAGGGGGATTATTCTCTATGGACTGTCACCAATGGTTTTGACCACAAGATGGGTTGACCCCATCAGTTTAATTGTGACTTCGGTCACCAGTGGTTTTGACCACACCGTTGATATAAATTGTGACTAAATCCCAGTGGTTTGGTACCACCAGTGGTTTTGACCACATATTAATAATTGTGACCTATGGTCATCAGTGGTTTTGACCACATGATGGGTTGGCCCCATTACTTGATTTGTGACTCCGGTCACCAATGGTTTTGACCACCAGTGGTTTTGACCACACGGGGTAGTTAAAGGAATATGGATGGTTAGTTTGGGTTGCATGATTGCATGTTTTACTAATATTTTATGTATGAGTTTGCACTTCCGGGTTGGGGATTTATACACTGAGTCTTGGTGACTCACCCCTTCCCATATCATTTTGCAGATGAGTAGATCGCGGAGATGGAGCCGGAGAGGACTCGAGGCGGCCATGCTTGATTACTTGGATTTAGAATTTTATTTAGTACAGTTTAAGTTTATTTATTTCTAAATTTTTGGTTTGGATTATAATAAGGCCGCTAATAATTATTTTGGGTGTTTAAGTAGTTGTTAAATTTCATTCCTAGTATATTTCTAATAAAACTATAAATTGTTTAAATAAATCGGTTAAGAGTGATGCTTTCAAAATGGGAAATTTTACGAGTTTTTCAAAGATGTTACCATCGGGTAGCAAAGTTCACTAAGTTAACAATGACTCTGATGATTTTAAAAAATTGAAATGATCAAATGTTTTCAAAGGGTTCCAACTCAACCATGTTTGTAAAATCAATCCCACCTGAAGTTTTCTTTTCAGACACCATTTTATAACTTCAACAATATTTTTCAGATTTTCAACATATAATCAAAATATTTCAAAATGTTTTTACTCCGTCACATACCAAATCCGGTCAGGGCTCGTGGGCCAGGTTTGGGGGTTCAGTATGTGTTGATTTTGAGTTTCCAATATTTCTTCGGCTTTTCAAAGTCCCTAGCCGGATGGCTATTTAGTGACTAATCAAGGGTTTTTCTTATTTTCGACATTTGGGATCTATAGTGGGGCCAATCGTATAGATCTCTAAGTTGTAGTTCAGTAACACTCAAATCCTGTTACCTTCGGGATTTCAAGGTAAGGAGATTTGTTTATTTTTAAATATATGAAATTGGGTAAAACACTAACTATGGCCGAAAATAGGAGAGGGCCTATTTTCACATCTTTTCAGCTTTTTGAGCAAAGTGGTAGATAGAAGGCAGTAAATCGATCTAGCAAAGGTATCGACAAAATCAGGTGTGTAACACTTTCCCACCATCTAAATCTGTTTGATTAATATATGATTATAAGTCTTATATGTTTTGATAAATGCCGAAATCTGGCATAATAGTGGAAACCCAAAAAGGGTAAAAGTAAAACATCAGGTTAGTGAATGTTCTGATTAAACGATATAAGTATATTGATTTTATGTGATTGCATGGGTTGGGTTTGATGAAAGGAGGAAGTTATATGTTGTAGCGGTTTTCACCGTGATCTATTGTAGCAGTTTTTACCGTGATCTGTTGTAGTGGTTTTTATCGTGATCTGATGTAGTGGCTACGGCCATGATCTGATGATGAGCAGCACGACTGCTATCAAGGCGTGTAGCGGTGTGGGTTGATTGTAGAAATCCCCAATGGTGTGAATGGTCGGTGCAGGCGTGTAGCGGATGGAAACCTAGGATTTGGGTTGGGCTTGCATATTATTTTTATTATGTATATTAATTCGATTATTTTAGTTGTATAGGGCTAATGCCCAAATCTAATGGTGCATGAGGGTTTACACATTGAGTCTCGCGACTCAACCAATTAATTAACATTTCAGGTAGCATTTAGTGCATCGGACCAGGCTGAGAGGAGCGCAAGGTGGTCATGCAAAAGAACATTTGGATTTAGCAAAAAGACTTTAGTTTATTAATATATATATATATATAATGGGTTTTAAATCTCGTTGTAATAAGGCCATGGGCCACTAGTTTATATTTTGTTTTATTATGGGCGTTTAGTATCTTTAGTTATTTACATTTTATTTTAATTGAACTAATGCATGTATTTAAATTTGGATTTTAATTCATAAAGGCATATTTTATTTAAACTATTAACTATTAATTTTTCCCGAATAAAGGGTTAAACATAAGAAAAATATTTTCTGAAAATACGACATGTTTTACAAAATTTCTTTAGTGACATACCAGATCCGATTGTAGTGTTTGGGCCAGGTTTGGGGTGTTACAAATTGGTCTCAGAGCCTGGTTCAAAACTCGGCTTTGGGAGTTTGGGCTCAAAACGTTTTCTAAAAATGGGCTTTTGAAACATGCATGTTTATAAATGATAATAGGTTTGTTAGCGGCATGGCACCTGCGTCTCCGGCCCAAGTCCGCCAGGTAAGTACTCTAAACCATTGTATGATATATATATATATATATGTGGGCTTTATGGGGTGTAGGCTAGTTTAATTAGACTTTGATGGACTATAGGCTTAACTTAAACAACTTTTAAATTCCATAAGACTTAATTTATCAAACAAACTCGTGAACTAGTCGTAGAGTTAGGGTGTGGAAACAGAATACGCATGTCTAGGAGTGGATCTGAGGAGAGCTTAGTATTTAAGAAGTCTTAGTGACTCACCTCCTCTTCACTGGAATCCTACCTGGTGCGCAGTGAATGTTCACCCTAACCATGAGGACGTGTTGACAGGCCAAAACTTATAATTAAAACCCGAAAGGGACCAGCCACCTGTTTTCTCACAAAATTGCTAAAATATCCTTATTTTGAAAAAAAATACCCATGATTTGCAAATATACCCCGATTTACAAAGTCAACAGAATTTTTCCCTAGAAAACAAAAACAACAACAACAACATCAAAATATCCCTGATTTGTAAAATTACCAAATTACCCTTGATTTGTAAATGACCAAAATACCCCTGATTGGCAAAATTACTGAAATATCCCCAAATTTTAAAATTACTGAAATACCCTTAAATTTCAAAATTATCGAAATACCCCTAAATTTCAAAATTACCAAAATACCCCAAATTTCAAAATTATCGAAATACCCTGGATTTATAAATTATCGAAATACCCTGGAGTTGCAAAATTACCGAAATACCCCCAAATTTCAAAATTATCAAAATACCCTCAAGTTAAAAATTACCAAAATACCCTTATTTCACCAGATCACCCAGAACCTTGTTTTGGAAAAAAATTACGAAAAATACCTCTATAGAATAAAATTACGAAAATACCCATGGGTAGTGAAACGACGAAAATACCCCTAGGTGGTGAATGTAAGTTTATAAGGCTGTTTTTATGTTTGATGTGTGCTGAATGTTGACTGAAGGTGAACTCTAGGACTAGGAAGTATCGACTTGAGAACTAAACCCGTAGATAGAATTGAATTGAAAGAACTACTATCGAAATGATTTTACATAAGATTGTTCATGTTAATAAGTGGGAAGAATTAATTATTCATAAAATTCTTAATCGATAAATGTCGATCGAAAGAATGAGTACAATGGGACGAAGACATTTCAGATCACGAATAATGGTGCGTACCTACCATAGTATACTAAGTGTTTATTTTGGCTTTAGAATTAGAGTCTTGCAATGAAAGCATAGTGGTGAGACTTAGGTAGTATGACTTCTAGTTAGTTGGAAATTTCGAGGACGGAATTTCTTTAAGGGGTAGAACTGTAACCTCCTAAATTTTTGGGCCTATACGTTTAATGGGTGAATATGTGGAATGAGTTAATTTAAGTGTTAGGGGCCCAAATTTTATGTTTTAAGGAGCCCAAATCTTCTAAATTAAGTTAGTTAAATTTGGCATTAGGGATTAGGGAAGTGGACGGCACAAGACTATTTTTTTTGGGAATTTTATTATATTTATTCTATGTGGATAATAAGCAGATAAAGGCTATTATTTAGGGATTTAGTCTTTAAGGATAATAAGTAGATAAAGACTATTTTTGAGGTGATAATAGATTAAGATAATGGAAAAGGGATAGGAGCTATCACATGTGGCAGTGTTGGCTGAAAATCAATCTCTTCTAAAGGGAGGAATCGGTTTTCTATATAAAGAGGGGGTGTGCCGAAATTTTGGAAGCCTTTCTTTTATTTTATTTTCTCATCTTCTTCCTCTCAAAAGCGAAAACCACCATTTTCTTCACCCTTTCTCCCTCTCTAAAATTTCTGGTTGGTAGAATATTTTAACCTCTATTGTTATTTTCTTCTAATCCCTAAAAGTCAAATCACATCTCTATTATTCTATTCTTCTCCTTAATATTCATTGGCCAAATCTCTCTTAGCCATCTCTTTAATTCTTAAATCTTCTAAAAACCAAAATTCCTAGATCTCACCTCCTGAAGTTGCCGAATTTTCTTCAGTAAAGTCTGCTTGTGCCGAATCTGAAGAAAATAATAAGTATGTGTCGATTTTGAGTTTCCAATATTTCTTCGGCTTTTCAAAGTCCCTAGCCGAATGGCTATTTAGTGACTAATCAAGGGTTTTTCTTATTTTTAGCATTCCGGGATCTATAGTGGGGCCAATCGCATAGATCTCTAAGTTGTAGTTCGGTAACACTCGAATCATGTTACCTTCGAGATTTCACGGTGAGGAGATTTGTTTATTTTTAAATATATGAAATTGGGTAAAACACTAACTATGGCCGAAAATAGGAGAGGCCCTATTTTCACATCTTTTCGGCTTTTTGAGTAAAGTGGAAGATAGAAGGCAGTAAATCGATTTAGCAAGGGTATCGACATAATCAGGTGTGTAACACTTTCCCACCATCTAAATCTATTTGATTAATATATGATTATAAGTCTTATATGTTTTGATAAATGCCGAAATTCGGGCATAATAGAGGAAACCCAAAGAGGGTAAAAGCAAATCATCAGGTTAGTGAATATTCTGATTAAACGATATAAGTATATTGATTTTATGTGATTGCATGGGTTAGGTTTGATGAAAGGAAGAAGTTATATGTTGTAGCGGTTTTCACCGTGATCATTGTAGCGTTTTTACCATGATCATTGTAGTGGTTTTCTTGTGATCGATGTAGTGGCTACGGCCATGATCTGATGATGAGCAACACGACTGCCATCAAGGCGTGTAGCGGTGTGGGTTGATTGGAGAAATCCCCAATGGTGTGAATGGCTAGTACGGGGGTGTGTAGCGGATGGAAACCTAGGATTTGGGTTGGGCTTGCATATTATTTTTATTATGTATCATGATTCTGATTATTATATTTGTATGGGGCTAAGGCCCAAATCTAATGGTGCATGAGGGTTGCTGTAACATCCTAAAATTGGGCCTAGTAGAATTGAGCCCAATGGGCCTTAGGCGTAGTAGGGTTTAAAATTTTTTTGGAGAATAGGAGATCGGCTTAAGTGCAAGTTGGACCTTTTAGATAAGTGATTTTGGAAGGTTAGGGGGCTTCTATGAAGTCTCGGGATCAAATATTAGCTTTGGGGAAATTTTGGTTTTAGGTGAAAAAAACCCTGAAAGTTGGCAGGTCGGCCTTAAGAATAAAATATGGAGAAAAGTGACACAAGTGGAGTGTGTGGTGTAGTGGCAAAGTGACGCCACTTAAGGACAAGGGAATGACGCCACAAGGAAGGAAGGAGGTCCAAGGTTCTAGTTGTAGCGTTTGCATTCCTTTTAGATTATTTTTATTAAATGAATTTAGACCTTAGACATAGGGTTATATTTAGTTGCGAATGGTTTAAGACACAATAAGCTAGTTGGTAAAGTGGCTAGCAGCGTGGACTATGATATAGGAGAGTCTGGGTTCGAATCTCATGAGAAGCAAGGGAGTATTTATTTTGCGGATTGGACGGTAAGAGTTTCAGTTGAATTTAAACTCTACTGATGGAAGGATCCCACATCGGAAAGATACAAAGAAGGAAGGTGAAGAACTAGCTATATAAAGAGCATGCCAGGAGAAGGGTTAACATACCTTGGTGGGCGTTGGGCACAGGAGTGGTCGAAGCGCGGTTTAGCACCAGAGTCCTATCAGGTTTGTAACTCTCTCTACACTAGTTGTAGAGCGGCAAATGCTTAGAAGTGCGATCCACAACAATAGTAGCCACACGAGCATGCGAGTGCATGTGGGGCTTCACGCGATAATTGAGGCCATCGGTAGTATTCTTGTGGGTTAGAAATTTGCTTGGGCGCGGGCCGAAATAGGCCCAATGGGCCCGTAGGCCCAATAGAATAAATTGTATGATGATGTAGTATATAGTGAACTAGACTAGGTGGAACTTATATATGTGGATAGATTTGTGTTAGGTGGGCCACACGAGCGTGTGGGCCCGAATGGGCCGAAATCGAGTTTTAGGCCGAACAGTCCGGTAAAGACCGAAAATGGTAATTGAGTCGCTCAAGGCGACACTGGGCCTTTAGAAAGGCCATTCCAGGTACGAAATTACAAAAATACCCTTGGTGGGTAAATTACAAAAATACCCTTGGTGGGTAAATTACGAAAATACCCTTAGTGGGTAAATTACGAAAATACCCTTGGTGTGTAAATTACGAAAATACCCTTGGTGGGTAAATTACGAAAATACCCTTGGTGTGTAAATTACGAAAATACCCTTGGTGGGTAAATTACGAAAATACCCTTGGTGTGTAAATTACAAAAATACCTTTGGTAGGTAAATTACGAAAATACCCTTAGTAGATAAATTACAAAAATACCCTTGGTGGGTAAATTATGAAAATACCATTGGTAGGTAAATTACAAAAATACCCTTGGTGGGTAAATTACGAAAATACCCTTGGTGGGTAAATTAAAATACCCTTAGTAGGTAAAATTACGGTTATACCCTTAGAGGTTGATTAGCATGATTATGTTGTTTTATGTCTATCGATTATGATGATAATTCATATTATACTTATATTTGATATATGTCTAGCATACATGACATACTGCATACACGAATTACTATGTCATATTGCATGGGTATGATGAGAGGAGGGGAAGATTGATATTTGTGACTTTGGGTCACCGGTGGTTTAGCACCACCGGTGGTTTGGTACCACAGTTAATATTCGTGACTTTGGGTCACGAGGTTTGGCACCTCATAGCGACTCATCCCAGTGGCTTCGCACCACAGTGGGTTAGCCCCACATTTGATAAACGGGATTGTCGCCAGTGATTTGGTATCACAACGTGGTTTGGCACCACATTATATTGATATCAGTGACTTTGGGTCACCAGTGGTTTGGCACCACATTATATTGATATCAGTGACTTTGGGTCACCAGTGGTTTGGCACCACCAGTGGTTTGGTACCACAGGGTAGAATCGGGAGTTTGGATGGTTAGGTTTTGGGTTGCATGACATGCATATTTTCATATGAAATTGTGTAAGGGTTTAACACTCGTTGGATGGGGATTTACACACTGAGTCTTGATGACTCACCCCTTAGTTAAATTTTGCATGTAATCATTAGATCGCGGATTTGGGAGCTGAGGTGGACTCGTGGGGCCATACATATGTTTACTCGTAAATTCATTTCTTTTATTTGGACTTATTTTTATTTGGGTTTTTATTATGTAATAAGGTCTTGGTATTTTATTTGGTTTTAGCATTGAAATTGGTTACTACCTATTATTAAATGTTTAATGCGGGTTTTCCTAAAATATTAATAAACCGTTTCTTATTCAAAATTACTTCAACTCAATTTTCACAACAAATACAATTTTACAAACTAATAACAACTTTGTAAAATGGGTATTAAATGAATCGTGTTTTATATACAAACCACTTAAACGTGGAGTTTTAAAAGAATACGAACTTTTTAACGAACGTACAATTTTAAACATTCCTTTCATGTGACATGCGGATCCGTTCGTAACGCTTAGGCCGGGTTTGAGTGTTACAATTTTGGTATCAGAGCCTAGGTTCAAAACTCGGCTGTGGGTTTGGGTTCAAAAATGTTTTCAAAGGATGGCTTAGAAAATATATATATCTCTTTTCTGTAAGTATGGCACCCGAGTCTCCGGCACCAAATCCGTAAGTTTCCTTTTTACTATATTCCGTTATATGCTAAATGATTGTATTTATTCTTCATGTGTGGATGTGATATAGAAATTGTATGTATGTGTGAAAAATATCTATTTACTTTGGTGGTAGATAGTTGGTTATGTGAAGGGGTTCCAAGATTTAATTAGAAAGTATATTAGTTTTATTAAGATCAGAGTGCGCAACAAGAGCGTAGTGTGGTGGGTTAGGATGTGTGACTGTTAGTAGTTGAAAATTTTGAGGACGAAATTTCTTTAAGGAGGGTAGATTTGTAACATCCTAAAATTGGGCCTAGTAGGATTGAGCCCAATGGGCCTTAGGCGTAGTAGGGTTTAAAATTTTTTGGAGAATAGGAGATCGGCTTAAGTGCAAGTTGGACCTTTTAGATAAGTGATTTTGGAAGGTTAGGGGCTTCATGAAGTCTCGGGATCAAATATTAGCTTTGGGAAAATTTTGGTTTTAGGTGAAAAAAACCCTGAAAGTTGGCAGGTCGGCCTTAAGAATAAAATATGGAGAAAAGTGACACAAGTGGAGTGTGTGGTGTAGTGGCAAAGTGACGCCACTTAAGGACAAGGGAATGACGCCACAAGGAAGGAAGGAGGTCCAAGGTTCTAGTTGTAGCGTTTGCATTCCTTTTAGATTATTATGAATTTAGACCTTAGACATAGGGTTATATTTAGTTGCGAATGGTTTAAGACACAATGAGCTAGTTGGTAAAGTGGCTAGCGGCGTGGATTATGATACAGGAGAGTCTGGGTTCGAATCTCATGAGAAGCAAGGGAGTATTTATTTTGCGGATTGGACGGTAAGAGTTTCAGTTGAATTTAAACTCATCGATGGAGGGATCCTACATCGGAAAGATACAAAGAAGGAAGGTGAAGAGCTAGCTATATAAAGAGCATGCCAGAGAAGGGTTAACATACCTTGGTAGGCGTTGGCACAGGAGTGGTCGCATGTGCAGTTTAGCACCGAGTCCTATCGGTGTGTAACTCTCTACTCTAGTTGTAGAGCGGCAAATGTCAAGTGCTGCATCCACGGCAATAGTAGCTACACGAGCATGCGAGTGCATGTGTGGGGCTTCGACGTGATAATTGAGGCCATCAGTAGTATTCTTGTGGGTTGGGGCTGCTTGGGCAACGATGGGCCAAAGTAGGCCCAATGGGCCCATAGGCCCAATAGAATAAATTGTATGATGATGTAGTATATAGTGAACTAGACTAGGTGGAACTTATATATGTGGATAGATTTGTGTTAGGTGGGCCACACGAGTGCAGGGCCCAAATGCAATAAATCGAGTTTTAGGTCAATAGTCCAAGAAAGACCGAAAATGGTAATTGAGTCGCTCAAGGCGACACTGGCCTTTAGAAAGGCCATTCCGTCTGAAATTACAAAATACCCTTGGTGGGTAAATTACAAAATACCCTTGGTGGGTAAATTACTTGGTGGGTAAAATACCCTTGGTGTGTAAATTACGAAAATACCCTTGGTGGGTAAATTACTGAAAATACCCTTGGTGGGTAAATTACTTAAAATACCCTTGGTGTGTAAATTACAAAAATACCTTTGGTAGGTAAATTACGAAAATACCCTTGGTAGGTAAATTACGAAAATACCCTTGGTAGATAAATTACAAAAATACCCTTGGTGGGTAAATTATGAAAATACCATTGGTAGGTAAATTACGAAAATACCCTTGGTGGGTAAATTACGAAAATACCCTTGGTGGGTAAATTACGAAAATACCCTTAGTAGGTAAAATTACGGTTATACCCTTAGAGGTTGATTAGCATGATTATGTTATTTTATGTCTATCTGATTATGATGATAATTCATATTATACTTATATTTGATATATGTCTAGCATACATGACATACTGCATACACGAATTACTATGTCATATTGCATGGGTATGATGAGAGGAGGGGGAAGATTGATATTTGTGACTTTGGGTCACCAGTGGTTTGGTACCACAGTTAATATTCGTGACTTTGGGTCACCAGAGGTTTGACACCTCATAGCGACTCGTCCCAGTGGCTTCGCACCACAGTGGGTTGGCCCTACATTTGATAAACGAGATTGTCGCCAGTGATTTGGTATCACAACGTGGGTTGGCCCCACACATGGATTATTCGTGACTTTGGGTCACCAGTGGTTTGGCACCACATTATATTGATATCAGTGACTTTGGGTCACCAGTGGTTTGGCACCACCAGTGGTTTGGTACCACACGGGGTAGAATCGGGAGTTTCGGATGGTTAGGTTTTGGGTTGCATGACATGCATATTTTCATATGAAATTGTGTAAGGGTTTAACACCCGTTGGATGGGGATTTGGAGGTAATCATTAGATCGCGGATTTGGGAGCTGAGGTGGACTCGTGGGGCCATACATATGTTTACTCATAAATTCATTTCTTTTATTTGGACTTATTTTTATTTGGGTTTTTATTATGTAATAAGGCCTTGGTATTTTATTTGGTTTTAGCGTTTAAATTGGTTACTACCTATTATTAAATGTTTAATGCGGTTTTTCCTAAAATATTAATAAACCATTTCTTATTCAAAATTGCTTCAACTCAATTTTCACAACAAATACAATTTTACAAACTAGTGTGACTTTGTAAAATGGGTATTAAATGAATCAGTTTTATATACAAACCATTTAAACGTGGAGTTTTAAAAAGAATACTGAACTTTTAACGAACGTACAATTTTAAAACATTCCTTTCATGTGACATGCCGATCCTATTCGTAACGCTTAGGCCGAGTTTGGGGTGTTCTGATTACATCGATTCTCGCGACTCAACTAATTAATTAACATTTGGGTAGCATTTAGTGCATCGGACCAGGCTGGAGAGGAGCGCAAGGTGGCCATGCAAAAGAACATTTGGATTCAGCAAAAGGACTCTAGTTTATTAATATATATATATATATTTAATGGGTTTTAAATCTCGTTGTAATAAGGCCATGGGCCTTTGGTTTATATTTTGTTTTATTATGGGCTTTTAGTATCTTTAGTTATTTAAATTTTTATTTTAATTGAACTAAGGCATGTATTTAAATTTGGGTTTTAATTCATAAATGCATATTTTATTTAAACTATTAACTATTAATTTTTTCCGAATAAAGGGTTAAACATAATTAAAATATTTTCTGAAAATACGACATATTTTACAAAATTTCCTCAGTGACATACCAGATCCGGTTGTAGTGTTTGGGCCGGGTTTGGGGTGTTACAAAGATGATAAACAATAAAGCTTTTGTAAAGGTTTCGAAACCTTCAAAACTAAGATTTTTACAATATTCATTTTTATAACAATCATTTTCTTTAATTCTTTTTTATTTTAAACTATGCTACATAAAATTTAACATATCATTTAATGGTTAAATTAAATTAAATGTTCGAATTTAATTATAGAGTATATATTTTATTATAGAGGTTCTTCCTAGGTCTAACCATAGAGCATCAGCCTAGGGCCAAGCTACTGTTCATCAAGTTATATCTTAACAAAAACTATAAACTAGTACTTTCCAAAAAGTAATCCCCCTTACTTCAAGAGGAAAAAAGTTATATCTTCTTGACGCCTTCATACTGGTTGTTCCTCTTGAGTTAAATATATATAAAAATTTTGATACTATAGTCCTCTCCCTCAACCCTTGCACTCAACAACAGTCAACTAACAAGAAGCATAAGTATACATTGTAGAAATAAGCACACATAAAAGTGAACAAGAACACAAGTAATTCAGGCAGATTAAGCATGTCAGAGTTATAATATGGCAGTGTGACAATATGTGAACTCAAGTGAAGGAAGCTATGCATACCATGTTTTCTTTCTCACGTGAAGGAAGATATCATTAACTCTAGTTTATAACCCTTTGATTTTGGGGCATCATTTCTCAATGAACTGATGGAATCTCCTATAATAAAGAGCAAAGAAGGTAGAATTCATCAAAACACAAACTTCTGAAAAGAATTTTTTTATTATAATATTGGAAAGTGAAAATATGGTTTACAATGTTTCACTTTGAAGTTTATTTTGTTGAACAAAAAACAGGCATTGAATAATGATTGAAAAGTGGATAATATATGTCAGTTTTCTCTCAATCATATTCATAATAGAGAAATAGCAACAGACCTAGGAAATGGACTATTTTTAACAGCTTTTTGTCCATATTTTTTCCATCGGTAGCCATCTTCAAGATGATCAACTTCACTCTTGGTCATAAAAGCAAAACGTGGCTGCCTAATTCGTTTTTGCCCCTTCTTCCTCACCTTACTCCTACAAAAATATTCCACCTACAAATGATGAAAAGGGAAAGAAAAAAAACCTAAAACATTAAAAGATCAAAAGGGCTCACCATTGATTCGGAGGCGGAGAGACAATAGAAATGAATCTACAAATCTTGGTTTGTTTGGCGAAAGTAGAGTGAATCGGAGTAAAGTGATTCGAGAGATGGCGATAGCCAAATGGTTTATAAGAGCAAGGGCTTTTGAGAGTCTAAGCTCGACTTTAAAATGACGCAACTCTCTCTGCCGTTGGATTGGTCGACTTTTGGGAGCCAGGGCTTTTGGGTGCCTTATACGCTTCTTCTTCCACTGTAATTACTAAAAAATAAAAAATATATATAACCCATTAGTTTTTCAATGAGAAAGAATCAATGAAAAGAACAAAGAGATGTGCAGATTCTTTTTACCTTACCTCTCATGGTGAAAAGGGTTCGAAATTTGTTTCCTTTTGCAGTCTTAGGATTGGGTATCTTCTAGAGAGTACCCGGCGAGAATGGAAGGAAGAATGCTTTCATTTGAGATCATACATATCGAATAGCTAAACCCTAGAAGCCTCGATAGTGCGGTTTGGTAAGTGTTAGGGAATTGGGCTTTGAGATTATATTGGGTTAAGGGAATCTAGCCAGATTTCAGCCCAAAATAAAATATCTATGGAATCGATTAGGTCACCGATTTTTGGCCCATTTGGTTTAAATTAAATAAATTATAAAATAAAAAATATTTACAATTTTCAATTCAACCATTAATTCAACTAATTTTTAATTTGTATTATCTTATGACATAAACCTCAATATCAATTTTTAATGTTTACAATTCAAATATAATTTTAAATTAAAAAATCAAACATATGAAATTAAAATATTATTATAATATAATTAATTCTTTGTTAGAGCATATAAATTTAAAACTATATATATTTGAAAATTCTTTTAAGTAAAATAATTAATGACAATTTTTAATTTAAATATATTATCAATATATTAGTGTACGCTTTATTCAAATAAATTATATATATAAATCAATGTATTGTAAGGATTATTTTAAAAGAAAAGTCAAATTTCAAAATTGAAATAAATAAATCATTTTTGTTAACTATTTTCATGAAATAAATACAAAAATAGCTAAAAAATTCATAAATTAAATTTCATAGAACAAAGGCACCCTAATTATAAATTTTCCTTTGGGGATGAAACTAATGCTACCTATTTAATAAGTACATTTGAAAGAAAGGAGGAAAATAATTTTGGTTGTTCTTACTCGGATCAATAATAGATCAATTCAATTTGAAAATTCAAAATGACATGGAATCTCTAAAATATATACTCAATTAAAGTTTAAGGAAGACTAATTTTCTGCCAAGTAAGCAATGCTATTAGAATTTCACAGAAAGGTATTGGCAATCTAAAAATATTTTGAGATTTTGTTTTATTGTGTTCGGATGAAATGAAGTGATGTGATTTACATTTATATTAAATTTTTTATATTTAAGGTATCATAAATTTATGTATATTTTATTTATATAAGTTTGTAGATATTAATAATTTGATTTTGTTATGTTTGTGGTGTATGTTATTCATTGTATATAATTATATATTTTTCAAACAAAAAATATTTATTTAGAATATTATAAATTTGTATATATCATATATATCAATAATTCATATTTTGTAAATTTAAACTTCTTTATGTGTGACGTGTTTATGTTAACATATCATAAACCCTAGACCCTAAATATTATACTCTAAACCACAAACACCAAACCCTAAACTATAAACTCAAAACCCCAAACAATAAATCCTAGACCCCTAAACCCTAAAATAACATATTTTTTGCGGCGTTTTTATAAAAAAGCCACTAAAGCTCAAAAATAAACGATGTTGTTTTGCTTAAAATTTTGTGGCATTTTTATAAAAGCACCGCTAATGCTCAGATCTATAGTGGCATTTTTAAAGAAGCGCTGCTAATGCTCAGATCTATAGCGGTGTTTTTAAGGAAGCACCGCTAATGCTCAGATCTATAGCGGCGTTTTTACAAAAGTGCCTCTAATGCTTAGATCTATAGTGGCGTTTGGGAAAAAAACGCCGCTATTGCTCCTTTTTAGCGGCGTTTGGGTAATAAACACCGCTAATGTATAATATTTGCGACGTTTTTCATTAAAATGCCACTAAAAACGCCGCTAAAAGTCTATTTTGGTGTAGTGAATGTGTAAAGTATGTCCATGATGGATGTAGTGTGGGACTAAGATGTGGATGTCTTGATTTTGGATATTAGAAGTGCCTTATTGTCATGTTGTGTGTTAAGATGAAATGGTATTAGTGTGGTTGCTTTTCAAGGTAGCAATTGGCTTAGTAGTTAGCCTTACAATTGTCCATATAGGTAGACACACGACTTGTGTCTAGGCCGTGTGTGACACACGGTCAGCCCCATGGGCGTGTTGATAGGTCGTGTGTCCCCCTGCATTCTAAGTTGGCAAGTTAGAATGCCCTATAGTAAACACATAGGCTGAGGCACGGTTGTGTGTCTCAACCATGTGGAAGACACGACCATAGAACATGGGCGTGTGCCCAGGCCGTGTAAAGTCTACACCTGAATTTAGGAATTTAATTTGTCACACAGACTAAAGACACAACCGTGTGCCTTGGCCGTGTGGCCCTATGAATATGATGACGTAAGAAATAGAATATCAAGGTTTTTGTACACAGGCTAAGACACGGCCATGTCATGGCCGTGTAAGGGACACGAACGTGTGTATCGCCGTGTAGGTTTGAAATGAAAAATAAAATCTACACGGACTAGGGACATGGGCGTGTGTGACCACGCGGCCTACGCACACGAGCGTGTCCCTCTCCACATGGGCGTGTGGCCCTGTTTGCTTAAAAATTTTCTAAGTGTTCAAAAGTTTTCGGTTAGTCTCGAACCATTCTGTATGTATGTTTAGGGTCTCGTAGACTTATAATAGGGACGTTATGATCTCGAATGAAAAGTTTTGAGCTAAAACGAAGTTTCATGATTCGGTGTTGTATGTTTGACCAAGTTAAGTGTGGTGATGCCTCATACCCGGTTCCGGCGTCGGATATGGGTAAGGGGCATTACACACACTGTCATGTTACACGGCCGTGTGTCCCTTGGTGTTTAAATTAATTGAAGTCAGTATGCTCCACACGGTCTCACACACGAGCGTGTGACTGACCATGTGGTACAAGTCAGTATACCCCCTAATTAGCACACGGCCTAGCACACGAGCGTGTGACTTGGCCATGTTGCATAAGCCAGTATACCCTACAGGTTTAGCATGGCATAGCACACGACTTGGCACACGGGCATGTGTGGCCACTTCGAAGGGCACACGGGCTAGACACATGGGCGTGTGGTTGGTCGTGTGACCCAAGTTAGTATGCATGCCTTGTTTCCACACGGCCTAAGACACGGGCGTGTCTGGAGTCGTATGAGGCACACGGGCGTGTGACCCCTGTATGGTTGAAATTTTTCTAAGTTTCCAAAAATTTGTGTATGTTATTGGTTTAGTGCTTAACCGCTTCTAAAGCATGTTTAAGGCCTCGCAGACCCATATAAGGGACAATGTGATTGTGTTGAATGATTTATGAGGATGTATGCTATGTGTTGTGAATTGATCGGTAATACCTCGTAACCCCACTCTGGCGACGAATATGGGTTAGGGGTGTTACACATGCCGAACTCATCAATTAAACATTAGATATAGTCCACGTATACAGGCCATTATAACCACGACCAAAGCATTAAAATCTACCGATAAAATTGATGGATAGTGTGATGAATCTCTGACTAGCTTCCAACCCGGTTGAGCTTTCGATAATCTGTAAAGCAAAGGAAAATAAATATGTAAGCAATGTATGCTTAGTAAGTTAGTATAAACATGAAGTAGAAAAATTCCTTTTCGATAATAAACTTATTATAATAGAAATAAACTTATGCCAATGCCAAAATTCATAATTCTATATGATCATCGACTCACAAATGAGTAAATTCATTAATGTCACATAAATTTATAATTCATAACATGAAAGGATTTTATGGGATGTAAGGTATTGTAACACGTAGGTTTGTACAAGTGTACACAGTCGTTATCAAGTAATAAGTAAGTATCGAGTTATCATCTCCACAGGTATTGTATTTGTGCTAAGTCACTTAATTTGTAAAATTATATTAACAATTTGGTAAATAAAAACACAATATAGTTGTGAAGTGATGATTAAAATATATTAAATTAAATGAAATGATCCCTAATGCAAATTATCCTCAGTATGCAAACTATGTGAATGAAATAGATTTTAGCAAAATTTAACACAATTTGCAACAATTATAACATAAATAAACTAGGAAAATTACTTTAATTAAACTCAATTTATTATTAACATGCTTAATAATATTCGAAAAAACATTCCATGGCAACTCGATCTTTCATGAGTTTGGAGACCACATTAGGTCCTTTTGGAATCCTTTACTTAGTAAATACGCATTCTACTGATCCTTATTTACTAAGGGTTTCTTAGCATTCGTGTGAGGTAATAGGGACGTGTTAGGTTTGAAACAGTTTAATCACACAAATCTAAAAACTATGCAGATAACAGAGCTTGGTTAGAGTTGTTATGAAACCTACAATTTAATCGGGTCAGGATTTAAATTGAGCATGCACATTTCAATTATGTGTCCATTAGCTATCATTTGGTTAGGATCGCTCAGCTAATTTAGATGCATTTCAATCACGTATTAATGAAATACAGACTTGATTTTAATTGAAAACATGATCGATTGAGGCACAAACATTATAAGCATGAATCAAATAAATATTATTTAATCAAAGCAATCATCCTAGCTTAAATAAAATTAAGCTAACATTGTTGTAAACAAGAACAAAGAACACATAGCAAACACCTTTAGATTAAATTAAAGAAAAGAAAGATTCAACCTACTTCAGAGTGGCTGTCACCCAAGACTCTGACTAACGAGGCACCTTCGTTCCTTTGCTTGGCTCCTTTGCAGATGGCTCTCCAAGGTGGCCGACCAAGGGCTCTTTAAGAGGATTTAATTGCTAAAAATCTCTATGAAGAGATGATGCTAGGAATGGGAATGGAAACTACTAAGAGAATTTGGAGAGAAGATGTAACATCCCGAAATTGGGCCTAGTAGAATTGGGCCCAATAGGCCTTGGGCGTAGTGGCGGTTAAAATTTTTGAGAATAAGAGACGGCTTTAATGCAAGTTGGATCCATTAGGTGAGTGATTTTGGAAGGTTAGAGGGCTTCTATGAAGTCCCGGGATCAAACTTGGGCTTAGGAAAAATTTTGGTTTTGGGTGAATAAGACCCTGGGAGTTAGTAGGTAGACTTTAAGAATAAAATGTGGAGAAAATGACACAAGTGGAGTGTGTGGTGTAGTGGTAAAGTGATGCCACATAAGAGGTAAAGGGGTGATGCTAAAAAGGAAGGAAGGAGGTCCAAAGTTCAAGTCTTGGCTCTTGCATTTTGGCTTTCTTTTTATATGTACTTTAGAATTTAGCCATAGATTTATATTTAGTTGTGCATGGTTTTAGAAGCAAGAGGATATTGTGGCCAAGTGGTTAGTGGCGTGGATTATGCTACAAAGGAGCCTGGGTTCGAATCTCATGGAAAGCAAGTGTAACACCCCAAACCAAGTCTATGCATCAAGACGAGATTTGGTTTGTCACACAGATCGAACATCCTTTTAATTTTTTTTCTAATGATTTAGGTGAAACCGTTCTACAAAGCCTCTTGAAAGTGAAGTTTAGTAAAAACCAAGAAAATGATTTGAAATCGATGAATTTAAGAAACATTAGTTAAAATCTTATCATTTAGTATTTAATTGTCAAAAACCTTAAAGTAGTTTTTAAAGAGTTCAAAAGAATTTGAAAGTAAGAATAGTTAAAGAATCTCATATGTTTTAAAAACCAAAGTATTTTAAGGAAACATTATAGGATTAACATAAGTCCATATTAAATATCTAAAACAAAATTTAAATCCATCCACACATAAAAATCCATGAAATATTAATAAAGGTCTTATTACATCATACCCAAACTAGTAATTAAAAGAAAGCAATTAATAAAAGTTCATAGTTTATAAAACCCATGTTAGCAGTATGGCCTCCACGAAGTCATCCTCGGCCCAAGCCTCCGTCAATTGCCATTACCTGAGATGGAAAATTTAAGGGAGTGAGTTACTCAGAACTCAATGTATAACTCACTTACCGTATTTATTGGGCCAGATCATCAAGACATTACTTTGGGCTTGAGCCCATTTACGGATTTAGCAATATAATAAATGAAATGCACGTAAAATGAAATTTCCCAACCAAACCTAATTTCCATCCGCTACACACCCCCGCACCAACCAACACACTGTGGGGATCAAGTCAACCCACCCCGCCAACATACCAATCGTAGGCATAAAGCCATTTTAAATAATATTGTGGTGCACCACCGAACTAGATTGTGACAAAGTCCCCGAACTAGAGGCATTAAGCCATTAAAAATTTATGGCAGAGCCACCGAACTAGATTTTTGGCAACAGGCCTTTCTTCTCTTCATCAAATATCCTAACCCATGCTAACATGTATGCATAACAATATATATCTCCATATGATAATTTAACAGAAAGCCCATAATACATGTAAGTCTATATTTCAAGTTTTTATTTTGGCCTACAAGACAATAGCATTTAGCCCATTCCATTTAACGATCTAGCAATTTTCGCCCATTTAACGATCTAGCGCTTTTCTACCCATTTAATGATCTAGCGCTTTTTCTACCAATTTAACGATCTAGCAGTTTTTCGGCCCAATTTAACGATCTAGCAGTTTTTCACCCAATTTAACGATCTAGCAGTTTTTCGGCCCAATTTAACGATCTAGCAATTTTTCGGCCCAATTTAACGATCTAGCAGGTTTTCAGCCTAATTTAACGATCTAGCAGTTTTTCGGCCCAATTTAACGATCTAGTAGTTTTTCGGCCCAATTTAACGACTTTAATCGTTTTCATGCATTTACACAAAAGTGTTAATTACTAAGTATTTTTCTGATTTTGTCCTCTTTACGATTTTATCCCAATATTTACGGTTTAGCATCTAAGTGTGAAGTTACACACCTAATTACTGTGAGAACTAGACTTTCCCACTCGGCGATACGTAAACATTTATCATGCTTGATTAGTACACTAATATTTAATAAAAACTACACTATTGATAAACGATCTAAATCTTTACCCTCGGAATCTCGATTGATAACTATATGTCGGTTCTCCCTGTTTGATGGTTCAAAATCTGATGAAAAACCATGAATAAAAAATGGTTCGGGAGTACGAACGACTTCAAATAATTGATTCTCCTCGGATGTGGGTCCACAACCCGGTGGAAAATCTCGGATTCCCGAAATAGCCCTTCTCTTGAATTTAGGGGATTAATGTAACCGCCTCTTAGAACACTATTAACAACTCTTTTCGTCCCTATCTTGCTCGCCTCATTTAACAAAAGAGTATTAGTCCTAATATAAATACTAATGTCTTAAAAGAACAAACTCGGCTTACCTTAATATCCCAAGTGATTTCCAAAGGATTCCTATACATAAAACTTTCGATTATAACAAATCCCAGTGATAGTCCATGATAAAAAAAAAACGAAAGTGATCAATAATCCTTGAAGAGTTTCATTCTTACCTTGCTAAAATGATCCCAACTTGATTAACCATTAAGATGACTCAACAAGATGATAGTTCGACCCTCCTCTATCATACGATTAACCAAGGTTTAATGGAAAAAATGATTGAAATCAAGATTAAAGAAGAATAGGAGATTTGGCTATGGTATAATAGAAAAAAAATAAACTTTGGCTTTGTGAATGGTTACCAATATTCGGCCATGAAGGAAAAGAGAATACGGAGGAGAGAAAATAAATAAAGATGAAATAAAAGAACTTTGAGATCAAAAGTGTAATCGACAATGATGAGGAAAAAGAGAAGAAAAGAAATGGTCTAAAATGGCTATATGGTTTCTGACACAAAGAAGAGAGAAAAGACTTGATGATAATAATCAACTAAGACCAAACTGGTCAAAAAGGGAGAAATGGTAAAAAGATGCAATTGTTTCCTCAAGGCTTAAGGTATATTCGGCTAGGAAGAGAGCAAATTTTGAAAGAAAGTTTGATAAGAAAACACCAATTGACCAAACAGAAAAAATGCTCATCCAACACCCAAACCTACCAAGCCAACAACAAAAACCGGCCATCCCCCCTAGCCCCCTATGCCGTCCACATACATGGTCAATAGGCCATTAAAAAGTTCCCAAACATTTTCCCTTAATCCAAGCCTTATGTCCCATTATCATACCAAAATTTCTTGATTCCATACCTTAAGTTAGTACTTACCTTATTCCCTTAGTCTACTTTCCATAAATGAAAAAGTCCATCCTTACCATAAGTATTGCTTGACCGACACTTGCCAAACAAATGCAAAAATATAAAAATCATCTAATTGCTATCCAAGGGATTCGAACATCTCCCCTCATGCAATTACTCATGCGCCAACACCACCTTGCCAATTACTCATCTTATGCTAATTTTAGACACTTAAATTAACTTAAGTATTAGGGTCACTTGATCCACTTCAATAAATTCCCAATACTAAAAGTTATTCAATACCCGAATAATTCTATGCCCTTCTCAAAGCTATAATAAACACAAAAAAGAAGAAAAGAAAATTCTTATTCATAAGCTAAACACCAAAACATACAATATATCGATACTTAGATTTTTAGGGTGTTACAACTCTACCCTCCTTAAAGAAAATTTCGTCCTCAAAATTTACCTGATTAAAAGAGGTGAGGATATTGTTGCCGAATTGCATCCTCAGGCTCCCACGTAGCTTCCTCCGCTCGTGATTACGCCATAAAACCTTGACCAATGGCACGGACTTCTTTCTTAGCACTTTAACATCTCGGTCTAAAATTTCCTTTGGTTCCTCCTCAAAAGACAAATCGATCTCAATTCCACTTCTTCTACTAGGATTATGTGATGATCGATCTATAGCACCTCAAAGATGGAAACATGGAAAACATTATGAATTTGACTCAAATCCAGAGGTAATTCAATCTGATAGGCCACTGGACCAACACGCCTCATCACACGATATGGTCCAATGAACCTAGGGCTCAACTTGCCCTTCTTTCCAAATCTAAAAATTTTCTTCCAAGGTGAGACCTTCAGAAAAACCTGCTCTCCCATAGCAAACTCGATATCCTTACACTTTAGGTCTGCATACGACTTCTGTCTATCCGAAGCTTCCTTTAATCGTGCTCGAATAACTTTTACCTTTTTTTCTGTCTCAGATATCAACTCAGGACCAAACATCTGCCGTTCGCCCAATTCAGTCCAACAAGTAGGAGTATGACACCTACGACAATACAATGCCTCGTAGGGTGCCATCTGAATGCTAGACAGATAGCCATTGTTATACGCAAATTCTGCCAGCGGTAGAAAATCCTCCCAACTATCTCTGAAGTCAATCACACATCCCCTAACATGTCTTTCAATAACTGAATTACTCTTTCCGACTGACCATATGACTGAGGATGAAAAGCCGTACTGAAGTTTAACTTTGTTCCCAAAGCTTCATGCAGAGCTTTCCAAAATCATGATGTAAATCTAGGATCCCTATCTCATATAATAGACACTGGTACCCCATGCAACCTCACAATTTCAGATATATACAGCTTAGCCAATTTCTATAATGAGTAATCCGTACGGACTAGAAGAAAATGAGTAGTCTTTGTCAATCGATCAACTACTACCCATACGAAATTTTTCTTAGTAGGTGTTAAAGGTAACCCACTAACAAAATCCATTGTTATCGACTCCCATTTCCAAAGAGGAATCTTTACCGGTTGTAATAAACCTGATGGCAATTGATGCTCGCCTTCACTTGTTGACAAGTCAAACATTTTCATACAAACTCAGAAATCTCACGCTTTAACCCTGGCCACCAATACTGCTCACGGAGATCCCGATACATCTTATTTCCTCCGAGGTGCATAGCATAAGGGCTACTATGCACCTCCCGCAGAATCATTTGCCTTAAATCTAAGTCTTTAGGCATACAAACTCTTCCACGAAAACACAGCACTCCATTCGTGTTTATACCAAAATCCTCTATTTCACCCCTTCCAACTTGCTGAATTAAGGGTCCCAACTTTTTATCTGATTTCTGCTTTTCCTGGATTTGTTCTAACCATAGAGGCTTCACCTGAAGTTCTGCTAATAGACTACCATCCTCATACAAACTCAAATGAGCAAACATTGCTCTCAAATCAGATACCACCTTACGATTTAACGCGTCAGCTACCACATTAGCCTTTCCATGATGGTACTCGATTGAGAAATCATAATCCTTTAATAGTTCCACCCATCTTCTTTGTCTCAAATTTAACTCTTTCTGAGTAAGAAGATACTTAAGACTCTTGTGATCCGTATAGATGATAGACTTCTCACCGTAGAGATAGTGCCTCCAAATCTTTAAAGTAAACACTACCGCAGCTAACTCCAAATCATGAGTAGGGTAGTTTACTTCGTGCGGTCTCAACTGACGAGAAGCATAAGCCACTACCTTTCCATTTTGCTTCAGCACACAACCCAAACCTGTGTGAGACGCATCATAATAAACGATAAATTCTTTTCCAGCCTCAGGCTGAATCAAAATTGGTGCTTCTGTCAGAATCTTCTTCAATTTCTCGAAACTCTCATTATTTTTCAGTCCAAATATACGGTACTCCCTTCCGCAATAGTTTAGTTAGGGGTGCAGCAATCAACGAAAACCCCTCAACAAAGTGTCTATAATAACCAACCAAACCCAAGAAACTCCGAATTTCACTCATCGACTTTGGTGGTTTCCAATCCAAGATCTGACCTCAATCTTCCGAGGATCCACCCTTATTCCTTGGTGATACCACATGACCCAAGAAAGTCACTTCCCTTAGCTAAAATTCACATTTACTGAATTTGGCATAAAGTTGCTTATCGCGAAGTAACTGTAATACTATGCGCAAATGCGAGTCATGCTCCTCTTCATTCCTTGAATATACTAAAATGTCATCTATAAACACTACCACAAATCGATCTAAATATGGTTGAAAGACCCGGTTCTTCATGTCCATAAATACAGTTGGTGCATTGGTCAACCCAAACGACATCACCAAAAACTCATAATGTCCATAACGAGTTCGAAATGCCGTCTTATAAATATTTGCTTCTTTCACCTTAAGTTGGTGATAACCCGATCTCAAATCAATTTTGGAGAAAACTGAAGCTCCTTTCAATTGATCAAACAGGTCATCAATTCTCGGCAAAGGATACCTATTCTTGATCGTCAATTTATTCAATTGCCTGTAATCATGCACATACGCATCGACCCATCCTTCTTCTTAACGAACAAAACTGGTGCTCCCCACGGAGACACACTCGGTCAAATAAAACCCCGATCCAGCAATTCTTGAATTTGAGCTTTAAGCTCCGCCAACTCCTTCGGTGCCATTCTATAAGGAGCAATGGACACTGGAGCCGTTCCAGGCAAAAGCTCAATACCAAATTCTACTTCCCGATCTGGAGGTATACCAGGAAGTTCTTCGGGAAATACATCTAGAAATTCCTTCACCGTTCTCACATCATCCACTGATAACTCTTTGGCATTCAAAGCACTAATAAAAGCTAGGAATACTCCATACCCTTTCCGCACCAACTTTTCTGCCTTTATCGCAGATACCACATTTGCCAAGTAATTCCTTCGTTCACCTATCATTACTACTTCCTTATCACCCGAAGTTCTTATTGACATCCTCTTTTCAGCACAATCCAAATGCGCCAGGTGCTTAACCAACCAATCCATGCCAGAATGAGATCGAACTCGTCGAAAGGCAATTCCATCAAATTCGCCAAAAATATTTCTTGAATTTCTAAGGACACGTCTCTAAACAGTTTATTTACAATTACCGACTGTCCTAAAGGACTAATTACCATCATCTCACTATCAAAATTTTAGATTCTAGATTCAAGTTTCCAGATATGGCGCTAGCAACATACAAGTGGGTAGAACCAATATCTATTAATGCAGTAACAGGTACATCAAAGATGCATAATGTACCAATTATTACATCAGGTGCATTGCCATCCTCGCGGCGTCTAACTACATAGACCAATCCTGGCTGTCTTGCATCCGTGTTACCTCTAGAACCATTACCTCAACCCGGTGCACCTTGACCATGTCCAGCCCTATTACCACCACGACCTGGTCCACGGCCTCTCGGTGGCTACTGAGTTCCTCTTGCCGGCTGTGCATCAGTAATACAAACTTCCTGAGTCGTATCCATTCATCGAGGGTAATTTTTATATTGATGATCCATTGAACCACATTTATACCAAGCACCCATTTTTCTCTAGCACTCTCCGGAATGCCGTTTCCCACATTCAGTACAATCTCGACTCTGATTAATAGCTACAAGTGCTCTACCTTGAACTGGCTCATCATTCCGAGGCCTCTTCAGAAACCTTTTTGAAGAACCCAAATACTTTATATCCCTCTTGCCTCTAACTCTTTCCCGATTCTGACGTTCTGAGCTCTTAGCCTCTTCGGCTATCTTGGCTTTCTCCACAAGCATGGCAAAAGTTCTAACTTGTTGTGGGGCTATCAGAACCCGCAACTCATCATTCAACCCATCCTCAAAGTGTATACAATACTCATGATCTGTTGGTACTATTGTCCGAGCATAGCGACTCAAGCGTAAAAACTCAGCCTCATACGCTGCCATCGTCTTATTTCCTTGAATCAAATTCAAAAATTCCTTCCTTCGGGCATCCACATAACTTGTTCCTACATATTTCCCCTGAAAGGTAGCTTTGAAGAATTCCCAAGTAATCAATGCAGCCTCGGTGCCTTCTCGAACAGTAAGCCACATTGATACGCCTCGTCTCTTAGCAAGGACACGGCTCCTCTCGGTTTTGCTTGACGGTGCATTCCAGATCATCCATAATCCGCTCCACAGCTTCAAGCCAATATTCTGCCACATTCAGAGCTACACCGGAGACACCTCTAAAAACTTCTGCACCACTAGACTTGAGTCATTCTGATATCAACCCACGAGCTATTGGCCCAGCTCTAGTTCCAGCGACCCTTTCAAGGACTCGCAACATTGCTCGTGTCAAAGCATTATCTTCTTCCATATGATCATGTGATCCCGTCTCACTCTCAAATGATGCAGGTGCATCCATTTCCGGCATATGACCCGACACTTTAGTTGCACCTCTAACACCTCGTCCACTACCACGGCCACATCTACCACGTCCGCGACCACGTCCTCTAGTGCTCATAATGACTAATTCAATTTAATCTGATTACAAGTTTTATGAATTAGAATACTATTTCAGTGTTTATTAATGATATTTCATGAGATTCAAGAGATAAAGTTGTTTTTCACAAATACATCCTATAGTCTCAATCTCTACGATTTTCAACATCTAAAACAAGAAGTTCTAGAGTGTTCCTATGGTCATATCATCATAATAATCATTCAGTAATGAATACTTACTTGACTTGGTGCCGGATGCTTGTGGTGCCATACTAACTTTAAAACATAATTAAATTTCATACGAAAGTTATTTGTTGAACCCAACCACAGCCGAGTTTTAAAACTAGCTCTGATACCACTAAATGTAACACCCCAAACCAGGTCTATGCGTCAAGACGAGATTTGGTTTGTCACACAGATCGAACATCCTTTTAAATTTTTTTCTAATGATTTAGGTGAAACCGTTCTACCAAACCTCTTGAAAGTGAAGTTTAGTAAAAACCAAGAAAATGATTTGAAATCGATGAATTTAAGAAACATTAGTTAAAATCTTATCATTTAGTATTTAATTGTCAAAAACCTTAAAGTAGTTTTTAAAGAGTTCAAAATAATTTGAAAATAAGAATAGTTAAAGAATCTCATATGGTTTAAAAACCAAAGTATTTGAAGGAAACATTATAGGATTAACATAAGTCCATATTAAATATCTAAAACAAAATTTAAATCCATCCACACATAAAAATCCATGAAATCTTAATAAAGGCCTTATTACATCATACCCAAAATACTGATTAAAAGAAAGCACTTAATAAAAGTTCATAGTTTATAAAACCCATGTTAGATTTATGGCCTCCACGAAGTCATCCTCGGCCCAAGCCTCCGTCAATTGCCATTACCTGAGATGGAAAATTTAAGGGAGTGAGTTACTCAGAACTCAGTGTATAACTTACTTACCATATTTATTGGGCCAGATCATCAAGACATTATTTTGGGCTTGAGCCCATTTACGGATTTAGCAATATAATAAATGAAATGCATGTAAAATGAAATTTCCCAACCAAACCTAATTTCCATCCGCTACACACCCCCGTACCAACCAACACACCTGTGGGGATCATGTCAACCCACCCCGCCAACACACCAATCGTAGGCATAAAGCCATTTTAAATAATATTGTGGTGCACCACCAAACTAGATTGTGACAAAGTCACCGAACTAGAGGCATTAAGCCATTAAAAATTTGTGGCAGAACCACCGAACTAGATTTTTGACAACAGGCCTTTCTTCTCTTCATCAAATATCCCAACCCATGCTAACATGTATGCATAACAATATATATATATCCATATGATAATTTAACAGAAAGCCCATAATACATGTAAGTCTATATTTCAAGTTTTTATTTTGGCCTACAAGACAAAATAGCATTTAGCCCATTGCATTTAACGATCTAGCAGTTTTTGACCCATTTAACGATCTAGCAGTTTTTCGACCCAATTTAACGATCTCGCAGTTTTTTGGCCCATTTAACGATCTAGCAATTTTTCGGCCCAATTTAATGATCTAGCCATTTTTCGGCCCAATTTAACGATCTAGCAGTTTTTCGGCCCAATTTAATGATCTAGCAGTTTTTCGGCCCAATTTAATGAACTAGCAGTTTTTTGGCCCAATTTAACGACTTTAACCGTTTTCATGCATTTACACGAAAGTGTTAATTACTACGTATTTTTTTGATTTTGTCCTCTTTACGATTTTATCCCAATATTTACGGTTTAGCATCTAAGTGTGAAGTTACACACCTGATTACTATGAGAACTAGACTTTCCCGCTCGGTGATACCTAAACATTTATCATGCTTGATTAGTACACTAATATTTAATAAAAACTACACTATTGATAAACGATCTAAATCTTTACCCTCGAAATCTCGATTGATAACTAGATGTCGGTTCTCCCCGTTTGATTGTTCAAAATCTGATGAAAAACCACGAACAAACAATGGTTCGGGAGTACAAACGACTTCGAATAATTGATTCTCCTCGGATGTGGGTCCACAACCCGATAGAAAATCTCAGAGTCCTGAAACAGCCCTTCTCTTGAATTTAGGGGGATTAAAAGAACCGCCCCTCTTCCGAACACTATTAACAACTCTTTTCGTCCCTATCTTGCTCGCCTCCTTTAACAAAAGAGTATTAGTCCTAATATAAACCAGAATTTAAAACTAATGTCTTAAAAGAGCAAACTCGGCTTACCTTAATATCCCAAGTGATTTCCAAAGGATTCCTATACATAAAACTTTCGATTATAACAAATCCCATTGATAGTCCATGATAAAAAAAAATGAAAGTGATCAATAATCCTTGAAGAGTTTCATTCTTACCTTGCTAAAATGATCCCAACTTGATTAACTATCAAGATGACTCGACAAGATGATAGTTCGGCCCTCCTCTATCATACGATTAACCAGGGTTTAATGGAAAAAAATGATTGAAAGCAAGATTAAAGAAGAATAGGAGATTTGGCTATGGTATAATAGAAAAAAATAAACTTTGGCTTTGTGAATGGTTACCAATATTCGGCCATGAAGGAAAAGAGAATACGGAGGAGAGAAAATAAATAAAGATGAAACAAAAAAACTTTGAGATCAAAAGTGTAATCGGCAATGATGAGGAAAAAGAGAAGAAAAGAAATGGTCTAAAATGGCTATATGGTTTCTGACACAAAGAAGAGAGAAAAGACTTGATGATAATAATCAACTAAGACCAAAATGGTCAAAAAGGGAGAAATGGTAAAAAGATGCAATTGTTTCCTCAAGGCTTAAGGTATATTCAGCTAGGAAGAGAGCAAATTTTGAAAGAAAGTTTGATAAGAAAACACCAATTGACCAAAAAGAAAAAATGCTCATCCAACACCCAAACCTACCAAGCCAACAACAAAAATCGGCCATCCCCCCTAGCCCCCTATGCCGTCCACATACATGGTCCATAGGCCATTAAAAAGTTTCCAAAACATCTTTCCTTAATCCAAGCCTTATGTCCCCTTATCATACCAAAATTTCTTGATTCCATACCTTAAGTTAGTACTTACCTTATTCCCTTAGTCTACTTTCCATAAATGAAAAAGTCCATCCTTACCATAAGTATTGCTTGACCGACACTTGCCAAACAAATGCAAAAAAATAAAAATCATCTAATTGCTATCCAAGGGATTCGAACATCTCCCCTCATGCAATTACTCATGCACCAACACCACCTTGCCAATTACTCATCTTATGCTAATTTTAGACACTTAAATTAACTTAAGTATTAGGGTCACTTGATCCACTTCAATAAATTCCCAATACTAAAAGTTATTCAATACCCAAATAATTCTATGCCCTTCTCAAAGCTATAATAAACACGAAAAAGAAGAAAAGAAAATTCTTATTCATAAGCTAAACACTAAAACATACAATATATCGATACTCAAATTTTTAGGGTGTTACAGCAAGGGAGTATTTATTTTGCAGATTGGACGGGAAGAGTTTGAGTTTGATTTAAACTCTACTGACGGAGGAATCCCACATCAGAAAGATACAAAGAAGGAAGGTGAGAAACTAGCTATATATAGAGTTGTCTAGGAGGAGAAGAAGCATACCTGGTTGGCGTTGGGCATAGGAGTGCTCGGAGTGCGATTTAGAAGCTTCAGATTCCTATTAGGTGTGTAATTCTCTCTACTCTAGCTGTAGAGTGGCAAATGCCGAAAAGTCAGTCACACGGCGATGGTAGTCACACGAGCGTGTGAGCGCACGTGTGGAAGCTTTGATGCAATAGTTGAGGCTACCATGAGTATTCTTGTGGGTGTGGGTTGTTGGGCTACGATGGCCCGAAAGTGGCCAAGTGGGCCCAATGTGCCCTAGGGGCCCATATGAGTAAATTGTATGATTGAGTAGTAGATAGTGAACTAGACTATGTGAATCTCATATATGTGGCTAGGTTTGGGCTAAATGGGCGACACGAGTGTATGGGCCGACTTGGGCCGAGAATGGGTCTTAGGCCTATTCGCATCATTATTTTTGTTTAGAATACCTGACTCGTTCAAGGCGACAGTGAACCTTCTGTTGGGTCGTTAACACCCTATTTGTAAAATTGTCGAAATACCCTAATTTTTGAAATTACCAAAATAACCCTAGTTTGTAAAATTATCGAAACACCTTAATTTCTAAAATTACCAAAATACCCCTATGGTAAAATTACCAAAATACCCCTGGTTTGTGAAATTATCAAAATACCCCTAGTTTGTAAAATTATCAAAATACCCCTGGTTTGTAAAATTACTAAAATACCCTAATTTGTAAAATTACTGAAATACCCCTGAAACACCCCAAACCCATTACGAGAATGGATCGATCTCGGTATGTTCCTCAAGTAACTTCGGTCCAAATTCATTGAATATTTTGAAAACTATGAGTTTTGGAAGACAATTTCGTTGTGGGTTGGGCTTGAGTTGAAAACAAATTTATTTTTATAACAAAAACCCATTTATTTCAAGTGACAAAATATTTAAACTCATTTCATATTAAGTGGGCTTACTCTTTATAAAGCCCTAAACTCATAACATAGTAATTATAGTCGAAATAAAATTTAAATCACGGTGGCCTTATTACATAAAATGAAACCCAAAATAATAAATTGTACAAGATTTTAAAATAAAATAAATATTCAAATTAAACCGAACTTCAAGTCGATCATGGCCACCACAAGTTCTGCCAGTCCCGGTCCATTCTCGCTCATCACGAAATATATTCCCACAACGGGTGAGTCGATAGACTCGGTGTGTAACCAACACTAAACATAATAGAATTAGGCACACCATAAAAATCATATGCATATAAAATTCAATATCATGATGCAAACCCGAACCCAAACCTATATGCCATCCGCTACACTCCACCATTACCAACTTTGTACAAGTGGGGACTACTAAGTCAACCCTCCTTCCGCTACACTCCATCGAAGGCGTCGGCTGCAATCGGCGTGCTCATCGCCCATCGATAATATTGTGGCATAGCCACCATTGTAATGTAACCGGTTACCACTTAGTGAGACCGAAGTCATCACATTCACTTAGTGAGACCGAAGTCATCACATTCACTTAGTGAGACCAAGTCATCACTTTCACTTATAACGTTGGTGAGACCGTAGTCAACACCTTCTTCCCTTTCACATAAATCCTTAATGCCCCAATTTACAATTAACATGCATAACATATTTTTATTTCACTTTCACATTACTTTTCACTTGTATAACATTTATTTCGAAATCCTAGTAGAAGTAGGAAAACGTACCTTAGCACTTTGTACCATAATATGGCACCTTAGCCACTTTCTTTCACTTTCACATTAGCATATATAGCATATTTAAACCATAAAACTATTAAGAATAGTGTGGAATACACACGGTACCTTAGCCATATTCTTACACTTTCATATTAACACATATAATGAATTAAAGCCGTAAATCTATCAAGATTTAGTGTAGGGTACACACGGTACCTTAGCCATATTCTTACACTTTCATATTAACACATATATTGAATTAAAGCCGTAAATCTATCAAGATTTAGTGTAGGGTACACACCTGATTTGTTTAACGATTCCTTGAGATTCCAAAAAGCTAGATCTAAAGTTTTAGATCCTTAGTCCCTACATTTGATTCATTATTTATTACTTAGCATAAATTCTATTTGGCTATGATATCCAAATCCTAGTAGGATTTGTAAAAAGACTTACCTTTGATGCCGATTTGGTGTTTATTCAAATCCCGAAAACTTGGTTTTCCTTCACTTGATATTCGACCAACCTTGAATCTCAATATGGGTTAGTTTTCGGCTTTTCAATAATTAAAGAATTGATCTAGATAATCTCACAAACATTGGCCGAATATTTTTAGATGCTTACCTTATGGACTTTAAATCCCGAAATTCACCGAATAACTAGGGAACACGTGGCCTATGGTGTACCTTCGGGAAAAGAATTTCTTCTTTCATGATTCGGCCAAGATTAATAATCGAAATTAGTCTCTAAATTTCAATAAGTCTAGAATATAAAAGAATGGAAAACTAAACTTGGATCTTACCCTTATTTGAAGGAATCGATTGCACCTTCACTTCAACCTTCAGAGATTCAGCTTAGAGACTTGATGAACAATCGGCTATGATTCCCTTATGTATTTGGTTTCAAAGATGAAAGAAGAGAGGAATAATAGGCTCGGAAGGAAATCGACTAGGAGGCTAAAAGAAAAGAAGAAAAGAATGGATGCTCAAGAAGAATATTTGGCAGAGGAAAAGAGAGGAGAATGAATAATGAATGGCCCTAGTCCCTCCTTTTATAGCCGATTTACTAGGCCAAGAATCCTTTACTTGGCCACCACTCTTCCTTATTTTCCTAATTAAAGAATAATTCTTCATTTATCCACCTATTTAGCCGAATTTTAAAGAGAATAAAACTCTTCCCTTAAGAGTCCTTATGATCTTCTAATTAGCGAGTTTTAAAGAGAATGAAACTCCTCTTTGCAAGCTTGTGCCGTCCACCTCTTGGGCTTCTAGAAGCAAAATAAAACTTATTTTATTTGCTTCTTATGTGACTCGAACTCAAGCCCAAAACCTTTTGCATGTGGACCATTTTCTAAGGCCTTAGGTGGCATCTTCAGCCACTTTTCCAAGTCCGTTATTGGGTCAAATTTCATGTACTTTATATTTTTAGGGTCACTTGGCCCTAAGCTCCCTTTGGGCTTTTAAATTCGACATTAGGGGTCATTTTAAGTTTCCAAAAATTTTCAGCTGACTCAGATTTTCCAAGTTTCCAAAATGTTTAGTTTCCTATTTTGGCTTGGTTTCCAAAATGTTTAGTTTCCTATTTTGGTTTGGTTTCCAAAATGTTCACTTTCCTAATTTACTTCGGTTTCCAAAATGGTCACTTTCCTATTTTAGTTTAGCTTCCAAAACTTAACATTTCTAAAGCATTTCCTTACATTTCCATACATCTCCTTACATTTCCACACATTTCCATACATTTCCTTACATTTCCATATATTTCCATACATTTCCATACATTTCCATACATTTCCTTTCATTTCCTTACATTTCCTTTCATTTCCTTTCATTTCCTTTCATTTCCTTACATTTTCCTTACTTTTCCTTACATTTCCCTACATTTCCTTACATTTCCTTACATTTCCTTTCATTTTCTTTCATCTTAGGGTTCTTGAAACTCTTCAGAACACATCCAACACACCCACTGATCCCACTATCTCATGAATTATGCACGAACGCATAACCCCTAATCTAGGATGTTACAACCCCTGGTTTGTAAAATTATCGAAATACCCCTAGGTTACAAAATTACCGAATTACTCTTGGTAGGTAAATTATTTGAATACCCTCGGTGGGTAAAATTATCGCTATACTCTTAGGGTTTGATTAGCGTGATTGTGTGTAATACTCACACCTTTTTCCTGTTACTTTTAAGTATGTATATGCTCTGTTAAATGCCGAAACTTCGGCATTGGCTATTACTTTACCCATGGAGGGTAAAAGCAAGACATCAGGTTAGTGACTTTTTTCTGTGCTAAATATGTGATTATACCGACATGATTATTTGGACACTCTGAGCATCTGATTTATGTCGATATCTGTTGCATGCATACATCATGATTTTATGTTGCATAAGGGGATATGCCATGATTAAGAGGGGAAGTGTATCTAGTGGCTTTTGCCATTTCAGCCTAGTGACTTTGTCACAACTATGATGATCTGGTGGCTTTTGCCATTTTAGCCTGGTGACTTTATCACAACTATGATGATTTGGTGGCTCTGCCACACTTTGTTCTGGTGGCTTTTACCATTTCAGCCTGGTGACTCTGTCACAACTTTGATGATGAGTAGCTAACTGCAGCATGACTGCCATCGATGGTGTCTTGCGATGGAGGGTTGATTGTAGAAATCCACATTGGTGTGTTTGGCAGGTACAGGAGGTGTGTAGCAGATGGATATCTAGGTTGGGTCGAGATTTGCATCACATTACATTGATACCTGATTATCTGCTATTCTTTGTTTAAAAGGGCTAAGGCCCAATCTGATTTTGAATGGGCTTCGCCCAAGGTGATTTTGTAAGGGCTAAGGCCCAGATGGTATTTGAATGGGCTCGGGCCCAGTTATGGTTCATGTAGTGTAATTGCACACTGAGATGGTATTTGAATGGGCTCGGGCCCAGTTATGGTTCATGTAGTGTAATTGCACACTGAGTTTTTGTAAACCCATCCCCTCTTTTTATTAAATGTTTCAGGTAATTCCCAGCGATAGAGGATTGGGAGCCGTGGAGGACTCGAGGGTGGCTATACATCGGAGATACTACTCATGAACTTTAGTAATTTTGATTTTTACCTTATTTTAAGATTATTTATTTTGGGTTAATATTTTGTAATAAGGCTATTGGTTTATTTTTCTAAGTTTTCATTTATAACTGTTAAACTTATAAATACGGGGTTTTCTTAAAACATTAGCAATCGTTTTCTAAAATATCATGTTTGCGCAACGATGCAAGTTCAACTTTCATAACAAAATAGTTTTTCAAAATAATAACAACTTTTAAATGGTCATTTAGCAAATCGCATTTTTCTGAAACAAACAACGAACTAGGAGTTCAAAAATCCGCTAAAACTTTTCTAATGTGACATGCCAGATTCAGGCCTAACTTCTAGGCCGGGTTTGGGGTGTTATAGAAGAGAGAATGAATGATGAGAATGAATGAGGGATGATGAATGAGGGAATAAGAGGGTCTTATTTATAGGTGAGGAGAAGGGCATAGTTTGCTAAAAATAGTGGATGTTAACCTCTTTAAAGCTCCTCAAATGGTGGCCAACCATGCTTAGTGGTTTTTGACTTGATTTTTGCTTGATTTTAAGCAATTTTGAATGCCACACAACTCAGCACTGAGACTCGGTCAATCATAGATCTTCGGGCAAATCTCTAATTTCTTCAACACTGCAAGGACCTTGTGTAATTAAACCAAAGAAATGGTTTAAATGGACAGCCATATGTAGCCAAATATTGGGTTGACTTGGTCTCCAATTTGGACGGTTTTGTAATCCAGCAAAATTATCAGACCTATCCAGAATAAATCAACAAGTTAGAGGACCAAGGAATAAATTTATTCAATTTAATTAATTAATTAAAACCTAAATTATTAATTAAATATTTTAAAATGAATTACTAAATATAATTTAATATTTTATTATTTAATTTAATCATGCATGGCCCACTTTATGTCTTAAAAATATAATATATTCACATTAATATTAAAAAGCCATTTATTGCATGAAAACTATATAATAAAACATAAAATAACATTTTAATAATTTCTATGTCCTAATTTCATATTTTCACATATTTCATTAATTTATTAAACAATTACTTAGTTTTAACAATGGATTTAAGTAAAAGGTGATAAATTACATAGGAAAAATCCTATATATTTTTATAGCAAAAGGTCTTGCTAAGGCAAAATTGCTATTTGTGCATGCATCATCAATATTTGTCCCATAATCATGCATTAGTAACTTCATGCTCATCGATCTTCTTTATTAACAAGTAATTCGTATGCAAACATTCCTTAAGATTATTCTAAGCTTCAAAATATGCCAACATGAATCATAGTTTGCATGTATGTCACAGCCATAGATAACATTCTTCATTCTACATAATTTCCTATAAATCAATCAAGCAATCACAAGGCTTATTTATGATCTTCATATGTTGAACTTAGGACTTCCTCTCCACTAATGTAGGTGACATAATCATCAAATCAGTAGGTCTTTTATAAGGTTGTAATGAGGCTCGGTTAAAGGTATGGATTTTAAAAGATGGGACATTTCATTTTAAAAATCTTAACCTTTAATTTTGTCTTGGTTTTCTCGTAATACAACCTTTTTCTTTAAGTGAATCTTTGGAGCACCCCCAAACTTATTTTGAACTCAAGCTCATACATTTTTCCTTTTTTTGAGACTGAGCAAACTTTTTTTTTAAAGCATGAGCACATACATCTTTTTGAAAATTTCCTCACATGTTGATTACCAAGACAACTTTGGTTAAGATGGATGCACAAAATTAGGATAACTTAAAATGATGGTAATTGGCTTATAATGTGGGTTCATTGCAATAAACAGACCTTTAAGCTCAAAATTACAATTTCAAGGGTCTAATATCATAGGGTTGGCTTGAAAAGGCTCAAATGGTCCAAAAAAATTATGCCTATATCATTTTAGATATTTATGTCCCCTCGGATTTGGCCTCAAATAAACTTTCATGCATGTCTAATCTCAAAAGAAATTAATTCTAAAGATATAAACCTTCATGCATTCTAATCTCAAAAGAAACTAAGTTTTCATGGCAAACATTACTAAAGCTAAGATCATACAAGCATTCCATTCTTCATTATAACATACTTTCACTCAGATAAAATCATCATTCATACTTGCATACAAACTATCTCATTAACAAAAAAGTATCTCCAAACATTCATTTATTAAAACATACTTGAAAAAAATTTAAAAGTTTGAGCAATTTATTTGCCTTACCTACTTTAAAAAGAAGCAATGTCCTCATTGCAAGAACAAAGTAATGAATGAAAACTAAATACCAGGTAGGGTTGTAAAGAAAGAGAGGTGAGTCATTAAGACTGCTTAAATACCAAGTCTTCCCTAATAACCCAATCCTAGACATGTTCATTCCCATTACCACATCACTTAGTCTTTTTCTTTCCAAAGAAGTGTTAAGTTTATTCATGCTTGCTATATTTTATTCTACAGAAATAAATTCCAAATTTATGAAAGAAATAAATTCATAAAGACCTAAAAATAATTAAATAATAAGACAAGAATCCCCCTTTTATTTTTCTACCTCATTCCCCTTGTCTTCCTTAGCTCCATTTCTACTTGCATAGTCAGTATCTTTCGTCCATGTCTCAAAGATCTCATCTGGGAACTCAGAAACAAAAGTATTAGAGATACTCTTAAAAGTATTTCGAATTGAGTCATCTCTAATTTTTGCATATTTCCAATAAGTTTGTTGTTGATTGTGTATGAACTTGCACATATCCATCAAAATTGACAACTCCAATTTCCTTGAAGTACTTCCAGAAGTCGACATGGGAGTTGTATATTCAGGTTCAACACTTAGCTTGTCTGGTTCTTCTTCTGGCTCAACCCTTGGTTCAGGGTTTTCAGATCCTTCGACTGGTTTAGGACTGTTTGGTTCCTTATCAGATTCTTCTTCTTTAGTGTCTATAACTGAATTAGCTGATACGACCATGCCCCAAGCACGTTCTTGGACTAGCTCCCTAAGCGTTGCTTACAATCCCTTGCGACCTGAACTAGTTCACTTTCAGCTTGTTGAGCTCAATTTAGCTTGGTTCAGCTCACATGAGCTCAATTTAGCTTAATTTGAGCTCGATTAATATCTTTCAGCTCATTTACTTTAATGATTGAATAAATTAGTTTAAGTATTTAAATTAATTTAGTTAAGTTTTTAAATGTGTTTTAAGCTATTTAGTGTGTCTGAATAATTTCAGTATTAATAGGTTTAAGTCCTTTAATGAGTCTAAATTCCTACAGCTATTTAAGTTATTTTTAGGCCCTTTAATATGTCCTAGTCCAAGGCAACTTAATTAGATGCTATAATTAAATTTAATGTGTAGATTTTTAATTGTTTGCTTCCGAATTTAATGTGTCCAAATGGGGGGACTTAATTTTGTGATTTAATTGCTGCAGGTATAGTGCATGGATGACACCTTAAGTGAGCTGATTATTCAGCTAATTCAAGCAGCATTTTCGTGGACACCAAAGGGCAAAGTAGCTGCTGATTTACTTCCCCAAGCTGACCGTCTAAGTCTCCAGGCAGCCTTAAAAGTTTTGACATTGTTGCACATTCCTTTCACACCTAGTGTCTGTTCAAAAACAACCATTCACACCTTATGGCTGATGGCGTCCAAATGTTCACACCATGGGAATGTTTGTGTGCCCAAAAATGCCATTTATTTGCTGCTGGTCATTCGGCTTCCCAAGGGAGGAATTTAAGCTGATTTTAAATGACTTTGCTGCTCAACAATGAATCCTTTCAGCCTAAGCAATTTATTCATTAAATCAGCTGAATTGGGAGATTAAACAAACTGATGGTTGGCGTCACCTAGGCCTAGAAGACTTCAAGGACCATTTTTAATGCTCTGAATTATTTAGCCAAGAGGTGCCAATTCAATGAGCCAATTTATGGTCATGGCTGAACCTAGACAAGGCCAATGGCCTCCATGCACTCATCTTTCCCAAGGCCATTTTCCTTCATCATGAAGTTGCCTTTTGAAGAGCCATTCAGCCGAATCTTGCTCTAGGATTTTAATGATTTTATTCTAAAATTTTCCAACTCTTTCTAGCTGAAAATTGCTTGGTCATTAAGCTTGTGCAATGTCCATTTGGCTAGCTAGATAGGTAGATTATAAATAGTTGATCATTTCAATTGTAAAAGGACTTTTGAACTTTAACAAAATTTTATGAATATTTTGTTCTTGAGTGTGTTTACCTCCTCTTCTATTTCGTACAAGTATTGTTTGACTTATCTAGTGTTGCTAGTGGCATCTTCCCGACTTGTTTTGAACTTATCACCTTAGCTGGTGTGGCATTTATCCTACTATCTCCATCCAACCACCTTAACGACATAAGAAATGGGGTGACACTATGATATAGTGTTGAATCTTTCTTCCATTAAGTTCGTTATCCATCCCTACCAATTATCCCAAAATTATCTATCTTTCTTATTTTTGCTAAACCGAGCCTACTACATCTTTCTAAACCTACCATTCTTTTCTAAACCTCTTTGTTAGCTTCCACATCTCTTAACTAAACTTGCATTTTCAACTCACCGAGCAATCTCCTCCTCGATGATCGGGAAACTACATGAAATGACTCAATTAACCCGGGCCGGATCACATCATTAGCTTCAGTCTCAGTTCCATCTGTTGACTCCTCGGTATCTGGCTTAGTTGGCTCTTCTTGCTCACCTTGATTCAGCTCATGCACCCTTTCTACTAACCTTTCAAGATCATAAATTGTAATGCACCCTTGAACATATCACCCCTTCAGATTTGCTTGTGTTTTAACATGGACCCTTAAACAAAGTGAAATGATTAATGATGGGAAATAAGCACTTCCTACCTTCTTTTTAGCACAATCGTGAATCTCCTTGAGGATAATTTTCCCATCATTAATGGACTTTTCTATCAAAATTGCATATAACAAAAGCATCCGTTCCATCGAGATGGTGGAATTATGAGAGATAGGTATAAAACTGTAGTAAACGAAATAAAACCACACCTTTGCTACTGATTTTAAGTATTCCCTTCAACAAGAATGGATTCCATACTTTCTTATAATCCATTGGGATCCCAGATTGGTCACAACACCAAACACTTGTTGAAGAAAATCCCAATTGATATTGTTCATCATAGGTAGGATATTTGGTAATGAAAAGAAAGACTGACCTATTTTCAAAACTCTCTAAATGTCGAAAGTCATAATGAAAATTTGTAATACCCCCTAAAAGACCCAAAAACAGAACTCATTTACCCTCCTAAGCTGAATTTATACACTTTCCACTTCCCAAATTTGCACCAACTCTTCACACTTCTCAGCTCCTAACTTTTCTCCCTGATAACTCCTCAATCTCATCCTAAATTTTCTCCAAGATACTCTCCCCTTATCCCTCCTTGATTTCCTCCACAACAATCTCACAAGACCAATTCAAATTCTCCAAAGCCAGAGTTCAAATCCAACACAAACTCTGGCCGTCCAATCTATAAAATAAATACTCTAATAAAATACTATGCCACTACTCGAAACTTGGACTCCCTTGCCTGCTAATGACGCCACTTCCTTGCTCCTTAAGTGCAGCCTGTAACACCCCAAAGCCGGTCTATACGTTACGACCAGATCTGGTATGTCACATGGTAAAGTTGTAAAAATGAATTTTGTTGAATTTAGGAAAATATCGTAAGTTTGAAACTTTTCATTTTAGGTGATTTTTTGAAAGCAATGGCTTGCAGTTAAGGGGAAATTTTCGAATTGAGTTAAATTCCATTTATTATCTTTGTTGACACTTGAGAGAAAACGGTTGTTTTGTGTTCTTAAGTTTTGAAACTCCATCTTAGCTTTCATGTTAAAATATATTAATATCATATCTTAAATAAATAATAAATAATAAAAAGCCAAAAGTTAACTTAAGAAGGCCTTAATACGTAACCAAAAATCCCCAAATTAAAATATTTTGTAGAAAGGAACGAGTTTATGAAAAGAAACATTTTATGGCCTCCACGAGTCCGCCTCGGCTCCCAGATCCACGATCTACTGATTACCTGCAAAATTAAGCAGGGGTGAGTCACCAAGACTCAGTGTGTAAGTCCCCTTAAGTCACATAAAGGGCTTCCAGCCCAAAATCGCACATTGGCCTTATCCCACTCAAAGTAGCATACACAAATATGAATGTAATGTGCCCCAGCCCAACCTAAATTTTCCATCCTCTACACACCACCCGTACCAGCCTATCACACCGTGGGGATTTCTACAATCAACCCTCCATCTGCTACACACCTCATGTGTGGCACCAAGCCACTCGTGGTTCCAGACCACATTTATACTAGATCACCATGACAGAGTCACTATTAACATATGTGGGGCCAACCCACCGTGGTACCAAACCATCGTGACAATCCCTGATGAATGTATATGGGGCCAACCCACTGTGGTACCAAACCACTGGGACGAGTCACCGAATCTAGATATATATACGTGGTATTAAACCACCATGGCACCAAGCCATTGAGATATGGTCATTGAATCAGATATATGAAGGGCCAACCCACTTGTGGTACCAAACCACTGTGACAGTCTCTAATACTTCCCTTTTCGCATAATAACCCAACCCATGCAGAACATACAAATCAAATGAATGCACCTGCTCTTATCATAGTGACAGATTACATCATACATTTTCATACCCATTAATAGAATGTTATAGTCACTTACCTGGTATCCCCAGCTTTACCCACAAGGGTATAATGACTTCCTATTCAGTCACTTTGGCTTTTTAGCCAAATAGTTAATAACACATATTAATAATAGAGTGTGAATATTTTACACACCTGATAACATGCAATACTATGCTTTCTATGTCGACACTCTCGTTAGCAGGGATGACGACTATCTGTCTATCCTGCTCTGAAGCTGGTCCCCAACCCAATGGCTAGTCTCAGATTGCTGATATAGTTCGCTTCTTCAACTTTGGAATAAGGATTAGGATACACTCCTCTCCTCGGCTTGATCATTTTTTGCATCCATAGATAGCATTCATCAGTAAATTGCTATACGAAAGCAATGATTGTTTAACAACACTACTGATTTGAGACAATGAATGACAAACAGAAAGGATAATAGAATAACTAGGGAGGAATCCCTTACCTTGTCTAATTGATGATTCGCACCACAATACATCACCCTTAAACTGCGATTATTTGCAAAAGAGAGAGGCTCGACCTAATAAGCATAGGTAGCCCTTGAATATTCGGCTAATCAAGAAGAGACTTGAAGACAAAACAAAGGGGTATTGGACAAATTTACAGTGTTGGAATAGATGAAGAAGCGTAATCCCTCACACCCTATGCTATTCAGCGCCATTGGTTTTGCCATAGCAGATGAAATAAATACCCAATTAGTGAAAGAAAATAGTGATTGAGGGGTTTAGAGAAGAAAATAAGTAGATGCCGCAAGAAAATGAAGAAGGAGAGATTCGACTTTTGTGGTAAAGAACCTTACCTTCAATGATCTTGCAGCAGGGTGGAATCGAACCAATAGGCCAAAAAGGGCTATTCGGCTATGAGAGAAAGAAAACAAAACTTTGAAGAAGAAGAATTATAGTTTCGGCTTAAGAAAAGAATAGAGATAGAAGATGGAATACTAGGAGGTGATATAGTGTTTTCGGTTGTGAAGATAATGGAAAAGTGAAAAGAGGAAGAGAAGTTTTAGCAAGGCTTAGGTGGTTTTGGCTTAGAGGAAAAAGAAAGATAATGGAAAGAATGAACTAAGGTTCAGCTAAAAGATATTGAAGCAATGAAATGCACAAATGGTTTTTCTCAAATTCGGCCAAAGGTTCAAAAAGAAAAGAGGTAAAAGCTTGCTAACAATTTCGGCATACAAGTCAAAGAGAAAAGAAAAAGAGCTCAATCGGCAATCACACCCTCCTAATGGCCAAATTTGTTCCAAAGAAAACCAAAGAGAAACCTAAGACCTCTCATGCTTTTCGACACACCAGCCTCCTAGCTCAAAATCGAAATTCTTCCCCTTCCAACACTCAAAATTCAGCCAACAACCCAACAAGCCACTCCTTCCTTGTTCAGCTCCTACTTTTACTCCCATTCACCTATTTGAAATAGTTTGAACAATTCAAATCCCACCTTTCTCTTATGGCCTACCATTCAAAACATTTGACCAATTCAACACCTACTCTTCAAGGTCACTAGCTGAATCCATCACCACTCATCCTGACGCCAAAAAGAATTCCTAAAATGTAAACTGTGCAACTCAAACTTGCTCCTTCAATGCTCCCTATGGCGTCACTCACCTGCCTCTTAAGTGGCGCCTCTTTGCCACTTTACTATAGCACTTCTTGTGTCATCAATCCCAACCTATACTACTTAAAACCTGCCTCAGCTAGCTCTCCCCTAAAGTGCCCAAAATTGAAATTTTGGACAAGGCTTCAGCTTAACCCTGAGCCTTCCTTGACCCCAACCACACCAAATTAACACATCGAGCATAGCATACACACACAACACACATTAAATGCAGAACCCTAAAATCCAGGATGTTACAGTTCTACCCCCTTAAAGAAATTTTAGCCTTGAAATTTTACCTGATCAGAAGAGATAAGAGAATTGCTGTCGCATCACATCCTCTGGCTCCCACGTAGCTTCCTCTGAACCGTGATTCCACCATAACACTTTAACCAACAGAACCGTCTTCCTTCGTAGTACCTTAACATCATGATCCATGATCTAAATGGTTCCTCTTCAAAGGATAGGTCAGGCCTTACTTCAATATCTTCCACTGGCATAACATGAGATGGATCCAAATGGAAGCGCCTTAGCATCGAAACATGAAATACATCATGAATCTGACTTAATTCTGAAGGTAGCTCGAGCTGATAAGCTACCGATCCCACACGTTTCAACACACGATAAGGCCCAATGAACCTGGGGCTCAGCTTACCCTTTTGTCCAAACCTTAAAACTTTCTTCCATGGTGAAACCTTTAAGAAAACCCGGTCACCTACTGAAAATTCTATGTCTTTACGTTTCAAGTCTGCATAGGACTTCTGCCTGTCAGAAGCCTCCTTCAACCGAGTTCGAATCAACTTAACCTTGTCCTCTATTTCAGAATCCAATTCTGGACCCAATAACTGTCGCTCACCCAACTCTGTCCAGCAAGTAGGAGTGTGACACTTTTGACCATACAACGCTTCATACAGTGCCATCTGAATGCTAGACTGATAGCTATTGTTGTATGCGAATTCTGCCACTGGTAGAAACTCCTCCCAACTACCCCTGAAGTCAATAGCACAGCCCCTCAACAAATCTTCCAAGATCTGAATTACCTTCTCAGATTGACCATCAGTCTGTGGATGAAATGCTGTACTAAAATTCAATCTTGTACCCAGCACTTGATGTAACGCCTTCCAGAACCTCGACATAAACCTGGGGTTTTTGTCTGATATGATAGACACTGGTACCCCATGCAACCTTACAACCTCTGCTACATACAGCTTAGCTAACTTCTGTGAAGAGTAGTCAACACAAATCGGCATGAAGTGAGCAGACTTCGCCAATCGATCAACAATCATCCATACCGAATCCTTCTTAGTAGGCGTAAGAGGTAGCCCGCTAACAAAGTCCATCATAATCCTTTCCGACTTCCACTGCGAAATTTTCACCAGTTGCAATAACCTTGAAGGCAACTGATACTCTGCTTTCACCTGTTGACACGTCAAGCATTTACTCACAAATTAAGTTACCTCCCGCTTCAGACCCGGCCACCAAAATTATTCTCACAGATCCCGATACATCTTACTTCCTCCAGGATGCATAACGTATGGGCTACTATGCACTTCCTGCAGGATCTTACGTCTCAACTCATGATCTTTTGGCATGCAAGTCTTTCCTCAAAAACATAATACCCCATCACTATTCACACTAAAATCCCTTATCCCATCACCTGCCCCCAACTGAAAATTCGACTTTAACAACTCATCAGCCAACTGCTTCTCTTTAATCTGTCTGACCCAAGAAGGCTTCACTTGAAGTTCAGCTAATAGACTTCCATCATTGTATAAGCTAAGATGAACAAACATTACTCCCAAGTCAGAGATCACCCTATGACTTAATGCATCCGCCACCACGTTAACTTTACCCGGTGGTACTCGATCGAGCAATCATAATCTTTTAACAATTCGATCCATCTCCGCTGCCTTAAATTCAGTTCCTTCTGGGTAATGAGATATTTTAGGCTCTTGCGATCTGTATAAATAACGGACTTCTCCCCAAACAGATAATGCCTCTAGATCTTCAAAGCAAACGCTACTGCAGCCAACTCCAGATCATGCATGGGATAATTCACCTCATGCGGTCTCAACTGTCGAGACGCATATGCTACCACTTTCCCCTCCTACATTAACACACATCAAAAACCTGTGTGTGACGCATCGTAGTAAATGACAAACTCCTTCCCAGCCTCAGTCTGTATCAATACTGGAGCCTCAGTCAAAACACATAGTAGCTTCGGTCAAAACACATTCTCGTGCATACTGGCTCAATCTCACAAATCCCGCCGTACTCAGTAACTGACAGATGACCTTGTTTCAACTCAAGGAACTCTTTAGGTTTCTGATCAATGAATCATTGACTGACATACTTCTTTTGGAACTCAATTTGAAAGAAATCCCAAGTGATTTTCTCTCTCGGTACCACGGATGTCAACATCTTCCACCAGTTATAAGTCGTATCTTTCAACAAAGAAACTGTACACTTAATGCATTCATCAGGAGTCAACGACATCTCATCGAATACCCAAATTGTATTCTTGAGCCAAAACATGGCTCGCTCAGCATCGTCATCAGCTGTGGCCCTAAAATCTTCGACCCCATACTTACGAATCTTATCCACAAGAGGCTTATTCAGTCGGATCGGATCTACAACTTGTGGCACAATAGGTACTTGTGGGGGTGGAGGTTGTGGAGAAGCCGGATTCGTTCGAACAAACTATAAAAACCACTCACTCATCATTCGAAAGAAGGCTTGCTTAGCGTCTCCTCCTTCACTACTTTCATTTGGCCTAGATGTAGCCGGCACTGCCCCTTGAGCAGGAGCAGGTGTGTTACTCTTAACATCATCAGCAACTGATCGATCGAGATCTATTACTTTACGAAAACTCATTTTCAACTGTCAGGATTCATCACACTATCGCAATTTCATATATGACATGTATAGCTAGACTAACACACGTTATGTTAGTCCGAGAATCGACCAAACTATAGCTCTAATACCAATAAAATGTAACACCCCTAACTCGCAACCGTTGTCGGACTAGGGTTAAGAGGCATTACCGAATCATCGGAACATTTCATATTCACTTCACTAACACAAAGTCAACCATCAATCACAAATACTCAAATACGAGCATATAGTCCCTTAACTAGGTCTACGAAACCTTAAGCACATGAGAAGAAGAGGTCGAGCTAAACTAAACACTTATGAAAGTTTTTAGAAATTTAAACATTTTTCAATACTACTGAGCCCACACGCCCATGCAGTCAGGCCGTGTGCCTCACACGGCTACTAGACACACCCATGTGTCCAGGCTATTCCAAAATAAAGCATACGTACTGACTTATCCCCATGGCCACTAAACACGCCCGTGTCCTATAGTCGTGTGAAATTAGGCTAGTTACTGACTTGATCACATGGCTACCATGCATGCCTGTGGACCACGGCCGTGTAACCTGTCCAGACACACCTAGAAGTATCCTTAAACCGCATAGCAGAGACACACGCCGGTGTCTCTTGGCCATGTATGCAAAATAGGCCATTTGCTAGGCCAAATTGCCACCTACACAAAGGTCATTCCCTACAATCACAATGAAGCATCTTTCCATGTATCAATAGCAACCAAAAACACATCAAAACATTCATCATGACAACCCAATTCAATCTCATTTCTATCACACCATCTTTTATGCTAAATAGCTCAACCAATTCACATGTAAAACCAAACATGAACCATCCACAATTTCACTATATCCCTATGGCATCAATCCATCACTAAACTTATCATTCATATGATTATTTCATTGCCATCAAGTCATACCAAATCATACTTCATATACCATAATCATTCATGCAGATTACCAGCATTTATCTAGCCACATCACATGGCTATTTACACATCTCAAACATGTTTCAAAACAACTAGCCTATACATGCCATATTCAAATATACACTTCTTCAAAAGTACCAAAATAGATAGCCAATAGTGTGATAGAGATGCTGACGATCCCCAGATCTGAGCTAGCTTTACTAACACTGTAAAACAGAGAAATAATCATACAGTAAGCTTTCAAAGCTTAGTAAGTTATAATACAATTAACTTATTTAATTACATCAATGTACAAATTGAACCATTACATAGATAATTTACCAATAATACACAAATTCAACTATATCCAATACTCACATAGCATTCCATTCATCTACTTTCAATTTCACCAACCACATAGAAATCATATATACCTTTGCCAACACTTAGTTACTCACCAAGCATGCTATCCAATCATCACATAGATAAAGACACAACTAGGCACATTATCAATCTCAACCATATACTCAAATATCTATTCATTCAACTCTTAAATCTATCATCAACCACATAGGTTCAAATGTACCTTAATCAACACATAGTTACTCACTATTCATGCTACTCAATTGCTCGATATTACTCTCGTTCAACCTTTACAATTCCTTTGATTTATTCACACACTTAGTGCCAATTTCATAACCGAAACATAGTCGTCATCGCACACTTAGTGCCAATATGTTAAACCGAACTTATATTGGTATCACACACATAGTGCCTAGTCAATAAGACGAAGCTTCTATCTTTTGCACTCACAGTGCTAATCATTAAAGTCGTAGCTTCTATCGTTTCGTACACATAGTGCTAATCAACTTTGTATCAACTCAATTTTGCACACTTAGTGCCTCAATACTCAAACTCGTACATAACATATTCTATTCCATTATTATGCATACATTCATTTCTCATCACACAGATACTAGTTAAATAGCAAGCATTATATCCAAACTTACCTCGGACGTTGATATACCGAAATGGTTAATTAATCGAACACTTTGTCTTTGCCTCAATCTCGATCCGAACATCTCCTTTCTTGGTCTATACACATTCAAATTCACTTATTAAATTACCAATTCATTCAATTTAGTCCACACACACATATTTAGAGCATTTTACATAATAGCCCTCACATTTTCACATTTTGACACTTTAGTCTTTATTTCACAAAATCAACAAATTCTCATAATTTCTTTTCATATAAGCCTAGCCAAATTTCCCTTGTGTTCATACATGCCCACACATTTCATTTATTTCACATTTTAGTCTCTCAATTTACATTTTTCTCAATTTAACCCATATTACTCAATTTCACCAAAAATCCAAATATAAACTATATTAACCCAACACCAAGCTTTCATATTTCACCAACTAACATCACAAAGCTCACCATTTCATCAATGGCACATCTCACTAACATCATCAATTCTTCAAATTACAACATGGGTTTTATAGCATACAAAGTAACGATTTCAAAAACGTAAAAATTATCAAAAATTGAAGCGAAACATACCGTGAATTTAAGCATTAAAATAGCTGAATGTAACACCCTCACCCGGCCTAGGCGTTACAACCGGATCTAACGTGTCACATCAAAGTGTTGTTTTAAAACCATGCTTTCAACAGAAACCCTTCTTACAATTTAAAACTTTCTAACCTCAGATTTCATTGCTTATTTTCAAAACGTGATTTATCCAAAGTTATTCTCTTGTACAAAGAAAGTTTGTTATCTTTAAAACCTTGTTTCTTGTGGAAGTTTAATGTAACAGTTGCGAAAATGGGATATTTGAAAATAGTAATTATAGTTTTACAAACCCATGTTTAATAGACTAGCAAGTTAAAACTAAAAGAAACACCACATAAAAGTTAAAATAAAATCGAAATGGCCTTATTACATAATTATTAGCCCAATAAAATAAAATAAATTAAATTAAATTAACTAAATTTAAAATTTAAAACATATCGGACGTGTGGCCACCACGAGTCCCTCGCAACTCCAAATCCTCTAAGGCTAGGATTACCTGCATAGTTAAAGAAAAGGGTGAGTTACGAGAACTCAATGTGTAATCCCCTATTACAGTCACAGTTTGGGCCTCAGCCCATACGGTCTCAGTCTGGGCCTAGGCCCTAACATCATATCAATGCAAAATAGACATGTAACCTAACCTAGTCCAGCCATCACACCTCCCGTACCAACCAACACACCTGTGGGGACCAAGTCGACCCATCCAACCAGCACACCAATAACGCAGTCTAGCTACTAATGGCAACGTAGCAAAGTTGCTAATAATAGTATACATGGCTGAGCCACTAAAATTAGTATACGTGGCATAGCCACTCGATTAGTAAAACGTGGCAGAGCCATCAGTACAGTGCTTCCTCCAAAATCCATAACCCAACCCAATGTAGTATGTCATGTCATAAATAACCCATGTATGCAGTGCATTGCAATCACAACCAATCATACAATTACTACACATACATCACTGATACTACCACTAAAGGTATAACAGTCATTTGGTTGGTTGGGGCTAAATCGATAAATCACCCCTCGGGGGTATCCCAGTAATTTTACCCATCGAGGGTATTTCAGTAATTTCACTCATTGAGGGTATTTCGGTAATTTACCCATCGAGGATATTTCAGTAATTTACCCATCGAGGGTATTTCGGTAATTTCACCCATTGAGGGTATTTTAGTAATTTACCCATCGAGGATATTTTGGTAATTTAACCATTAAGGGTATTTGATAATTTACCCATCAAGGTATTTCGGTAATTTACCCATCAAGGGTATTTCGGTAATTTACCCATCGAGGGTATTTTGATATCGGCCTTTCTGAAGGCCTACAGTCATCTCGAGGGACACAATCACCCTTTTTAGTCGAAACGGTGCAATTGGGCCTAAAGTTTAATTTTTGGCCCAAGTGGGCCCACATGCTCGTAGAGCCCAATCCGTCCAATTTCAGTCGCGGCTATGCGGGTCTCGTAACCCAATTCCTTATCTATCACTTTCGTGAATCTTACCCAAATGGGGCTCACGAGCCCGATGGCCCGTTTCGGCCCAACAGGGCCCATTACGACCTAAGCCCATGAGAATGTTCGTTGTAGCCTCGACGGTCTATTGCTAACAGTTTTGGCTCAGGTTATCTCTACGAGCGCTCACATGCTCGAGAGCCCACAATTTCTAAAGTGTCGGCTTATCGATATGTCAGCCTTTGCCGATTCACAGTTAATCTGGGGTGTGAATACACACCTTCATTCATTACTTTATAATAATTGTATGGGTGTACGATTACACACCTTGTTTACGAAACGTGCCACGAATCTCTTAGCACCGATCACACCTACGTTAAAAAGACTATCAGTTAATCATCCGTTCAAAATGGGCTTCCCTCATTTTCCACAACCTAAACCGAAACCATACTTACACCTACCTTGATTGACTGAGTTTTGTTAAGCCTCTCCAAAAATCAGCGAAGACTAAGAACCCCTAGATGGATTCTGCATTACAATACACCCTTACTAGGAGGGATTAAAAAAATAAGTGAATAAAATCCACCCTCGACCAATACAACCCTCAGATAGGATCAGCCCTCAATCTAAACCCAATGCGAGAACACTTACTTGATTAAAGTTAAGAACAACGTATCGCTTGCTTCCGTCGCTAGGCCCTTTCCACACCTCGAGAGACTAACAACCAACCCACATCAAACTTAAGAAGAAAGGGAAGATTCGGAAGTAGGGGAAAAGAATAGTACCATCACAAAATAACTTGAAAACATTCAGTACTACTTACCCTAAAATTTCACAAAGACAGGTTCTTTAAGTATAGAGGAATTACACACGTACGACCCCAAGAGATGAAAGTATACTAGAGAAAAGAAAAGGTTAACTTCGGCTCACTCAAAAGAACAAGAGATGTGGCATTAAGAAGAAGGGGGAAGGATGGATTCGGCTAACTTGAAGAGAACAAAAAAATAAAGATGGAAGGAGAAGAGGATGTTGAATTCAGCCAAGGAACCTAAAAGAAGAAAAAAAGTGTAGGCAGGGAGTGGGTAGCAGTTGGGGAAATAATAAATGAAATGAAAACCCGAATGGTAACAAAGTTGCTTGAGAAGTCACCTCAGAAAGAAAACCTGAAATGACCAAAAAGAGAAGTAGAAAAGCACAAAGGAATTTTCGATTTCTACTAACACTCAAGGTTGCTTAAAATGCTCCAAGTGACCCTCAATCGAATTTCTCACTTAGCCACACTCCCAAATTCGACCAACACTCCCACACACATCACTTCAGTGATTTCTATACGGAAATCTCCTAGAATTTCTCTTCACCTTTCTCTTGAAATATTTGATCAAGTCCTTAACCTCTCATGTAGAGTTTGATCCAAACTATGCTTCTTCCACTCCCAAGGCATAAATTAAATGCCCTCATTTGCTTGCCAAGGGATTCGAACTCCACCCCCTTACTATCCCAGTGACGCCATAGCAACCAGGTCCCATGCTCAACTTGTGTCACTTAAATGCACAAATATATACTTAAGTCCTCACTGCAAACAGCCCTCTCCTCTTAAGGCCAAAAACTAAAATTTTTCCAAAGCTCAGACTCAAACCCAGGCCTCCTTAGAACCCCCAAATACACTCAAACAGCTAGCCGTTCAAGCACAACATGAATTTTAAGCAAAATTACAGCCCCTAATTTTTGGGACGTTACAACTCTACCCACTTAAAGAAATTTCAGCCTCAAAATTTACCTAATCAAAAGAGGTGAGGGTATTGCTATCGCATTGCCTCCTCAGGATCCCACGTGGCTTCCTCTGAATCATGATTATGCCAAAGCACCTTGACTAATGGGACAAATTTTCTACTTAACACTTTTTTATCTCGATCCAATATTTACAACGATTCTTCCTCAAAGGTCAGATTAGGTCTAACTTCTTTCTCCTCCACTGGCACTACATGTGAAGGATTACAATGGTATCGCCTCTGTATCGAAATGTGAAACACATTATGTATACGATTTTGACTCAGGAGGCAGCTCCAACTGATAGGCAACTGGTCCCACACGTTTTAATAACTGGTAAGGTCCGATGAATCCAGGGCTCAGCTTGCCTTTTCGCCGAAATCTCAGAATCTTCTTCCATGGTGAGACCTTTAAGAAGACATAATCTCCCACTACATACTCAATCTCTTTTGCATTTTAAATCAGCGTATGACTTCTGCCTATCAGATGCTTCTTTTAACTGATCACGAATCAATTTTACTTTCTCCTCGATTTCAGAAACTAGTTCTGGCCCCAATATTCGCCGCTCACCCAGTTCTGTCCAACAAGTAGGGGTACGACACCTACGACCATATAGAGCCTCGTACGGTGCCATCTGAATACTAGATTGGTAGCTGTTGTTATAAGCGAATTCTACCAATGGCAAATAGTCTTCTCTACTGCCCTTGAAATCAATTACACAGCTTCTTAGCATGTCTTCCAAAATCTAAATTACCTTCTCCGACTGACCATTCATCTCCGGATGAAATGCCGTGCTGAAATCTAACATTGTACCCAAGGCTTTGTGTAACACCCTCCAGAATCGTGATATGAATCTAGGGTCCCTGTCCAAAATGATAGACACCGGTACTCCATGTAACCTCACAATCTCAGCCACGTATAACCTGGCCAACTTCTTCAATGAATAATCAGTGCGACCGGTATGAAGTGGGCAGATTTAGTCAGCTGATCAACAATTACCCATACCGAATCTTTCTTAGTAGTCGTCAGGGGTAGCCCACTAACAAAGTCCATGGTTACCCTCTCCCACTTCTAGAGCGGAATTTTAACATGTTGCAGTAAACCTGAAAGCAGCTGATGCTCAGCCTTCACTTGCTGGCACGTTAAACACTTACCTATAAAATCGATAACTTACGCTTAAGTCCTGGCCACCAGTACAGTTCACATAAGTCTCGGTATAACTTGTTCCCACTAGGATGCATAACGTATGGACTACTATGCACCTCCTGCAGTATAGTCTGCCTTAACTCAGAATCCCTCGGTACACAGACTCTCGCGGAAGCATAATACTCCCTCACTATTCAGCCCAAAGTCCACAGTCTCTCCATTCTTCACCAGTTGGAAACGAGGTTTAATTTGACCAATCTAAGCCGATTTTACTTGAAGTTCAGCTAACAGACTACCATCCTCAAAAAGGCTAAGATGAGCAAACATCGCTCTTAAATCAGATACAACCTTACGGCTCAGTGCATTCGCTACTACGTTGGCTTTTCCCGGATGGTACTTAATCAAGCAATCATAATTTTTAAGCAACTCTATCCGTCTTTGTTGCCTAAGGTTCAACTCCTTCTGAGTAATGAGGTACTTGAGACTTTTATGGTCAGTATAAATGATCTACTTCTCCCTGTACAAGTAATGTCTCCAAATTTTTAGTGCGAATACCACCGTAGATAATTCCAAGTCATAGTGGGGTAATTCACTTCGTGTGGCCTAAGCTGATGTGGCAGATAAGCTACCACCTTATCCTATTGCATCAGCACACAACCCAAACCTGTGTGCGACGCATCACAGTAGACAATGAATTCTTTTCCAGCCTCTAGTTGTATTAATATCGGGGCTTCTATCAGAATCTTCTTCAATTTTTCAAAACTATCCTGCTATTTATCAATCGAATCAAACAGTACCCCTTTTCGCAGTAACTTAGTTAGGGATGCAGCAATCAGTGAAAACCTTTTAACGAACCATCTGTAATCCCCGGCCAGACCCAAAAAACTTTAAATCTCAAATATCGTCTTTGGTGGCTTCCATTCTAATACAGCCTCAATTTTTCGAGGATCAACCCTAATCCCCTTGGCAGACACTACATGACCCAAAAATGTCACCTCTCGTAGCCAAAACTCGCACTTACTAAACTTGGCATAAAGTTACTTTTCTCTCAGTATTTACAGAATAATTGGAGATGTGAATCATGCTCCTCTTCGATTCTTGAATATACCAGGATATCATCTATAAACACCACCACGAATTGGTCCAATAGGGTTGGAAAACCTGGTTCATCATATCAATGAAAGTAGCTGGTGCATTTGTTAACCCAAACGGCATGACCAAAAACTCGTAGTGTCCATATTGAGTCCTGAATGCAGTCTTGTACACATCTGCCTCCTTAACCCTTAGCTGATGATAACCCTACTAAGATCTAACTTGGAGAAAACCGAAGCTCCTCCCAGCTGGTCAAACAGATCGTCTATCCTTGGTAAAGGGTACTTGTTCTTAATCGTCATTTTATTTAGTTGACGATAATCAATACACATGCGCATGGACCCATCCTTGTTCTTCACAAACAGCACTAGTGCTCCCTATGGAGACACACTCTGCCGAATGAATCCCCGATCCAGTAGTTCTTGAATCTGAGCCTTTAATTCTACCAGCTTTTTTGGTGCCATCCTATAAGGGGTGATGGACATTGGAGTCATTCCCGATAGGAGCTCAATGCCAAATTCGACCTTACAGTTTTGAGGCAACCCCGAAAGCTCTTCGAGAAATACATCTGGAAACTCCTATACCATTCTGACATCCCCAATAGACAAAACTTTAAAATTAGATATGCTGACATAAGCTAGGAACGCCTCGCAACCTTTGCGAACCAGTTTCTCGGCCCTTAGTGCTGAGATTACATTAGATAAATAATCCCTTCGCTCCCCTATCACGACCACCTCCTCAACCTCTGAAGACTTCAATACCATACGCTTAGCAGTGCAATCCAATTTTACACGGTGTTTCACTAACCAATCCATGCCCAAAATGAGATCGAATTCGCCAAACGGTAGTTCTATCAAATCCGCTGGAAAGATAACCCCTTAGACCTCTAGGGGAATATCTCTAAACAGTTTATTCACTCTAACTGACTATCCCAGTACACTAATCAATGACATTTCCCTATCAGTAATTTCAAATTATATGCCCAATGTTCCAGACACAGTACATGCAACATACGAGTGCGTAGACCCAATATCAATTAAAGCAGTATATGGTACATTATGAATGAGAAATGTACTAGTTATGACATCAGGAGCGTCACCATCCTCTCGACATTGCAAAACATAGACCAACACTGGTTGTCTCACCTCTTTGTTACCAGTACCTCTACCCGGTGCTCCACGACCTCGTCCCAATCCATTTTCCCCTCTGGGTGGACCAAGGCCTCTCAGTGGCTACTAACCACCTCTCCTTGACTGCACATAGCCTTGACCTGCAGCTTGCATCTGAATGGGCCTCTAAGTATAGTTTTTAACCTGACCCACATCTGAAGCACACCCTAGTTCTTTTCCAGCACTATGCCAAATGAGATCTCCCACACTCAGTGCAAGGTTGCGGCCAGACAGCAGCAATAGGAATCCCAGCTTAGGCTAGCCCATCAAACCTTGGCCTTTTCTTAGGCCCACCAGAAGAACTTGAGGGCCCAAAATTCCTCTTACTTCTACCCCTATCTTGCTCACGGTTCTGACGCTCTGAGAGTTTTACATCATCAGAAATCTTTTCTTTCTCAACCAGGGCAGTAAAGTCTCTTTCCCTCTACGGGGCTATTAGTATCCGCAACTCATCCTGGAGACCATCCTCAAAATACACGCAATGCTGATACTTAGTCGTGACTATGCCCTGAGCGCACCGGCTTAACCGTAGAAACTCTCCCCATACTCTACTATAGAATTTTTTCCCTAGATCAAACTCAAGAATTTCTTCCTCCGGGCATCCACATAACTCGCCCCAACATATTTTCCTTAGAAGGCCGAGTTAAATAAGTCCCATGTCAAACGATCGACCTGCGTGTCTTCTCTCATGGTAAACCACCATTGATATGCCTCATCTCGCAGTAAAGACACTACTCCTTTCAGTTTTTGCTCCACCGTACAATTGAGGTCATCCATTATTAGCTCGATACCTCCAACCAATATTATGCTACATTCAGAGCTACACCAGAGATGCCCCTGAAAATTTCTGCCCCATTCGACCGGAGTCGTTCAGAGATTGACCCTCGACCCACTAACCCAGTACTTGCTCCAGCAACCCTTTTAAGAACTCGTAACGTCGCTTGGGACAGGGCATCATCCTAACCAGCTGGGTCATGAGACCCCGTTTCAGTCATCGGTGAGGCCGACGCTTCCCTATCAGGCATGTGTCCTGACGTTGAAGACGCAGCCCTAGCACCTCGGCCCCTACCATGGCCACGTGTAACACTTCCGCGACCTCTTGTGCTCATATTGATGTAGCGTGTTTATCTGATTAAAGAGTTTTATAAATCAGCTTATAGTTCTCATAATTATTAACAGATATTTTATGACAAACAGTAATTAGGGTTGTTTTGACAGATCAAATTCTCACTATAGTTTCCAATTCCTCTAACTAAGGAGTTTCAGTCTAGTACTATCCCTAGTAGCTTCTCAGTATAGTTATTTCAGTATATAACAGAGTACAATGTCAGAGAACTTACAGATTTGGTCACCGGAGACTCGGTGTGCCACACTTTCAATAACAAAATTACTTTCAAACCAAAATTTAAACAGATCAGAAAATCTTCAAAACCCATTCCACAGCTGAGCTTTGCAACCTGGCTCTAATACTACTAAATGTAACACCCCAAACCCTACCTAAACGTTACGACTAGATCTAACGTGTCACATCAAAGTGTTGTTTGAAAACCATGCTTTCAACGAAAACCCTTCTTACAATTTAAAACTTTCTGACCTCAGATTTTGTTGCTTATTTTCAAAACGTAATTTATCCAAAGTTATTCTCTTGTATAGAGAAAGTTTGTTATCTTTAAAACCTTGTTTGCCATGGAAGTTTAATGTAACAGTTGCAGAAATGGGATATTTGAAAACAGTAATTATAGTTTTACAAACCCATGTTTAATAGACTAGCATGTTGAAACTAAAAGAAACACCATATAAAAGTTAAAATAAAACCCAAATGGCCTTATTACATAATTATTAGCCTAATAAAATAAAATAAAATAAAGTAAAGTAACTAAATTTAAAATTTAAAACATATCGGACATATGGCCACCTCCGAGTCGCTCGTAGCTCCAAATCCTATGAGGCTGGGGATTACCTGCACAGTTAAAGAAAAGGGTGAGTTACGAGAACTCAGTGTGTAATCCCCTATTACAGTCACAGTCTGGGCCCAAGCTCATACGGCTTAAGTCTGGGCCTAAGCCCTATTCAGTAATAGTTCGGGCCTAAGCCCTAACATCATATCAATGCAAAACAGACATTTAACCCAACCCAGTCCAGCCATCACACCTCCCATACCAACCAACACACCTTAGGAGACCAAGTCGACCCACCCAACCAACAAACCAATAATGCAGCCTAGCTACTAATGACAACATAGAAAAATTGCTAATAATAGTATACGTGGTTGAGCCACTAAAATCAGTATACGTGGAAAAGCTACTCGATCAGTAAAACTTGGTAGAGCCACTAGTACAGTGCTTCCTCCAAAATCTATAATCCAACCTAATGTAGTATGTCATGTCATAAATAACCCATGTATGCAGTGCATCGCAATCATAATCAATCATACATTTACTACACATACATCACTAATACTACCACTAAAGGTATAACAGTCATTTGGTCAGTTGGGGGTAAATCGGTAAATCACCCCTCGTGGGTATTCCAATAATTTTACCTATCGAGGGTATTTCAGTATTTTCACCCGTTGAGGGTATTTTAGTAATTTCATCCATTGAGGGTATTTTGATAATTTCACACATTGAGGGTATTTCGATAATTTACCCATCGAGGGTATTTCGGTAGTTTACCCATCGAGGGTGTTTTGATAATTTACCCATCAAGGGTATTTCAGTATCGGCCTTTCTAAAGGCCTACAATCATCTCGAGCGAGGCAGTCACCCTTTTTAGTCGAAACAGTGTAATTGGGCCTAAAGTCTAACTTTTGGCCTAAGCGGGCCCATACGCTCGTGGGGCCCAATCCGCCCAATTTTTGTCGTGGCTATGCGAATATCACAACCCAATTCCTTATCTATCACTTTTGTGAATCTTACCCAAATGGGGCTCACGGGCCCAATGGCCTGTTTCAGCCCAATAGGACCCATTACGACCTAAGCCCACAAGAATGTTCGTTGTAGCCTCGATAGTCTATTGCCAACAGTTTTGGCTCAGGTTATTTCTACGAGCACTCGAACGCTCAAGAGCCCACATTTGCCGATGTTTTGGCTTATCGGTATGTCAGCCTTAGCCGATTCACAGTTAATTCAGGGTGTGAATACACACCTTCATTCATTACTTTACAATAATAGTATGGGTGTACGATTACACACCTTGATTACAAAACGTGCCGCGAATCTCTTAGCACCGATCAAAATTACATTAAAATGACTATCAGTTAATCATCCGTTCAAAAAGGGCTTCCCTCCTTTTCCACAACCAAAATCGAAACCATACTTACACCTACCTTGATTGACTGAGTTTTGTTAAGCCTCTCCAAAAATTAGCGAAGACTAAGAACCCAAAAAATGAATTTTGCATTACAATACACCCTTATTAGAAGGGATTGAATAAATATATGAATAAAATCCACCCTCGACCAATACAACCCTCAGGTAGGATTAGCCCTTAATCTAAACCTAACGCGAGAACACTTACTTGATTAAAGTTAAGAACAACGTATCGCTTGCTTCCGTCGCTAGGCCCTTTCCACACCTCGAGAGACCCTAACAACCAACCCACATCAAACTTAAGAAGAAAGGGAAGATTCGGCAGTAGGGAGAAAAGAATAATACCATCACGAAATAACTAGAAAATAGTCAGTACTACTTACCCTCAAATTCGAAAAAGACAGGTTCCTTTAAGTAAATAGGAATTACACACGTATGGCCCCAAGAGATGAAAGTATACTAGAAAAAAGTAGAGGTTAACTTCGGCTCACTCAAAAGAATAAGAGATGTGGCATTGAGAAGAAGGGGGACAGATGGATTCGGCTAACTTGAAGAGAACACAAAAAGAAAGATGGGAGGAAAAGAGGATGTTGAATTCGACCAATGAATCTAAAAGAAGAAAAGAAGTGTAGGCAGAGAGTGGGCAGCAGTTGGGAAAATAATGAACGAAATGAAAAATCGAATGGTAACAAAGCTGAGACGTCACTTCAGAAAGAAAACCTGAAATGAATAAAAAGAGAAGTAGAAAAGCACAACGGAATTTTTGGTTTCTACTAACACTCAAGGTTACCGAAAATGCTCCAAATGGCCCCCCAACGAAATTTCTCACTTAGCCACACTCCCAAATTCGACCAACACTCCCACACGCATCACTTCCTTGATTTTCTATACCGAAATCTCCTAGAATTGCTCTCCACCTTCCGTTTGAAATATTTGACGAAGTCCTCTCATCCTCCCTCGTAGAGTTTGATCCAAACTCTACTTCTTCCACTCCCAAGGCATAAAATAAATGCCCTTATTTGCTTGCCAAGGGATTCAAAATCCACCCCTTTGCTATCCCAGTGACGCCATAGCAACTAGGTCCCATGCTTAACTTGTGTCACTTAAACGCAGACAAATATACTTAAGTCCTACCGCAAACAGCCCTCTCCTCTTAAGGCCAAAAACTAAATTTTTTCCAAAGCTCAGACTCGAACCCATGCCTCCTTAGAACCCACAAATACACTCAAACAGCTAGCCGTTCAAGCACAACATGAATTTTAAGCAAAATTATAGCCCTTAATTTTTGGGACGTTACAACTCTACCCCCTTAAAGAAATTTCGGCCTCAAAATTTACCAGTTCAGAAGAGGTGAGGGTATTGCTGTCGCGTTGCCTCCTCAGGCTCCCACATAGCTTCCTCTGAATCGTGATTACACCAAAGCACCTTGACTAACGGGATAAATTTTCTTCTTAACACTTTAACATCTCGATCTAGTATCTGCAACGATTCTTCCTCAAAGGTTAGATCAGGTCTAACTTCGATCTCCTCCACCGGCACTACATGTGAAGGATCAGAATAGTATTGCCTCAGCATAGAAACTTGGAACACATTATTTATATGATTTAACTCAGGAGGCAACTCCAATTGATAGGCAACTAGTCCCACACGTTTTACTATCTGGTAAGGTCTGATGAATCTAGGGCTCAGCTTGCCTTTTCGCCCAAATATCAGAATCTTTTTCCATGGTGAGACCTTTAAGAAGACATAATCTCCCACTGCATACTCAATCTCTTTACGCTTTAAATTAGTGTATGACTTTTGCCTATCAAATGCTTCTTTTAATCGATCACAGATCCATTTTACTTTCTCATTGGTTTCAGAAACTAGTTCTGTCCAACAAGCAGGGGTACGACACCTACGACCATATAACGCCTCGTACAGTGCCATCTGAATACTGGATGTTGTTATAAGTGAATTCTACCAATGGCAAATAGTCTTCCTAATAGCCCTTGAAATCAATTACACAGCTTCTTTGCATGTCTTCCAAAATATGAATTACCCTTTCCGACTGACCATCCATCTACAAATGAAATGCCGTGCTGAAATCCAACCTTGTACCCAAAGCTTCGTGTAACACTCTCTAGAATCGTGATATGAATCTAGGGTCCCTGTCCAAAATGATAGACACCGGTACTCTATGTAACCTCACAATCTCAACCACGTATAACTTGGCCAACTTCTTCAACGAATAATCAGTGCGGACTGGTATGAAGTGGGCGGATTTAGTCAGTTGATCAATAATTACCCGTACCGAATCTTTCTTAGTAGTCATCAGGGGTAGCCCACTAACTAAGTCCATGGTTACCCTTTCCCACTTCCAAAGTGGAATTTTAATAGGTTGCAGCAAACCTGTAATATTTGATGTTCAGGGGTTGTGCATATTTTAAGTTGTATCTGTGTGTTAATAGGCTCTGCATGTTGATTGGAAGTGTTTGGGAGTTTCGGGAAACCTTGGACTTGGGTAGAAGTCATAGGAAAATTTTTGTTTTAAGCTAAGCAAAGGGGAGCTAGGAAAGCTAGGCTTTAAAAGAAATTATGTGTAGATCATGATATAAGAAAGGGAGCAGTGGAGTGGCAAGGTAGTGCCTAGTAGAAAGGGAGGAGTGTGCGTCAACAAGGGGTATCAAGGGGGAGGAGGTTCGAGCTGCAAAGATAGCATTTTGAGTTACTTTTTGCGTCAAGGAGGAGGGAGAGTTGGATGGCATTTGGACTCTGGAAAGGATGAGGGTGGACTTGGTCAAAGAATTTGGATAGGAGGTGGAGAGCTCTTTGAGGTGTTTGACTCATCCCAAACAAGTTTAAATGAGAGGAGGGAAGGAAAATGTGGAGAAAAATAAGGGATATGAGAGGAAGAAATGTGGTGACCGAATGTGGGGTTCTTGGAGGATGCATATTCGGTTGGGAGAGGGTCTTGGTATGCCAAAATTCAGCCTTAGTGAGTGCCGAATTTAGTTCTCTCTTTTCCCTCTAGTGCCGTTCTTTCTTTTGTGCAAAAGACACCTAGTTTTCAGCTTTCATATTCTTTTGATCTAGTGATCGAAACTTCAAAGACCATTAAGGTCACTAGTGTTTCTTTCTCCTTCTCCTCTACTTGCTTTCTTGGTCAATTTATCTCTCCTTCCCAACCTCTTTTCTTTTCTCTTCTTTTTCTTTTCTCTCCATAACTCTCAATATGCAAACCTCTATTAAGCCTCACCATCATTGCTTTTCTTCTCTTGTTCTCTTCAAAGCCGAAAGTACCATTGGTCGAGACCTGCTCCAATCGTTTCTAAATAGTGGTAAGGGTTTTCTTCTTCTTGTTGTTGTCCATTCATATCATCATCTTTCCCAAAACCATTCTTTTTTTCTATCATTTTTCTAAATAGTACCGAATCTATTTAGGTGTAGTGATTGTTCGTTTGGCAACCTCTCAGGATAGGGCCGTCAACCATATTTTCCTAATCTCAATCGTGTTTGGTGGTAAGTATTATTCTTTTTAGCAATCGATTCATATCTTTTCATTTGGTGTGCCAAAAACCAAATGGTTGGCTGTGGTTTAGGGATGGCCGAACCTTCTTAGGGCCATAATCTTGTGTTTCTTTTATATGTAGCCAGTGTAAGGGAGCGTTAAGGTTTCTCTTGGGTTCGACTATTCAAGGTAAGGGAATAGTGTTCAGCCAAAGGCAACTTTCAAAAGCTTTATGTGTAGAAGTTGAATCTGACTTGGGGTGTATAGGGATTTTGGCAACTTGGAAGTTAAGCAGATACCTTCGGGATTCAGATTTACATCATCAAGGAGAGAAAGGGGTAGTCCTTACCCCTAAGTTTAAGAAGCGATCGGTCTCTGACAGCACGGGATTAGCCACCGGGGTGTGGGCCAGCATTAGAATAGGAATGTAGGTAGATATCTGTAGTTTCAGTTAGAGACAGCATCGATATTGAGAGTGTAATTCTTCGGGTTATCAGGTGTGTGATTAATTCGTGATTTCCCGGTTATATAAAATATTTGTATGTGTTATAAGTGTGATGACTAATGCAGTGGCAGTAATGAGATGGATATCCTTAATGGGAATGTTGATAATCAGGTCAATGTTAAATAACAATAAAACTGTGGTTATTGCTGTGTATATGTGCTGTATGTTTGATTAACATGTTCATGCATTATTTCATCACATCACTATCGTATGTTGCATAATCATAGGGCAGGATTTGGATATTTGAAAGAAGGACAGGGTGTACATTTATGTACGTGGTATAGTGATGGCTACGAGCCTCACATGGATCAATGATCGGCTCAGTGCCTCATCGTGGTTGGTATCGACTTTATGCCATACAGTGGTTGGTGATGGCTATGTGCCTCATCATGGATTGACGTTTACTACGGTCACGTTGTGGATTATATTGTGACTTGATCACGTGGACCAGTGGCTCGACCACTTGGTGGATGGCATGGCCTGCCAAATTGGTGTGTAGAGGTTGGAGGGTCGATTTAGTAATCCCCTGGTGTGTGGTGGTTGGATACGGGGGTGTGTAGAGGATGGACTCTAGGCTGGGTTGGGTGCATTTTGCATTATTCTCTGTTATGTGGATTGGTGTGGTTTTGGGCTAAGCCCATACGTGGAAATCTGTGGACCAATTACACACTGAGTCGGTTGACTTACCCAAATTTTTACCAAACAATACAGGTGATTCGTGATGTTGGGACCGGGCTGGATGGGATTCGAGATGGCCATACAGATGCGATTTTTTTATATTTAGAAACATATACTTTTAATTTCGATTTAATTGGGTTGTTTTATTGTAATATGGCCATTTAACTATTTTGGGTTTTCATTATGGTTTATGCTAGACTAGACATGAATTAGTAATTGCAAACGATTTCAAATAATGACATTTGATGATTTTAAAAACTTAACTAAGGTTTTCTAATTGAGATTCTCGTAATTACTCAGATTCTTTTAAAGATTTCAAAAGGACCCATTTTCAACTAACCTTAACTTCAAATTGTTTTTCAAATGAAACGTCTCTCTAAGAAATTGAATCCTGTTTTAAAACCTAATCATTAAGGATTTAGTTTAGCACTTGTTCTCATGCCGACCCTAACACTACTACAAGCAAGTTTTATCATCACTTAACCGATTTCAACCTAAAGTTTTTCGGTAGCATTCTGAATTTGGCCGTAGTGTTTTGGGCCGAGTTTGGGGTGTTAAAAACCAGAAGGCAGCTGTTGCTCAACCTTCACTTACTGGCACGTTAAACACTTACCTACAAAATCGATAACCTCAGGCTTAAGTCTTGGCCACCAGTACAGTTCACACAGGTCTCAATATAACTTGTTCCCACTAGGATGCATAGCATACGGACTACCATGCACCTCCCACAGTATAGACTGCCTTAACTCAGAATCCCTCGGTCCACAAACTGTCTCGCGAAAGCATAATACTCCCTCACTATTCAAACCAAACTCCGCAATCTCTCCCTTCTTCACCAGTTGGAGACGAGGAACCAACAATTTATCTAGCAACTATTTCTCTTTAATTTGACCAGTCCAAGATAGTTTTACTAGAAGTTTAGCTAACAAACTACCATCCTCAAATAGGTTGAGACGAGCAAACATCCTCTTAAATCAGATACAACCTTACGGCTCAATGCATCTGCTACTACGTTGGCTTTTCCCAAATGGTACTCAATCGAGCAATCATAATCCTTAAGCAACTCTATCCATCTTTGTTGCCTAAGGTTCAACTCTTTCTGAGTAAGGAGGTACTTGAGACTTTTATGGTCGACATAAATGATCGACTTCTCCCCATACAAGTAAAGTCTCCAAATATTCAGTGCGAATACCACCACAGCTAATTCCAAGTCATGAGTAGGGTAATTCACCTCGTGCGGCCTAAGCTAACGAGACGGATAAGCCACCACCTTACCCTCTTGCATCAGCACACAACCCAAAATCGTGTGCGACGTATCATAGTACACAATGAATTCTTTTCCAACCTCTGGCTGTATTAATGCCGGGGCTTCAGTCAGAATCTTTTTAGTTTCTCAAAACTCTCCTGCTGTTTATCAGTCCAATCAAATAGTACCCCTTTTTGTAGTAACTTAGTTAGGGGTGCAGCAATCAGTGAAAACCCTTCAACGGACCGTCTATAATACCCAGCCAGACCAAGAAAACTTTAAATCTCAGATATCGTCTTTGGTGGCTTCCAGTCTAATATGGCCTTAATTTTTTAAGGATCAACCCTAATCCCCTTGGCAGACACTACATGACCCAAAAATGTTACCTCTTGCAGCCAAAACTCGCACTTATTGAACTTGGCATAAACCTGCTTTTCTCTCAGTATTTGCAGAACAATTCAGAGATGTGAATCATGCTCCTCCTCGGTTCTTGAATATACCAGGATATCATTTATAAACGCCACCATGAACTAGTCTAATAGGGTTGGAAAAATTAGTTCATCATATCCATGAAAGCAACTGTGCACTTATGAACCCAAACAGTATGACCAAAAACTCGTAGTGTCGATAACGAGTCCTGAAGCAGTCTTGTACACATCCGAAGGCCATTCCGCTACTCATGCCGAAGGCCATCCTTAAATTACACACAACACTCATAATGGGCCGCGACTATACCCCGAGCATATCGACTCAAGTGCAAAAACTCCTTCTCATACTCTACTACAGATTTGTTCTCCTGAACCAGATTCAAAAGTTTCTTTCTCTGGGCATCCACAAAACCTGCCCCTACATACTTTCCCTGGAAGGCTGCTTTGAAAAAAACCCAAGTAACCCGGTCAGCTGGTGTTCCTTCCCTTACTGTAAGCCACCACTGGTATGTCTCATCTCGAAGTAAAGACACTGATCCTTCTAGCTTCTGTTCTAATGTGCAATCCAGATCATCCATGATTTGCTCCACAGCCTCTAACCAATATTCCACTACATTTGGGGCTACACCAGAGATGCCCTTAAAGACTACAGGCCCGTTTGACTGGAGTCATTCAGAAATAGACCCCCGAGTTATCGATCTAGTACTCATTCTAGCAACCCACTCTAAAACTCACATCATTGCTTGAGACAAAGCATCATCCTCTACGGTTCAGTTAGGAGACCCTGTTTCAGTTACTGGCGATGACGTTGCCTCCCTTTCAGGCATATGCCACGATACTGAGGATCCAGCCCTAGCAGCTTAGCCTCTACCACGGCCGTGTGTACCTTGTCTGTGTCCTCTTGCACTCATATTACTGAAACGAGTTAATCTACTTAAGAGTTTTATGCATCAGCTTATTATTCAAGTAATTATTGACAGATGTTTTATGAAAGAACAATAATATGAGTAGTTTTTGTAACCCAATTTCTTAAAATTTCAGTCTCTATAATCTTAATCTCCCTAACCGAGAGTTTGATATACTACTACTATCCTTAGTAGTTTTTCAGTAAAGTTACCATGGCATATAACAAAATATAAAATTAGAGAACTTACGGATTTGGTGCCGGAGACTCAGTGTGCCATACTTTCAGTAACGCTATATTTATTTCTAAACCACATTTTAAACTGATTTTGAAAAATTTTCAAACCCATTCCACAGCTGAGTTTCGCAACTTGGCTCTGATACCATAAAATATAACACCCCAAACCCAGTCTAGACGTTATGGCCGGATCTAGCATGTCACATCAAAAGGTAGTTGAAAAGCTAAGCGATCGTCAAAATGTTGCATCTCTTTTTGAACCTCAAGTTTCGTTGTTTATTTGTAAAAACCACGATTTGCTTAAAGTCTATTTTTGTAAAGTGGTTATTATTTTGAAAACATTTTTTGTTGTGAAAAATTGAAATTGAATAGTTGCTGAAACGTGATATTTTGGAAAATGGTTATTATCGTTTTAAGAAAACCCAGTGTTTAATCATTTAACAATTTAATAATAGACGAATTGAAAGTTTAAAAGGGAAATAAAATCCAATGGCCTTATTACAAAATATTAACCCCAAAATAAATAACATAAAGTAAAATAAAAACTAGATTTACTAAGTTTCGTTAGAAGTAACTCCGATGTATGGCCACCACCGAGTCCCCTGTAGCTCCAAATCTTCTAACGCTGGGGATTATCTACAAGGTTAAGGGAAAGAGGGTGGGTTACGAGAATTCAGTGTACAATCCCCTAAATGGTCACTATCTGGGCCTCAGCCCTTATGGCATTAATCTGGGCCTAAGCCCTATAATCATGGTAATGCATACAATAAAATGCAGCCCAACCCAATCCAACCAATCGCACCGTGTGGGGATCAAGTTAACCCAACCCGCCAAATGCACCAATAATGCAGTCAAGCTGCTAGTCACAGTATATGTGGCTGAGCCACCAAAATAATATATATGGCATAGCCACTAAAACGGTATGTAGTAGAGCCACCGAGCTACATTTCCTCCAAACATCAAACACAACCAATGCAACATGATATAAATGCAATGTAAAAAATGTATAAATAGTATAAATAAAATCACATACACGATATTCAACCATAATCGGGGGTATAACGGTAATTTACCCTTCAAGGGTATTTCGATAATTTACCCTCCAGGGGTATTTCGATAATTTACCCTCCAGGGGTATTTCTATAATTTACCCTCTAAGGGTATTTCAGTAATTTACCCTCCAGAGGTATTTCAGTAATTTTATTCATTTAACGGCCTTTCTGGAGGCCTATTGACGCTTCGAGTGACTCGGGACCCCTTTTTGTGTCTTTACGGTGCAATTGGGCCTAAAATCCATTTTAGGCCCAAACGGGCCCACACGCTCGTGTGGCCCATTTAGCAAATTTTTATCTCAGTTTTGCAGACTTCGTAGTCGCATCTGTCATTTGATAATTTCCTATCGATTTTGCCCATGTGGGCCCGTTAGCCTATTGGGCCCATTTAGCCCGTTAAGGCTCGATCAGGCCTATTATAGCCTTAGTTTTGTGAGAGTGCTCATGACACTCTCAACGATCTATTGGCATCATTAGTGGCTCGATTTAGGACCATGACCATTCACACACTTGAGTTGTCACGGTTGTCGGCTTTCTGACTTTTGGTCGATACACAGAGCAACACATGCTTTTATCAACATTGGTGTGAGATTACACACCTGTTTACGAGTCGCGGTACTTAGCACTTTCCAAAACACCTGAGATCATAATTAACTAACAATTATATTTTATCCTTGATACTCCAAGATACAGAAGCACTTTACCCATTACTTTTGCTTACCAAAACGACGCAACTCCTTGCCATGCTAGAATATTTGGTTTACTCCCTTTGATTATGAAATTGAGTCCCTAATGAAAAGCACAATTTAGCGATGTTGTTTCAAGACAACAAAGAAACAACCTTTTGGCCTAAAGGAACTTAAAATAAAGAACAACCATTCACCACCTATTTGGCCATTGGTACACTTACTAATGTGCCACAAAATCGATAGTTGCTTAAAGTTTCGGCTTTCACACAAAAGAAAGAACAAATGAGACTCAAGATGGAGAAGGGTACTCAGGTTCGGCCTTAGACAAGAAGGTGAGAATTTTGGCTTCAGTAAAGAGAAAAAAGAAGAAAGAAAGAATATAGCAGAAGAGCAATCCATACCTTAGACCAAGGATGAGCCGAATGGGAAGAAGAAATTCGGTTATGGAGGCTAAACTGAAATGAAGATCAAAATAAAGAACACAAGCCAAAATAGTTACTGTAGGAAGGATTCAGCTAACATTGTTTAGAAACACCAAGTAAAGAAAATGTTTGAGGAAAAATGAGAAGATAAGAATAAGAGGAGTTGAGGTTTTGGTCAGGAAAAATGAAACAAAGTGACCTGAAATGCAAAGAAAAGAAAAGAAATCCCAAAGAGTTTCAGTTTACTCTCTCCCACAAATGATAGAATTCTCTTCCAAAGACCCCCTAGCCAAAACACTCCCCCTTAGACACACTCTCACACACGACACAACTCCCCCACTCTCCCCACTCCTTGATTTCTCCTAGAATTCCTCTTCTACACCCATTCAAATTGTTTGACTAATTCTCAAACCTCCATGGCAGAGTTTGATCCCAACTTTTCTTCTTCCTCTCCTAAGCACAAAATAATAGCCACCAAAATGCAGCTTGTAAGATTCAAACTCCCCTCCTCCATGCTTCCCTGGTGACACCACACCCATTGGGCTACAAACTCACCTTGTGTTAAAAACCACACTTTAATTCATATAAGTCCTGCCTCCAATAGCCCCCTCCACTAAAGAGCCCAAAAAATAAAATTTTTCCAGGGCCTAGCCTCGACCCCAGGCCTCCCTAGGACCCCTAAACCCCCTCAATAACCCGCAAAGTAAGCACAACATGCAATTATACAAAAATCACAAACCCCTAATTTTTGGGATGGTACAATTGATGTGCTTATTTAAAGGAGCAAAAGTCCCTATTTAAGAGTAGATCTAGCATAATTAAGCGGAGTTGATCGCAATCCTAGAGATAGGACGACGAAAATCTAATGGGTTAGGGTCAAACCTAATATGGGAATCTATAGATCGAGTTAATGCAACACTAGGGGTTTTAATTAGAAAGAGATTTCAATTAATCAACCTAGGGTTAGACGTTAGTAGCCTTGAAGGAGGTATTAATATAAAATTAGGTAATCCTACGGATCAGGTCAAGTGAATAAATCGTCTGGTTTAGAGTTAAATAACAAGTGAAGTCTAGGTGGATTCTTCCTCGGGTATTATCTTGATCAATGATTTTTCCAAAAGTAATTTCCCAATTCGTTCTTTGTGTCTTGGCATCCTTGGCTTAGTAATTAGTTAGATAAAATCCCCTTTGTTTTAGGCTAGATAATAAAAATAAAGTCTGTACTAGTACTTTTGGTTCCTTTGGGTTCGACATTCCGTCTTGCCACTAAGCTATTATAACATCCCGAATTAGGGCCTAGTCAGAATAGTGGTTTAGGGAACACAAATCCGATGTTGAGAAATTTATTTTATTTATATTTTTAAGATCTAAAAGTTCATGGAATGATTTCGTGAAAATCTCATTCGAAAATTCTGACGTTTGGGCACTCAATTCAGTCAAAAGGACTAAATTGTAAAAAGTGTAAAAGTTGATTTCTACATGTTAGAGGTGTCTAATTGTTATGTGTTTTAAAATTTGAGGTCCTTAAAATGTAATTAGACCATTGGATAACTTGATGGACAAAAATGGGCATGACTAGGACAAACTTGAAAGAAAAGCCTTAAGGGTATTTTAGTCATTTAGTGTTTTAAATGAATAAAAAGACAAAATACAAGAAAAAAAATCTGCTCATCTTCTTCAAGTTACTGCCAAAAATTTCTAGACTTCATGGTAAGGGTTTCAAGCTTTTCAAGCTTCAAAGTAAGTGTTTCTAAGCCCCGTTTTTAATGTTCATCGTATTTTTGGAATCCCGGTATCTCGATTAAGCTAATTCTACCATTAATTCGAGCTAGGGTTTATATTTGGAAAATTACCCATAGGTGAAAAGTGTGTATTTTGATGTTTTGTTACAGAATATGAAGCTTAGAATTATGTTAAACGACTTTTGCTAAGCAATTTTTAGTAAAATGAGTAAAACGGCATAATCAGTAAAAATTATTATTGTTTATAATTGTATGTTAGAGCAAGAATTTTATGTTTCTATAGAAGGGAAAAATGTTCAGCATGTCATAAAACATAAGAAAAAGGAATAAAATTTAATTTACGAGCCTAGGGCTAAAAGTGAAATTTTTGAAAAGTTTAGGGGCAAAATTGTAATTTTGCCAAAGTTTGAGTTAGGGACTGTTTTGAGTAGTAAATTAATTAAATAAGTGAAATGTGATGTTTTAGACCCCGAAAAATGAAATTTGGACCTAAAACAAAAGGAAAATCGAAAATAGGGAAAGTTGGTAAATTACCATTTCTCGATCCGAGGTAAGTTGGTGTGTTAATAATAATGCAATAATGTCGTAATGTATGTTTGAAACCTAAATTGTGGTATTAATTTGATTTTTTTTGAATTACATGTTTAGTATATTATGTTGGTGAATTGATTTAATAATATGTTTATGCTAAATACGTGACATAGGTGACATGGAAGATGGGTTGAAATGTTGTGCTTAAAGGTGTTTTCTATGCCTATGATTATTATGTGAAATGGAAAGTTTATATGTAAATAATGAATTTATTTTACTTGTTCAATAATTATTTTTCTAGATATTATGGAAATCATTGGGTGATAACTAAAATATGAAAATGTATGGAATGGGAAATTCTCGATTGAACCTTCGAAAAATCGAGAGATATAGACAATATGTATCTAGGTCACACGAGTGATAAGGGACCTTCACCGTGTGCACAAAAAAGCTACGAGATGGTAAAATTTGATATGTAGCTAGGCCACATGGATGATAAGGGACTTTCACCATGTGTGCAAGAAAGCTACGGGATAATAATTTCATATGTAACTAGGTCACATGTGTAATACTGTGTGTATACCGTGGGTACAAGAAGGTTACGAGTTATGAGTAGCTAGGTCAGATGAGTGGTTCCTAGTGTTGGACACCATGTAGACAAGAAAGCTACGAGATGGAATGGCTAGGTTACATGGGTGATAAGGGACCTTCACCATGTGTACAAGAAAGCTGAATTATGTGTAGGTGGAGCTATGTGCTGAGATCGCTGAGTATCGGGCATTTTTTGAAGGGGTTCAATGAGATAACTGACTAATGGTGATTGGTACGATCATGTTATGAATAAGTGCAGGAGTGAATGTGACCAATTGATAAATGTGCCAAATGTACGAGTGGGCAAGGGTGCATGTGACCATGTGTGTATGTGCATAATGTGTTTGATATGTGATACGTGATTGAAATTGTGGTAAGACTGATATGGTGTAAATGCCATTATGAGTACTCATAAATATTGGTGATGATTATTCATTCGTATGGCTAGTTTTGAATATGTTCAGTGTTATGTGTGCATATATGGAAGTAATATAAAGAAAACATGGGAGAGTAAAATTTTCAGTAAAATAGATTAAAACAATGCAGCAGTTATGTGTCTTTAAAAATTAACCATAAATCGTAGAAATTGAATCATATGTTGGATGAGATATTGATTTAAATATTATTGAGTCTATTTCATAAAAAGAAATAGAGCAAGCAAAGGATTTGTATATTTTGAGATATTTAAATTTTTGTAAGACTGATTCAGATTGATTATGTGATCCCCTGTTCTTCCTTGGAAAAATCATTAAAAATTTTATAAAAATGGTTATGGTGTGTAATTTATATTCCCAGAATCCTTGGTGAGTCTAATTTCAAGAGAGACAAACGGGAAGGTTATCCAAACTTTATATAATGAGAAATTTTAGTTTTAGTGAAGAGGTGGTAGAGCTGTCGTACAACAAAATAGGGGAATTATTAATGAATAAACTGTATTTATTGACTAGACTAAAAACTCTAGAAAATTTAAGGTATGAAGATATATGAGTCTAGTTTCATGAAAATTTAACAGATCTTAATTTCTAGTTCTGTAGCATATGAAATAATTAAATTAGTGACTGTGACTCAAAAAAATAGCCTAAGCTAAACTTAAGAAAAAGGGTAAAACTATGTGAATATTGATTCTATTTCTTTGAGTATCTTTATTGAGAAATGGGTTAATATTGTTAATTAAATTGCTTATTTTTATTAATATGCCAACTTACTAAGCTATAAAACTTACACTATTTTCCCATTTCTTTTAGTGTTGTCAAGTTGGCTTGAGGTTGGAGATCGTTGGAGGTATCATCACACTATCAATTCGTCAAGCTGGAATCATGACAATTCCTAATTACTTTCAAGTGAATGTCATGTATAGAGATTTAGTTATTGGTTGTATGTGTTATTATGAATTATACACGGGATCCAGACATGGGCGTGTGAGAACCTCACGGTCTACTCACACGGCCGTGTCATATGCCACACAGGTGTGTGACCCTATTTTGGTAAAAAAAATTTAAATGTAGAAAAGTTTCGGTTTGGTCCCAAACCAACTTTAATGTTTGTTTTGGGCCTCATAAGCCCATAATAGGGACATAGAGTGTGACTATGAATGGTTTTAATGTATAATTGAAATGTATGTATCGGAGAAGTGTATAAGATTGCTGTAATGCCTCGTACCCTGATCCGACGATAGATAGGGGTAAGGGGTGTTATATTTTAATGGTATTAGAGCTATGGTTTAGTCATTTCTCGAACTAACATAGCAAGTGTGAGAGTCTAAAGTCTATGTAACAGCTCGATTCTGACCCTAATCGAAACAATAGTTTCGGGACCACAAATCTGAGTCAGTATAGTATTTTTATAATATATTTGGTGTCTATTATATATGTTTGAGCATGTATTAAAATATCGTGGGATAATTTATCCGTTTGTGTGTTTAATTTAAGAAAAAGACTAAATCACATAGGTGGTAAAAATAGTTTTTTTTTTGTTTAATTGAGTGGCTTAATTAAGGTGTCTTTATAATGAGAAGGTTTTATGTTGCAAATTTCCCTTTTATAAGAATAGTGGACTGCAATATGATTTTATAATGCATATATATGTTTATTTTTATATATTAAGTTTATATTAATAATAAATAATATATTATAAACTTATTATAATAAAAACATAAAAGAAAAAGGTTACATGTTCATCTTTTATTTTTCATTTCATTTGAATGAAACTAAAAAGAAAAGAAGAGAAAAACTTCAAGGGTTTCGGCATTATTCAAGCTTGATTAAGGTATGAGATTAGCTCAGTTTTTTTATAATTTTTACGTTTTTGAGGTTGTTGCTTTGAATGCTATCTGACTCATGCTAGAATTTCTGATTTTGATGCATGTTTGGAGTTTGGCCATTGATGAAAATTTGTGTTTTGTGATGGTTGATGACTATATATTAAAGATATGTTTTAGATTTATATGTTTTGTATTGGAAATTTTGATGATTTTGAGTAATTAGGAGTAAATTGTGATATTTGTAAATTGAAGGGTCAAAATGTGAAATAAACGAAATGTATGGATTTGCATGGACATGAGTAACATTCAGCCCTGAAGGAGTATGTTCAAATTTTGCATATTTTATGTTTTATGCAATAGGAACTAAATTGTAAAAATTTGTAAATGCCAAGGGTAAAAGCATAAATTTGCTAGATTATGTGTTTTTGGACTAAATTGAATGAAAATATGTTGAATGAGCTTAATTTTAAATTGATTTAGATCAAGAACAAAAAAGATCGAGATTGGATCGGGGAAAGAAAAAGATAATCGAATAGTCGAAAAATAAAGTCCGTCGATACTCGAGGTAAGTTTTTAAGTAGTTGGGTTGAATTGAATTTTAATCTATATTAATGTGAATATGTTAAATAGAAGTAAGTATGTTTAATTTCGTAGTGTCGAATGTGACATTGAATGAATTATGTATTAGCCGAATGTAAGGTTGGTACATATATGTATATAAGCTTTGATTTATTTTGTAACACCCTAAATTTGGGCCTAGTAGAATTGGGCCTATTGGGCCCCAAGCGCAGAAGCATTTTAGAATTTTTTTGGTAAATGGGAATGGCATTATTTCAAGTTGGACTTGCTAGGAAGGTGATTTTGAAAGGTTCTGGTTTCTATGGTTTCGTGTTAGTTGAATTTTATTTTGGCCTCTTAGTTGATAGAGCTGATGGAAGCAAGGCTTAAGGGAAATTATTGGTGTTTTGCTGACACAAAAAGAGTTGTAGTGTGGTGGCAAAGAGGCGCCACTTAGGGAGTAAGGGAGTGATGCCACAGGGAGGAAAGGAATCTAAGGTTCTAGTCTTGGTACTTGCTTTTCTTCTAGATTATTTTGTTTTAAAAGGAATTAGACTATAGCTATAGGCTCAACTTTTGTTGTGTGTGTTTAAGAGACACAAGTGAGCACTTGGTGGAGTGGTGGTGGCGTCATTGGCAGAGAAAGGGGGAAGGAGTTCGATCCTACTGTTGGCAAACTGAGTGCATTTATTTTGATCAAAAAAGAGTCAAGAGGTTGTGTTGGAATCAAACTCTGATGGAGAAGTGTTTGAATGAGTCAAATGGTTCAAATGGATGAAGGAGAGAGTTCGTAGAAGGAAAAAGTGGAGAAAATCATGGGATTCAAGTGCGGAGATGTGTTGGCCAAATATTGGGTTCTTTGTGGTATGGATTCGGCACTTGGGGGTTCTTTTGTGGATGTGCCAAATTTTTATAAGAGCTTTAGGGGTTTTTCTTTCTTTTTCTTTTCTTTTGTTTCGAAAGTTTTCTTTTTGAACCATTGTATTTTCATTGTTTTGGTGCATTTTTGACCTTTTGAGACCTTTTCCCTTTTAACTTTTCTTCACTTCTACCGAAACTTAGGAAGCAAGTGTCAAATTCTCTCTAGAAACCTTTCTCCCTTTCTTCTCCTTTTCTTGATCTTGTTCTTATTTTCTTGTCTTTATACTCAAACTCTAGTCGAATTCATCTTTTTCCCTTTCTTCTCTCAGATTGGTCGAACCTATTATCTTTTTGGTCTTCGTTACTTCCTTTGTTCTGTCTCTTAAGATTAATCAACCAAGATTAATAGCATCTTACCAACCTTTTTATAGTCACATCTCTGGGACCATATTCAAGGAAGGTTGTTTTGCCGAATCTAAGGGTAAATGGATTGTTTTCTTTCAATCTTTTCATGGGGGAGGTTGTCTTTGTGGTTAAGTGTCGAATCTTCCCTATCTTTTGTGGTCTGATATGGTTGGTATGTAGGTTCACTCGGGGTGGAGGAGTAGACAAGTGTTTTGAAGCAGGCAGTTCGTATTCATAAACATTAATTCTATAAGTGTACTCAATGTGTTTTATCAAGGGTGGGCTTGGAACCACATGGCTACTCTGTTTGTTTTTAAGAAGGGGTTTATATCACAGAGTTCATTCAAGGGTTTGTATCCCTCGCTGAAAATCGAAAAGGTTTAGCCGCTCGGGAAGTCAAGGTGGGAGTAAGTGTGGTTTCGGCTTGTGGAATTTTTGAAGAATAATTCTTTTAATTGTTGGTCTAATCATTGTTTTTGTCTTACATAGGATCGGTGCTACGGGTTTTGTGGCACACTTGTAATCAAGTGTGTACTCACGCTATTCTGATTATAGATCGACAAATGCCGAAAAGTTGAAAAGCAGACAATCGTGCCCATTCGAGCGTTCAAGCACTTGTAGTGGCAAATCGAGATACCAATCGTGGCATTAAGTCGTTGAGAGTTTCACGAACACTCGCGATACTGAGGCCGTAACGGGCCGAAGCGTGCTTAGTGGGCCCAATGGGCTATTCGACCTACATGGGTAAAATTGTTGGAAAATTGTTAAGCAATAAATCTGAATGCAAAATCTGCAAAACTATAATCGAAACCATGCATTTTGGGCCACACGAGCGTGTGGGCATAAAACGAATTTTAGGCCCAATAGTTTCGTAGAGATCGAAAAAGGGTCCCGAGTCGCTCGAGGCGACTGTAGGTCATTGGAAAGGCTATTATATGTGAAATTACTAAATTACCCTCGATGGGTAAAATGACCGAGATGCCCCTGAAGTATAAAATGATAAAAACACCCCTACATGTTATATGGTTATTATTGTATGCGATTTGTGATTATTATGGTATGTTTATTATCGCATGATGCATTCATATGTTATTATGCTGCATGGGGATGGGTTTATTAATATGGAGGAAGTGCTAATAGGATCGCATGGTCGCTTGACGACTGAGGATCCACCGAAGGCTTTTTAGCCACCGAGCAGCCATGCTGCATCGATAAGTTAGTGCCGCAACCGGTGCTACATAAGGAGTGTACGGATGGGTGGGTCGATTAAATCCCCACAGGAGTGCACGGTTGGACAGGAGACGAAGTGCAGAGTTGGTATGGGCATTAATGCATTGCATATATGAATTATATTATTGTGATGGGCTTAGGCCCAGATATTTATGATTTGTAAGATATGAAATGGGTTAAGGCCCAACCGAGGCTATTTTGGGCTAAGGCCCAATTGCCACCGTTATTGTAATGCGCTTCGACTCGAATTGTTGTGATGCATGTTTTTATTGATGAGGGTTGTACACAATGAGTTTTCTCAAACTCACACACTCTTTTTAATTTTTCCAAGTAACCCTCAGTAGGCAGTTCGACATATTGGAGGACTCAGAGGTGGCCACACTACGAGCAGTTTGGGATTTTAGTATTCTACTTTACTTTATTAAACCATTTTTATTGGGTTGTAATAAGGCCTCTCTTAAATTCTGGTATAGTTTGGGATTTTTAGTTTATTATGTTTTAAATCTACTCAACATTGAATCGCGGTTTTCCAAAACAATATCTATTTTCAAAACATTACATTTTCGCAACCAAGTTGTAAATATCATGTTTTATAAGTCAGTTATTTTAAATTAAGCTTCCACAACGAACAAAGTTTTGAAGGTAATGACTTCTTAATAAATGTCGATTAATAATAACAATCACAAACTGGGACTTTAGTTTTTAAATATTAAGAGGGGTTTTGAATGCAAATGCGATTTTAAAAAAACACCTCAGTGTGACACGCTAGATTCGGGCCAACTTCTAGACCGAGTTTAGGGTGTTACATTTTGTGATATCAGAGCCTAATTACAAAACTCAGGCTATGAAATGGGCTTTAGTTTCTATTTTACATATGTTTACAAATGATTTTAAAGTGGTTTTGGAGGATTTTTGTGTGGGACACCGAGTCTCCATCGTTGGACCAAGTAAGTTATCCTATCTATTTTAAACTGTTATACTATAGATAGTTAGTAGGCTTACTTTAGATGATAGACTATAATGAAACTCTTAGTTAGAGTAAAACTGAGGCCCGTAGGAGGCTAAAAACTGAAGTGAGCTTGCGATTTTGAAAACAACTTTTAACTACTACTTCCATAAAACATGTGTTTAATTACTGGAATTATGGGCTTATTCATAAAATTTCTAATTCAGATAATACGCGAAGTGGTAATGAGTGCTAGAAGAGGTGCCAGAGGCCACGATAGAGGTCGTGGAAGTGCTAGGGTTGGGTTTTCGGCATCAGACCACATGCCCATTGTTGAGGCGAGAGAAGCACCAGCTTCACTAGTAACCAAGACAGGATCATTCAACCAAGCTGCTGGGGATGACGCACTGTCACAAGCAATGTTTCGTATCTTGGAAAGAGTTGTTGGGTCTGTTGAGCCTAATACTGGTATTAAAGGCCGTGGGTCAGTTAAGGAACGACTCCGGTCCAATGGAGCAGAGAACTTCAAGGGAATTTTCGGGGTGGCCCCAGGTGTGGTGGAGTACTAGCTAGAAGCCACCGAAAGAATTATGGATGACCTCGACTGCACGCCGAAAGAGAAGTTGAAGGGTGCCGTGTCGTTTCTGAGGGATGAAGCCTACCAGTGGTGGCTTACGGTAAAAGAGGGTGCCTAGTCTAATCAGTTGACCTGGGAATTCTTCAAGTCCACATTTTAAGGAAAGTATGTGGGCGCTAGCTATGTCGACACTCGTAGGAAAGAATTTCTGAATCTGGTTCAAGGCAACAAGTCTGTGGCTGTGTACGAGGTAGAATTTTTACGACTTAGCTGGTATGCTCAAGAAATTGTGGCGGAGTATGAACATTGTGTTCAGTTTGAAAATGGCCTTAGGGACAGTCTTCGAGTGTTGATAGCTCCACAGAGGGAGTGGGACTTCATTGCATTAGTAGAGAAAGGTAAGATTGCCAAGGATGTAAAGTGCTCTGAGCGTTTAAATAGGGAAAGAGAAAGGGGTAAAAACAAGAGGGAGTCTGAGCATTCTAATTCTGATAAGAGATTTAAGAGAAGGGCTAGAGTAGATGGGTCAGTTAGAGCTGGGCCCCCTGTTGCTACTACAGGGTTACCACCTTGTGCTACTTGTGGGAAAAGACATGCGGGCTAGTGCTGGAGAAAGATAGGGGCTTGTCTGAGTTGCGGTTCCATGGATCACCGTCTCATAGGGTGTCTAAAAGATCGAATCTAAGGAAGGCTTTTGGTAGGGGTAACATACAGCCACTTAGGGGTGGACAACAGCCGCCTAGAGGCCGTGGGCATGCAAGGAATGGAAACGGTTTGGGTTGTGGAGCTCCAGGTAGAGGTGCTGGTCTTGCAGAGGCGAGCGCAGAAGCATTTTAGAATTTTTGGGAAAATGGAAACGGCATTATTTCAAGTTGGACTTGTTAGGAAGGTGATTTTGGAAGGTTACGGGTTTCTATGAAGTCTCGGGTTCAAGTTAAGCCATAGGAAAAATTTTTATTTTTGGCCTCTTAGTGGATAGAGCTAATGGAAACAAGGCTTAAGGTAAATTGTTGGTGTTTTGCTGACACAAAAAGAGTTGTGGTGTGGTGGAAAAGAGGCGCCACTTAGGGAGCAAGGGAGTGACGCCATAGAGAGGCAAGGGATACAAGGTTCTAGTCTTTGTACTTGTTTTTCTTTTAGATTATTTTCTTTTAAAGCGAATTAGACTTTAGCTATAGGCTCAACTTTTGTTGTGTGTGTTTAAGAGAAACAAGTGAGCACTTGGTGGAGTGGTGGTGGCATCATTAGCAGAGCAAGGGGGAAGGAGTTAGAATCCCACTGTTGGCAAACTGAAGGCATTTATTTTGCTCAGGAGGAGTCAAGAGGTTGTGTTGGAATCAAGCACTGATGGAGAAATGTTTGAATGAGTCAAATGGTTCAAATGGATGAAGGAGAGAATTTGTAGGAGGAAAAAGGGGAGAAAATCATGGGATTCAAGTGGGGAGATGTGTTGGTCAAATATTGGGTTCTTTGTAGTATGGATTCGGCACTTGGGGTTCTTTTGTGGATGTGCCGAATTGGTATTAGAGCTTTATGGGGTTTTCTCTCTTTTTCTTTTCGTTTGTTTCGAAATTTTTCTTTTTGACCTATTGTATTTTCATTCTTTTGGTGCATTTTTGACCTTTCGGGACCTTTTCCCTTTCAACTTTTATTCACTTCTGCCAAAACTTAGGAAGCAAGTGTCGAATTCTCTCTGGAAACCTTTCTCACTTTCTTCTCCTCTTCTTGATCTTATTCTTTTTTTCTTGTCTTTATACTCAAACTCTAGCCGAATTCATCTTGTAACATCTTGAATTAATGGGCCTTTGCATTTGATGTGTGTTACGTTCAATATGATAATTAGAATGTTTAAGGGGTTTAGATTGGGCTCAGGTTTGGGCTGAGGCCTTAATCAAATTTGCGTTTTGGGCACTTTAGTGGAAAGCTAGATAGGTCCAGGCTTAAAAGATATTATCTGCGAATTAAAACACAAGAGGATCTTGTGGCCCAGTGGACAGTGGCGTTAAAAGCAATTAGGGGGATCCAAGGTTCGAGCCGCATTACCTACTTATTTTTAATTGCTTTTGGCATCAAAGGAGAGGAGAGTGGGGGCGGCTAGGATGCTTTAAAATAGGAAGACTTATCTGTTTGGATCATGTGGATATTGTGCTGATAATAGTAGGGAGAGGTGGTGTTATTTAGGCCTCTTCTAAAGATATGAATAGATTAAGATAAAGAAGAAAAGATAGGAGTTATCTGCTAAGTGCAGTGTTGGCCAAAATTCCATCTCCTATAGGGGAAAGAAATTGGTTTCTTATGGCAAAGGGGTGCCAAAATTTCCCCTATTATTTGATTAATTGTTAGATATCAGGAAGGGCACTTTCGGGTTTTGATAAGTATGCCGAAAATTCTCTAAAAATAGGGGTGGTATCACTTCAATTCCAGCATTTGAACCCTATTCTTTTCCTCATTCTCTGTGGCAAAATTCTCAGTCAGTCTCTGCAATTTCTTTCTTTTGATTTCTTTAAAAGCCGAAACCTCTCACTTCTCTCTTTTTTTTCCATTCTTTCCCTTTTGTGTCGATTTCTCCATAAAGCCAAAATCTCTAAGCCTATTCTCTCATATTCACTTTCATTCAAAAGCTGAAACTCTGAACTTTCTTCTCATCTCCATAGCCAAATACCTCTTATTCTCTTTTGTTGATTTCTTCATCAAAGCCAAATCTTCATAGATCTATTGAGATTATCCTTTCTTTCTGATCTTCCCAAAAGTCAAAATTCTTAGGAGTTGTCGAATTCCCTGTGTTAAGGTGAGTGCCGATTTCTTCTGTTCTTTTTCCCTTCTCTTTCAATTTTTTTAGACCATAGCCGAATGGCTAGTTGGTTGATAGGACATCTTTAGTTGACTTTACCACTAATCTCATGTTCTTTTTGGCGGCACTTTGGGAAATCGGAGTAGATCAAATCATCCAGATCTCAAAAGCCGAAAACTATTAATCTCTAAGTATCCTATCTATTTCGGGATTTCAAGGTAAGGGGTTTTCTTAGATTCCTATTAGATTCGCTATCATATTTGAGATCTTAAATCATATAATAAGGTTTAACAAACCCTACTTCGTTATAGTAGTTCTGACAAGGACTTTTTATGGAATCAAATGTGGATCAGGCAAAGGAGAGGATTGGGACCATAAACCCAATCCCTAAGTTTAAGAAACGAGTAGTGTCCACTACTCGAGATTGGCCGCCGAGTTCTGGACCGACTTCTGAATAGCATCTTAGGCAGATAGCAGTCGTATCAGCTTCTGATAGTGTCGACATTGAGGGTGTCGTCATAATCGTAATTAGGTGTGTAGATCCTTAACACATAAGTATTGTTGTAATATATATATGTGCATGATATGGGCTAAAAGCCTGAAAGAGAGGTTGTATGAACAGTCAAAATACATAAAAAGGGTAGGCAAGGGATGCCAGGTACGTAATCATAGAAACTTCTCTATGTGTATCGATGTATGTAAAAGTCTGAGATCTATTTAAATGGCTTAATGTTTTGATTCTTGCATGAATGTATGCATGGGATGGGATTGATTGATTTATGGAAGGGGAGCAGGTCGCGAGGTGATCGGTGGCTTTGCCACATAGGTCACATAGTGATCGGTCTTTATGACAGGCAGCATAGCTGTCGAAATACTATAATGTATTTTCTAAGGTTCGCATAAGCGATCAATGGCTTTGCCACATAGGTCACATAGTGATCGATATGGTGTGTAGCAGATGGAGGGTTGATTGTAGAAATCCCCACGGTGTGATGGTTGGTACGGGGGTGTGTAGAGGATGGACTCTTAAGTTTGGGATGGGTCATGTTGCATGAAACATTTTGTTACCGTTATGTATGGGCCAAGGCCCATAATGTGTTGTGGGTCCAAGGCTTTTATGTGATTTCAAGATTTACACACTGAGTCTTTATGACTCACCCCTTTAATTTTTCTCACTTTTCAGATGAGCAGTAGTTTGTGGACATGGGAGCCGAGGCGGACTCGAGGGGCCATTAAGACTATTATCTACATAGACTATTTTTGGTTTTTGTTTCCATTTAGGTTTTAATTTTTGGGAGTATTTTTGTAATAAAGCCTCCATAACTTAGGTTTCGATTTTTTTTTTTTTGTTTTGTTATATTGGTTTTTATAAACTTATGTTTTCCTACAAAGTCCCAAATATAAAATGAAATGGAAAATGGGCTTTTCAAACCCAATCAATGCAACTATTAAAGTTATTTCCAAAATTTCACATTTAATTGACTGTTCGGCTATAATAAACTAAGTTTTTCCAAAACCCCTCAGAGTAAAATTTTCAAGATTCAACCCGTAGCATACCATACCCGGTCATGACGCATGGGTCGGGTTTGGGGTGTTACACATCTTCTTCCCTTTCTTCTCTCAGATTAGCCGAACCTATCATCTTTTTGGTCTTCGTTACTTCCTTTGTTCTGTCTCTTAAGATTAATCAACTGGGAATAATGGCATCTTACCTACCTTTTTATAGTCACATCTCTGGGACCATATTCAAGAAGGTTGTTTTGCCAAATCTAAGGGTAAGTGGATTATTTTCTTTCAATCGTTTCATGGGGGGAGGTCGTCTTTGTGGCTAAGTGCTGGATCTTCCCCATCATCTGTGGTCTGATATGGTTGGTATGTAGGTTCACTCGGGGTGGAGGAGTAGACAAGTGTTTTGAGGCAGGCAGTTCGTATTCATAAACCTTAATTCTGTAAGTGTACTCAATGTGTTTTATCAAGGGTGGACCTAGAACCACACGGTTACTCTATTTGTTTTTAAGAAGGGGTTTATACCACAGAGTTCATTCAAGGGATTGTATCCCTCGCTGAAAATCGAAAAGGTTTAGCTACTCGGGAAGTCAAGGCGGGAGTAAGTGTGGTTTCGGCTTGTGGAATATTTGAAGAATTATTCTTTTAATCGTTGGTCTAATCATTTTTTTGTCTTACATGGGATTAGTGTTAGGGGTTTTATGGCACACTTGTAATCAAGTGTGTACTCACACCATTCTAATTATAGATCGACAAATGCTGAAAAGCTGAAAAGCCGACAATCATGCCCATTCGAGCGTTTGAACGCTTGTAATGGAAAATTGAGATACAAATCATAGCGTTAAGTCATTGAGAGTGTCACGAACACTCTTGCGATACCAAGGCCTTAACGGGCCGAATCAGGCTTAGCGGGCCTAATGGGCTATTCAGCCCACATGGGCGAAATTGTTGGAAAATTGTTAAGTAATAAATCTGAATGCAAAATCTGCAAACCTATAACCGAAACCATGTGTTTTGGGACACACAAGCGTGTGGGCCCGTTTGGGCCTAAAATGGATTTTAGGCCCAATAGTTCCGTAGAGACCTAAAAAGTGTCCCGAGCTTGAGGCAACAGTAGGTCATTGGAAAGGTTGTTATATGTGAAATTACTGAATTACCCTCGATGGGTAAAATGACTGAGATGCCCCTGAAGTGCAAAATGATGAAAACGCCCCTACATGTTATATGGTTATTATTGTATGCGATTTGTGATTATTATGGTATGTTTATTATCGTATATGCATTCATGTGTTATTATCTACATGGGGATGAGTTTATTAATACGGAGGAAGTGCTAATAGGATCACATGGTCGCTTGACGACTGTGGATCCACCGAAGGCTTTTTAGCCACCAAGCAGCCATGCTGCACTGATAAGTTAGTGCCGCAACCGGTGCTACATAAGGAGTGCACGGAAGGGTGGGTTGATTAAATCCCCACAGGAGTGCACGGTTGGACATGATACGGAGTGCAGGGTTGGTATGGGCATTAATTTATTGCATATATGGATTATATTATTGAGATGGGCTTAGGCCAAGATATTTATGATATGTGACATATGATATGGGTTAAGGCCCAACCGAGGCTATTTTGGGCCCAATGTCCACCGTTATTGTAATGGGCTTCAACCTAGATTATTGTGATGCATGTTTTTACTGATGAGGGTTGTACACACTGAGTTTTTGCAAACTCACCCCCTCTTTTTAATTTTTCCATGTAACCCTCAATAGGAAGTTTGACGTATTGGAGGACTCAGAGTGGCCACACTACGAGTAGTTTGAGATTTTAGTATTCTACTTTTCTTTATTAAACTATTTTTATTGGGTTGTAATAATGCCTCTCTTAAATTCTAGTATAGTTTGGGATTTTTAGTTTATTATGTTTTAAATCTACTCAACATTGAATCGCAGTTTTCCAAAATAATATTTGTTTTCAAAGCACTACATTTTCGTAACCAAGTTGTAAATATCACGTTTTATAAGTCAATTGTTTTAAATTAAGCTTCCGCAACGAACAAGGTTTTGAAGGTAATGACTTCTTAATAAATGTCGATTAATAATAACAATCGCAAATTGGGACTTTTGTTTTTAAATATCAAGAGGGGTTTTCAATGAAAATGCGGTTTTTGAAAAAAAAACACCTCAATGTGACACCCCAGATTCGGGCCTAACTTTTAGGCCGAGTTTGGGGTATTACATATTTGAGTTGAATGAGTATATATATATTAAGAGATAGTTAAATGCAAAAATGAAAAGAGAGATGGTTGTAATTCAATAGGTGGGTATATATGTGTATTGAATGTTGCAGAATGTGGTGGTATTTTGTAGGAGAAATGAGTTGGTTTGAACATGTATATATGAATGAAAATGAGATCATATGTGTTTATATGAATGAGGAGGAGATCAGATAATGAGCAGTAAGTGTGAGAGCTTAAATACCGAGCACTAAGTGTGCGAAATCGATCAATGAGCACTAAGTGTGCAAGCTTAAATGCCGAGCACTAAGTGTGCAAAATCGATCATATATCACTATTAAAGTGAGAAATTAAGGTAACAACACTAGGTGTGTGATACGTTACATGGTTTGCTCTAAGTGAGCGGGTTGGCGGATCTTCTAAGAATATCAACTAATGAATTGTGATAAACGAAATGAAATAAATAGGCATGTGATTCATGATATTTGGGAAGTTTGGTACTAATGAGGTAAGTTATTTTTACTTATGAAACTAAAGAAATGAGATGTGATTAATAGTTTTTGAGTTGGTTTTAAGATGTAATAATGATGCATAGTTTAATATGAAATCTAATGAAGAATGCATAAGTATTGGGTTTTGGGACTACAAATTATGATAGTTAACAAATGGTAACATGATCTATATTTATTGATATGAGTTTCATTGATATTCATGATAAATTGATTTAAGTTTGTATAATGTTAAACTATATTTTATGAATGCTTATAACTTACTAAGCTATATTAGCTTACTGTGTGTGTGTTCATTTGACTATTTTATAAATTTTGAAGTTTAAGTTCGAGCTCGGGGATCATCATCAAAGTCAATCACACTATCAACTACTTTTGGTACCCTTTTTATAAGTTGAATTTTTGAAACTGTGGCATGATAGGCTATATTACTCTTTTGAGTTTATTATGAATGAGATGTATATATAATGCCATGCGAAAATGGTTTGATCGACTTAAGGGGCTGCGGTATTTTCGAAAATAGATCTAAGGTCGGGATACCAACTCAAGGTGAAGGAAGTGGATATCCATAAAATAGCTTTTTGAACTCGATATGAGTATTATGAATTCCTAGTGATGCCGTTCGGGTTGACGAACGCCCCAGCTGCGTTCATGGATATGATGAATCAGGTTTTCCAACCCTACCTGGATCGATTCGTCATTGTGTTCATAGACGACATCCTGGCGTATTCCAGGTCTGAGGAGGAACATGATGAGCATCTCTGGGTGGTGTTGCAAGTGTTAAGGGAAAAGAAGCTGTATGCCAAATTCAGCAAGAGTGAATTCTGGTGAGGGAGGTTGCTTTTCTGGGTCATGTGGTGTTTGTGGAAGGGATAAGGGTAGATCCCAGGAAGATTGAGGCAATGTTAGATTGGAAATCACCTAGGTCGGTGGCAGAGGTTCGCAGTTTCTTGGGATTAGCAGGCTATTACAGGAGATTTGTAGAAGGGTTCTCGTCTATAGCAGCACCTTTGATGAAATTGTTGAGAAAGGAGGTACCTTTCGTGTGGACGGACAAGCAGCAGGGAAGTTTTGAGAGATTGAAGAAGGTTTTGACTGAAGCTCCAGTTTTAATTCAGCTTGAGGCAGGAAAGGACTTTGTGGTGTATTGTGATGCTTCTCACATGGGATTGGGATACGTTTTGATGCAAGAAGGGAAGGTTGTTGCCTATGCGTCTCGACAGTTAAGGCCTCATGAGGTTAATTACCCGACGCATGACCTGGAGTTGGCTGCTGCAGTTTTTCCACTAAAGGTGTGGAGGCACTACTTATATGGAGAGAAGTCAGTGATCTTTACGGACCACAAGAGTCTTAAGTATCTGTTGACCCAGAAGGAGCTGAATCTGAGACAGTGAAGGTGGGTGGAGTTGTTGAAAGATTATGATTGTTCTATAAGTATCACGGGAAAGGTGAATGTGGTGGCGGATGCCCTAAGTCGAAAAGTAGTGTCAGATCTGAGGCGATGTTTGCACATCTTAGCTCAGATGAATGACGAAAGTTTGCTAGCAAAGTTACAAGTAAAGCCGACATGGTTGAGTCAAGTGAAAGAAAGACAGTTGGTAGACTATGATCTAAGTGCTAAGCTACGACAAGTGCAGGATGGGGAACTGGAAAGTTATGGTGTGAATAGTGATAGAGTGTTGTGTTTCAAGGGCAAGGTCTGTATGCCGAAGGATGAAGAGCTTAGGCAGAGGATTCTTCAGGAGTCGCATGGTAGCCCTTATGCTATGCATCCTGGAGGAAGCAAGTTATACAAAGATCTACGGGATCAGTTTTGGTGGCCTGGTCTTAAGCGGGAAGTTACAGAGGTTGTAGGGAAGTGCTTAACGTGTCGACAAGTCAAATTTGAACACCAGGTACCTTTGGGGTTACTTGATAGATAAAGATTCCACAGTGGAAGTGGGAGAGAATCACCATGGACTTCGTTAGTGGGCTTTCCCTTACGCCTATTAAGAAAGACTCGGTATGGGTGGTAGTAGATCGGTTGATAAAGTCTGCACATTTTATCCCAGTACGGGTTGATTATTCTTTGCAAAAGTTGGCGAAGCTGTATGTTGTAGAAATTGTGAGACTGCATGGAGTATCGGTGTCGATTATCTCGGATAGGGACCCGAGGATTATGTCTCAGTTTTGAAAGGCACTACATCAGGCATTAGGCACTAGGTTAGACTTCAGTACGGTATTTCATCCACAGTCAGACGGCCAGTCTGAGTGAGTAATCCCAGTATTAGAGGATATGTTGGGGGGATGTGATAGATTTCAGAGGAAGCTGGGAGGAATTCTTGCCTTTAGCGGAGTTTGCATACAACAACAGCTACCAAGCGAGCATTTGAATGGCGCCGTATGAAGCGTTGTATGGGCGGAGGTCTCGAACACCTACTTGTTGGACAGAACTAGGGGAACGTCGTGTTTTGGGACCAGAGATGGTGGCAGAGTCAGAAGAAAAGGTTAAGGTAATTCAGGCACAGTTGAAGGAGGCATCCGCGAGCAAAAGTCATATCACGAGATCTTAAGCGGAAAGAGATAGAGTTTGCAGTAGGTGACTATGTGTTTTTAAAGGTTTCACCGTGGAAAAAAGTAATGAGACTTGGTCGTAAGGGAAAGCTGAGTCTCAGGTTTATAGGGCCTTATCGGGTTTTGAAGCGGGTTGGACCAGTGGCATATCAATTGGAGTTGCCTTTGGAGTTAAAGCAGTTGCACAATGTATTCCATATCTCGATGCTACGTCGTTACCGATCGGATCCATCTCACGTGGTTTCAGTTAAGGAAGTAGAGTTGAGACCAGATTTGCCCTACGAGGAAGAACCGATTGATTTTGGGCGGGATGTGAAAGTCTTGCGTAGGAAATCAGTTCCTCTAGTTAAAGTGTTATGGTGTAACCATGGATCGGAGGAAGCTTCATGGGAACCAGAGGAAGCAATGCGGAAGCAATACCCTCACTTATTCTGACCAGGTAATTTCGAGGCCGAAATTATTTTTAAGGGGGTAGAACTGTAATATTCGAGGTTCAGGGGTTGTGCATATTTTAAATTGTATCTGTGTGTTAATATGCTCTTCATGTTGATTGGAAGTGTTTAGGGGTTTCGAGAAACCTTGGACTTGGGTAGAAGTCATAAGAAAATTTTTGTTTTAAGCTAAGCAAAGGGGAGCTAGGAGAGCTAGGCTTTAAAAGAAATTATGTATGGAACATGACACAAGAAAGGGAGCAGTGGAGTGACAAGGTAGCGCCTAGTAGAAAGGGGAGAAGTGTGTGGCAACAAGGGGTGTCAAGGGGAGGAGGTTCGAGCTACGGAGATGGCATTTTAAATTGCTTTTTGCGTCAAGGAGGAAGGAGAGTTGGACGGCATGCAAATTCTGTGGGGATGAGGTATGGATTGGGTCAACATCTTAAAATTGGTGGCTGAGATAATAGATAAGAGGGAGACTCATTCAAACTCATTTGAATGAGTGTAGGAGAGGAAAAGTAGGAGAAAAAGAAGGGATTTGGGTGAGGGAAGAAGAGTTGGCCGAATGTGGGGCTCTGAAGGGTGGCTTTTTCGGTTTTGGGTTGTAGTGGGGTGTATGTGCCGAAATTGTGTAGTGAAAAGGGGAGTGATCATCTTTTTGACATTCCTTTTCTTCTTTAGTTCTCTTTTTGCTGAAAATTTGTTCTCTCATCTCATTCTCTCATTTGTGCTGAAAACCCTTAGGTGTTTAACTCTTTTCATTTCCTTTTTACCACTAGCCGAATTTAGGGAGACTATCAAGGGTGTTTCTCTCATCTTTTCTTCACTATTTCTCATTGCTGAAACATCATAAATCACAATCCCTTCTTTCTTTGTTTTTTTTCCACAGTTTTACTTGACTTCATAAAGCCGAATACACTCTTCTGTTCTGTGGCCGAATCTTCCATTCATAATTTCTTTCCTCGTTGCCCTGTGCTTCTCTCTTCTCTTCTAGAAAGTCGAACAAATCTTTCTTGGTTGGGAAACCTTGGCCGAATCTACTAGAGCCTGTAGAGGGGGAGGTGTCGACATTCATTTCCATCAATCTTCCAATCGGTTTCAAGTTTTGTGGTAAGAGGTTTCTTCCTAGATGAGTCTCAATTATTTTCCATTATGATATCAAATCGGGAAGACTAACTTCATTTTCTCTGTTATGGCCGAATCCATGAAAAGTGATATCGGGATTTCTGTAGGCTAACGTTAAAGGAGTAGAGATCTTTCGAGATTTGAGTGATCAAGGTAAGCAGGGAATATTGTTGGGCCAAAGGCCATTTCATGTGTTCTTTTGGGTTGAGCCGAATCTAACATAAGGTTGTGTAGGAGGATTTTAGCAAGTTCAGGTGCAAATCGTTTAGGCTTTGGGTTTGGAGTTTAGTCATTGTGCCAAAAGGTGTGTAGTTATCCTTTGTTCTCCTGTTATTTGTGTTTGCTGTCATATCTATATGTGTATAAGATGTGTGTGGTAGCCGAAAACAATGACTAAGATGGTGGCTACCCATGGTGGGTAATCGGTTAACCAGGTCAGTGTTTCATGATATTAATCTACCTATGGAATATGTGTGAAATTGTGGTAAGCATGTGATGTATACTCATTTTAATGTTGTCATAAAATATATATATGCATGGGGATTGGGATATGATTAATGAAGGACAGGGTGTACATATTTATGTACATGGATGATGTTAGCCTTGAGCTACATTGTTGCTTGATGTTGGCTATGTGCTTCATCAAGGTGGGGTGTTGGCTATGTGCCACATCGTGAACGGTTGATAGCTGTGTGCATCACTGTGGATTGAGGATGACTTGGAGTCACCTTGTGGATACGGATATGTGAGGTCACTTAGGTGATCGATGGCTATGCCACGACCTTGGGCAGCAGGTCTGCCAAGGAGGTGTGTAGCGGTTGGAGGGTGATTTAGTAATCCCCTGGTGTGTGCGGCAGGTACGGGGGTGTGTAGCGGATGGACACTAGGTTGGGTTGGGATTCATTTTGCATGATTGTATGTGTGGACTGTGTGGAGGTGGGCCAAGCCCATTTGTGGAGATATGTGAAATAATTATACACTGAGTCGGTTTGACTCACCCTATTTTTCACAAACATTGCAGGTGAACATGAATCTTGGACCGAAATTTGAGGCGGATAGGAGGTGGCCATCTGAGAAGATGTTTTTTTTGTTTATTTCTTGCACTTTATATTTTCAGTATTTCTTTTTTTTTTTGAGTAAGTGTTTATTGTAATAAGGCCACTTAAAATATTTGGGGATTTTTATTGTGTTTAGGTGGGATTGATGATCGAGTTAATATTTGGGAAAGTTTTATTTTAAAAGCAATTTACATCTTAAAACCTATATTAACGTTTTAAATCCGGAAATTTGTAACAACATAATTTTACTTAGAATTTCAAAGGTACAATGTTTTATAAATGACGGAAAATTATTATGTTTTCATCCTTATGTCAAATTCTTTTCGAACTATTTCCTCAATAGCATTCTAAATCTGGCCGGGGTGTTTGGGCCGGGTTTGGGGTGTTACAAACATTCTTCAAACTGCAAAGGTCACACGCCCGTGCGGTCAGGCCGTATGCTCACACGACTACCAGACACGCCCATGTGTTCAGGCCGTTCCAAAACAGGGTGTACATACTGACTTGTCCATACGGCCACCAAACACGCCCGTATGCCATGGCCATGTTAAATTAAGCTAGCTACTGACTTGGTCACACGGCCACCAGGCATGCCCGTTTGCCACGACCATGTAACCTACTCAGGCACACTCCGAAGTGGTCCTTAAGCCACACGGCAGAGACACACACTCGTGTCTCTTGGCCGTGTATGCAAAATAGGCCATTTGCAAGGCCAAAATGCCACCCACACTTGGGTCATACCTACAAGCACATAAAAGACTATTTCCACACACAATTGGCAACCAAATACATGTCAAATGATCAACATATCATCCCATCCAATCTCATTTCTAGACATGTCAACTTATATGCTAAATAGCTCAACCAATTCACATTTAAAACCAAGCATGATTCATCCATAATTTCACTAAATCAGTATGGCATCATTCCATCAATAAATTTACCATTCTTAAAACAATTTCATTGCCATCAAGCCATACCAAAACATACTTCATATACCATAATCGTTCATGCATATCACCAACATTTATCTAGCCACATCACTTGCCTATTTACACATAACAAACATGTTTCAACACAACTAGCCTATACATGCCATAATCAAATACACACATCTTCAAAAGTACCAAAATAGATTGCCGATAGTGTGATAGTGATGCTAACGATCCCCAGATCCGAGCTAGCCTTACTGACACTGTAAAACAGAGAAACAAATCACACAGTAAGCTTTCAAAAGCTTAGTAAGTTCATAATATAATACATATTACTCAATAATACCACATCAATGCATAATTAAACCGTCACATAGATAAATGCACAATTAGGCTCATCATCAATCTCAACCATATGCTCAAGTATCTATTCATTCAACTCTTAAGGCTATCATCAGCCACATAGGTTCAAACGTACCTTGATCAACACATAGTTATTCACCATTCATGCTACTCAATTGCTCAATATTACCTCTCGTTCAACCTTTCCTATTCCTTTGATTTATTCAAACACTTAGTGCCAATTTCATAACCGAAACATAATCGTCACCGCACACTTAGTGCCAATATGTTAAACCAAAATTATATCAGTATCGCACACACAGTGCCAATTTGATAAGCCAAAGCTTCTATCTTTTCTCACACACAGTGCTAATTATCTCTGTCTCGTCTCTAATTTCACACACTTAGTGCCCTTTAATTCAATTCCGCACATAGCATTTCTAATCTCATAGTTATATATATATTCATTCAATTCACATCACATAGATATAGTTCACAACTAGTATTATATCAGAAGTTACCTAGGACGTTAAAATACCGAAATGGTCGATCAATTGAGCACTTTGTCTTTGCCTCAATCTCGATCCGAAATTCTCCTTTCTTGGTCTATACACATTCAAATTCACTCATTCAATTACCAATTCATTCAATTTAGTCCACACACATATTTAGGGCATTTTGCAAAATAACACTCACATTTACACATTTCGACACTTTAGTCCCTAATTTACAAAATCACAAAATACACCAAATTTCTACTCACACAAGCTTAGCCAAATCCTCCCCATACTAATACAAGCCCACACATTTCATTTAATTCACATTTTATTCCTCCAATTTACACTTTTCTCAATTAAGCTCAAATTACTCAATTTCACTAAAAATTCAAAGACAAAACATGTTCATCCTTCACATATCTTCCATATTTCACTATCAACTAACACATAGCTCAAGCATTAATCAATGGCATATCTCAAAAACATCATCAATTCACAAATTTAAGACATGGGTTAGCTAGAGCACGAAGCAACGATTACGAAAACGTAGAAATTATCAAAAACCAAGCTCAAACATACCTTAAATCAAGCCAATTGCTAGCTAAAAATCACAAATCTTCAAACCCTTACACTTTCTTCAACTTTTTGCAATAACAAAAATGATAATAGCTTTTTAATTCCTTTTTGTTTTATTAAAACATATATACCATCATTTATCAAGTTACAAATTTAACCTTACTAATAAACATTATAACATATAATATAATTGGTTATAAATGTCCATCTACCATCCACTATCTTTAATAATGGGCTAACTGCCTCATAAGGCCTCCACATTATAAAGACAAAAATAATTAAGCACTTAACAATCGGCACACAGCATTTTACACTTTATGCGATTAAGTCCTTTCTCACAATTCGACACACAGTGTATAAAATTTTCACACAAAATTCTCACATAGGCTTAACCACACATTATAAACATCAAAAATAATTTTGAAATATTTTTCTGACCTCAGATTTGTGGTCTCAAAACCACTGGTCTGACTAGGGTCTTAATCGGGCTGTTACATCACTGTTATGACATTTCAATACAATAAGCTTTCACCTCCAATTTACAACAGCATCATGTAGAGTTAACCAATCCATGCTCAAAATCACATCAAATTCATCAAATGGTAATAGCATCAAATCAGTTGAAAAACTGTAGCCCCGTGTCATCAAAGGACAATTCTTGCAAACTTTTTTAACTAACACATACTGACCTACGGGGTTTGACACTTTAACCATGAATTCAATGGACTCAACCGGTAAATCCTTACTAGATACTAAATTTGTGCAAACATATGAATGGGTTGATCCCGAATCAATTAATGCAGTAACATCAATATAAAAAATAGAGAATGTACCGGTAATAACATTTGGCACGAAGCATCCTCTCGTGCACTAATAGCATAAGCCCTAGCTGGTGCTTTTGCTTCAGATCTCACGGTAGAATCTTTTGTTACTCCACAGCTACCACTTACATTTCTAGAATTACGAGGTGGTCTACCTCTCGTAGCAGTGTTGTTCGGCCTCATAGTCTGAACTTTTTCTTTCTCAGATTTCTTTAGGCAATCTCTAAGATAGTGGTCGAAGGAACAACATCTGAAGCATGCTCCGTTCTTTAGTTGACACTCACCATAATATGGTCTTTTACAGTGCTTGCACTCAGGTCTGACATCTTTGACACTATCCACACTTATTACGATGTAGCCTGAGGTTTAAGACTAGAACGTCGGCTGCCTTTGTCTCTACCAGAGTACCCCACTGAAGTTGTAGAACGATTATGATGCTCTTTTAATCTCTTTGATGCAGACTAATATGAATTTGCAGTTGATCTCTTCCTCGAGTCTCTAACTTTAAAATTAGCATGTCTTTTCTCTTTACTCTGTTCTTCGGCCTTATATGTTTGATCAACCAATACAATGAATTCTTTCAGCTCAAGAATTCCAACTAGATGATTAATGTCTTCATTTAACCTTTCTTCAAATCTTTTACACATGGAAGTCTCAGTCGAAATACATTCTCGAGCATATTTACTCAGTCTGACAAATTTTTGCTCATATTCTAACATAGTCATACGACCATGTTTGATCTCAAGAAATTCTTTACATTTCTGACCAGAAATCTCTAACTAATTTATTTTTTTGGAACTTAGTCTGAAAGAATTCCCAAGTGATCTGCTCTTTTGGCACTACAAATATCAACGTGTTCCACCACTGGTAAGCTGAACCTTTCAATAACTATACCGCACACTTGACACACTCAGCCGATGAACAAGAAATTAGTAACAAACCCTGATTGTATTCTCTAACCAAAATTCTTCTGTCTCAAGATCACCTTCAATAGTAGCTCTGAATTCTTTAGCCCCATACTTACGAATCTTATCAACTGGCAACTTATTAACTCGTATAGGTTTCAAGCCTTGAGAAATAATGGGGATCAGTTGGGGAACAGGGGGTGGAGGTTGTTGAGCAATCAGTTCGTCCATACGAACTTGGTAAACCATTCACTCATCATCTGGAAGTAGGCTTCCTTAGCCTCTTCTCCTAGGCCCTCAAATACGGGCCTTATACCACTTGACGCTACTCTGTGAATGGAGGCTTGAGTGTTGCTTTCTACTTCATCGGAGTCAGCTCGGTTGGATGTCATTGCTATATGAAGACATGTTTTAGAACGGCCATAAGATATCACACTATCATAGGTTATATAATGGTTGGCATAGCTAGACTCGTACACACTACGTTTCTTCTAAAAATCGACTAAACTGTAGCTCTGATACCAATAAATATAATGCCCTTAACCCATATTTGTCGCCAAAATAGGATTACAGAGCATTACTAGAGTTTTCAAATCAAACGAACATAAATTTTAAACATTTTAAATCATATCAGTAATCATATTTAAACCAATCCAAATCATACATATTTTCCCTTATACAAGCCCTCAAGGCCCTAAAAACACATTACAACAAGTTAGGACTAAATCAAAAACTCAAAATTTTGTGGAAACATTGAAAATTTTCAACACTGTAAGGGTCACACGGCCGTGTGGGCATTCGAAGTAGGGACACACGGCCGTGTCCCAGACTGTGCCCGTGCCTGTGTAACTCACTGACTTGGGTCACACGGCCAAGCCACACACCCGTGTTTCAAGTAGTATACCCTTCGAGGTAACATCACATGCCCGTGTTCCAAGCCGTATACCCTAACTTGCAACCCTTTGAAAGCTATAGGGGACACACGGTCGTGTGTCACACATGGCTAAGACACATGCTTATGTCTCTATCAGTGTGAACGAAAGTAGGTCATTTTACAAGCCATTTTCCTCACCCAAAAGGGCTTACCTATAACCAAAAATGTACATATATATATACAAGCCATAACAAGACACGAAAATCTTGTATATTCTAGCTTGATACATATGGTATAACAACATACAACCAATATGCCCTTAGGCACCCCAAATGAAAACATGCAAACATGTATAACCATCTACTCAATTTAGCCAAATAATCAACTAATTTATAGGCATATTTACATCAATACATGCCATTTAGTTTACTTACCAAAACTTATCAAAAGGTACCAAATATGCCATTTAATCACTAACTTCAATAGGCATATATACTTTTTATAACAAAGTACCAATTCATATCAAGTTACAAGACTTATACAATATGCATATTCAACTATCTTTATCATCTTCCATCACTCAAACACACCAAGCAAATCATCAACTATTTTAACGCTAATATTTACATGCCAAAAACTAAGTTCATTTCATCACCAAAATGCCATAACACAAGCCAAACCAAATGGCCATTTTAAAAACCAAACACATGGCCAACATTAGCCCAAAATACCTATACATGCCACTATAGCCAAAATTAATTATCCAAAAGTACTGAAAAAGCTGAAGGATAGTGTGATTTAGCTCCGACAAGCTTCCAACTCGAACGAGCTTTCGATTCACTATAAAACACAGAAAATAACACAGAGTAAGCATTAAAGCTTAGTAAGCTCATATAACATAAAACATAACTTACCGTTTCATCACATAAAAGGTAAGCTAACATAGCATATTCCAACCTTTACTTGGCCAATGCCTAAGCATGTACATCAAGCAAGTTAGCCATGTAAACATATACATAAACCAAACAAATATGGATGAGCACAACATATAAAATATGTTTCATATACATGTATCATCCAATTCAATTTTTCCATATACCATATAGCAACATTTCCATGCAATTCATATATAAATCCCTGTAATGGTATGTATCAAACTCTTACCATTTCATATCAAAATATTGCATGTTGAACCATTTATAATAATATTGGATACCCGAGATAGCTCACACATAGTGCGCTAAATCATATAACTGTAATCCGTCAAATCCTGTACATGCTCACACGAGCTGTGAATCAGAATGTGGAACGACAGAAATGTGCAAGTGTACATAATCACAACAAGTAATAAAGTGACAAGTAAATATCGAGTTATCGTACCCACAGGGACTGTGAAAAGAATTATTTATGAATGCAATTTAAAATGCTTTGGTGAAAAAAATATTTTGATTTGAAAGGTGATTTAAAACTAAAAAAAAACTAAAATAAATAAAATAAAATAAGTTCTAATGCACGATTTCAAAAGCTGATTTTAATCAAGATGACATAATTGTGTTAGATTAATTACATTTCTTAACTTAGAATTGTAAAACTCATGTTTATGTTGTTACGAATTATTTCACGGCAACTTGGTAATTTGTTAACTTATGAACATACTTACCTACCAAAATCTGTTTATCTGTTGACTATATCTCTATGTCAATTCAACCAATTAAATAGACTTTAATAAGCAAATGTGTTAATGCACATACATACTTATGAAATTAAAATAATCTTTTCTACATATCTCTAGCCAATTCAAACAATTAATTCAATCTCATCAGCATATAAAAGATTACGTGAGGTAACAATGTATTTCTACCTTGAAACAGTTTAATCACATTAATCTTGCAAGTTATGCAAGGCAAATGTATCGTTAGATACCGTTGCTAATTCAACCCTCAGCTACCTTAGATGATTAAACATGCACTGATTAAGTATCGTGTCAATTAATTTCAATTTCAATCTGTTTAAATAATTAATTCATTCGTTACCTTATAATTGTAATGTAAGAATAACTTAGTCATGATTTTACTTAATCAAACATCTTACCGAGGCCTATAACAACACAAACACAATTTTAATAAATGAAGTAGGCGAAATGCAATCAACCTAACCTAAATTAATTTTAAGCCATATCAATTAATTTAAACATTTCAACATCACAAATATTCATAGACATGTTCATCATAACAACAACAAAAATTAAAAGGATAGGGAATAAGAATCAAATCCGGTGTTTCTCCGTGGCTTGACCGGTTTGCTCCTCTCTTTCTTCTCCACTTGTTCTTGTCGAACCAAGGCTGCTACGAATACTTTAATGCTGCTCCAAATGATGGATGAATGACTCTTTTTCAAGAGGTGAAATTGGCAAGAGAATAAAGGGAAATGGATGGGAAATGATGAGAGAAAATTGAGAGAGAAGAGAAGAGATGAGAAAGTTGAGGTGTGTTTGAAATGAGCTGCCAAGAGGGGTTTTATAGGTTGAGAGGGCTGCTAAAAATATCCAAAATAGCCAAAGAGCCCTCACATGGCTGGACACACATATGGCAAGTTTGAAGTTTTCAAACTTGCTATATTAAAGTAGGGGCAAATCTAGAAAGGCACAAATAGTGGAGGGGTTTGTTTGCAATTTGAACAAGTCTTCAAGGGTCATTTTGCAAGCTAATTAATCAGCCAAAAAAGCTGATTGGGTCAGCATGTGGGATGGTTTTGGGCTACCCAATAATCGGTCGGTTCGATTTTTTCCTGATTCAGCTCAACTGGGCCACTTTTCATAATTAATAATAATTTATTTAACCCAAATTAAATTGGATATAAATTAAAATTAATTATATTATGAATTAATACAAATAATTTGGACCATACTAAGCTGAATAATTAATTTGCCTCGATGCTTCAAAATTGCTTCTCGGTTTTGTGCTTCTAGTAGTGTCTGTCGAGCTGTTTTTAGCCCTTTGTGCAAATATGCCGAAAATAATCAAAATTAATTTTAAAATTAATTAAAATTCATTATGTTAATATTTTAAGTATAAAATAATTATTTTATAATAATTATATATTTTTTGACAAGAATTTTACCGAACTTGCATTAATTTGGGTTAAAAAGGGCATGAAAAAGTGTGTATATTTTTGTGTTTCCACACCCCCAAACTTAATTCATTACTCGTCCTGAGTAATGAACAAATTTGAAAAGAATTTCTCGGAAAAACCTTTGAAAAATTCCTTCAGAACAACATTCTTCCCAACAATCATGAATTTGGTATACTTATGCTTAAGAACAAGAAATTTGATATTTATGCTACTTATGTATACAAATCATTCAAATTAATCTCAATTATTCTTATGAAAGAAAAAATTAGACTAAAATGCTTCCTGATAAAGACATGTTAATCCTTACCAATTTGATTTTATTCCCTTATTTAAGATTAAGTTGCAATCATTAAGTTTAACTTATGCCTTCATATGTGGAACATATCAATTTCTCTCCACTAATGTAGTTAGCATACAAACTTGAATCAATAGGTCTTTAACAAGGTTGTAACGTGGCTAGGTTAGGGGTAGGTAAAAGATAAATTTAAGCTAAAAACCCTAGACTCAGCTTCAATTGGACCTTCGAAATATTTACCTTCAATACACTAACTTACTTTGTTTTCACATGCTTTTTTGTACATCTATCTTCTTTCAAGTACACATGATCTCTCTTGTTTTTTTACGAGCATTTTTTTTGTATGTACTACAATTTTTTGAGCATTTGATACTTCTTTTCAACTCCACCAAACTTATTTTCAAAGAATATTATAAATAGTATTGAGTCTAATGTTTGGGATAATTTAAAGATAATTAAGAGAGAAGTGATGGCTAATTATTGCAAGGGTTCAATTAAAATTAGGCCATATAGTCTCAAAGTTGGGTTTCAAAGGATAAAATTTCATCAAGGGTTGCTTGAAAGGCTCAAACGGTCTAAACAAAAGTTACCTAAATCATTTTCAACATTCCATGCTTCCTAGGATTTTGCCTCAAGAAACTACTAAGTCAATTCGAGAGACTTAAACTTTCATGCATGCCTAACTTTCCTAAGGAACTAAAAATTTTATGGTACGATTTGCATGCTTTATTAAAAATAAATGTATGTCATATTTCAGTTAGCATAACAATTATTGAAATAATCAAACTTTATTTATACTGAAGTTTGGCATACTTAACAAAATTTTAAATTTTTGAACAAAATATAACCTAATCATAACTGAAAGAAAATTTTATTTTGAGTGGAAATAATTTCAATTTTTTGGTCCCCTACTTAAGATGAACAATGCCCTCATTGTTAAAAGTGAATAGATACTATACACCAGGTAGGAGTCTAGAAAAGTGGAGGTGAGTCAATTTGACTGCTTAAGTACCAAGCTCTCTCTAAATCCAATCCTAGACATGTATATATCTATTGCCACACTTTATACTTTGTGACTTCTTCATTTTTGTTAATGATTTCCACCTCTTGTTTTATTATGCAAAAATAAAAATTTCTAATTAAACTTAATCCTAAAATAACCTAAGAACAGAAAAATAAAGTCAAGATCCCCCTTTTTATTTATTTGTAGATCCTTCCGAATTTGACTCATCGTTTGCTCCATCATCTTTGCATGAATCGCTTCGCTCCTTCTTCAATTGTGGGCTCCATGGTTCAAATATGAAATCTAGAAACTCAGGCACAAAAATAAATGGGTCATTGTATATTTTCATAAGAGCGCTTCTCATTGAGTCATCCCTTAGTTTTGAATATCTCCAGTAAGCTTGTTGCTACCACTGCATCTGTTGCATTATGTCCATCAACTTTGATAGCTCATCTCGAAGATCTGGGCGAGGCGATTAAGTTCTAAACATTAAAGTTGCGACATCAGGTTCGGCTTCAAGTTCTATTGGTTCTGCCTTATCAGGGTTTTCAGCTGATTGCATCTGTTCGATCTCTGTGGGATCTTCTTCTTCTTCCTTGGGATCCTCACTTTTTTCCACTTGTTGCTATAGAACAGAGTCTCCAGCTATTTGGTAAAGGTCCCAATCTGTGATTGTGCCCTGGCTATACCCTATCTTCTTTACGTTTGCAAGAATTTTCGCTTTCAATCACAAAATAGTTATCGTAAAAGGGAAGTAAGCTAGGCCAGAATGTCTAGCGGCACAATTTTGCATTTCTCTCAAGATGATTTTTCCCACATCAATGGTCTTTCTAGTTAAAATTGAGTACAATAGGACCATCCACTCTAATGAAATTTTAGTCCCATGTGAAATAGGCATAAGGCTGAATCAGATGCAATAGAACCATACCTTCGCGAGTGGTGTCAAATATTCTTTTCAACAAGTGTGAATTCCTTGTTTTGACACAGTCTACTTAGAACCTGGAACTGTAAGTTTCTTGAGAATTTCTTGCAGACTTTCAGACTCAATATTGCTCATCAAGGAAGAATATTCGTTGTTTGAGGTTATTAGTACCTTGATTCCGTGAACAAAAACTTCCGTCAACTTGCTTAAGATTAAATTCACATAAAATTCACGAACTAATTCCTCATCCACACTAGGTCTTTTCTCACAAACCAACTCCCAATTGAGAGTTTCAACAACCTGACAAATGCGCTCCATGAAATCAATATAATTGCTTTCTTTCAGTGTAAAGCCTTTCTCTAGATGCATCTGTTAATTTTTGAAAATAGTTTCTTATCTCATTTTGGCTTCGTCACAGTGGAATTTTTTTGTGATTCGTCAATTTGGGCAGAGGCATGAGTTCTCTTGCGAGGCATGATTAACCTGAACATAAGATGGAAATAATTTTTCTTAAAAATTTAATTAGAATAAACTATTAATAATTCAATAAATTGAATAATTAAATAATTAAATAAAAATAAAATTTAGGAGAAAATTTGCTTACCACCCTTTTTATAAATATTAAGAACTCTTAAAAAATAACTATAGATCAAAAGAGGTAAATTTAGGGTGGGTTTAATTTGGTGCTTATTGAAGTCTTTGAGAGGGTAAAGCATAATTTGATGAAAGAATAAAATTTATTAATTGAGAATTTATTGAAGTGAAACAAAGGTGATTAAGACTTAAGCTAAATTATGTGCTAAGAGTGTCATAAAATGAGCATATGGCATGGTGGAGTTGGTGCATGGGTTCTAGCAAGGGGAAGAGGTTGAATCCTTGTATAGCACCTAGATAAAATTTTGTTTTAATTTTACGCTCATGGATAGGAAGTGTCGGCAATGATCAATTAAGGAAGGTGTTGACCATGTTATTTTTGGTTAGTGTATCAATGGATTAAGGAAACAACTAACTTATGGCATGGAATCAAAGGTTTAAGGAAAGATAGGGGAACATAAGGCACATATCAAGGAAATTTTGGAAAGAAATCATGGCCAATTGACCATGTCTTTGGATGGCAATTTGGTATAGGAGGAGCCTAAATTTTGAGTTAGTTTTGGTGAGAAATTCTTTTCTCTCTTTGGTTGTTCTTTGCACTTTGTGCAGAATTTTATTTCCTCTCCTATCAACATTCTTCTTGGCGAATTTTGCATTTGGTAAAGCCAAAATCTTTTGACCATTTGGTCACTTTTATTCATCTTGTCAATTTTCTTTTGTATTCTCCTTGTGCCGAAATCATCCATACCAAAAATCAGTCTCTTCTTTTTTCTTTTGCCATGGCCGAATGCACTAACTCCTAAAGGTCTATTTTTTTTCATTCATCTTCTTTTCTCTTTGAAATCAAACTACCTCATCACCATCTCCTTCTCATATTCTAATTATTTCAATCAAAGATTCTTCATCAAACATTCCTTTGGCTGAATGCTAGAGTGCCATAATCGAAATTTATTTTCTCTTTTCTTGGTTGCATAATGAATTCTCCAACTCTCACAAACACCATCCTCAATCTTTTCTTTTCGATCGTGGATCATAGGTAAGGGTTCTTCTTTTCATTTTCGTTTTAATAAGTGATATTATGGCGAATATCATTGGTTTATTGAGGTCTTTTTGGATTGATATAGCGTTCATACTAATAACGTTTCTTTCGCTATTATTTAGTGCAATAACGAGATTGGAATTCAAGTGATCGGGAGAATCGTGGAAGCGTTGGAAGCGTTTCATTGTGGTAAGGAAATCCTACTCTTTAAAATCTCTAGAATTATTGATATTATTTTAGATCTAACTAAATTCCTTTGGATCTTGAAGACTTTCAAAATAGGGAAGAAAAAGGCGGTGTTTAGTTATTGTAAGAGGGTGGATCAGTAAATTCCCCATTCAAGCGAAGAGCGGTTTCGGCGGTCAGGGATTTTCCACGGGTTGCGGGCCATCTTCGAAGGAAGTCCATTATTCAAGTGGTACGAACTTAGAACCATTATCGTTGGTGGATTCTCGTGACGGCGAATCATTAAGCGAAGGAAAACCGAAAATTGAAGTGATTCAAAATCAAGAGGGTAAGATTTTGGATCCATTATCGATTAAGATTATTTTCACGAATTAGTTGTCTAACGAATCAAAATATATTTTAGGTCTTAGGAGCGAGAAGGGTTAGTACTCACGGTATCGAGGTGTGTAATTTCACACTCATTATTTTTGGTTGGATGTCAAATTTGGTATGGAAGTAAATCGTAAAAGCGATTAGATCGGTAAAACGTAAAATTTATATTTTGGCGAAAATGCGTAAAACGACTAAATCATGAAAATTACGAAACGCCTCTAGAAATTAATTGTTATTATGAAAATTGGATGTTTCGTGAAAATGGGCCGTAAATACTCTAGTTCGTGAAAATGGGTAGTAAATACTCTAGTTCGTGAAAATGGGTAGTAAATACTCTAGTTCGTGAAAATGGGCCGTAAATACTCTAGTTCGTGAAAATATAGGTAAATACTCTAGTTCGTGAAAATGGGCCGTAAATACTCTAGTTAGTGAAAATGGGCCAAAATACTCTAGTTCGTTAAAATTTAGCCAAAACACTCTAGTTTGGTAAATGGGCCAAAGCCCACTAAAGCGCTAAATGGACAAATTGCTATAATTATGGGCCAAATGAAATGTTATTGATAAACCCACCATGTTATGTATTGTTAATAAATTTTATATTTTAAAGTACATGTATAATTGCATGGGTGGGATATATGAAGAGAAGAATGGCGATTGCCACAATATCGACTTATTGCCTCTAGTTAAATTGGCTCCTTACAATATCGACTTATTGCCTCTAGTTCGGTGGCTCTGCCACAATATCGACTTATTGCCTCTAGTTCGGTGGCTATGCCACAATTATAAAAAGGCTTAATGCCTACGATTGGTGTGATGGCGGGGTGGGTTGACTTGATCCCAGGTGTGATGGTTGGTGCAGGGTGTTAGCGGATGGATATTAGGTATGGGTGGAATTTCATTTTACATGCATTATTAATTGTGTTAATTCATGATATATTGTTGAATTCGAATTGGGCTCAAGCCCGACATTATATCTGATAATCGGCCCAATAATGGTGGTAGGTGAGTTACACATTGAGTTCTAAGTAACTCATCCCTTTAAATTCTTTCCATCTCGGGTAATGGAAATTGATGTGGACTTGGGCGAGGATGACTTCGTGGAGGCCATATCTGCGAGAGGGTTATTTAAACTCGAACTTTCAATAAATATTTTTCTCTATTATGGATTATTGTAATAAGGGCCTCTATAAATAACTTATGGATTTTATGTGTGTTTGGGTTTTAAACTAAACTTTGGACTTTTTAATTAAAATTTGTGATTTTATGATGCTTTATTTAAAATAAATTTTGGTTTTCAAGTATATGAAATTCTTTTATAAATATTTTATTTTAGTCAATTCATTAACAAACTATTTAAAAGTTTTGATAATACAATGATTTTCAACTAATGTTTTCAAATATTATCAAATTCAAATACTCTTCTATTTATTTATTTTAAAACACGAAATTTATATTGAAGTTTTCAACTTATTGCAAATTTAAAGATAACTCAATTCATGTGACAAACCAAATCTAGTCTCAACGCATAGGCCGGGTTTGGGGTGTTACATTTAGTAATATCGAGCCCAGTTTCAAAAACTTCCTACGTGGTTTGGGTTCAAAAATAATTTACGTATGAAAGCGCTCAATGATATTTTTAAAGATCGTTATGGCACCACAAGCATCCAAGCAACAAGTCAAGTAAGTATTATTGCTTAATGATTACTATGATATGATCATAGGAACACTCTAGAACTTCTAGTTTTAGACACGAAAAAGCGTAGAGATTGAGACTATAGGATATGTTGCGAAAAACAACTTTATATCTCAAATCTCATAAAATATCGTTAATAAACACCGAAATAAAATTTACGATTCATAAAACTTGTAATCGGATAAGCGAACAAGCTATCATGAGCACTAGAGGGCGTGGTCGTGGGCGCGTGAGCGTGGCGTGGTAGAGGCCGAGTGCTACAAGCTGAAGCACCAAATCATATGCGAAGTGGGCACTGCGTCAATAGAAAGTGAGACCGGATCACGTGACCACATGGAAGAAGATAATGCATTGACTCGAGCAATGCTACGAAGTCTTGGAAAGGGTCATTGGAACTAGAATTGGGCCAACAACTCGTGGGTCAATTTCGAGCGACTTAAGGCGAATAATGCGAAGTTTTCGGAGGTGTCTACGGTGTAGCTTGAATGTGGTGAATCTTGGCTCGAAGGCGTGGACGCAATTATGGATGATATGGAATGCATGGTGAGCAAAAGCGAGAGGGCTGTATCCTTATTGAGAGATGAGGCGTATCGGTGGTGGCTCATTTGTTCGAGAAAACCTTGAAGCCGCATTGATTAAGCGGGAATTCTTTAAAGGCGCCTTTCAAGGAAAATCGTCGACGAGCTATGTAGGCGCTCGAAGGAAGGAATTTCGAATCTTGTCCAAGGAAGTAAGGAGTGGCGACATATGAAGTCGAGTTTTTACGTCGAGCCATTATGCCGGACAATTGTAGCAGAGATCACGAACGTTGTATGCGTTTCGAGGATGGACTTAATGATGGTGAGGGTTCCGATTGCTCCACAGCAAGTTAGAAATTTTTGACTCTTGTGGAGAAGGCTAAAATAGCGAAGAGGCTAAGAACTCGAGCAGCGAGCGAGAAAGATCCGAAACAAGAGAGAGACACAATGATCTGGTTCTTCCAAGAGATTTGGAAGAAACCCGAAATGATGAATCGGTTCAAGGCGTAACCCGGTAGCAAATAATCGAAGTCGAGATTACCGGGTGGGAAGAGACATTTTGGGGAATGTTGGAGGAAAGCGGGCGCATGCTACAAATGCGGTTCAATGGAACATCGATTACAAAGTTGTCCTCGACGAATGGATCGACTCAAGAAGTCCGTAATAATGATGCCTGGTAAGCCGGAGGTAATCGGCGACCACCGAGAGGTCGTGGACGGTCGTGGTGGTAATGGGGAAATTTGGGCGTGGTCGAGGGTGCGACCGGTCGAGCAATGGTAATAGAGGAAATCACGGATGCAAGGCACTGGTGGTTTATGTAGTTAGGCGCCGCGAGGGACGGCAATGCACTGATGTGATAAGCGATACGTTCTTCATTTTGATGTACTGTTATTGCTCTAATAGATATTGGCTCTACCCATTCATCGTAGCTAGTGCCATATCTGGAAACACAATTTAGAATCGAAATTACGAAAATGAGATGACGGTGATTAGTCCTTTAGGGCCGATCAATAACTATTAATAAAATATTTAAAAGCGTGCCCTTAAAATCCAAGAGGAAGTATTCTTAGCAAATTTGATGGAACTACCTTTCGCGAGTTCGATCTCATGCAGGCATGGATTGGTTGGTTAACCATCGGGTGCAATTGGATTGTCTGAAAACGAATGTCGATAAGGACCTCGGATGATAAGGAAGTCATAATGATTGGTGAGCGAAAGAACTATCGGCAAATGTGGTATCGCGCATTAAAAGTGAGAAGTTGGTGCGGAAAGGATCGGAGCATTCCTAGCCTTTATCTGTCTTTGTGGATGCCAAGGAATTATCTGTGAATGATGTGAGGACGGTGAAGGAATTTCCGATGTATTTCTAAAGAACTTCGGTATACCTCGGATCGGGAAGTAGAATTTGGCATTGAGCTTTTGCAGGGCGACTCCAGTGTCCATTGCTCCTATAGAATGGCGCCGAAAGAGTTGGTGAGCTCAAAGCTCAAATTCAAGAATTTTTGGATCGGGATTCATTCGACCAAGTGTGTCTCCGTGGGAGCACCGGTCTTGTTCGTCAAGAAGAAGGATGGATCGATGCGTATGTGCATTGACTATAGGCAGTTGAATAAATTGACGATCAAGAATCGGTATCCTCTGCAGAAATTGATGACTGTTTGATCAATTAAAAAGAGCTTGATTTTCTCAAGATTGATTTAAGGTCGGGTTATCACCAACTTAGGGTGAAAGAAGCGGACATTTATAAGGCGGCATTTCGGACACGTTATGGACACTATGAGTTTGTAGTGATGCCGTTTGGATTAACTAATGCACCATTTGCATTTATGGACATGATGAACCGAGTCTTTCAACCATATTTAGACCGATTTGTGGTAGTGTTCATAGATGATATATTGGTTTATTAGAAATGAGGAGGAACATGACCGGCATTTGCGGATAGTATTACAATTACTTATTGATAAGCAATTGTATGCCAAATTTGGTAAATGCAAATTTTGGCTAAAGGAGGTGACTTTCCTTGGTCATGTAGTATCGGTAGAAGGAATAAGGGTGGATCCTCGGAAAATTGAGGCTATTCGGATTGGAAACCACCAACATCGATGGCTGAAATTAGGAGTTTCTTGGGTGCAATTTGGATACTATAGGCGTTTTGTAGAGGGTTTTCGTTGCTTGCTTTGCACCCTAACTAAAGCTGATTGAAAAGGAGCTCCATATATCCGGACCGAAAAGCAAGAGAGTTTTGAGAAATTGAAGAAGATCTGTGAAGCTCAGGTTTAATTCAACTTTGAAATTTGGAAAAGAGTTCTTGTTTATTGTGATCGTCTCACAGATGCAGGTTGTGTATTAATGCAAAATGGAAAAGTGGTGGCCTATGCTTCTCGTCAATTGAGACCACACGAAGTAAACTACCCTACTCATGATTTGGAGTTAGGCTGCCGTTGTCTTTGCTCTAAAGATTTGGAGGCACTATCTCTATGGTGAGAAGTCCATAATCTACACGGATCACAAAAGTCTTAAATACCTCCTTACCCGAAAGAATTGAATTTAAGACAAAGAAGATGGGTAGAATTGTTAAAGATTACGATTTCTCCATCGAATACCATCTGGAAAGGCTAACGTGGTAGTGGACGCGTTAAGTCGTAAGGCGATATCTGAATTAAGAGCTCTGTTTGCCCATTTGAGTCATGACGAGGATGGCGGTTTGTTAGAGAACTTGGTGAAACCTCGTGGTTTGGAACAAATCAAGGAAAAGCAGACATCGAGATGAGAAGTTGGGACCTTCTTTGCGACAAGTTGAAAATGGTGAAATTGAGGATTTTAGAATAAACACGGAGGGTGTGTTGTGCTTTCGAGGAGAGTATGCATGCTAAGGACTTAGATCTAAGGCAATTGATTCTACGGAGGTGCATAGTAGCCCTTATGCTATGCATCCGGAGGAAATAAGATGTATCGAGATCTCCGTGAGCGATATTGGTGGCGGGGTTGAAGCGTGAGATTACAGAGTTTGTGGGAAAATGTTTGACTTGTCGACAAGTGAAAGCGAACATCAATTACCGTCTGGATTGTTACAACCGATAAAGATTCCTCTTTGGAAATGGGAGCGGATAACTATGGATTTTGTTAGTGGGTTCCGTTAACACCTACTAAGAAAAATTCCGTTTGGGTAATTGTTGATCGGTTGTGAAGACCGCTCATTTCTTGCCGGTTAAATACGGATTATTCATTGCGAAGTTGGCGAAACTTTACGTATCTGAAATTGTGAGGTTGCATGGGGTACCAATATCTATTATATCGGATAGGGACCCTAGGTTTACATCACGATTCGAAAGCTCGCATGAAGCCTTGGGAACAAAGTTGAATTTCAATCGGCTTTTCATCCTCGATCGATGGTCGATCGAGAGAGTAATTCAAATATTGGAAGATATGTTAAGAGGATGTGTAATCGACTTGAGGGTAGTTGGGAGGATTATCTACCTTTGGCGTAATTTCGATAATAACAACACTATCGATCTAGCATTCGGATGGCACCTTACGAGGCATTGTATGGTCGTAAGTGTCGCTTTCCTATTTGTTGGTGAGTTGGGCGAAAAACGGATGTTAGGTCTGAGATGATATCTCGAGACAAAGGATAAGGTAAAAGTTATTCGAGCACGGTTGAAAGAAGCCTCGGATAGATGCGAAGTCGACGCAGATCTGAAGCGAAGGAACATCGAGTATAGTGTGGGAGATCGGGTTTTCTTGAAGGTATCTCCTTGAAAAAGATCTTTAGATTAGGAAGGAAGGGCAAGCTAAGTCCTAGATATATTGGACCTTATCGTGTCTTTGAAGCGTGTTGGTCGATGGCATATCGATTGAGTTACCTCCTGAGTTAGATCAAATTCACAATGTCTTTCATGTTTCCATATTGAGCGTTATAGATCGGATCCTTTGCACATTATCTGGTAGAGGAATTGAGCTGAATTGATTTGTCCTTTGAAGAAGAACGGTGGAAATCCTAGAGCGAGATGCCAAGGTATTAAGGAAGAAACCGTCTTTGTTGGTCAAAGTTCTATGGGCGTAACCACGAGTGGAAGAAGCTACGTGGGAGCAGGAGGATGCAATTTAAGCAACAATACCCTCACCTTTTCAACGAGGTAAATTTCGAGGACGAAATTTTCTTTAAGGAGGTAGAGTTGTAACACCTAAAAATCTGAGTATTTAAATTTGCATGATTTTGGTGTTTAGTTTTTAAAGGAAAAAAATCTTTTATTTTAATTTGGTGCTTATTGAAGTCTTTGAGAGGGTAAAGCATAATTTGAGGAAAGAATAAAATTTATTAATTGAGAATTTATTGAAGTGAAACAAAGGTGATTAAGACTTAAGCTAAATTATGTGCTAAGAGTGTCATAAAATGAGCATATGGCATGGTGGAGTTGGCGCATGGGTTCTAGCAAGGGGAAGAGGTTGAATCCCTTGTATAGCACCTAGATAAAATTTTTGTTTTAATTTTACGCTCATGGATAGGAAGTGTAAGCAATGATCAATTAAGGAAGGTGTTGACCATGTTATTTTTGGTTAGTGTATCAATGGATTAAGGAAACAACTAACTTATGGCATGGAATCAAAGGTTTAAGGAAAGATAGGGGAACATAAGGCACATATCAAGGGAAATTTTGGAAAGAAATCATGGCCAATTGACCATGTGCTGGACGGCAATTTGGTATAGGAGGAGCCTAAATTTTGAGTTAGTTTTGGTGAGAAATTCTTTTCTCTCTTTGGTTGTTCTTTGCACTTTGTGCAGAATTTTTATTTCTCTCCTATCAACATTCTTCTTGGCGAATTTTGCATTTGGTAAAGCCAAAATCTTTTGACCATTTGGTCACTTTTATTCATCTTGTCAATTTTCTTTTGTATTCTCCTTGTCGAAATCATCCATACCAAAAATCGGTCTCTTCTTTTTCTTTTGCCATGGCCGAATGCACTAACTCCTAAAGGTCTATTTTTTTCTTTCATCTTCTTTTCTCTTTGAAATCAAACTACCTCATCACCATCTCCTTCTCATATTCTAATTATTTCAATCAAAGATTCTTCATCAAACATTCCTTTGGTAGAATGCTAGAGTGCCATAATCGAAATTTATTTTCTCTTTTCTTGGTTGCATAGCCAATTCTCCAACTCTCACAAACACCATCCTCAATCTTTTCTTTTCGATCGTGGATCATAGGTAAGGGTTCTTCTTTTCATTTTCGTTTTAATAAGTGATATTATGGCCGAATATCATTGGTTTATTGAGGGTCTTTTGGATTGATATAGCGTTCATACTAATAACGTTTCTTTTCGCTATTATTTAGTGCAATAACGGAGATTGGAATTCAAGTGATCGGAGAATCGTGGAAGCGTTGGAAGCGTTTCATTGTGGTAAGGAAATCCTACTCTTTAAAATCTCTAGAATTATTGATATTATTTTAGATCTAACTAAATTCCTTTGGATCTTGAAGACTTTCAAAATAGGGAAGAAAAGGCGGTGTTTAGTTATTGTAAGAGGGTGGATCTGTAGAATTCCCCATTCAAGCGAAGAGCGGTTTGGCGATCAGGGATTTTCCACGGGTTGCGGGCCATCTTCGAAGGAAGTCCATTATTCAAGTGGTACGAACTTCCAAACCATTATCGTTGGTGGATTCTCGTACGAGCGAATCATTAAATGAAGGAAAACCGAAAATCGAAGTGATTCAAAATCAAGAGGGTAAGATTTTGGATCCATTATCGATTAAGATTATTTTCTGAATTAGTTGTCTAACGAATCAAAATATATTTTAGGTGCCGAGGAGCGAGAAGGGTTAGTACTCACGGTATCGAGGTGTGTAATTTCACACTCATTATTTTTGGTTGGATGTCAAATTTCGGTATGGAAGTAAATCGTAAAAACGATTAGATCGGTAAAAGCGTAAAATTTATATTTTGACAAAATGCGTAAAACGACTAAATCGTGAAAATTATGAAAACGCCTAGAAATTAATTGTTATTATGAAAATTGGATGTTTCGTGAAAATGGGCCGTAAATACTCTAGTTCGTGAAAATGGGTAGTAAATACTCTAGTTCGTGAAAATGGTAGTAAATACTCTAGTTCGTGAAAATGGGTAGTAAATACTCTAGTTCGTGAAAATAGGTCGTAAATACTCTAGTTCGTGAAAATGGGTAGTAAATACTCTAGTTCGTGAAAATGGGCCAAAATACTCTAGTTCGTTAAAATTTAGCCAAAACACTCTAGTTTGGTAAATGGGCCAAAGCCCACTAAACCGCTAAATGGACAAATTGTTATAATTATGGGCCAAATGAAATGTTATTGATAAACCCACCATGTTATGTATTGTTAATAAATTTTATATTTTAAAGTACATGTATAATTGCATGGGTGGGATATATGAAGAGAAGAATGGCCAGTTGCCACAATATTGGCTTATTGCCTCTAGTTCGGTGGTTTCGCCACAATATCGACTTATTGCCTCTAGTTAGGTGGCTACGCCACAATATCGGCTTATTGCCTCTAGTTGGTGGCTATGCCACAATTATAAAAAAGGCTTAATGCCTCACGATTGGTGTGATGGCGGGGTGGGTTGACTTGATCCCACAGGTGTGATGGTTGGTGCAGGGGTGTTAGCGGATGGATATTAGGTATGGGCTGGGAATTTCATTTTACATGCATTATTAATTGTGTTAATTCATGATATATTGTTGAATTACGAATTGGGCTCAAGCCCGAGATTATGTCTGATAATGCCCAATAATGGTGGTAGGTGAGTTACACTTTGAGTTCTAAGTAACTCATCCCTTTAAATTCTTTCCATCTCGGTAATGGAAATTGATGTGGACTTGGGTGAGGATGACTTCGTGGAGGCCATATCATGAGAGAGGGTTATTTAAACTCACGAACTTTCAATAAATATTTTTTTCTATTATGGATTATTGTAATAAGGGCCTCTATAAATAACTTATGGATTTTATGTGTGTTTGGGTTTTAAACTAAACTTTGGACTTTTTAATTAAGAAATTGTGATTTTATGATGCTTTATTTAAAATAAATTTTGGTTTTCAAGTATATGAAATTCTTTTATAAATATTTTATTTTAGTCAATTCATTAACAAACTATTTAAAAGTTTTGATAATACAATGATTTTCAACTAATGTTTTCAAATATTATCAAATTCAAATACTCTTCTATTTATTTAGGTTGGACGGTTGTCGGCTAAGGATGTTGGTGCGGGGCTGTGTGCCACACGGATGTGTGTGGGTGCAGGCAGTAGTGTGGGAGCAAGTAGCACTAAGCACGCGGATCCTTGCAGGCGTGTCGTGTAACGCCCCAAAAATATAAGGTCTTTAATTTTTCATGTTCTGACAAATTGCTTGTTTGCTTTAATGGCTAAGTGATTTGGGTGTGTATAGGGGTATTTAGGAATCCTGGGTTCAAGTATGGCCAGTGGCAAAATTTTGATTTTTGCTCTTTTCGAAACCTGGATGTTAGCTTAAAGGGAATATATTAAGTTGTGTTTATTTTGTGACACAAGAGATCTTGTGTTGTGGTGGAAAGTGGCGTGTTGGGCCATTTAAGTCGGAGTGGGTTCGAATCCCATGGCATGCAAAGAGGAGGTTTTATTTTATATCTCTATGGCGTGAGATGTAGAGTTTGATTCAAACTCTGCAGAGGTAGTTGGAGAATTGGTCATCAGAATTCGAATGGGTTTGAATGGGGGTTTGGAGTAAATCTAGGAGAAATCAGAGGAGATTTTCAAGGAATTGAGGTGTGGGGGTGATAGCCGAATGGGGTAGCTAGAGTAGGGGAATTCGGCTATGGGCAATCACTTGGTGCATTTTCGGCATTTGGTGAGAGTGTAGAAGCCGATTATCTTCTCTGCTATTTTGGGATTTTCTTTTTTTTTCGTTTTGGGTTTTCTCTCCTTGTGGCGTTTCATGCAGTGTTTTTGACCATTCGGGTCTTTCTCTTTTTAGTTCACTTTTGCCGAAATAAATATACCAAGTGCTAAATTTTCCCTTGAAACCTTTCTTTTCTTCTGCACATTTTCTCTCTGCCAATTTGACATTCTTCTTCCTCTCTTCGCTAAATGGAATAAGTTTCTTCTGTTTCCTCTCTTTTTGAGTAATAGCCGAATACCTTGCCTCCTCCTCACATCTTCTAAAGCTCTGACAAGCCAAATATTGGGGTAAGTAATTGGGTTGTTTCTTATTACTTTGCGATTTTCCCTATTAGGATTATCATGGTTACTATTCAATGATCTCCTTTCAGTTTATCCTTTTTAGATCGAACGCAATATTCCATTCACGTGTGCTGCTCCTTTAAGTCAACATTCGATTCTTATGGATTCAGTAAGTTGTTCTCTGTCTTGCTCAGGTTATTATTGATGGGTGTAAACTACATCTTTAATCAACCCTCTAATGATATCTGTTGTTATACAATGAGTGGTCATTCAGCAATTGTAGGAGTCTAGCCAAGCGATTTTAGGGTTAAATGCTATACTCCATTTTACCAAGGTTAGTGGTAAGGACAGTGTAGAGATTCAGGGTTGTAAATCTTATTAACGATTTGAGGATTGGTTGAAATCTTTTGGATTGAATCTAAGTTGGTGCTTTTGGAATCTTGCAAGTGGTCGCTAAAAGGTGTGTAATCATACACCCTGTATTGTTACTATCAAAACGATGGACAATGGTGTGTATTCACACCCTTGTTTTACTAGGAATTGACAAAAGTCAAAAAGCTGAAACTTCGACATCTGAGGCCGTACGAGCGTCTGAACGCTCATATGGTAAACCAAGCTCACAAATAGTTGGCGACAGATTATAGAGGCCGCCACGAGCATTCTAGTGGGATTGGGCCATAATGGACCTCATTAGGCCGAGATGGGCCATGTGGGCCCAATGGGTTCATGGGCCCTATATGGGTAAAATCCACGGTAAGTGATAGGTAAGGGATCGGGCTGTGAAGTTCGCATAGTTGTGACTGAGTTTAGGCTGAACGGGCCACACGAGCGTGTGGGCCCACTTGAGCCGAGTAATGGGCCTTGGGCCCAATTACACTATTTTGGGCATATAGGTTATCTGAGTTGTTCGAGACGATTGTAGACATTCTAAAGGGTCGTCATCTGTGCTGAGACCCCAAAAGTAGTTAAATGACCAAAATACCCATAAGGGGTGAAATTATCGTTTTACCCCTAACCGACGAAATGACCATTATACCCCTAGTGGTAGGTTAGTTGATGTGTGTATGATATCTATATGACTAGTTATAAATATGACATACTACATACACGTAATATTTATGACACGACATTCTACATTGGGGTTGGGATTCTAATTTGGAAGAAGTACTATGCTAGTGGCTTTGCCACATTTTTACTGTTCTAGTGGCTCCACCACGTATTCTAATTATAGTGGCTGGTCCACGTTTACTGTTGTTAATAGCTTTGCTGCGTTACTAATAGCAGTTATGCTGCGATATTGGTGTGTTGGCAAGGTGGGTTGACTTAGTCCCCACATGGTCTGTTGGTTGGTACGGGTAGTGTGTTGGCTAGATTGGGTTGGGTTGCATCTCTGTTCTGTACTATCATTATTTTAGGGCTTAGACCCATACTATTACTATATAGGGCTAAAGCCTAGACTGATCTGTTACTGTATAGGGCTTAGGCCCAGTCTGTTTTTGCTTGTACCAATTGTTATTTGACTGATAGGGGATTACATACTGAGTTTTTGCAAACTCACCCTTTCTTTTTAACTGTACAGGTAATCCCCAGCCTTAAACGATTTGGAGCCGTGAGGGACCCAGAGGTGGCCACGAAAACACTAATTTTTGCTTGGGACTTAAATATTTTTAATTTATACTTGGGTTTGATTATGGAGTAAGGCTATTTGAGGTTTAACATTTATTTGGTTTTAACTTCTTACTTCTACTTGCTAGATTAGGAAAAATGGGGTTTTCAAAATAATAATTATTTCCAAAGGAAATCACGCATTTCAAATTTTAAGGTTTACAATTAGAAAAGCTTCCGCGGTTTTTAATTCAGAGTTATAAACTGGTAATAAGTGATATGACCAATAACTGGTCAACAAGTTTTAATTTTACAACACCAACATTTTGAATAGCAATTAGTTAAAAGGGAATTAAAACTTTAGCCACAGACTTTCATCGACAAGACTAATTTTCAAATCAACACTTCGATGTGACACGTTAGATCCGATGTAACGTCTAGGCTAGGTTTAGGGTGTTACATTTAGTGGTATCAGAGCCAAGTTGCAAAACTCGGCTGTGGAATGGGTTCTTGAAATTTTTTCTAAAATTGTATAAATTTTGTTTTAAAAAGAAAATTGAAAGGTTGTTACTAAAAGTGTGGCACTCGAGTCTCCGGCACCAAATCTGTAAGTTCTCTGACACTGTTTACCCTATAGATTGAAATGTTATATGGAGAAATTACTATAGATAGTAGTATTATACAAAAAACTCTTTTGTTAAGTAAACTGAGACTGTAGAAGACTGGAAACTGTAGTAAGATATCTTGATAGGTGAAAATAAAAACTTTAAATACTGATTTTCATAAAACATCCGTTAATAATTATTGGAATTATGAACTAATTCATAAGACTTTTTAAACAAAAAATACGCTGTATTGATATGAGCACAAGAGGTACTCGCAGAAGGGGTACACGAGGTCGCGATAGAGGCCGAGGTACTAGGGCTGGGTATTCAACATCGGGTCACATGCCTGCTAGGGAGGCACCAGCCTCACCAATAACTGAGACGGGGTCTCATGATCGAGCAGCTGGGGATAATGCCCTATCCCAAGCAATGCTGCACGTTCTAAAGAGGGTTGCTAGAGCGAGTACTGGGTCAGTGGGCCGAGGGTCAATTTCTGAGCAACTCCGGTCTAACAGAGCAAAAATCTTTAAGGGTGTTTCTAGTGTAGCCCCAAATGTGGCAGAGTATTGGTTAGAGGCTACCGAGCGAATAATGGATGACCTTGAATATATTGTGGAACAGAAATTAAAGGGAGCAGTGTCTTTGCTACGAGACGAGGCATACTAGTAGTGGCTCACTATGAGAGAGGGTACGTAGGCTGACCACTTGACGTGGGATTTCTTCAAGACAGCCTTTCAAGGGAAGTATGTGGGCGTAAGTTATGTGGATGCTCAAAGAAAGGAATTTCTGAGCCTAACCTAAGGGAATAAGATAGTGGCAATATATGAGGCAGAATTCTTATAGTTGAGCTGTTATGCTTGTGGTATAGTCGCAACTGAGTATGAGCATTGCGTGCAGTTTGAAGATGGCCTCCGGGATGAGTTACGTGTACTGATAGCTCCGCAGAGGGAGAGAGACTTTACTTCCCTTGTTGAGAAAGCAAAAATTGCTGAGGATGTGAAGCGCTTTGAGCGCCAGAATCGCAAGAAAGATAAAGGTAGATTTAAACAGGATTCAGGGGCATCGATTCTTCTGGAAGGTCTATAAAGAAGGCCAGATTTGATGGGTCAGTCCGAGCAATTCCTATTACTATGGTTAAACCATAGCCTTGTGCAGATTTTGGGAGAGCTCACCAGGGTGCTTGAAATGAACTGTGGCATGTTTCAGATGTGGGTCCATGGATCATCAGGTTAAGAAATGTACTCAGAGGCCTGTTCAAATGCAAGCTGTAGGTCAGGGCCATGTTTAGCCAGGGAGAGGTGGTCAGTAGCCACTGAGAGGCCATGGTCAGGCCAGAAGGAAATGGTTTGGGAAGAGGACGTGGAGCACTGGGTAGAGGTGCTGGTAACACTGAGGCGAGACAGCCATCTTTGGTCTATGCTGCTCGTCACCGAGAGGATGGCGATGCCTCGAACGTCATAACTAGTACATTCCTAATTTATAATGCACCATACACTGCTTTAATTGACATTGGGCCTACACACTCATATATTGCATGTCTTGTATGCAGGATCTTTGGGTTTCGGTTTGAAATGCGATTGTGAGATAGTATGTTAAGTCCACTGAGACAGTCGGTTAGAGTGAATAAGTTGTTCAAAGATGTGACCCTAGAGGTCTAAGGGGTTGCCTTTCAGGCGAATTTGATGGAACTACCATTTGGTGAATTCAATCTTATATTGGGCATGGATTGGCTAGTGAAACACCATGTGAATTTGGATTGCGCTGCTAAGCGTATAGTGTTGAAGTCTACTGAGGATGATGAGGTGGTTGTGTTAGAAGAGCAAAGAAATTATCTGTCTAATGTAATATCAGCATTAAAGGCTGAGAAACTGGTTCGCAAGGGTTGTGAGACGTTTTTAGCTTATGTCAGCAGTTCTAATTCTAAAGGTCCTTCTGCTGGAGATGTCAGAACTGTTAAGGAGTTTTCAGATGTATTTCCTGAAGAGCTTCCTGGGTTGCCTCCAAACTGTGAGGTCGAATTCGGTGTTGAACTCCTACCGAGAATAGCTCCGGTGTCCATTGCCCCTTATAGGATGGCACCAAAAGAGTTGGTGGAGTTAAAGGCTTAAATTCAAGAACTACTGGATCGAGGATTCATTCGGCCAAGTGTGTCTCCATGGGTAGCACCAGTGTTATTTGTGAAGAAAAAGGATGGATCCATGCGCATGTGCATCGATTATCGTCAACTGAACAAACGGACTATTAAGAACAAGTACCCTTTATCGAGGATAGATGATCTGTTTGACTAGCTACGAAGAGCTTCAATTTTCATCAAGATAAATCTTCGATCTAGGTACCATCAGCTATAAGGTTAAGGAGGCGGATGAGTATAAGACTACGTTTAGGACTCGTTGTGGTCACTACAAGTTTCTAGTAATGCTGTTTGGGTTGACGAATGCACCAACTGCTTTCATGGATATGATGAACCGAGTATTCCAACCCTATTTGGATCAATTCATTATTGTGTTTATAGATGATAACCTGGTGTATTCCAAAACTGAGGAGGATCATGATGCATATCTTCAAATTATTTTGAAAATTTTGAGGGAAAAGCAGCTATACGCAAAGTTCAGCAAGTGTGAGTTCTGGTTGCGAGAAGTTACATTTCTGAGTCATGTGGTGTCTGCCAAGGGGTTAGGGTTGATCATCAAAAAATTGAAGCCATATTGAATTAGAAACCACCAAAGACTGTATCTGAGATTTGAAGCTTTTTGGGTGCAGTTTGGGTACTACTGGGACGTTTTGTTGAGGGTTTTCAGCGATTCTTTGTACCTCGACTAAATTCTTTGCGTAAAGTGGTATTGTTTAATTGGACCGATAAGCAGAAAGAGAGTTTTGAGAAATTGAAAAAAGTTCTAACTGAAGCCCCTGTGTTAATACAGCCAGAGTCTAGGAAGAAATTCATTATCTACAGTGATGTGTCGCATACCAGATTGGGTTTTGTGTTGATGCAAGAGGGTAAGGTAGTTGCTTACACGTCTCATCAGCTTAAGCCTCACGAGGTAAATTACCCCACTCACGACTTGGAGTTAGCAGCAGTGGTATTCACACTGAAGATTTGGAGGCATTACTTATATAGTGAGAAGTCTATTATTTACACAGATCATAAAAGCCTCAAGTACCTCCTTACTTAGAAGGAATTAAATCATAGGCAACGAAGATGGATAGATTTGCTTAAGAATTATGATTGCTCGATTGAGTACCATCCTGGTAAAGTTAATATAGTAGCCGATGCACTGAGCCGTAGGGTTGTATTTGATTTGAGAGTAATGTTTACTTATCTCAGCCTGTTTGAAGATGGTAGTTTGTTGGCTGAACTCCAAGTGAGACCAACCTGGAGTGATCAAATTAAGGAGAAACAGTTGTTGGATGAATCATTGGATCCTCATTTTCGATTGGTTGAGAAGGGGGAGACTGCAAAATTTTGGGCTGAATAGTGAGGGAGTACTATGTTTTCATGTTAGAGTTTATATACAGAGAGATTTTGATCTGAGGTAGACTATCCTACAGGAGGTGCATAGCATTCCTTATGCTATGCATCCTGGTGGAAACAAGTTGTATCGAGATCTGCGTGAAGCTGCTTGGTGGCGGGGCTTAGCGAGATTCTTGATTTTGTGGGTAAGTGTCGACATGCCCGACAAGTTAAAGCGAGCACCAAGCGCCTTCAGTTCTTGTAACGATAAAGATTCCACTCTGGACGTGGGAGAGGGTAACCATGGATTTTGTAAGTGGGCTACCCTTAACGCTGATTAAGAAGGACTCAGTATGGGTTATTGTTGACCGACTAACTAAATCTACCCACTTTATACCGGTTTGCACTGATTATTCACTGCAGAAGTTGGCTAAGTTATATGTGGCCGAAATTGCGAGACTGTATGGGGTAGCAGTTTCTATCATTTCAGACAAAGATCCTAGATTCACATCTTGATTCTGGAATTAGTTACACGAGGCTTTAGGTACAAGGTTGGACTTTAGTACTGCATTTCATCCTCAGACTGGCGGTCAGTCGGAGAGGGTGATTCAGATATTGGAGGACATGTTAAGAAGATGTGTAATTGATTTCAAAGGCAATTGGGAAGACTACTTGCCACTAGCAGAGTTCGCATATAACAACAGCTACCAATCCAGTATTCAGATGGCACCGTATGAGGCGTTATATGGTCATAGGTGTCGCACCCCTATCTATTGGACAGAACTTGGTGAGCGGCGAGTTTTGGGGCCAGAGTTAGTTTCTAAAACCGAAGAAAAAGTAAAGTGGATTCGAGATCAGTTCAATGAAGCATATGATAGGCAAAAGTCGTGTAACACCCCTAACCCGTAACCATTGTCGGTTTAGGGTTAAGAGGCATTACCAGACATTCAAAAATTTTTACGGACATTTCATAACTTAATATTACAAATCACATCAAAGTGTCCCTTAAATAGGTCTTCTAGACCTTAATCATGCTTTAGAAAGTAGGGACTAAGCGAACACATACAAAATTTTAGAAATTTAAAATTTTTTAAATTCTGAGGTCTGCCTTGGTGTGGAGAGGCCGTGTGCCTCCCACGGCCTCAGACACGCCCTTGTGTCTAAGCCGTGTCAAAATATGGCATACATACTGACTTGTCCACACGGCCGTGGACACGCCCATGTACGTTACCCGTGGTCGCTACTGACTTGCACCACACGTCCAGTCACACGCCCATGTGTCCAGCCCGTGGTCGAGTCTGACTTGTTTCGAAATACAACCACGAGGGATACGGTCGAGCCACACGCCCGTGTGCTCAACCATGTGGGCAATTATAGGCCATTTCTAAGGCCAAAATGCCACCCAATCTTTAGGTCATCCACATAAGCATCTACAAGCATTATACCAAACAAAATAGCAACCAAAAACATATCAATTGGGCATCCTTATCAACTCATTCAAGTACTTTTCAAATATACCAACTCATATACCATTTAACTTAACTAATTTAGAAGTATATCCAACCATGATTCTTCCATAATTTACAACAACATTTAAGCATGATCTCATCTATAATATTTCAACTATGCATCAATAAATTTACCATTACTTTGGCCATTTCACTAGCCACCATACCATATCAAAACCAAACATCATATAGCTTAATCACTCATACACATCATAATATTTGACTAGCCATATCACATGGCTATTACATATCATAAACGTAATCCATTTCAACTAGACTATACATGCCATACTTAATATATACATGATCATAAGGTACCAAAATGTGATTTGAGTAGTGTGATGACAATCCTCGATGATCCCGAGGCCTCAATAGCTTTGACGATCTATAAAACAGAGTAAACATACACAAAGTAAGCTTTCAAAAGCTTAGTAAGTCATATAAAAATAAACTAAACATAAATGCATATAAGCACAAGATTACAATGTCATTAATATATTTTCAATGGCAAATCCATATCATTTTATTTAGCTCATTTGCTTAGCCATTGCTCACCCACATATTATATCTCAATATCACTTTTGCTCATTGCACATCCATACATATATCATATATTCCTCATCAATTCTATACACATATTTCACCTTGATAAATTCATTCATACACTTACCTTTCATACATATACTTAGTGTACGATTCAAACGTACCAGACTCGTTTATACATTTTACTTAGTCTTTCATTTGTTAGATTTGCCCGTTGAACTGTTGGGAATCTAATAGGATACTCATAATGCTCAGAATAGTCGTACAATGCCAACGTCCCAGATGTGGTCTTACATGTACTCAGATATCGATGCCACTGTCCCAAACAGGGTCTTACACGAATCAATACGATGCCAATGTCCCGAACATGGTCTTACACGTAAATCTCAAATTGATGCCAAAGTCCCAGATATGGTCTTACACGATGTCTCATATCAATGCCAACATCCCAGACGTGGTCTTACACGATATCACATATCGAAAACCTATGTCATAACAAATGCAATCCTATCTATTCCTAAGTTTGTACGAGACTTTTTCGGATGTTGACAACATGTCGATACTATCTTGGATTTCATGTACTCATCATCTCATACACATTCATCATTATAAATTCTCATATGAACATATATATATATATATATATCAATGTAAATGCGTTTATTTGTAAATAAACTTACCTCGGATTTGGATAAACAGAAACAAACTCGGCTACTCAATTACTTTTGATTTCCCACAATCAAAGTCTATTTTCTTCAGTTCTTGATCTATACGTATTCAAATTTAATTCATTTGTTCACTAATTCATTCAATTCAATCCAAAAACACATATTTAGGGTAATTTACAAATTGGCCCTCATATTTTCACAATTTGACATTTTAGTCCCTATTTCACAAAACCACAAAATACACATAATTTGCACACACCATGCTTAGGCTGAATATTCACTATAATCATACAAGTCCATGCATTTCATTTATTTCACAATTTAGTCCTTCAAAAAATTATTTTCTCAATTAAGTCCAAATTACTAAAATTCATCAAAAATTCAAAGATAAAATATGTTAATCTATCACATATATTTCATAATTCATCTTCAAACATCACAAAACTCCTGTGTTCATCAATGGCATATTTCAAAATCATCATCAATTCACAAAATTGAAGCATGGGTTTTGAAGAACACAAAGCAACGATTAGAAAAACGTAGAAATTATCAAAAACCGAATAAAAAAACCTAAATCAAGCTTTGCATGTGCCGAAACCTATCAATCTTCTTTCTTTTCTTTTTCTTCGTGTTTTTCAGCTAGATGAACATAATGTAGCATAATTTCATGCTTCTGTTTTATTTTAATTAATCTTAATTATTTAATTCCCATTTTACCTTTAATAAAACATTATAAAATCTTTATAATGCATGTCCACTACCGTCCATGCCATATTACAATGGATTTATTCCATTTTGAGGCCTTCCTATTAAAAGAACAAAGCAATTAAGCACTTTAACAATTATAATGACACTTTTGCATTTTATGCGATTTAGTCATTTTCATCAAATTGAACACACAAACGGATAAATTATTTCACGAAACTTTCACAAATGCTTAATCACATACTATAGGCATAGAAAATAATATTGAAATATTTTTTTGACTCAGATTTGTGGTCCCAAAACCACTATTTCAACTAGGGTCAAAATTGGACTGTTACAAGTCGTATGCAGATTTAAAGCGTAAAGCGATAGAGTACTCTGTGAGGGATTATGTCTCTTTGAAGGTCCCACCATGGAAGAAGATTCTGAGATTTGGGTGGAAAGGCAAACTGAGCCCTAGATTTATCGGACCTTATCGACTATTAAAGCGTGTGGGATCGATCGCCTATCAACTTGAGTTGCCCTTGAGTTAAACAGGATACATGATGTGTTCCACGTCTCCATGCTGAGGCGATAACGCTTTGATCCCTCACATATAGTGCCAGTTGAGGAGTTTGAGGTTAGACCTGATCTGACTTTTGAGGAAGAACCGGTGTAGATATTGGATCATGAAGTTAAGGTATTAAGGAGAAATTGTTCCTTTGGTCAAGTGCTTTTAATGGCGTAAGCCACACGGAACTGAAGAAAGCACTTGATATCCTCACCTATTCTGACCAGGTAAATTTCAAGGCCGAAATTTCTTTTAGGGGGTAGAATTGTAATGCCCCAAAAATATAGGGTCTTTAATTTTTCATGTTCTAACAAATTGCTTGTTTACTTTAATGGCTAAGTGATTTGGGTGTGTATGGGGGTATTTTGGAAGCTTGGGTTCAAGTATGGCCTCTAGAAAAATTTTGATTTTTTCTCTTTTGGAAACCTGGATGTTAGCTTAAAGGGCATATATTAAGTTGTGTTTGTTTTATGACACAAGAGATCTTGTGTTGTGGTGGCAAGTGGCCTGTTGGGGTATTTAAGAGGGAGTGGGTTCGAATCGATTGCATACAAAGAGGGGGTTTTATTTTATATCTCTGTGGCGTAGGAGGTAGAGTTTGATTCAAACTCTGCAGAGGTGGTTAGAGAATTAGTCATCAAAATTTGAATGGGTTTGAATGGGGGTTTGAAGTAAATCTAGGAGAAATCAGTGGAGATTTTTAAGGAATTGAGGCGTGAGGGGGTGATAGCAGAATGGGGTAGCTAGAGTAAGGGAATTGGCTATGGGCATTCATTTGGTACATTTTCGACATTTGGTGAAAGTGTAAAAGATAATTATCTTCTCTGCTATTTTGGGATTTTCCTTTTTTTTTCATTTTGGGTTTTCTCTCCATGTGGCATTTCGTGCAGTGTTTTTTACCATTCGAGTCTTTCTCTTTTAAGTTCACATTTGCCGAAACACATATACCAAGTGCCGAATTCTTCTTTGAAACCCTTCTTTTCTTCTACACATTTTCTCTCTACAGATTTGGCATTCTTCTTCTTCTCTTTTGCTAAATCGAATTAAGTTTCTTCTGTTTCCCCTCTTCTTGAGTAATAGCCGAATACCTTGCCTCCTCCTCACATCTTCTAAAGCTCTGACAAGCTGAATATTGGGGTAAGTAATTGGGTTGCTTCTTGTTACTTTGCAATTTTCCCTATTAGGATTATCATGATTACTATTTAATGATCTCCTTTTAGTTTATCCTTTTTAGATCTAACGAGATATTCCACTCACGTGTGCCGCTCCTTTAAGTTAGCATTTGGTTCTTAGAGATTCGGTAAGTTATTCTCTATCTTGCTTAGGTTATTGTTGATGGGTGTAAACTACATCCTTAATCAACCCTCTAACGAGATCTCTTGTTATACAGTGAGTGGTCAATCAGCAATTGTGGGAGTCTAGCCAAGCGATTTTAGGGTTAAAGGCTATACTTATGTTTACCAAGATTAGTGGTAATGATAGTGTAAAGATTCAGGGTTGTGAATCTTATTAATGATTTGAGGACTGATTGAAATATTTTGGATTGAATCTAGGTTGGTGCTTTTGGAATCTCGCAAGTGGTCACTAAAAGGTGTGTAATCATACACCCTGTATTGTTACTATCAAAATGATGGACAATGGTGTCCATTCACACCCCTGTTTTACTGGGATTTGGTAAAAGCGAAAAAGTGAAACTTGACATCGAGGTAGTACAAAAGTCTGACGCTTCGTATGGTAAATCAAGCTAACAAACTGTTGGCGACAGATTATAGAGGCCGTCACGAGCATTCTTGTGGGTTTGGGCCGTAATAGGCCTTTTTGGGTCGATATGGGCCATATGGGCCCAATGGGCTCATGGGCCCCACATGGGTAAATCCACAGTAAGTGACAAGTAAGGGATCAGGCTGCGAAGTTCGTATAGTCGTGACTGAATTTGGGATGAACGGACCACACGAGCGTGTGGGCCCACTTGAGTCGAGTAATGGGCCTTGGGCCCAATTACACTATTTTTTCCATATAGGTTATCTGAGACGTTTGAGATGATTGTAGACCTTCTAAAGGGTTGTCAGTGTCGAGACCTCAAAAGTAGTTAAATGACCAAAATACCCTTGAGGGGTGAAATTACCGTTTTACCCCTAATCGACTAAATGACCATTATACCCCTAGTGGTAGTTTAGTTGATGTGCGTATGATATCTATATGACTGGTTATGAATATGACTTACTGAATACACGTAATATTTATGACACGATATTCTACATTGGGGTTGGGATTTTGATTTGGAGGAAGTACTGTGCTAGTGACTCTGCCACGTTTTTACTGTTCTAGTGGATTCGCAACGTATTTTGATTTTAGTGGTTGGGCCACGTTTACTTTTGTTAGCAACTTTGCTACATTACTATTAGCAGCTATGCTGCGATATTGATGTGTTTGCTGGGTGGGTCGACTTAGTCCCTACAAGGTGTGTTGGTTGGTACGGGTGGTGTGTTGGCTAGATTGGGTTGGGTTGCATGTCTATTCTGTACTGTCATTATTTTGGGGCTTAGACCCACACTGTTACTGTATAGGGCTAAAGCCCAGATTGATCTGTTACTGTATAGGGCTTAGGCCCAGTCTATTTTTGCTTGCACCGATTGTTATTTGACTGATAGGGGATTACACACTGAGTTTTCAGAAACTCACCCTTTCTTTTAACTGTACAGATAATCCCCAGCCTTAAATGATTAGGAGCCATGAGGGACCCAGAGGTGGCCACAAGAATGCTAATTCTTCGCTTGAGACTTTAATAGTTTTAATTTATATTTGGGTTTGATTATGTAATAAGGCCATTTGAGGTTTAAATTTTATTTGGTTATAACTTCTTACTTATACCTTCTAGATTAGGAAAAACGGGTTTTTCAAAATAATAATTGTTTCCAAAGGAAATCACACATTTCAAATTTTAAGGTTTACAATTAGAAAAGCTTTGCGGTTTTTAATTCAGAGTAATAAACTGGTAACAAGTGATATGACTAATAACTGGTAATCAAGTTTTGATTTTACAACACCAACGTTGTCAATAGCAATTAGTTCAAAGGGATTTAAAACTTTAGTCACAAACTTTCATCGACAAGACTAGTTTTCAAATCAACACTTGTAACACCCCCAGACCGGGCCCAGACATTATGTCTGAATCCAGTGATGTCACATCAAAGGAATAATTCAAAACGACTTTGCTTAATTAAAACTTAAGTTTTAGAGTTAGAAACCCAAAACCCTCGCAACTTGTTAAGTTATGATAAAAGCCCATGTTTTAAGAAAATTCCCATATGTTACAGTTATTTCGAAAACTATGATTAAACCTTAGACATTTATTTAGGTTTAATATTTAGGCAGTTGAAATAATAATAAAACCCAAGGGTAAAGTCAAATTGGAGATACAAGGCCTTATTACATCCCAATGGAAATAAAAAAATTAGAGATACAAGGCCTTATTACATCCCAATGGAAATAAAGTAATTAAATAAAGTTAGTCGAAACAAATAAAAAAAATTCTAAGTAGCTTGTAGTGTGTCCATCTCCGAATCCTCTCCCACGTCGAGCCGTCTATTAAGGTTCACCTGAAACATTTAATAAAAGGGTGTGAGTTTCGAAACTTAGTGTGTACGACCTTTTGTAATCCAATCAACATGTAATTATCACATTGGGCCTAAGACCTAACAAAATAGGTGGCCTTGGGCCTTAGCCCTTAATGACCTCATATCACATCAGTATCACATGAATGCAATGCTCCCATCCCAAATCCAACCCTGCACTCCATTTCCCTTCCAGCCTTACACTCTTGTGGGGATATAAATATCAACCCACCCATCCCTACACTCCAAAGGTAACACCAACAATGGCACTACTCAAACGTTGCAGCAAGGCTGCTAAGCATATAATGGGCTTAAAGCCACCAGTGGATCCACGGTTGTCAAGTGACTATACGATCCTCACATATCTTCCTCCGTATCATCAAACCCACCCATTTGAAACATATATCTCATGAATTCAACATACACAATTCCACACATTAAGCACTTAGGGGTATTCTAGTCATTTCACTACCTATGGGCATTTTTGTAAATTACCCTACATGGGTATTTTCGTAATTCTTCCCTACAGGGGTATTTTTGTAATTTCTTTCATCTTGGGTTTTATTTATGTAACACCCTAAAACCCGGCCCATGCGTTATGACCTGATCTGACATGTCACTTGAGAAAAACATGTTAAGTTATTTTTATTCATACTAAAAAGGGTTATTTGTTATAATCAAGAAAGCAAGTTTGATTTGAAATATTTGATAAAGCATTACAAACCTCGAAAGTTGATTTGATAAATCGATAATTTGAACTAGAGATCTTATAAACCATTACTTTTGAAAATATTGTTGATAATTCGAGAGAAAATTTCCGAGTCAAAATGTTTGTAAATGTTGGTTATGAAATCCTTTTGTTAATCTACTTTAGAAAATCTTTATTTAAGTTTTTAGAAAAATTCCCATTTAAAACAATTCAAGCAAAATAAAAGTACGTCAAACATATAGCAAAAATAAAATACTCCAGAGGCCTTATTACATCATAAAAACCCAAAATAGTAAAGAAAATGGAAATAGAAATTTAAAGTTCAAAATAAAACACCATTTCTGAAGTATGGCCTCCACCGAGTCATCCATGGCCCAAGTCCACATCACTGAGCATTACCTGCAAAGGTTAAGGAAAAGGGGTGAGTTACTAGAACTCAGTGTATAATCTCCTTACCGTTATCCACTGGGCCTGAATCCATATTTTAATATCTTGGGCCTAACCCATTTACATAACAGAATATATATATATAAGCAATGTATGCAACCCAACCCATCCATCCAACACACTCCCATACCAACCATCACACCTGTGGGGATCAAGTCAACCCACCCCACCAATCACACCAAAACGCAGGCAAATTGCCATTTATAATATTTTATTGTGGCCAAGCCACCGATATCATGTGTAAACATTATAATAAATAGTTTATTGTGGCAATGCCACCAGGCTACACTTCTCTTCAACATTTTTCCCAACCCATGCAATATATGAAAATGCAACATACATAATAAGATGTTCGTATATAAATAGCAATCATTTATCAAGTAATTTATTCCAATGACTAGGCCCATTTAAGCATTAATAATCGGCACATTAAGGCATTCTAGCATATCGGCCCATTAGGGGCATTTTCATAATTTGACCCATAAGGGCATTTTCGTAATTCGGCCTATAAGGGTATTTTCGTAATTCGGCCCATAAGGGCATTTTCATAATTTTAACAATCTTAATGTCAATTTTGTCAAATCTTTCAAAATAGTATACTTTAAGCATATTCCTCGATTCATGCCAATGTTATGATTTTTAACCGTATAATGATAACAATCTACTTATTCGACATGTTACTGAATCATAATTTTATAGGATTACGGTGTAAGATTACACACCTGAGTACGGTAAGTATTAAACTCTCTTGATCGTCGGCACCTATGACAACATAACACTTGATTAATCTAACGAACAAGATTTTTATTAATCCAAAACTAAACCAAGCGATCTAGAATACTTACTCTCAAAATCGTAAACGACCACGATTTGTCGATTCTCACCGGATGATGGTCCACAACTCGGTGGAAAACCATGAACTGCTGATACTGCCCTTCACTTAAACTTAGGAGTAGGAATCGCAAACCCGCTCCTTTTGTGTTCTCCAATTGCTTTTCCTTTCGATTTGGTACCACTTGCCTCCATTAGAAAAAGTCTTAATCAAAACGATATTACAATATATATCGATTGTCTAAGGGAAAAGAGTTCGGCTTACCACTATCTCCGTAGAATCAACGAGTGAATAATAACGGGCGATTTAGTTCTTATAACAACCGATTAGACAAATCTATCATTCCGTTTTAACGGAATAATCAAATATTGAGAGATGTCGAGATGAACATTAAAGAGATCCATTACCTTGACAATAGTAGATCCAACTTTCATCGATTGGACTTATGGCTAGAATTGAATTGTCAATGATATGGTATTCGGCCACCCCCTATAACACTACGAAAAAGTATTGATCACAACATGAGAGTGATGGAGAGAGTGATCTTTCGATAAGAAACAAAGTAAACTAACCGAATAACGATGAACACACATATTCGGCTAGGTAGAGAAAATGAAGTGAAAAGAGGGATATAAGATCACTTATCGATTTGATTAAGAAGAGATTGTCCAACACGAAAGGAAAAGAAATGGTGAAGAAGTAGAGTGGTAGTAGGTTCGGCTATGGAGAGAAAATGGGCAAGAAAGTTTGATCACAAGAAAATGTCAATTTAAGAAAAGAGAAAAGGTTGATGAAAGGATCAAAAGAAAAGAATGGATGGAGGAAGAGTGCCTTGGTAGTTTTGACTATCAAAAGAAAACGGCCAAGAGTAGGTTGAGGGTTACGGTAAAGCAAGGGAGAAAAATGAATAATTTTTGGACTAGGAAGTTTTGGCCAAAGCAAAGGGAATGTTTCGGCAAGACAAAGAATTTGGCAAGACAAAGAAAAATGAACAATTTTTTGGTCTTGAGTGATTCGGCAAGAAAAGAAAAAGGTTTGGAAAAGGAACTCAAAGTGTTCAAACAAAATAAGATACCTCTCAAGCACCAAATCTAACAAAATGGTTTGTAAAATTTGGCTCTCCCTTCCCCTAACAAAACCGTGTGTACCATACCAAAAAAGGATAAAAAATTTGACAAACAAAACCTTCCAAAACATCTTCCACACCTTAAGCCAACATGTTCCCTATTCTTTCCTTTTCATAAGAAAGGAGTTTTCCTTCTTTATAAATAGGAGAGCACCCTTTTGGAAATTTTTCCTCTTTTAATCTCCAAAACCGAAAGAGCATTCTCCCACTCTCTCTTGTGCGAATTTCTTCCACCATTCTCTTCCTATTACTTCCATTCTTCCAACCTTATTTCTTACTTTTCTTGACTAGGCAGAATGCTTCATCTTCATTTGGAAGCCTAGCCAAACCTTGAGCCTTTCTATTTCTCTCTTTTATTTCACCAAAGCTTAAAGCCAAACCTTGTTCACCATCAAGTCTATTTTGTTCGTGATCAAGGCAAACTCCTTTGAATCTCTGCGCAAAGCACGTAGGTGGTAAGTGTACTTTCGTGATCAATCGATTTATGTACCCCTCTGTTGTGGCCAAAACCGAATGGTTGGCCTTAGTCTTAGTATGGCCGAATGTCCCTAGGGCCATGATGTTGTGTTTTGTGTTGTTTGTAGCGGCGCCAAGGAGTCAAGAGGGTTTCTCTCGAGTTTAGATCATCAGATTAGGTGGTGGGAATTTGGCAATTCCATTAGTGCGAGTTTCTGAGTTCAAGTTTACTTTCGGTAAGGATGTTATTAGGTGTTCTAAATTCAATAATAGTGGATTATGACTTGTTGATTAATGGTGTGATTCGATTAAGTGTCGATGGATGCAAGTGCCGGTCAAGAGGAAAGGAAAACTCCCATCCGAAGTTCAAGAAGAGATCGGTTTCTGCATGCGAGATTGGCCAAGGGGTGTGGACGTACAACGGAAAAAGATAGGCGGATAATCAGTAGTCTCGCTAAAGCGATAGCGTCGGGATCGAGGTTTAGAACTTGAGGTTATAAGGTGTGTAGTTAGCCATTATTTAGGGTTTTATGTGATATCCGCTTATGTTATATGCTTACTAATAAGTGCGATGGTAAAAGTGCAATAGATACCCTAAAAGGGTATGACTTGATCGTAAATAGCAAATTGTTAATATTGTTGTCATTTATTTAAATATGAGTGTATGCCTATGTTTGTGAATGACATGCACATGCATCATATTGTCATTATATCATGTTACATGTGCATGGGTGGGTTTTGAAAGAAGGTGCGGTGTACTTGAGTGCGTGGTTGATGTCGACTTTGTGCTACATCGTGGATTGGCGTGACCGAGGTCGCGTTGTGGATCTTTTGATTTAGTTCGCGTGGTTACCTTGATGATATCGGCTTATGCCATATCGTGGCTTGATGGATTCTTTGTGTGCTCCATCGTGGTTTGATGTTAGCTATCGCTACATCGTGGATGGCATTAGTTGCCTTTTGGAGGGAAAAGGAGAGGGTGACTCGATAGTCCCCGGTGTGTGGTAAGGTGGTTAAGGGGTGTGTAGCGGATGGACCTTAGGATTGGGTTGGGTTTCATATTGCATCGTTACATTATGAAATGATATGGAAATGGGCCAAGCCCAATATGACATGTGGATTGGTATGTTTTGAGAACATACGTGGAAATGGGCCAAACCGGTGATCGATGGATGATTCCTTCCACTCATCCTTTCCTTATTTTCTTAGCCACCTTTCCAAAATTAAAAGTCTTCCCTTGCCTAAAATACCACCATGGCCGACACTATGGATGAATAGCACAAAAAAAAAATCAAATTTTGCACCAAAAGGGATTCGAACATTGTAACAGTCCAGTTTACACCCTATTAGAATAGTGGTTTTGAGACCACGAATCTGAGTCCGAATAATATTTTTAATATTATTTTCTGTGCCATTGATATGTGACTAAGTATGTGCTAAATTTTTGTAAGTTAATTTGTTTGTTTGTGGGTTTAATTTGATAAAAAGGACTGAATTGCATAATTGGTAAAAGTGGCCTTTTATTTGATTTATGGCTAAATTGATGTGGCTTTATCTTAGTGAGGTCCTTAAAGGGCAAATAGCCATTTTGATTTATGGTGGACGATAATGAGTGATGATAAGTAGATATTATTTGTTTGTTATATTTACTTTAATAGTTTATTAATATTATTATGTTATATGATATATTAGGGGTGAGCGTTCGATCGAATCGAATCAAATGAAAAAATTTCGAGTTAATCGAGTTGACGAATCATATTTTATCATCCTAATTTGATTTGAAATTTTCTCGAATCGAGTCGAGTGAGATGAAATTCGAATCGAATCGAATCGAATATATTTGTTCGAGTTAAATTTTAAAAATAATTTTGGGTCCTTGTAACCACTATCACCCATCGTAATACAATTTGTCCACGTTAATCAAATTTTATTAACTTTCATCACCTCATAATTTATTTATTAATCTTTTATATACGTGTTAGCTTCTTTGCTTGCTTAATTATTTCAATTATCTTGATTCTTGTCACTATGTATTTTGGAATTAAAATATATATTAAATGTAAAATGTGATTTTTAATAAAAGTTATTATAAAGATAAAATATGAAATTGATACCAATATAAAATTTTAATCTGAATATTTTATGGCATAATTAATAATTCAATTTTAATATAAATATTCAATATGACTAAACAATTCAATAATATAAATAATATAAAATGTGAAATTTAATTTAATAATATAAATAGTAGATATAAATAAAATTATTGTTATTTATGTTTAGTGATTTTTTGGATAATTTTGATTTTTATTTGAGAGTAAAAGGTGAGAAGTAAAAGTTTAGGGGAAAATAAAAATTTTTGGGAATAAAAGTTTGAGGAAAGTAAATAGTGGAGTAAAATTTTGGAAGGAAAATATAAAAAAAATTTGGGGGGATGGGTTTGGGGTAGATGGGAGGTGGGATGGGAAGGAGCAAAAGTTTTAGGGGAAAAGTGGGAGGAGAAAAAATGGGGAAATAAAAAGTTTTGAGGGTTTTTTGGAGTAAAATTTTGAGAAAAAGTAAATGAGAGAGTAAAATTTTGGTGGGAAATGGATTTTGGGTAGATTGAAGGGTTGGGATGGGAGGGGAATAAAAGTTTTGGGGGAAAAGTGGGAAGGAGTAAAAATTTTGAGGAAAAGTAAAAGGTTTGGGAGTTTGGGGTAAAATATAAAATATTATATTTTAATATTCGAATTATTTGAATTATTCGAGTTATTCGAATTCGAAAACTCAACTCAATTCGAACTCGAAATTCGAGAAAAAATATTCGAGTTGACTCGAATAACTCGATTAACTCGAATAATTCGATTCGTTTAACTCGAAATTCAAAATTTTTTTGATTTTTTCGAGTCGAATCGAGTTTTGCTCACCCCTATGATATATTATTATAATGAAAACAAAATGGAAGCATTATCATCATTTTTATCACTCCATTGCCAAAAAACCAAATAGAAAAGAAATAATAGAAGCTTTCAAACTTTCGGCACTTGCAAGCCAAAATTAAAGGTTAGTTTTTGATCTGTTTTCGATAATTTCTACGTTTTTGTAATCATTGCTTTTCCTACTATCAAGCTCATGTTTTAATTTGATGAATTGATGAAGTTTGTGTGAGATGCCATTGATGAATATTCATGTTTTGTAATGTTTGATGGTAGAATATTAAGAGTATGTTTTAAATCAATATGTTTTGAATTAGAAATTTTGATGAAATTGAGTGTTATTGATTAAATTGAAAAAAATAAATTCTTGAGGGACTAAAATGTGAAAGAAGTGAAATGCATGGGCTTGTATGAAGCCTAGGAACATTCGGCCCTTAAGGTATTTATTCAAATTGTGTGTATTTTATGTTTTATGCAAATAGGACTGAATTGTAAAAGTGTGAAACATTAGGGGTAAAATAGTAATTTGCCCATTTATGTGTTTTAGGACTAAATTGATTGTAAATGTGTTTAAATGAGTTTAATTTGAATATGTTTAGATCAAGAACAAAGGAAAAAGGACTTGGATCAGGGAAAAGAGAAAGTAATTGAATAGTTGGTCTTTGTTGTCCGACGATATTCGAAGTAAGTCTCTAAGCAAATATATGTTGTAAATTATTTATGTAATTTAGTAAATGCTGAAATTGGTAACCATTGTGACTATATATGAATTTGCCAAATTTGGCTAAGTATAATATGTGATTTGGTTGAATTATTTGAATGTTAGAAGTTATTTGAATATTCGTACGATAAGATATCTTTAAGTATTACTATTCGGGCTTTGGGCCTAGCAAGCCTTGGGCTGGTGAACTTTTGGGCTTTATGCCTAGCAGGCTTATTGCCGGTGAATAGATATCAGACCTTGGGTCTAGCAGGCTTAGTGCCGATGTGAAATTGAAGCTTATGCCTAGCAGGTTTTATACCAGTGATGAAATATCAACTTGTGGTTTATGAGACTACATCATGATGTGTTTATTGAGTAAGTAAGTTGATAATACGAGTTGTTTATATTCGGCCCTACAGGTAAGTGCCTATGAGTTATTTAATTGAGTTTCTATGTTCGATCAAATAGATAAGCATATATGTGAATTTCGTTGGGCAAGAATGTGACTAAAGACCATATATATATTCAGCCTTTTGGTTATGTGGTCATATTGTTATTACATTGATATTGAATACTTGGTTATATGAAATGTTGACTGGACAAGTGTATATATATTCATTTATGTGGCCTTATTGAATGATATGCATATGTAATGAGTATATGGTTGCAAGTTGATATTTTCCATTTGAACCTTATGCCGAAATGGTAATTTATTTGTTAAAGGCAAAATAGTGATAAATGTTAAGTTAAATGAGGTATTAGAGTTTGGCAATGATAGACCATATGTGTTATGTTAAAGGTTAATTGATATTAAAGTAATTGTTTTAAAATGCTTGAGTGTTTAATTGATTTATTTTGATTACTTGAGACTTACTAAGCTAAGTTAGCTTACTCTGTGTGTTTTTCACTCTGTTTATAGATTTCGGTCAAGCTACGAGCTCAGGGGATCGTCATCAAAGTCATCCACACTATCGACTTATTTTGGTACCTTAAAAGTTGAATTCTTGAACTTAAGGCATGTATAGGCTATCTTAATGCTTGAATGACATTTTGTTGATGTATATAAGCCATGCGAAAATGGCTTGTCTTAAAAGTAAATAATCTAAAGTTATGCAAGTCTTGATTATGGTATGAGTGCAAGTTTTGCTTGGATGATGAGTATGGATGTGTTATAATTCATGCTGAGTATTTATATTTGTATAGGTATGTTTGATATGAAATCACCATATATGAATCTTTGCTAGCTCTTTTGGAAAGTGAATATATGTGGTAGTTTATCAAGTTTGGAATAAGATTTGGTGTACATTACTTTTGATGTGTAATATGGAAACATGCATCTACTTTGTAAACTTTGTATTCGGCAATATGTGGAATTAATGGATATGTACTTGGATGGCATATTCAGTTATGGATTAAATTTGTGCATGTGTAACAAATTCAATTTATGTGTTTTGGCAATGAAATGGATAATTGGGTATTTTGGTTTGATTATGTTCTTACAAATGAATTGAGGTATACTTTGATTTGATTGAGTTTAATGGGTCTATTTGAATTTGGTAGAGCAATGTATCATGCGATCACACATATGTATGTTTAAATGTTGTGATTGTTATCAAGTTTTAGGAAGTAATTAGGGGCATGTGAATATTCGGTTAAGGTGGCTTTAATGACCAAATGAATAGTATCCTTTGTCAATTGTTGTAATGGTTCATTTGGAGTACACACATGAGCAAGCTTGTAATAGTTAAATAAGTATGTTTTGGATCTAACTTTTATAGACATTAATGGTTTAGTTGCTTTGAGTACATAAATGAAGAACAGGAATTATGCCTAAAGTAGATTGGTGTTTTGGTTATGTATTGGTATTTTAAATATGGTAAATTAGGCATATGAAATAGCGCATTATTTCGGTGACTTGAATAAATGTACATAGCATGTTCGACTAATGTTTTTAATGATAATGCCGCATATGTTTGTGGGTTTAATGAATGCATGTATATTATTATGAAAGAAATTTATATATATATATATGTTCGATTTTAATCCAGCTGTATTTTTATATATATAAATATGATTTAATATGACTTAAGTGATTGTATAAAAGATGTGACTTGACCGGTAGTACCTCGTAACCCCATTCCGGCGATAGATTCTTGTTAAGGGTGTTACAAACCTCTTCCCCTAAAACCTTTCATGTGACGCCACATCCTCTTTATCAAATGCTCATTTATGCAAGAAAATTACTCACTTATTTCCTTAAACCTTGATGTCACTTACCTTCTCTCCTTAATTTACTTAAATACAAAAATTTTGCTAAGGCCCAATTCATCCCCGAGCCTCCTTAGGACCCCTAAATGTACACAATTAATATTTTTAACTAACCTATCACAAGATTTTATACAACACATAAAATTCTAAATTTTACGATGTTACAAGTTATGAACTTTATCCCATCAACATGTAACATCCCAAACCCGGCCTAGAAGTTAGGCCCGAATCTGGCATGTCACATGGAAGAAGTTTGTTTTTTAAATCATCTTTGCGATTGTTAAAAACTTATTTGAGAATTACAGTCTCTTTGTTTAAACCAAAACACTTAAGCAATTGTTAACTACTTGAAAACATAATTATCTTTAGAAACCTTTTGGGTTGCGAAAACATATTTGAAAGCATTGCGGAAAGTAAAATACAAGTATTTTTGATAGGTTGATTGATGAGTCGAAAATTGAGGTAGTGAGCTTTTAAAACCGTGACTTTTGAAAATATCGTTGATAATTTGAAAAAGAATTTCGAGTTAAATCATTTGTAAAAGTTTGCTATAAAAACCATTGTTAATCGATTTTGGAAACCATTATTTAATTTTTTAGAAAATTCCCTTTTTAAACAATTTAAGAAAATAATAAAAATATCCCAGAGGCCTTATTACAACTTTAAAACTCGAAAATAATAAAAGTAATCAAATAAAACGGAAAGGTAGTTTACTAATATTCGAAAATGTTATTTCCGAAGCATGGCCTCCACCAAGTCATCCATGGCTTCAAGACCTCATCTCTAAGTATTACCTACAAGGGTTAAGAGAAGGGGGTGAGTTACAAGAACTCAGTGTGTAAACCACTTATCATTGTCACTGGGCCAAAAATTCAATTAAGCATTTATTGGGCCAAAGCCCATTACCATCATAACATAATATCATATGTAACATGCATGTGTTATGCAATTTCCCAACCAAACCTAGCTTTCCATCCGCTACACACCACCCATACCAACCAACACACCTGTGGGGAGCTTTAGTCACCCACCCCGCCAACACACCAAACTGGGCATTAAGCCATATATCAAACTGGGCACGAGGCCATATATCAAACTGGGCACGAAGCCATATATCAAAAGCACGAGGTGCAAGCCATATATCAAAGCTGCAAGGGCACGAGGCCATATATCAAGGCCATATATCAAATTAGGCACGAGGCCATATATCAAAGCGGGCACGAGGCCATATATCAAAGCGGGCACGAGGCCATATATCAAAGCGGGCACGAGGCCATATATCAAGCCATATATCCGGGCACGAGGCCATATATCAAACTAGGCACGAGGCCATATATCAAACTAGGCACGAGGCCATATATCAAACTGGGCACGAAGCCATATATCAAATTGGGCATATAGCCCTGAGAATTTTGTAGCAAAGCTACCAGAACTTCTCTTCGTTAAATATCCCAACCCATGCAAATCATGTATGCATATTCATTTACAATAATTCGTTCATATAATTATTACAAACATACGGCCTATTATAAAAATTTAAACAATCTGGCCCATATCACATTTTGGCCCATATAGCAAATATCACATTTGGCCCATATAGCAAATATCACATTAGGCCCATATATCAAATATCACATTTGGCCCATATAGAAAATATCACATTTGGCACATATATCAAATATCACATTTGGCCCATATATCAAAAATCATAATTGGCCCATATATCAGTTTTATTGATTTAGTCCATTGAGGGCAATTCCGTAATTCGGCCCATAAGGGCATTTTCATAATTCGGATCATAAGGGCATTTTTGTAATTTTACCCATCGAGGGTAATTCGGTTATCTCGCAACCCAGGGGTATTTCGATAATTTACCCTCTAAGGGTATTATGGTAATTTCGTAACCTAGGCTTCACTACTAATTTGGGGCATAAAAGTTTGAAACTGACCATCTGTAGCATGCTGACTAAATTGACTATAACTCATGTTAGGAATCTCAAAATCTAAATTTGTAAATTTTCCTTGAAAATAGACTCATATTTCTTCTTAATACAATTTTTCCAGAATTTTTACCTTAACCATTTAGTACAGTTTATTCCTTAAAGTTTCCGTTGTTTCACTGTCCAATGATTCTGACCTCTCTTACCTAAAATCCAAATATCTCACTGTACAATTTTTATATACTGCTCTTACTTGTCTCTATTAATAATAGGCTCACTAAGGAATCCATACATATAAATTATGTCCCATAATTCACTTTTTACAATTTTATCGATTTTTCCAAGGCGAGCAGAATACCCAAAGTCATTGAACCAGTCTCACTAAAATTAACATATCTTAGAATATAATATTCCTTTTCCTTCTCCGTTTCTTCCATATTAAAGTAGACACAGTAATTTAGTGATTTTAAAAATACACTTCCCTATTTCTGACCGAAACTATTTTATTACAAAACATGATTACCATTACGAGCATACGCACGTCCGAGTGATCACGGATCTTGGGTTATCGATTTTCTTGATATTTCTCTTGAATCGAGAATATTTCATGTAAAATTTCAAAGAGATGTGAGACTTACTCACCATTTCAAACATATATTCGGAAGGGTATGGGATTACACACCTTATTCGGAATCCGTAACACGATATTCTCCGTGGCACCTAAAGATACAATCGATCAACAATTAGTCCAAAACCGAATTTACCACTTCAACCAATTATTTTGATTGATTAACAATCGATACACTTACAACAATCCGAGTCTCTTATTACGAGGGATAGATTGAGCGATTTAGTCCCTAAAAATATAATCGATTAGTCACAACCACTATTTCATTAAGCAAAATAACCGGTCAACGAAAAAGATCCAAAAAGAACCATGATAAATCCCTTACCTTAACGATATTAGTTTCGATTTCTAACGATTGTACAATGGCTACAGATGAGTCAAAGTTTCATCCTTCCACTATTACACGATTGATCAAAGGAGTAAATATCAACACAAATGAGAAGAAATGATTAAAAGAAAGGAGAAGGTGTATCAAGGTGTTTGGAATGTTTCGGTCAACACTAAAAGAAATATGAACCAAAAAGAAATGTGAGTATTTTGGAAAAAAAAAGAATGGTGAAAGATGGATTAAGGTTTCGGCCCCCAAGGAAGAAATGAAGAAAGTGTGCTCACCAATGGCTTGTAAATTCGGCACAAAGCAAAAGAAATTTGGAGAGTACCAAATAGTGCAAAGAGAAAGGTTTTTGGCCTAACAAGTACCAAAAATTCAATCAAAAGGCAATGGAGAATTTCGGCTATCAAGGAAATTAGACAAAAGATGAATATGTGACCAATTCAAGAGAAGAGAAAAATTACAGTATTGTGCTAAAAAATTTCGGCAAAGAAAGTAGCAAAAGGAGAAAAGATGACACAAAGGTTTCAATAGGATTTTTGGCCAAAACAAAACCAAGACCTTACCAAATGCCAAGGTAAAATTTTTAGCCACTTATCTACCTCAAAACTGTCCACATGCATCCCCCTAGGATAAGAGTTTGGCCACCCATACTTTCCAAAACACCTCTCCCAATATTAGCCTCTTGTCCCCCTTTCTTTCCTATTCCTCTTGATTCTTTTCCCAAACTTTAACCTTGCCATATTCTTTTAGCCACCTTACCAAAATAATGAAGTCCACACTTACCAAAAATACTTCTTGGCCGACACATAAGGAAGGAAAGCAAAAACAATAGTCAAATTTGCAAACAATGGGATTTGATCCTCTTCCCTCAAGGTACATCACTTAATGCCATAACCTCTTTACCAATTACTCATCTTATGCTAACCATTTACTCATTCATTACTATAAGCCTTAAGGTCACTTACTTTATCTCCTTAAAGTGCTAAAATACCAAATTTTTCCTAAGGCCCAATTAAATCCGAGACTTCATAGAAACCTCGTAACCTTCTAAATTCACTTAACTAATAGTCCAATTTGCAATAATGCCATTCTCTTGTTCTCAGAATTTTAAACATTCCTACGTCTAAGGCCCATTGGGCCCAATCCTACTAAGCCCAATTTTGGGATGTTACACAACAAGTCCTTATAGCTAAAGTGAACTGTAACATCCTAGAATTTGAATTTTATGTGTTGCATTATTTTGGTGCTAAGCTAGTTAGATTATAAATTTTCTTTAGGCTGAGAAGGTCCTGAGAAGGCTCGGGATTTATTTGGACCTAGTGAAAATTTTTGGCATTTAGCACTTTAAGGAGATGGAGTAAGTGACCTTAAAGCATATGGAAATAATTGAATAAATAGCTAGCATAAATGAGCTATTAGTAAAGAGGCTATGGCGTCACTTATAGTACCTTGAGGGAAAGAGTTCGAATCACTTTGTGTGCATTTTGACTTTATTTTGCTTCCTTCCTTAATGTGTCGGTCAAGGAGTATTTATGGCAAGGTGGACTTCATTATTTTTGTAAGGTGGCTAAAAAATAAGGAAATGTTGAAGTTGGGAAAGAATCAAGAGAAATAAATAAGTAAGGGGCAAAACTTATTTCGTGGATGGTGTTTTGAAAAGTTTGGGTGGCCAAAATCTTATCCTAAGGGGGATGAATATGGATGGCTAGGGTTAGGATGATAGCCAATTTGGTGCTTGATGTTTTGGTAAAAACAAAAGTGTTAGTTTTGGGTCAAAATATCAATACCATCAATTGCATTTTTTCTCTCAAAACTTCCTCTCCTAGCCAAATATGGTCATTGGTAATTGGTAAAATTTTGGTTGTTTTGGCCAATTCTTTATTGACAATTTGGTATCATTTTTCTTTTCTCCCCAAACTCTTTTTTCCTCTTTTTGCAGAATCCATGCAACCTTGAAGAGGCATATTCCATTTCTTTTCTTTCTCCTTGCCGAATGCATACAAACTTTGAGACAATTTCTTTGTTCATTCATCATCCTTGAAAATCGAAACTAATCCATCATTCCTCTTCTTCTTTTCTTTTCACAAAATCCTTCAAGCATCACTTCCACTCTAATATTTTTCACCATAGCTGAATCTTGAGTCCACTATTTCTCTATAGCCGAATCTTCCATCCTTTCATTGATCTTTCTTTTTCATTCGGGTTGTCATTCACCTCTTGAACAATCGGTAAGAACTCTTTCAATTCTTTTTATTTTCTTCTCTCTTTTGTCGAATCTATATTATGGCTTGGGAGGGTCTTTTTGACCGAAATCATCATCTATTTCTCTTTTAGACAAATCCCTTTCTTCTTCGTAGTGATATAGTGGAAGGCCGAACCATTATTCTTCCAAAATCATCTCGCAATCGCTATGATTTGGTTTTAAAATCTTTAAGGTAAGAGTTCTTCACGGATTCTATAATCACTCTTTATTCGTTAAGATGTTTATAATATGGTGATAATTAACCGATTGTAATTTCAGGGACTAAATAGTTTGACCCATCCAATCGTTGATCACTCGAGATTAGTGGTAAGCCGATCTTCACCCTTTTTGTCAAATTTGTACTTTATCGTAATACTAATCAATGGAGGCTTGTGGTAACGATTTGAAAGGGAAATCTAGTGAAGATCTCAAAAGGAGTGGATTGACGATCCCAACTCCTAAATTCAAATGAAGGGCTGTTTCGGCGATTCGAGACTTTCATCGGGTTGTAGACCCTCATCCGGTGAGAATCAACTATTGAAGTTGTTCGTAATTGTGAGGCATCAGCGATTCAAGATTTTCCACCAGGTTGTGGACCGTCAATTGGGGAAAATTGACAAATCGTAGTTGTTCGCGATCCTGAGGGTAAAATCTTAGATCGTTTGTTTTAGAGTAGATTTATTAGATCAGATTCATCTTCTAATCGAGCGTTATAATATTTTAGGTGTCAACGATCAAGAAAGCATAGTGCTTACCGTAATTAGATGTGTAATCTCACACCGTATTCCGTGGGTTAGAGATTAATGTCTTAATGATAGTAAACCGTTTGATTAAAATCGTATAAAGGTGAAACCGAGGAAAATGGTTTGAACCACATTAATTGATAAAATTGATATATTTGTTATATGGGCCAAATTGGTATATTTGATATGTGGGTCAAATTGATATATTTGTTATATGGGCCAAATTGGTATATTTGATATGTAGGCCAAATTGGTATATTTGTTATATGGGCCAAATTGGTATATTTGATATGTGGGCCAAATTGAAATATTTGCTAAATGGGTCGATCTGAAAATATGCGAAATGGGCCAAGATAATATTTTGCTTGGTGGGCCAAGCTAATAAATTGTTATAATGGGCCATAAAAATTGTAAGAAATATATGAATACATTGTTGTGAATTGTTATGCATTATATACATGTTTTGCATGGGATGGGATGATAATGAAGAGAAGTTCTGGTAGCTCTGCTACATAAATCTGGTGGCTCTACCACAAATCTGAAAAATGGCAATGCCATGTAAATTCTGTTAATCTGGTGGCTTGTCCACAAATTTGATATAAATGGCTTAATGCCTACTTTTGGTGTGTTGGCGGGGTGGTGACTAAAGCTCCCCACAGGTGTGTTGGTTGAATGCAGTGGTGTGTAGCGAATGGAAAATTAGGTTTGGTTTGGGAATTGCATATCATATGCATATATATATATATATATATATAAGACGCATTTATTATTATTGTATGTGGGCTTAGGCCCAAATATGTGTAATGAATTTTGGTCCAGTGGACAGCGGTAAGTGGGTTACACTGCTGAGTTCTAGTAACTCACCCCGTTTTCCTTATCTCTTTCAGGTAATGATCAGTGATGGAGACTTGGGCTGTAGATATCTCGGTGGAGGCCATACTTCAAAACGGTTAAATTTGAAATTTTGGATTTCTTTTAATATTTTTAATTATTTGGCTATTTGAATTAAGGTTGTAATAAGGCTTCTGGATTAATTTTTGGTTTTGTTTATTGTTTGATGAATTTTTAAACTGCTTAAAGTATTTCAATTGAGATTTTAATTTCTAAAGACTTAAATAAACATTTTATTTAAAAATATATATATACAAAAGGTTTTCATAAAATTTTCATAAATTAACACTTTAAATTTTCATCAATTCTTTTAAAAATTCTTTAATTTCTTTTAAAATTTTCTTTAATTATTAACGATATTTTGAAAGTTATGAATTATAAGATCTTACATCTCAAGCTGTTGATTTATCAATCAAATCTTTTACTCAATAAATATTTCGTCAAAAAAATTTTTGAATTCTGTTTTACTTTAAATAGGACTCAAAGTATATTTATTTTGTGTGACATGCCAAATCTGGCCTTAACGCATAGGCCGGGTTTGGGGTGTTACATGAACAGACACTATGCACCAGGTAGGATCCCAAAGAAGAGGAGGTGGGTCACTAGGACCGTTTAAGTACCAAGCTCTCCCTGGATCCAATCCTAGACATGCATATGTCCATTGTCATACTCTAACCTAGTGACCTGTCCACAGACATGTTTGATTAATAAATTAAGTTTTATGCTATTTAAGAATTTATCAGAACTAGGCCTAGAGTCCATTAAAACCCTAGCATGCATTTCTACAATCCCGTAAGGCCCACTAAGCCCAATCATGTCCATATAGCCCATTAAGCCCAATCATGTTCATATAGCCCATTAAGCCCAATCATGTTCATATAGCCCATTTAGCCCAATCACGTTCATATTATACAACCATCCATAACACTCCATCATTCAATTTCACATATCAACTCTTATCGATTTAGCCCACGAGGTCGGTAGGCCCATTTATTCCCTTCTAGTCCAGTTGGCCAAACATTGGCCCGATGTAACACCCCAAACCCGGCCCAAAACACCACGGTCGAATTCGGAATGCTACTGTAAAAGTGAAAAGAAATCTGTTTTGAAGGTGAGAATAATGTTTAAATTCTAACAGAAATATTACTCTTAGAAAGGGGTTTTTCATTTAGAAATAGAAGTTTGCTGACGAACAAACTTACAGGTTTGAGTAAAGTCCAATTCGTTATTCATGCTTGAGTTTCAAGGAAAACGTTTGTTTAAAAGCGACCCAAAATTTAAACTAAACTTCAAAATATCTTAAAAACCACTTTTAATTAATTAACTAATAGTTTAGAACCATAATATCCCAAAATATTTAAAATGGCCTTATTACAATAAAAATATCCAAAATAGTAATTAAAAAGTTTAGAATATATGAAGTGCATGAAAAACAAACAACTCCTACATGGCCACCTCGAATCCACTCTAACTCGATCCAAAGAGTTACGGATTACCTGCATTGTTTGAAAACCAGAGTGAGTCACTAGACTCAGTGTGCAATTAATCCACATGATTCCACAAATGGGCTTGACCCCAAATCCGCATTAAAACAATATACCACGCATATTGATGCAATATGTTAACCCAACCCAGCCTAGAATCCATCCGCTACACACCACCCGTATATCCATCCTCAAACACACCTGGGGATTACTAAATTGACCCTCCATCCGCTACACACCTCTTTGGCAGTCTATGTCGACGGACACACTACTCAAAGTCCACTTAGTGGTCTAGCCACTGATCCATGTGATTAAATAACAAGTATCCACGATGAGACTCAAAGTCATCATCAATCCACAATGAGGCTTGAGGCCATCATTAATCGTGACAGAGTCACCCACGTACATAAATGTACACACTTCCCTTTTATTCAATATATATCCCGAACCCATGCACATACAGCATAATATGATGAAATGGCAATATAATAAAATATAAACACATCCAGAAATGCATATATAACATGCTTTCATACATCCACAATTATTAACCACAACCTCGACATAGGTAGTATGCTAACCTGGTTTTCAGATTACCCAACACGGGTGCGACATCTCCGCAGCCACTATTGGCTACCACACATGATACATATATTTTATTAAGACAACTAAGGAAACAGTTTGATTATTACACACCTGATAACACGTAATACCACGCCCTCTATGTCGACACTATCGCTAATTGACACTACTGCTATTTGCCTACGATCCTGCACTGAAGCTGGCCCACACCCCGGTGGCCAATCCCAAATCGCTGAAATTGACCGCTTCTTGAATTTAGGGGTAGGACTACGTGTCCAACCCCTTTCTCTCCTTGGCTGGTACTCGAATCCATAAGATATAATCTTGGTCAGAAAACCCGATTAACAAGTTAAATCAGATCTAAACGAAACTAAATAATATCTTAATCGAATATCCTTACCTGGAATTGACAAAACCCGGAGAGTCTATACTTGAACCAAGAGATTGTCGAAATCCCTACATGAATCAATGTCAGATGCGGCCTAACACCTATAGCCCAAACGAAGTGGCCTTCGGTCGAACCAAAAGGGTATATCCATCTTACCATGGATAATCGAAACCCGAAAGATCCTTAATGCTCCTCACGCTGGCTTTAAACGAAAGAGACACGAAGTCAAGGCCTTATATAGATTCGGCCATACCTAAGAACCAAAGTCAGGCTTTTGGTTTCGGCAACCAAAGAAAGAAAAGAAAAAGGATTTAAAAGAACAAGAACCCTTACCACTACTACTAACCCGATTGAGCGATTTGGCCAAAAATAAACGACAGCACCTCCCCTAAAGATCAATAATCAAAAAGAGTCGCCACTCAAGAGAGATTCGGTTTTGAAGAATAACAAACAATAAAGGAAAAGAATGAATGGAGATGGCTAGAAGGTTCGGCTATGGTTTCGTAAATGGGAAGAGTTCATTCGGCTACACCCAACAAAGAAACAAATGGGTTGTTTGGCTTTTGAGAGTGAAGTAATCGGTGAAAAAGAGGAAGGGAGGGTTGAGGTTTGAGAGGTTTCGGCTATGGGGAAAGTGAAGGGTATATTTCGGCTTTTAGAGAGTGAATAGAAAAGAGGAGAAAGAGTTGCAAAGAAAAGAGCAAAAATGCACAAATGGTCTCTCACTTTTGGCTTTTGAAGATGAGAAGAAAAAGATGAATAAAAGTAACCCTAATGGTCTTCTAAGTTTCGGCTATGAGTCAAAAAGAGAGAAAGAGAGTTGAGATGCTAAGTGTTTTTAGACACCAGAGAGGATGCGAAGAAAGAAAAGAAAGACCAAATTTTGGCACTACACTATACACTAGCACCCAATTTTGCCACCCTCACCTTAAGCTCAAAACCGAATGTTCCCCTCCTCTCAACCCCTCAAAATTTTGGCTAACACGCACTTAGCCAACACCCTCCACGATTTCCTCCTTAACTCCCTCTACATCACCCATTCAAATGAGTTTGAAACACTCTAACTCCATGATTTAAGAGTTGTTCAGAACTAGGGCTAAAGTCCATTAAACCCTAGCATACTTGTCAACGTCCCCATTAAGCCTAAATCACATCCTTACGGCCTATTAGGACCAAATCTCATCCATATGGCCTATTAGGCCCAAAATAATTCCAGATCATGTAACATGCATGACTAACTCAATTCGTACAACCAACCAAACAATTTCATCAAACTTAGCCTTAGGGCCAACCAGCCCATTTAGCCACTTTTGACTTTTCAACTTTTCGGCATTATCGATATCATATGTGTGTAGTGTTTGTACACACCTGGTTACTGCGATGTGCTATACTATCCTTGGTCTTGGACCTACAACCAACCAACCTTCAATCAATCACTAAATCAAAACATTTACCAAAAGCTGAAACCTTACTGTAACCTTATCATGTGCCACCGGGTTCTAATAGCCCTTCCTTAGCTACTAATCAGGAGTATCCCCTAGATCTGTACTCACACATACACCATCATACACACATTTGGCCATTCACTTAAACTGCAATCGAGTTGAGTACACTTACCCTTGCTAACGATCCTACCATGCTTGCGATCTTTGAACCTTATCCTTATTATCACAGAGTTAATGATAGGACAATTAGATAGCCCTTTCGGCTTTTAACAGAACGTACAAAAGATGTTAACCGAATACTTACCAAATCCCCTTTCGGTCCTGTGGCCTAGATAGCTATTAACTAGATTCGACTTTCAACCTTGACTGATAGTAGATAATAATCGATTTGTGATGGAGGAAAACAACAAGGGTTTCACACAAATAGGAATCTTCGGTAAGGAATGATGATGGTAATTCGGCAATAGGAGAGTTTAGCTATGAGAGAATTCGGTAAAAAGAATTCGTCTATAGGAGATTTCGGTAATTGGGAGAATTTGGCTACGGGAAAACCGATTAAGGGAAGAAAAAAAGACTAATGAAAGCTCAAAGAACCTTTCAAAGCATTGGGCCTCTCCTTTTATAGCCACCAGCATAATACTCCTTTCCCCACAGTTCCATTCAGCACCAATTCCTCCCTCTCCTCATCTCCTAGCTTTTCTCCTAATAACACCTTAGCCTTATCCTAATTTTCCTCCATTATCAGTTCCCCTTACCACTCAAACACTCCAACGCAAGAGTTCATATTCAACATAACTCTGGCCGTCCACCTATGCAAAATAAAACACTCCAAAAATACCACTCCTAATGCTCGAACCTTGGACCTCCTCAGCTGACAACACGCCACCTCATAGCTCCCTAAGTGACGCCAATTGCCACTAGGCCACATGCCCACTTGTGCTCTATTCTCCCCTTAATCTGTTTAAGAGGCCTAATGCCTAAGACTAGGGTCCATTAAAGTAAGAAAATTAAAATTTTCCCTATGGTCCTCCCTATCTCTAAGACTTCAAATAATCTTGATAATACCTTAAAATTAATATTCTAAGTGCTACACATACATACCAACTTCAGTGCATAGAAATTTAAAGTTTTGGGATTTTTGGGGCCTTACAACTTGGTTAGTGCCGTTCTCTTGTTCTAAAAAAATTTAAATGCTCCCATGCCCAAGGCCTAATAGGCCCAATTCTACTAGGCCCAAATTCGGGGCATTACAAATCTACCCCCATAAAGAAATTTCATCCTCAAAATTTCTAATTAATAGGGTAGTCGTGTAACAACTACCCCACTACGCTATCGCTGCGCACTCTGATCCCAACATCTTTAACACACATCCAGAACAAGCACCTATCGTAGGAGATAGGTTACAATTTCAAAAATCCTTGCTAAAATCCTTAACATGGCCTATAATACTGCATCTTCTGTAGCGGTAGCCCGTTCATATGGTCTCGTTTTAGCTACTGGTGAGGCCGAAGCCTCCCCTACTCTAACATTGGGCATATGGCCCGACGCCGACGACCCAGCCCTAACACTTCAACGGCCGCTACCGCGGCCTCTTGCACCTCTTCTAGTGCTCATCGTTGCATATTTTTGGATTAAAATTTTTATGAAATTAGTTCGTAATTCCACTTTTAAAGTGCATATCTTATGTAAGTAACAACTTTTAAAGTTATTTCGCGGTCGTAAATCCACTATAGGCTTAAGTTTCCCACGGGCTTTAGTCTCTAAAAACCTATTTTAATGTAGCCAAATAACTAGATATAGTTCCATAATTTAAACAACGGTAAACATAGAAAACTTACTTGGCTCGACGTCGAGGACTCGGTGACCCACACTTCAAGAATCCTGCAAAAACTTTTTAATCTACTTATTTTTAAAACCCAAAATATAAGGCCTATTTCACAGCCCGAGCTTTACAACCATGCTCTGATACCACTAAATGTAACACCTCCAGACCCGGCCTAGATGTTATGGCCGAATCTGGGAATGTCACATCAAAGGTACAATTCAAAATAATTTTGCTAAATTAAAGTTAAAGGCCTAAAAGCCTAAAATCCTCGATTCTTGTTAAGTAATGGTAGAAGCCCATTTTATTATTTTAAGTATTTCAGAAACCATGTTTAAACATAAGAAATTACTCAAGTTTAATAATTAAGTAAACTGTTGAAACAACAATACTTAAAATCCAAAGTCAAAACAGAGTACAAGGCCTTAATACATCCAATGAAAATAAAGAACTTTAAATCATGTCTTTTGAAACAAGTATATAAAACTTCGAAATATCTTGTAGTGTGGCCATCTCCGAGTCCTCTCCCATGTCAAGCCATTTATTGAGGATCACCTGAAACATTTAATAAAAGGGGTGAGTTTCGAAACTCAATATGTACGACACTTGGTAATCCAATCAACATACAATTATCACATTAGGCTTAATTGTAACATCCTTAACCTATATCCATCGTTAGATTAGGGTTACAAGGAATTACCAGACATAGCACAAGTCATAACAAATATTTACTATTCATACAATCATAACCGAATTTATTATAAGTAATGATGCACTTTCATAATATGCTTTAAATATTAACATAAATATCTTAAATCCATATAGTCAAATTCATATATAAGCATTTTCATCAAATAGTAAAAGTTACTATTCATTTGATCATGGAAGTTACAATAATAGAATATGCACATGCTTATAATCACTTTACTAAAACAAATTATCAATTATCAAAACCATACATATCTTACAATTAACCTAAAACATATAAAACCAAGCTCATTACACACATATATGTATATCATGACCAATTTTGGACAACCAAAATATATAACCTATAACGCCATTCCTACCTATCATGAAAATTATTTACCACATCATACAACCACCATGGTCGAAATTACACAACTATGATTTAACTCAATGATAAATCAAGCCACATATTTAAACACCAAGCATAAACACATCAAGAATGGTGCTTTCATAATAAGTTAACACCATGGCTAAATTCACATAAGACCAAAATACCACAATTTAGCCATTTTCGCATGGCATATATATATATATATACACTGTAACACCCCAAATCCGGTCAACACACCACGACCGAATCTAGTATGTTACAGGGGAAAAAGGATTTTGAGAAAATAGGTTTAAGTTTAGACGTTTGGTAAAAACACTTCGCGAAATTGTGTATTTGAAGAAAAACTTCGAGTAGGCTTGATAAAAATCTATTGGTGTATTTGAGAACAGGAAATTTTAAAATCTTAATCGGATGTGTAGGTAAAACTAATTTATCTCATTTAGAAGTTTAAGTTGTTTCTTACTATTACCAAAACATTTTGACTTAGTAGAAAATCGTATTTAAGTTAAAAAAAACGTTTGAGTTCTCTTAATTCCAAACCTTAGTGTGATACCCGATGGTATAGTTTAAAATATCGCTTTTGCAGTTTTGAAAGCGTTGTCTTTTTGAGTTTTAGCGCATTTTAACCCAATTAATTTGTTAAGACATATTAAAAATCTATTTTAAACATAAACATAACAAAACATAATTTTAAAAGGCCATTTACAAACCCGAATAAAACCAAATAGTAAAATAATAAGCTTAAGTACCAAATTCTATAAAAGTCCGAGCAACTCCTTATTTAAGCATGGCATGAGCACCTCGAGTCCATCCCGGCTCCATATCCGCGTCTAAGTGTCACCTGAAAAAAAGTCAAAGGAGAGAGTGAGTCGCAAGACTCAGTGTATAAATCCCTCTCCCGGTATAACATGCCAACGCACATCATAACAAAGTAATGCAAGTAATGCACCGATCCTAACCAACCATATCACCTTTTCTACCCCATGTGGTACCAAACCCTTGGTGGTGCCAAACCAAACCGGTGACCCAAAGTCACGATATCCATAATGTGGTGCCAAACCTTTGGTGACCAAGTCACGAGTAATCCAATGATGGGCCCAACCCATCGTGTGATACCAAATCACTAGCGACAATCCGTATCTCATAAGTGGGGCCAACCCACGGTGGTGTCAAACCACGAGGACGAGTCGCAATGAGGTGCCAAACCTCACGGTGTCCCAAAGACACAATGTGATACCAAATCACCTTTGGTGACCGTAGTCACAAATCCGATGATGGGGCCAACCCATCGTGTGATACCAAATCATGGCGTCAATCCGTATAATCAAGCGTGGGGCCAACCCATTGTGGTACTAAGCCACTGGGACGAGACAACGAGGTGCCAAACCTCACGGTGACCCAAAGTCACAAAATATCATTGTGGTACCAAACCACTTTGGAGGTGCCAAACCTACGGTGTCCCAAAGACACAGTGTCCCAAAGACACGGATATCATACTCCCCTCCTCTCATATCACCCAATAGCATATCATACTAAATGCAAAATCATGCAATCATGCTCACATGCTTAATATGGCATCTCAAAGTATATACACCAATAACCATGATATCACATACCATCACATTTTCATAATGAAACGGACTTACCGAATCGTATCCATACCTCAATAGGTACCAAAATAGTCAACCACACTGTTTCATTTACACAAACAGGTTATCACATTACTTAGTTAAGAAAGTGTGTTGGTTTACACACCTGAAATAACAAAGATGTTAATCCTAAGAATGGGTCAAAGTCCCTTGATCACCTCGACAACCCTGAGCCTACATTCAGCCAACAAGGGATTAGCACTTAACTCATTCGGCCAAAACCATTTAATCCAAAGGGTATATCGATTAACCCTTACCTTGCAAACGTTTGGTTTTCTACCCAATTCGAAACCAACAATGGTTCATCCAACAATCGGCCTCACCCTAGAAAGAAAATGGTTAATCCCTTAACAGCTTGACTTAACGAAGATTAAATGAATAGACTAAAAGAAACTACTCTTACCACCACTTACCGTTTGCTTATCATATAACAAGGCTCCTCCCACTTGTTCCCAAAATCTGAATGTCCTAGAAAGAAATCGGCCTACACATTAGATCAATATCCTTCAACCAATAACAACACCGGCCTTCATCTAAACCACAAAATATAAGAACGAGAGAGAGGGAAAATGGCCATTCGGCCAAGCTCTTACCCACTACCAACCGATTGGAAACAAGCTTCGGCCTAGATGTTAACACTTCTACCTTCGGCTTTGTGTGAAAAGAAAGGAGAGTATAAAATGATGAATGGAGAGGTGCTTCGGTCAAGATGGTATTAAGAAAAGGAAATGAAAGTTAGAGGAACAAGGGAAGATGGTTTGACTTAATGAAATGGTATGAAACAAATGGAGAAATCGGCACAAGGGTTGTAAAACAAAAGAAAAAGTGAGAAGGAAGGATCACTAGTTTCGCTTCAACAATTGGAAAAGAAAGGAGAGATGAATATTCGGCTACCAAGGTTTCAAAGAGGGAAAAAGATGGAAGTAGGATGCTAGGTTGGCTTTGCTCAAATGAAAATAAAAGAGAAGAAACAAGGTAAAATTTTGGCAGTAAGGGTGCTTGAGGTTTCGGTTTACACAAGATGCAAGTGGAAGAAAAAAAAAGCAATATTCGACCTCACACACTAAGTAAAAAGATGCAAAGAAATTTCGTCAACAAGCTACTTGAGCATTTGGTTTTGACTAGGATAGAATTTGCTTACCAAAAGAGTTTTGACCGAAAGAAAGAAAACACAATTGCCAAAAGCAAAGATCGGCACACTCCTACAACACCAAACCGGCCACTCACCCAAACCTCTCCAACAACCGCCAAATTTCCCCAATCACTCCCAAGCCACTAATTCAAATCTCCTTGACCAAGTCCTCCTCCTACTTTCCCTCTCCACCCATCGTTTGAATGTGTTGACATAGTCCATGGTAGAGTTTGAACTACCAACAACTCTTCCCCTCCATGCCGTCAAAATGAAACAAAAATGTGGGATTTTCAGACTTGAACACAAGACCTCCTCCCTTGCAGTTGGCGCCAAACACATGCTCTAAGTGGCGCATGCTTTGCCACTTTGCTAGCTCCTCACTTGTGCTCAAGAACACCAATTAAAATATAAAAGACCCAGCTCCTTGACTCCTATCACATAAAGCCCAAAACTAAAATTTCCCACCTACTCGGGCTCACTCCTAGCCTACAACTAAGCCCAAAACCACACAAACAACAACATAACAAGCCATTAACATGCAACCAATGCCAGAATAAAATAGCCCTTAACCCGGGATATTACAGTTCTACCCCCCTTAAAATAATTTTGACCTCGAAATTACCTGGTCAGAAGAGTTGCGGGTATTGCTGTCTCATCATATCCTCGGGTTCCCACGTAGCTTCTTCCACGCCATGATTCCGCTAAAGAACCTTAACCAAAGGCACAGACTTCCTACGCAGAACCTTCACATCCCGATCTAAAATCTGTACAGGCTCTTCCTCCATGGTCAAATCTGGGTTTACCTCGATCTCTTCTACTGTCACCACGTGCGATGGATCTGAGCGATAACGCCGAAGCATTGAAACGTGGAACACGTCGTGAATCTGACTTAGCTCTGCTGGCAACTCGGTGATATGCAAGCTGGTCCCACTCGTCTCAGTACCTTATACGGCCCAATAAACCTCGGACTTAGCTTGCCTTTCCTCCCGAACCTTAATACTTTCTTCCACGGTGAGACCTTCAGGAAAACCCGATCTCCCACAGCAAACTCTATATCTCTTCGCTTAAGATCGGCATAAGACTTCTGCCGGTTTGAAGCTTCCTTCAATCGGGCCTGAATCAACTTAACCTTGTCTTCAGTCTCAGCAACCAACTCTGGTCCCAACAACTGACGTTCACTTAACTCTGTCCAACAAGTAGGTGAGCGACACTTCCTACCATACAACACCTCATATGGTGCCATCTTGATGCTCGCTTGGTAACTATTGTTGTGGCGAATTCACTAACGGTAGATACTCCTCCCAACTACCCTCAAGTCCAATACACAACCTCGTAACATGTCCTCCAAGATCAGTATAACCCTTTCCATTGCCCGTCGGTCTGCGGATGAAATGTCGTCTTTGAAATCCAATCGCGTACCGAGCACGATGCAGCGCTTCCGAACCTTGGCGTGAATCGGGATCCCTATCCGAGATGATCGTCTGAGCACCAATGCGATCTCACTATCTCGACACATACGACCGCCAACCTCTGAAATGAGTAATCCACCCTTCTAGGGATAAAGTGAGTGATTTAGTCGATATTACCCAAATGAATCCTTCTTGCTCGGTGTAGCGGTAATCCAGCGAAATCCATAGTTATCCTTTCCACTTCCTTGTGGGATCTTCTTTGGTGAAGCAACCAGACGACAAGCGATGCTCGGCCTTGACCTGCCGACATGTCGACACTTCCTACAAACTCGTCACTTCCTTTTTCGCAGACCCGCCACGAGGCTGTTCTCGAGATCTCTATACATTTTGCTACCTCTAGGGTGCATAAGCGTAGGGGCTGCTATGTGCATCTGAAGAATCTTTGCCTTAGCTCGGTATCTCCCGACATACAAGCTTTTCCACGAAAACACGAACCCCATCACTAGACAAGCTATAACCCTTCAAACCATCATTACGTACTTGTGTTCTCTGCGCTTTCGAACCTCATCCATCAACTATTTTTCTCGATCTACTCAACCCAAGTAGGCTTAACTGCAGCTATGCGAATACTCCGTCGTCATACAAACTCAAGTGAGCAAACAACGCTCTTAAATTGAAACAACCTTATGGCTCAGCGCATACGCCTGGCGTTAGCCTTGCGGATGATACTCAATTGAGCAATCGTAGTCTTTCAAGTAGCTCAATCCATCTGTTGTCTCTCGATTCAGTCTTTTCGAGTCAGAAGGTACTTCAAACTCTTATGATCCGTGTAGACTATCGATCTCTCTCCGTACAAGTAATGCCTTTATATCTTTAAGGCAAAAACTACAGCCGCTAACTCCAGATCATGCGTTGGATAATTTACCTCATGTGGCCTCAACTGCCGAGATGCGTAAGCCACAACCTTCCCTTCTTGCATCAGCACACAACCCAAACCCGTATGTCATGCATCGCAGTACACTGTAAATTCCTTACCAGCCTCAGGTTGAATCAGAACCGGAGCTTCAGTCAAAATCTTCTTCAACTTATCGAAGCTTTCCTGCTGCTTCTCAGTCCAAATAAACGGAACCCCTTTTCTCAATAATTTAGTCATCGGTGCTGCGATCAATGAGAAACCCTCTACAAATCTTCGGTAGTATCTTGCCAAGCCCAGAAAACTCGAATCTCAGCTACTGACTTAGGCGGCTTCCAATCCAAAACCGCTTCAATCTTTCGAGGATCCACTCTAATCCCCTCAGCCGATACTACATGACCCAAGAACGTCACTTCCCTAAGCCAGAACTCGCATTTACTGAACTTCGCATAGAGTTGTTTCTCCCTCAAAATCTGCAATACCACCCACAAATGCGCATTATGTTCCTCCTCAGTCCTTGAATATACTAAGATGTCGTCAATAAAAACCACTACGAACTGATCCAAATACCGTTGAAACACCTTATTCATCAGATCCATGAAGGCTGCCGGTGCGTTAGTCAACCCAAACGGCATAACTAAAAACTCAAAGTGCCCATACCGAGTACGAAATACCGTCTTGTAGATATCCACCTCCTTCACCTTTAACTGGTGATACCCAGACCTTAAATCGATCTTCGAGAAAACCGACGCACCTTCCTTGGTGATCAAACAAGTTATCTATCCGAGGTAGTGGATACTTGTTTTTGATCTCGACTTATTCGGTTAGCGGTAGTCTATACACATCCGCATAGTATCGTCTTTCTTCTTAACAAAAGTACAAAGGCTCCCCAAGGCGAAACACTTGGCACGATAAAGCCTCGGTCCAACAACTCCGGATCGAGCCTTAAGCTCCACTAACTCCTTAGGTGCCATCACATGCGGACAATAGATCTTGGCGCGATTCCGCAATGATCTATTCGAACTCTACCTCTCGATCGGTGGCAAACCGGAAGCTCCTCAGAAACACATCAACAAATTCCCTTCTTGCCTGCACTGTCTCCACAGCAGACTCCTTAGCCTCCAAGGCATACACATGTACCACATATGCTTTCTGACCTTTTCGACCATCTTCCGGCTTTGGGCGAGATACCACATTGGACAGATAATTCCTCCTATTACCGATCATAACTACCTCATCACCCTTAGTTGTTTTCAGAACCATGCGCTTAGCCGCGCAATCCAACTTCGCCTGGTACTTAACCAGCCAATCTATCCCGAGAATCAGATCGAACTCCCCAAACGATAGTTCCATCAGATCAGCCACAAAAGATACCCCTTGGAGTTCTAGAGGTACGTCTCTATACAGTTTATCTACAACTACAGAGTGACCTAGGGGGCTTATTATGGTCATCTTCCTAGAAGATATCTCAGAGTCTAAATCCATGGTCTTCACTATGCTACTTGCAACATACGAATGTGTTGAACCCACATCAATCAAAGCAGTAAATGGAGAACCAAAGATTAAAAACGTACCGGTAATGACGTCCGGTGCGTCGCCCTCCTCTCGGCGCCTCGCCGCATACACCAACCCCTACCGTCGGCCTCGAACTACACCGCACCTCTGCCCAGTGCTCCTCGACCCCGATCGAACCATTACCTCCTCGCCATTACCTCGGCCCCTCTGCGGTGGTGGTCCGTTATTCCTATCTTGAGTACGGTACGACTCTCTGGTGAATCCTAGCCAACTTGCGGACGGTCCCTCACACGGTGGTCCGGTGAGCCACACTCAAAACGACCTTTACCATCAGCCCAACATCCTCCCCAATGAGCCTTCCCACAATGGTTACACTGCGGTGGTCCTTGCCTAGCAGCAACAAACCTACCCGACTGATTTGGCCCACTCGGTCTAGCCCTTTTCTGCTAATTACCCGATGACCCAGAAGATCCAAAACTCCTTTTGTGTCGGTTCCTATCCATACCTTGCCTCACAGACTCTTTAATGCCCTCGGCTACCTTCGCCTTTTCAACCAGAACAGCAAATTCACGCTCCTGCTGGGGCGCAATTAACAACCTTAATTCGTCTCGCAGGCCATCCTCGAAACGAACACACCTCTCATGTTCAGTAGCTACTATACCCCTGGCATATCGACTTAGCCTCAAAAACTCTGCCTCGTACTCTGACACAGATTTGCTCCCCTGAACTAACCTCAGAAATGCTTTTCGCTGCTCATTAATGTAGTTAGCTCCCCGTACTTTTTTCGATAAGCGGCAAAATAGTCCCAAGTAGATCTTTCATTGCGGTCTTTGTCTCGCATCGTGAGCCACCATCGGTATGACTCATCTCGAGAAGTGATCGATCCTTTAACTTTTCTTGACGGTCAAGTCTAGATCGTCCATTATCCGCTCTGTCGCTTCCACCAATATTCAGCGATGCTAGGAGAAACACGAGACACCGAAAGAATTCACCCCATTTGCGAAGTCGCTCGAGCACAAATTTCCTAGCTCCCTCGCCTCCACCTATTCTAGCTACCCTTTTCGAACCCGCGACATCGCTGTGACCTTTGCGTCATCCCGATCATTCTGAAACTCACCACCTCCGGTGGTGGCGGGCCAGTATCTCGTTCTTTGACCCCGACCGGAACCTACGGGTTCGAAGCGTCATCCTCTGGTGGCCTCGTCCACGACCACGTCCACCTGGGTACTCATGACTAAATCTAAATCGATTTAAAGAATTTTATGCATCGATAATTATTCCTTTGTTTTAAAGCAAAGTCTTATGAATATTAAAGAGGCTTTGTTTTTGCGAGTCCACTGAGTCCTATCCGTTTGGTCTCTAAGGTAGTCTTACTATCCCTAACCATTCAATCACATCTCATTAATATCATTATCACAAACAAATAGTACGGTACTTACAGGCGGATTGGTCTTTGGTGACTCGGTGCCGTGCCTTTCAAACCATACTTTTCAAAACAAACTACTCAAAAACTATAGTTTTAAAACATTTTGGGCCTTGGGCCCACAGTAGAAACCTTTGAACTTAGCTCGATACCACAAATGTAACACCCAAATTCGATCAACACACCACTAATAGAATACGGTATGTTCTGAGGGGAAAAGGATTTTGAGAAAATAGGTTTAAGTTTAGACGTTTGGTAAAAACACTTCGCGAAATTGTGTATTTGAAGAAAAACTCGAGTAGGCTTGATAAAAATCTGTTGGTGTCTTTGAGAACCCGGAAATTTTAAAATCTTAATCAGATGTGTAGGTAAAACTAATTTATCTCATTTAGAAGTTTAAGTTGTTTCTTACTATTACCAAAACATTTTGACTTAGTAGAAAATCGTATTTAAGTTAAAAAAAACGTTTGAGTTCTCTTAATTCCAAACCTTAGTGTGATACCCGATGGTATAGTTTAAAATATCGCTTTTGCAATTTTGAAAGCATTGTCTTTTCGAGTTTTAGCGCATTTTAACCCAATTAATTTGTTAAGACATATTAAAAATCTATTTTAAACATAAACATAACAAAACATAATTTTAAAAGGCCATTTACAAACCCGAATAAAACCAAATAGTAAAATAATAAGCTTAAGTACCAAATTCTATAAAAGTCCAAGCAACTCCTTATTTAAGCATGGCATGAGCACCTCGAGTCCATCCCGGCTCCATATCCGCGTCTAAGTGTCACTGGAAAAAAAGTCAAAGGGAGAGTGAGTCGCAAGACTCGATGTATAAATCCCTATCCGGTATAACATGCCAACACACATCATAACAAAGTAATGCAAGTAATGCACCGATCCTAACCAACCATATCACCTTTTCTACCCGTGTGGTACCAAACCTTTGGTGGTGCCAAACCTTGGTGACCCAAAGTCACGATATCCATAATGTGGTGCCAAACCACCTTTGGTGACCAAGTCACGAGTAATCCAATGATGGGGCCAACCCATCGTGTGATACCAAATCACTAGCGACAATCCCGTATCTCATAAGTGGGGCCAACCCATAGTGGTGTCAAACCACGAGGGACGAGTCGCAATGAGGTGCCAAACCTCGGTGTCCCAAAGACACAATGTGATACCAAATCTTTGGTGACCGTAGTCACAAATCCGATGATGGGGCCAACCCATCGTGTGATACCAAATCACTGGTGTCAATCCGTATAATCAGCGTGGGGCCAACCCATTGTGGTACTAAGCCACTGGGACGAGACGCGAGGTGCCAAACCTCGGTGACCCAAAGTCATAAAATATCATTGTGGTACCAAACCTTTGGAGGTGCCAAACCTCGGTGTCCCAAAGACACAGTGTCCCAAAGACACGGATATCATACTCCCCTCCTCTCATATCACCCAATAGCATATCATACTAAATGCAAAATCGTGCAATCATCTTTGTCATGCTCACATGCTTAATATGGCATCTCAAAGTATATACACCAATAACCATGATATCACATACCATCACATTTTTTATAATGAAACGGACTTACCCGAATCCGTATCCATACCTCAATGGGTACCAAAATAGTCAACCACACTGTTTCATTTACACAAACAGGTTATCACATTACTTAGTTAAGAAAGTGTGTTGGTTTACACACCTGAAATAACAAAGATGTTAATCCTAAGAACGGGTCAAAGTCCCTTGATCACCTCGACAACCCTGAGCCTACATTCGGCCAACAAGGGATTAGCACTTAACTCATTCGGCCAAAACCATTTAATCCAAAGGGTATATCGACTAACCCTTACCTTGCAAACGTTTGGTTTTCTACCCAATTCGGAACCAACAATGGTTCATCCAACAATCGGCCTCACCCTAGAAAGAAAATGGTTAATCCCTTAACAGCTTGACTTAACGAAGATTAAATGAATAGACTAAAAGAAACTACTCTTACCACCACTTACCGTTTGCTTATCAGATAACAAGGCTCCTCCCACTTGTTCCCAAAATCTGAATGTCCTAGAAAGAAATTGGCCTACACATTAGATCAATATCCTTCAACCAATAACAACACCGACCTTCATCTAAACCACAAAATATAAGAATGAGAGAGAGGGAAAATGGCCATTCGCCAAGCTCTTACCACTACCAACCGATTGAAACAAGCACCCAACAACACCCAACATTAGACCAACAAACACCACTAGGAGAGAAAAAGATTCAGCCTAGATGTTAACACTTCTACCTTCGGCTTTGTGTGAAAAGAAAGGAGAGTATAAAATGATGAATAGAGAGGTGCTTCGGTCAAGAAGGTATTAAGAAAAGGAAATGAAAGTTAGGAGAACAAGGGAAGATGGTTTCGGCTTAATGAAATGGTATGAAACAAATGGAGAAATCAACACAAGGGTTGTAAAAACAAAAAGAAAAAATGAGAAAGAAGGATCACTAGTTTCGGCTTCAACAATTGGAAAAGAAAGGAGAGATGAATATTCGCTACCAAGGTTTCAAAGAGGAAAAAAGATGGAAGTAGGATGCTAGGTTGGCTTTGCTCAAATGAAAAATAAAAAGAGAAGAAACAAGGTAAAATTTGGCGATAAGGGTGCTTGAGGTTTGGTTTACACAAGATGCAAGTGGAAGAAAAAAGAAGAAGCAATATTGACCTCACACACTAAGTAAAAAGATGCAAAGAAATTTCGTCAACAAGCTACTTGAGCATTCGGTTTTGACTAGGAGAGAATTTGCTTACCAAAAGAGTTTCGACTGAAAGAGAGAAAACACAATTGCCAAAAGCAAAGATCGGCACACTCCTACAACACCAAACCTGCCACTCACCCAAACCTCTCCAACAACCGGCGAAATTTCCCCCAATCACTCCCAAGCCACTAATTCAAATCTCTTTGACCAAGTCCTCCTCCTACTTTCCCTCTCCACCCATCGTTTGAATGTGTTGACATAGTCCATGGTAGAGTTTGAACTACCAACAACTCTTCCCCTCCATGCCGTCAAAATGAAACAAAAAATGTGGGATTTTCGCAGCTTGAACACAAGACCTCCTCCCTTGCACTTGACGCCAAACACATGCTCTAAATGGCGCATGCTTTGCCACTTTGCTAGCTCCTCACTTGTGCTCAAGAACACCAATTAAAATATAAAAGACCCAGCTCCTTCAGCTCCTATCACATAAAGCCCAAAAACTAAAATTTCCCACCTACTCAGGCTCACTCCTAGCCTACAACTAAGCCCCGAAACCACACAAACAACAACATAACAAGCCATTAACATGCAACCAATGCCAGAATAAAATAGCCCTTAACCCGGGATATTACATACACACCATTTGAAATAAACTCAAAAGGTAACATAACCTATACTTGCCATAAACTTTAAGTTTAACCTCAAAAAGGTACCAAAATATTGATGATAGTGTGACGAGCTTTAGCGACGATCCCCGAGCAGTAACGATCACCCGAAGGAAATCTAAATCACGAGAGTAACCAATAACAAAGTAAGCTTTAATAGCTTAGTAAGTTATAAGCAATTATAAAACAACAATGCATTATACTATTATATATAATAAGTCAATTTATTATAATCACCATCAAAATTTATAACCATAATTATAAGTTATAACACCATTCATGGACTTTCATATTTCATAGCCTTAAGGCTGAACACTCAGACATTCAATAATAGGTTCACATTGAACTATAAATCACTTTCTCATCTCAAAACAAATACATATGTATATATATACATCACATTTGCTTAATTTCATATGCATATATCACTTACCGGATTTATACTTATATTTCTAACCCTTATAAATTACATATTGATATGCAAAATACTTAATTTAATTTCAACCGCCAATACTTACTTTACTATCCATATATGATCTATCATCACATATCTGATCATTTTATTTCGCTTAATACTTTCATTAACCGATATCCTTGATGGATCAATAAACCCATACACTCAGTGCTAAACCCTATAACGTATCGCACACTTAGTGCCGTCACATTAACATCTCACACACTTAGTGCCAAATTCTCATAACGTATCGCACACTTAGCGTCGTTACATTTAACATCTCGCACACTTAGTGCCAAATTCTCATAACGTATCGTACACTTTATAACACCCCAAACCTGGTCTATACGCTGTGACCAAATCTGGCATGTTATAGGAAAGGAAGTTTGAAAGGTAAAGGAAAATTGAAATTTTTGAAAAAAAAATAAACTTTTTGTTCAGTGATTCTATCTCAAGGATAATTGTAAAGAAAAGTATGTTTGAAGATTTTATTACCAACTTCTGTTTAAAATGAACTGAAAGTCGTAAGCAATTTTGTTTTACAAAAGCCGAAATCAGGGAATTCCATAAACGTGACAGTTGCAAATAATGTTTGAGGTTTTAAGGAAAATTTCTGGGTTATTAGCTTAACACTTATTCGCTTGTCTTCTTTTGTTAACACTTTTAAAAAATATGATTGTTTATAGTTTTATTTTAGAAAATTCCTCGTTTGACATTTCATACGATATGTAAATGCCATATTTAAGAAAACACCCAAATTAAAGTTATGGAGGCCTTATTACATTGCAAAATCCCTAAATTTAAAAAAAAGTAAGTCTAATTAAGTGACGAAAATTTACAAGAAAATAATGCATGGCCACCTCAAGCCCACCTCGGCTCCAAATCCGCAACTAGGGGTTAACTACACATTTAAGCAGAGGGGTGAGTCACCAAGACTCAGTGTATAATTCCCCTTATAACACATTCGGGTTTAAGCCAACAATATCACGTTGGGCTTTAGCCCTGACAATATGGTATATGAAAAATATGTATGCAATGCAACCCATTCCCACCTAGGTTTCCATCCTCTATATCACCTGAATCAGCTGAACGCCTATGGCCTCAAGCCACTGTGGTTCCAAACCACTATGATACCAAATCACTGTGACAGAGTCATGAAATATAATATGTGGGGCCAACCCACTGTGGTACCAAACCACTGTGACAATCATTGTTAAATATATGGGGCCAACCCATCGTGGTACCAAACCACCGAGATAGTCCTTGAATAATATGTGGTGCCAAACCATTGTGGTACCAAACCAACGAGACATAGTCCTTTGGATAAAACATGTGGGGCCAAACCACTGTGGTACCAAACTACTGTGACAGTCACTGAATCATACTTCCCCTTTTTCACATCATATCCCAAAGCCCATGTAGCATGTTAACATACTTCCAATGTACAATAGATAAATATCTCATACATACATACATTGGAAAGTAGTATCAAAGAAGCACTTACCCGGTATCTCCAACTGTTACCCACTAGGGTATCTCGACTGTCCACACAGTCATTTTGGCATTCAGCCATCATAGTTATTTACATTAAACAATAAAGAATAGTGTGAGCATTACACACCTGATTACGCGTAAAACTAGACCCTCTACGTTGACGCTCTCACTAACAGGGATAACCGTGATTTGCCCATCCCAAGCATACGTCGGCTCTCTACCACACTTTGACAGAAAGTCTTGAACTGCTGACACAGCACGTCTCTTAAATTTAGGAGCAGAGATTATGGGTCCACTCCCCTGTTTAGATTGTCTGGCACTTGCATCCATGAAGAGAGTCTTGATCAGTTACTCAAAAGAAATGCTGGTTGTCTAACCAAAAGATTTGATTTAGGCAGAGTAAATCGAATACAATCTTACCGAAAAGAATAAAAGAAGAACTCCTTACCTTAAAACCCAAATGACAAGATGAGATTCGACAATCAACAGATCTTCAGGCTTCGGACCTCAAAACATTCAGCTACTAAGGTTTTCCGAAATAAGCGTTCTAAAGCGAGAAAAAAAAGAGGGATTAGCTAAAATCCAACCATCAAAACCAAAATAGCCATTCTGCTATGACCACAGAGAACCGAGAAAAAAATAAGAAAGAAATGAGAGAGAGTCTCCCTTACCTTGCACGATAGGACCCAACTGAAGAAAAGACTTTCGGGAACCCACAAAGATGCTTCTTGATATTCGATTGATAAAGGCAGATGAGAGACACGATTTAGTTTGATACAAGGGTGATTTGGCTATGGAAAAACACGTTGTAATAGATGAGCAAAGGTGGTTCGGCTCAAGAGAAAAGCAAAGAAGACGGAAAAGAATGAAGAAAATGGAAGCAATGTGAAAGAGAAAAGGGGTTTCAACTTAAAAAAGGATGTAGAGAAAATAAAGAGGGAAGGTTTTGATTATGGTGAGTAGAAGGTGAGGGAGGGGTTCAAATGATGTGAGGCTAAACAAAAAGAATAAACTTTGAATGGGAGATAAAGAGGATTCGGCTATGTTGGAGTACTTTGAGAGGATAGAATGCAAGTTGAAAGGAAGAAGAGGTGAAAGAAAAAGGGTAGAAGCCAAAGTGCTATGGTTTTCTTTAGGTAACAACGAAGTGAAACAAATTAACCGAAAATGCATACTAGTTCACTTGGAAGGAAACGGCACACTCTCCTATTAGCAAAAACCAAAAATGCTCAACAACAAAGACCCTCCCCCATTTACTTCCCTTGATCGAATTCACTTCCCCCCACCTACTTCCAACTTTTGGCCAACTCTACAATCAACACCAAATCCCTTGATTTTCTCCTACTTAAACTCTCCAACACCCATTTGAATTAGTAGACCAAGTCTTCCTCCACAAACTCCTCCACACCTTCTATTCAAATGCTTTGACCTATTCAACCAACATCCTTGAAGAGTCCAAGCCGAAAACCAATACTTCACTACCTTGAGCACAAAAAAATAAAGCTCCCACTTGCTGCTGATGAGGCTTGAACTCCTTCTCTCCTCCTACTCCCTTGTGATGCCACCCCCTTTGCTCCTTAAGTGGCGTTATCTTGCCACCACACCACACTCCATCTTGTGTCAACAAACACAAGAAAATAATCATAAGGTCTGCTTCAACCAGCTCTTCCCCCTAAAGTGCCCAAAAAGTAAAATTTTACCAAGGCTCTGTCTTGACCTCGAGCCTCCCCAAGACCCCCAAAGACATCTTAATAACAAGTAGAACAAGCCAAGCACACAGAAGCACATACAATACAGAACCCCTAATTCTAGGATGTTACAGTTCTACCTCCTTAAAAAAATTTTGGCCTCGAAATTACCTGATCAAAAGAGGTGAGGGTATTACTGTCACATCACATCCTCTGGCTCCCACGTGGCTTCCTCTGAACCGTGATTCTACCACAAAACTTTAACCAATAGTACTGTCTTCCTTCTCAATATTTTAACATCTCGATCTAAGATCTGAACTGGTTCTTCTTTAAAAGATAAATTAGGTCTTACCTCAATTTCTTCTACCGACACTATGTGAGATGGATCTGAATGATAGGGCCTTAACATTGAAACATGAAATACATCATGTATCTGCCTCAATTCTGGAGGTAACTCGAGCTGATATGCTACTGGTCCTACACGTTTTAATACCCTATAAGGCTCGATGAACCTGAGACTCAACTTGCCCTTCCATCCAAACCTTAAGACCTTCTTCCAAGGTGAAACTTTTAGAAAAACCCGGTCACCCATAGAAAATTCTATTCCCTTATGCTTCAGATCTATATACGATTTCTGCCTGTCGGAAGCTTCCTTCAATAGAATTCAAATCAACTTGACCTTTTTCTCTATTTCTAAAACTAATTTTAGACCCAACAACTATTGTTCACCCAACTCTGTCCAGCAAGTAGGAGTATGACACTTGTGACCATACAACGCTTCATAAGGTGCCATTTTAATGCTGGATTGATAGCTGTTGTTGTATGCAAACTCCGCCAACAGTAGAAAATCTTCCTAACTACCTCTAAAGTCAATCACACAGCCCCTCAACATATCTTCCAAGATCTGAATTACCCTCTCTGACTGACCATCAGTTTGCGGATGAAACATCGTGCTGAAATCCAATCTTGTACCCAACGCTTGATGTAATGCCTTCCAAAATCGTGACATAAATCTAGGGTCTCTATCTGATATGATAGATACTAGTACCCTATGCAACCTCACAACTTCTGCCACATACAGCTTGGCTAACTTCTGTGGTGAGTAATCAACACGAACTGGTATGAAGTAAGCGGACTTTGTCAACCAATCGACAATCACCCACACTGAATCTTTCTTAGTAGGCATAAGGGGTAGCCCACTAACAAAGTCCATAGTTATCCTCTCCCACTTTCAAAGTGGAATCTTCATTGGCTGTAGCAACCCTAAAGGCAACTGGTGTTCTGCCTTTACCTTCTGACATGTCAAGCACTTACTCACAAACTCAGTAACTTCTTGCTTTAGACATGGCCACCAAAACTATTCATGTAAATCTCGATACATCTTACACCCACCGGGATGCATAGCGTATGGACTACTATGTGCTTCCTACAGAATCCTCTGTATTAACTCAGAATCCTTCGGCATACAAGCCTTTCCACGAAAGCACAATACCCCATCACTGTTCAAACTAAAATCTTCCGTCTCACCACCTTCTACTTGCTAAAATCTAGAAATCAATGATTCATCTAACAACTGCTTCTCTTTAATCTGACTTACCCATGAAGGCTTCACCTGAAGTTCAGCTAACAAGCTTCTATCATCATACAAACTGAGATGAGCAAACATTGCCCTCAAATTGGATATTACCTTACGGCTCAATGCATCCGCCACTATGTTAGCTTTACCTGGGTGATATTCAATCGAACAATCATAATCTTTCAACAATTCAATCCACCTCCGCTGCCTTAAATTCAACTCCTTCTAGGTAAGGAGATATTTCAGGCTCTTGTGATCGGTGTAGATAGTCGACTTCTCTCCAAATAAGTAATGCCTCTAAATCTTCAAAGCAAACACTATAGTAGCTAACTCAAGATCATGCGTGGCGTAGTTCACTTCATGCGGTCTCAATTGCCAAGACGCATACGCTACCACTTTCCCCTCTTGCATCAACACACATCCTAACATTGTGTGTGACACGTCACAATAAACGACGAACTCTTTTTTAGCCTCAGGTTAAATCAACACTGGTGCCTTAGTCAAAATCTTCTTCAACTTCTCAAAGCTTTCCTGTTGTTTATCAGCCCAAACAAATGGTACCCTTTCTGTAACAATTTGGTTAAAAGTGCAGCTATCAATGAGAATTCCTCAACGAACCTTCTGTAGTACCCCGCTAATCCCAGAAAACTTTAAATTTCTTCCACTGACTTCGGTGGTTTCTAATCTAAAATAGCTTCAATCTTTTGGGGATCAACCCTAATCCCCTCAGCAGACACAACATGCCCCAGAAAAGTAACTTCCTTCAACCAAAATTCACACTTGCTGAATATGGCATACAATTGTTTTTCTCTCAAAATCTGTAGAACAATCCGAGGATGCGAATCATGCTCCTCTTCCGTCCTTGAATATACCAAGATATTGTCAATGAACACTATGACAAACCGATCTAGATAGGGTTGGAATACTCGGTTCATCATATCCATAAATGCAGCTGGTGCATTCGTAAACCCAAACGGCATCACTAAGAACTCGTAGTGACCATAACGAGTTCGAAAAGCTGTCTAATGAATATCTACCTCCTTGACCTTAAGCTGATGATAACCTGACCTCAAGTCTATCTTTGAAAAAATCAAAGCACCTCACAGCTGATCGAACAGGTCGTCAATTCTTGGCAACGGGTACTTGTTCTTAATCGTCAACTTGTTCAGCTGCCTATAGTCATGCACATTCACATCGACCAATCCTTTTTCTTGACAAATAACACCGGAGCTCCCCACGGTGACACACTTGGTCAGATAAAACCACAATCCAACAACTCCTACATCTGGGCTTTAAGTTCCACCAGCTCCTTCGGCGCCATCCTATACAGAGCAATGGACACCAGAGTTATTCCCGGAAGAACATCAATGCCAAACTCTACTTCACGATCAGGAGGTAACCTTGGAAGCTCTTCTAGAAAAATGTCTGTGAACTCATTCACCATTCTAACATCCTTTACAGACAATTCTTTGGCCTCCAAAGCACTAATGAAAGCTAAGAATGCTTCACACCCTTTTTGCACCATCCTTTCAGCCTTTAGAGCAAACACCACATTAGACAAGTAATTCCTTCTTTCGCCTATCACTAGCACCTCTTTATCCTCAGGAGTCTTCAACACCATGCGCTTAGCAGCACAATCCAAATTTGCTCGGTACTTAACTAGCCAGTCCATGCCTAAAATCAAGTCAAACTCACCGAACGGTAATTCCATCAAGTCATCTAGGAAGACAATCCCTTGAACTTCTAAAGGCACACTCCTAAAAAGTTTGTTCACCACTACAGATTGTCCTAAAGGGCTAATCACAGTCATCTCTTTAGAAGCAATCTCAGATTCTATGTTTAAAGTTCCAGACACATATTAGCAACATATGAATGTGCCGGCCCAATATCTATCAGTACAGTAAAGGGCAAACTAAAAATAAAGAACATACCGGTTATGACGTCCAGTGCATCGCCCTCCTCTTGGCGTCTAGCTGGACAAACCAACCCAGGCTGACTCTCATCCGTATTCCCAGACCTCTACCCGGTGCTCCACGCCCTCGACCAAAACCATTTCTTCCTCTGACCAGACCATGACCTCTCAGTGGTTGCTGCCCACCTCTTTCGAACTCTACATATCCCTAACCTACTGACCGCACTCTGTCTGGCTCTTGTGGACAGTCCCTTATTCGATGATCCATAGATCCACACCTAAAACATCCTCTCTTACCTACCCAACACTCCCCCTAATAGAATTTCCCACATCAAGCACACTGCTGAGACCGACCAATAGTAATAGGCTTCGCAGCTCGACTCAGCCCATCCAACCTAGGCCTCCTTTGGAAACTCCTAGCAGACCCTGACGACCGAAATTCCTTTTATTCCTACCTTTGTCCCTGTCCTGATTCTATTTTTCAGACCGCTTTACCTCTTCGGCTATCTTAGCCTTCTCAACTAAAATATTAAATTCTCTCTCCCCGCTGAAGCTATCAGTACTCGTAATTCATCCCTCAGACCATCCTCAAATCAGACAGAATGCTCGTGATCTGTTGCAATGATACCCCGGGCATAACGACTCAAACGTAGGAATTTCACTTCATACTTAGCCAATGACTTATTCCCCTGGGCCAAGTTCAGAAATGCCTTCCTCTGAGCGTCTACATAGCTCACCCCAATGTACTTTCACTGGAACGCTGCCTTAAAAAAGTCCCAGGTAATGCGGTCAGCTGCTGTTCCATCCCTTTCCGTGAGGCACCATTGGTATGCCTCATCTCGAAGGAGAGACACTACTCCTTTCAACTTCTCTTCCACGGTACAGTCAAGATCATCCATGATTCGTTCCACCGCTTCCAGCCAGTACTCAGCTACGCTAGGAGCCACACTAGAAATACCCCTAAACATCTCAGCACCATTAGCTCAGAGTCATTCAGAAATAGATTTTCGAGCTACTGATCCCGTGCTTGCTCCAGCAACCCGCTCTAAAACACGTAATATAGCTTGAGACACAGCATCGTCTCCACCAGTTTGGTCCTGAAATCCCGCTTCTGCAATTGGTGATGCCAGCACTTCACCTTCTGGCCCATGCCCTGATTTCGAAGGTTCAGCCTCAACATCCCAGCCTCTACCACGGTCGCGCATACCACGTCCACGTCCTCTAGCACTCATGACTACGGATTCAACTTAATCTGATTAAATGTTTAATGAATTAGTATTTCTTCCACTGTTTATTACAGAACAGTTTTATGAAAATAACATTAGAAGTAGGTTTTCGCAACAAATATTTCTAAGAGTCTCTATTCTTAGAGTTTAATTTCTCAAAACTATCTATCATAATATTTCATAATAATTCAAGTCGCAATCAAGAAAACTTACAGTGCGGATTGGTGCTGGAGACTCAGGTGCCATACTTCTAGAAAACATGTATTTTTCTAAACCATTTTCTTTTAAAAACATTTTGAAACCCAAACCCACAACCGAGTTTTGCAACTGGGCTCTGATACTATAATTGTAACACCTCAAACATGGTCCATACGCTATGACCAGATCTGGCATGTTACAGGAAAGGTAGTTTAAAATGTAAAGGAAAATCAAAATTTTTGAAAAAAAAAACTTTTCGTTCAGTGATTCTATCTCAAGGATAATCTTAAAGAAAAAGTATGTTTGAAGATTTTATTACCAACTTTTGTTTAAAATGAACTGAAAGTCGTAATCAGTTTTGTTTTACAAAAATCAGAATCAGAGAATTCCATAAACGTGACAGTTGCAAATAATGTTTGAGGTTTTAAGGAAAATTTTTGGGTTATTAGCTTAACACTTATTCACTTGTCTTCTTTTGTTAACACTTTTAAAAAATATGATTGTTTATAGTTTTATTTTAGAAAACTTCTCGTTTGACATTTCATACGATATGTAAAAGCCATATTAAAGAAAAAACCCAAATTAAAGTTATGGAGGCCTTATTACATTGTAAAATCCCAAATTTTAAAAAAAGTAAGTGCAATTAAGTGACAAAAATTTACGAGAAAATAATGCATGGCCACCTCAAGCCCACCTCGGCTCCAAATTCGCAAATAGGGGTTACCTGCACATTTAAGCAGAGGGGTGAGTCAGCAAGACTCAGTGTATAATTCCCCTTATTACACATTCGGCTTTAACCCACAATAGCACGTTGGGCCTTAGCCCTCACAATATGGTATATGAAAAATATGTATGCAATGCAACCTATTCCCACCTAGGTTTCCATCCTCTATATCACCTGAATCAGTCGAACTCCTGTGGCCTCAAGCCACTATGATACCAAATCACTATGACAGAGTCACGAAATATAATATGTGAGGCCAACCCACTGTGGTACCAAACCACTGTGAAAATCACCGTTAAATATATGTGGGGCCAACCCACTGTGGTACCAAACCACTGATATAGTCACTGAATAATATATGTGGTGCCAAACCACTGAGACATAGTCACTGGATAAAACATGTGGGGCCAAACCACTATGGTACCAAACCACTGTGACAGTCATGGAATCATACGTCCCCTTTTTCACGTCATATCCCAAAGCCCATGCAGCATGTTAACATACTTCCAATGTACAACAGATAAATATATCATGCATACATACATTCAAAAGTAGTATCAAAGAAGCACTTACGCGGTATCTGCAACCGTTACCTACTAGGGTATCTCGACTGTCCACACAGTCGTTTCGGTATTCAACCATCACAATTATTTACATTAAACAATAAAGAACAGTGTGAGCATTACACAACTGATTACACATAAAACTAGACCCTCTACGTTGACGCTCTCACTAGCAGGGATAACTGCGATTTGCCGATCCCAAGCAGACGTCGGCTCTCTACCACACCCCAGTGAAAAGTCCCAAACTGCTGACACAACACGTCTCTTAAATTTAGGAGCAGAGATTATGGGTCCACTCCCCTCTTTAGATTGTACGGCACTTGCTCCATGAAGAGAGCCTTGACTAATTACTCAAAAAGAAACGCTGGTTGTCTAACCAAAAGATTTGATTTAGGCGGAGTATAACGAATAGAATCTTGCCGAAAAGAATAAAAAAAAGAACTCCTTACCTTACAACCCGAATGAAAAGGTGAGATTTGGCAATCAACAGATCTTTAGGTTTCGAACCTCAAAACGTTTGGCTACTAAGGTTTCCCAAAATAAGCGTTCCAAAATGAGAAAGAAGAGGGATTAATCGAAATCCAACCATCAAAACCAAAATAGCCATTCAGCTATGACCACAGAGAACTGAGAAAAAAATAAAAAGAAATGAGAGAGAGTCTCCCTTACCTTGTACAATAGGACCCAACTGAAGAAGATACTTTCGATAACCCACAGAGATGCTTTTTGATATTTGGTTGATAAAGGTAAATGAGAGACACGATTTGGTTTGATACAAGTGTGATTCGACTATGGAAAAATAGGTTGTAATAGATGAACAAAGGTGGTTCAGCTCAAGAGAAAAGCAAAGAAGACAACAAAGAATGAAGAAAATGAAAGCAATGTGAAAGAGAAAGGGGGTTTTAGCTTAATGAAGGATGTAGAGAAAATGAAGGAGGAAGGTTTTAGTTAAGGTGAATAGAAGGTGAGGGAGAGGTTTGGCTGATGTGAGGCTAAACAAAAAGAATAAACTTTAAATGGGAGATGAAGAGGATTCAGCTATGTTGGAATACTTCGAGAGGATAGGATGCAAGTTGAAAGGAAGAAGAGGTGAAAGAAAAACGGTAGAAGCCAAAGTGCTACGGTTTTCTTTAGGTAATAAAGAAGTGAAACAAATTGACCGAAAATGCACACTAGTTCACTTGGAAGGAAATGGCACACTCTCCTATTAGCAAAAACCAAAAATGCTCAACAAAAAAGACCCTCTCCCTTTTACTTCCCTTGACCAAATTCACTTCCCCCCACCTACTTCCAACTTTCGGCCAACTCCACAATCAACAGCAAATCCCTTGATTTTCTCCTACTTTCACTCTCCAACATCCATTTGAATTAGTAGACCAAGTCTTCCTCCACAAACTCCTCCACACCTTCCATTCAAATGCTTTGACCCATTCAACCAGCATCCTTGAAGAGTCCAAGCAGAAAACTAATACTTCACTACCTTGAGCACAAAAAAATAAAGCTCCCACTTGTTGCTGATGGGGGTCAAACTCCTTCCCTCCTCCTGCTCCCTTGTGATGCCACCCCCTTGCTCCTTAAGTGGAGTTATCTTGCCATCACGCCACACTCCATCTTGTGTTAACAAACACAAGAAAATAATCTTAAGGCCTGCTTCAACCAGCTCTCCCCTAAAGTGCCCAAAAAGCAAAATTTTACCAAGGCTCTAGCTTGACCCCAAGCCTCCCCAAGACCCCCAAAGACATCTAAATAACAAGAAGAACAAACCAAGCACACAGAAACACATACAATGTAGAACCCTTAATTCTAGGATGTTACACACTTGTGCCGTCACATTTAACATCTCGCACACGTAGTGCCAACTGACCGATTTTGCACACATAATGCTCGGTATTTAAATTCGCACACTTAGTGCATTACTTGAACTTGTTATTCGTTTAATTAAACACATATATAATACTTAAACCTCAATTACACATATATATACAAATTAGTTTATTTAATCTCCATATCAACATCACATTCGGCTATATCATTGACATATAAGTATACATCACATTTGGCTGTATTCATCTCTCAAATCAATATCACACATGGCTATATTATTAACGTATATGTATGCATCACATTCGACTATATTCATCTCCCAACCAATATCACATTCGACAATATCAACATTGTACATATTTACCTCTATTAAATAGATGTACATCATTGTAGATAAATTCAAATCAACTCAATTGCTTAAAACTTACCTCAGATATCGACAGTCTATGTTTCCCGACTATTCACTTAACTTCGCTTTTCCCCGATCCAATCCCGATCCTGTTTGTTCTTGATATAAATAATTTCAAATTAAGCTCATTCAAACATATTTTCATTCAATTTAGTCCAAAAACGCATAAATAGGCAAATTGCATTTTTACCCCTAATATTTCACATTTTCACAATTTAGTCCTTATTACACAAAAAAGAAAATATTCAAAATTTAACTATATTATGCTTGGGCCGAACATTCCTTACACTCATACAAGTCCATACATTTCATTTATTTCATATTTTAGTCTCTCAAAAAATTATTTTTGCAATTTAGTCCTAATTACTCAATTTCATCAAAAATTCAAAGACAAAACTTGTTAATCTAACACATATAATTCATATTTCATCATCAAACACAAAAAACCACAAGTTATCATCAATGGAAAAACACAAAATCATCATCATAATCAAAAATTAAGACATGGGTTTTGTTCATTTCTAAGCAACGATCTCAAAAACATAAAAATTATCAAGAACCGAACAAAACACATACCTAAATCAAAGCTTCAGAGTGCCGAATGTAGCTTAGGTTTTTCCTTTCTCTTTTCTTTAATATTTGGTCAAGAAAGATGAACAAAAATGCATGTTTCTTTATGTTTTATTTTATTTATTACATAATAATATGTATATTACCTTTTCACCCTTTATAAAATTATATAAAATCATTATATAATATGCCTATTACCGTGCACTACCAATAAAAATGGGCTAATTTCCCTTCAACGACCCCATATTAAAAATCCACTACCAAATTGGCACTTTACACATTAATTTGTAACTTTTGCATTTTACGCAATTACGTCCTTTTATTTAATCGGACACTTAAACGACAAAATTAAATCCCGAAAATTTAACACAATCAAATTCACATATAATAAAAACAAAAAATAATTTCAAAATATTTTTGGACTCGAATTTGTGGTCCCAAAACCACTATTCCAATTAGGGTCAAAATCAGGCTGTTACACTGAGCCCTATCAAAAACGGTGGTCTTGGGCCTTAACCCACAATGACCTCATGTCTCATCAGTATCACATGAATGCAATGCACCCATCCGAAATCCAACCCTGCACACCATTTCCCTTCCAACCCTACACACTTGTAGGGATATAAATATCAACCCACCTATCCCTGCACACCAAAGGTAGCACCAGCAGCGGCACTACACAAACGTTGCAGCAAAGCTGCTATAATGGGCTTAAAGCCACTAGTGGATCCACGGTTGTCAAGCGACTATGCGATCCTCAAATCTTTCTCCGTATTATCATAACCCTCCCAGGTGCAACATACATTTCATGAATGCAACATACACAATTTCACCCATTCGGCACTTAGGGTATTTTAGTCATTTCACTACCTGAGGGTATTTTTGTAATTCCACCCTATAGGGGTATTTAGGTAATTTTTCAAAATAGGGGTACTTTGGAAATCTTGTAAATCAGGGATATTTTAGTAATTCTACAAATTAGGGGTATTTTAGTAATTTTACAAATTTAAGGATATTTCGATAAATTTCTAAATCAGGGGTATTTGGTCCCTCCTAGGTTTTAGTTATGAACTTTTGCCCATTAACAAGTCCTTGCAGCTAAAGTGAACAGACACTATGCACTAGGTAGGATTCCAGAGAAGAGGAGGTGGGCCACTAGGACCGCTTAAGTACCAAGCTCTCCCTAGATCCAATCCTAGACATGCATATGTCCGTTGCCACACTCTAACCCAGCAACTTGTTCACGGACATGTTTAATTATTAGATTAAGTCTTATGTGGTTTAAGAGTTGTTCAGAACTAGGCCTAAAGTCCATTAAACCCTAGCATACTTGTCTACGTCCCCATAAAGCCCAAATCACATCCTTACACATTAGGCCCAAATCTTATCCATATGGCCCATTAGGCACAAAAAATTCCAGATCATGTATAACACCCCAAACCCGGCCTAGAAGTTAGGCCCAAATCTGGCGTGCCACATGGAAGTGTTTTTCAAAACCATCTTTGCAATTGTTAACAACTTGTTTGAGAATCACCGCCTCTTTGTTAAAACCCAATACAACTAAAGTAATTACATCTCACGTGAAAACATAATTATCTTTAATAAACCTTTTCGGCCATGAAAGCATATTTGAAATAAACGATTTGCAAAAACTAGAGTTGTAACAACATTTTTGAAAATATTTGGAAGCGTAGATAAAATACAAGTAATTTGATAAATCACAAATCAAGGAATTAAACTTTAAATCCGTGACTTTTGAAAATGTCGTTAAAAATTGAAAGAAAATTGAGTTAAATCATATTTGTAAAAGTTCATCTTGAAATCCATTTATTAATCAATTTAAGTAAAAACTTTTATTTTCGTTCTTAGAAAATTCTCGTTTAAAACAATTTAAGAAAATAATAAGTAAACCAACCATAAAGCAAATAATAAAATAGTTCGAGGCCTTATTACAACTTAAACCAAAATAATAAAATAACGGAATAGAAATTTAAAATTCAAAATACTATTTCGAAGAATGGCCTCCACCGAGTCATCCATGGCCCAAGTCCACCTCACGGAGCATTACCTCTGAGGTTAAGAGAAAGGGGTGAGTTACAAGATCTCGTGTATAATCCCTTACCATCATCCACTGGGTGAACACACATAGCAATATTTTGGGCCTAAGCCCAATTACAATTATAACATGTATATAATATGCATGTGATATGCAATTCCCAAACCAAGCCTAATTTCCATCCGCTACACACCCCGTACCAACCATCACACCTGTGGGATCAAGTCAACCCACCCCGCCAACACACGGTCGTAGGCATTAAGCCATTTTATATTTGTGGCAAAGCCACCGAACTAGAGCAATAAGCCATTTGATTATTTGTGGCGAGCCACCGAACTAGAGCAATAAGCCATATTTGTGGCAGAGCCACCGAACTAGAGGCAATAAGCCATTTGATTATTTGTGGCAGAGCCACCGAACTAGAGGCAATAAGCCATTTGATTATTTGTGGTAGAGCCACCGAACTAGATTTTGGCAACAGGCCTTTCTTCTCTTCATCATTTTCCCAACCCATGCAAACATGTATGCATAACAATTTATATCCATATGATAATTTTAGCAAAAGGCCCAATTTACAAGAGAATCAATATTTCAAGTTTTAATTAAGGCCCATAACACAAAAATAACATTTAGCCCATTTAGCACTTTACTTAGGCCCAATTAACGATTAGGCCCAATTAATGATCTAGTATATTTTGCCCATTTATTGATCTAACAGATTCGCCCATTTAACTATTTTTAGGTTTTCGCCCATTTAACGATCTATTTTTTAACTATTTTCAGGGTTTGGCCCATTTAACAATCTAGCAAAATTTTGGCCCATTTAACGATCTAGCAAAATTTGGCCCATTATTCACATGAGGCCCATATAGCAATATATTTCAATTTGACCCATAAAGGGTATTTTGTAATTTAGTCCATAGGGACATTTTCATAATTCGCCCATTAGGGGCATTTTCGTAACTTGACCCATAAAGGCATTTTCATAATTCGATGTCGTACCCACAAAGGGTAATTCAATAATTTACCCTCTAAGGGTATAATGGTAATTTCGCAACCTAAGCTTAATTACTAATTTGGGGCATAAAAGCGAAACTGTCCAACTGCATCACACTGACTAAATTGGCCATAACTCGAGTTAGAAAACTCAAAATCTAAATCCGTAAATTTTCCTTGAAACTATACTCGTATATCTTTCTACTATAAGTTTTCCAGAATTTTTACCTTAACCATTTAGTACAGTTTATTCCTTAAAATTTCCCTTGTTTCACTGTCCAATGATTCTGACCTCTCTTAACTTAATCTCAAATATCTTACTGTACGATTTTCATCTACTGCTCCCACTTATTTCTTTTGAAAATAGATTCACTAAGGAATCCATACATATCAATTATAACTCTTAATTCACTTTGTACAATTTTATATGATATTTCCAAAACAGAATAGAATACCCCAAAGTCATTCAAAACCAGTCTCACTAAAATTAACATATCTCAGAATCTAATATTCCTTTTCCTTCTCCGTCTCTTCCATATTAAAATAGACAGAGTAAGCTTTAATCTGATATCTTATTCACTTTGTAATTCCTTTTATCCAATTTTTCATGATTTTTCAAATACAAGATACTATTTCTGACCGAAACTGTTTTATTACAAAATATGATTACCACTACGAATATCGCACTCTCGAGTGATCACGAATGCGGTTATCGGTTTTATTCGGTATTTCTACGAATCACAGAATATTTCATGTAAACTTTCAAAGAGATGTGAGACTTACTCACCATTTCAAACATATATTCGGAAGGGTATGGGATTACACACCTTATTCGAATCCGTAACACGAAATTCTCCATGACACCTAAAGATACAATCGATCAACAATTAATCCCAAAACTGAATTTACCACTTCAACCAATTATTTTGATTGATTAACAATCTATCACTTACCAACAATCCGAGTCTCTTATTACGACGGATAGGTGTTCGATTAGCCCTCGATAAAGTACTTGAGTCCTTAAAAGTGATTAACACAAAAACAATGTTAGCCACACCTTATTCGACGAGGAGGAATCACCACAATACACCCCTTCACCTATATACGGCTTGGAAGAAAAAGAAAATGAAATGAAAAGAGGAAAATATGATTACTTACCGATTTTATTAAGAAGAGATTGGATGGAAGAAGAGTGCCTTGTAATTTGAAATCAAAGGGAATAAACAATAGATAAAATCTTGACCAAACAAAAGAGCAAGAAAATGCACAATTGTGCTAGGGAATTCGCCAAAGTAAAAAGAAAGAAGAAACTATGGTCACCAAGGCTTGTAATTTCGGCACAAAGCAAAGGAAAAGAAAAGAATTTGAGAGGAAAAACAATGCACTATTGTGCTACTATGATTTGGCAAGGAGGGTTGCAAAATTGAGAAAATGGCACAAAGTTGTCAAAAGGATTTTTTGGCCAAAACAAAGCTAAGACTTTACCAAATGCCAAATAAAATTTCAGCCACCTAATTACTCCAAAAACCATCCACATGCATCCCCCTTAGGATAAGATTTGGCCACTCATACTTTCCAAAACACCTCCCCCGATATTAGCCTCTTGTCCCCCTTTCTTTCCTCTTCCTCTTGATTCCTTTCCCAAACTTTAACCTTGCCATATTCTTTTAGCCACCTTACCAAAATAATAAAGTCCACACTTACCAAAAATACTTCTTGGCCGACACATAAGGAAGGAAAGCAAAATAATAGTCAAATTTGCAAACAATGGGATTTGAACCTCTTCCCTCAAGGTACATCACTTAATGCCATAACCTCTTTACCATAAGCTCCTTTATGCTAACAAATTACTCATCTAATTCCATAAGCCTTGAAGCCACTTACTATCTCTCCTTAATAGGCTAAATCACAAAATTTTACTAAGGCCCAACTCGAACCCGGAACTTCATAGAAGCCTCGTAACCTTCCAAATTCACTTAACTAATAAGTCCAATTTGCAATATTGTCATTCTCTTGTTCTCAAAATTTTAAACATTCCTATGCCATTGGGCCCAATCCTACTAGGCCCAATTTTAGGATGTTACAATTCTACCCTCCTTAAAGAAATTTTATCCTCGAAATTTCCAATCAACTACTAAACGATCGCTCAGATCACATCACTAAGCTTTCATTGCAAGACTCTGCTCTTAAAAACCACAATGTACTTTTAACTTAATATTAAATCCTTTTACACAACCAAACATCTAACCACAGTAGCAAACCGTTATATACCACTTATGCCAAAAATTTTCTTACATTCTATCATCACTTCCAACCATAACTGACTTGATGGTGATGTAACAATCCTGAGCCTTATGCTCCTTAGACTCGCATCTCCAGCATGCTTTTAACCTCCTCCAGCATTCTCCCGGATGACGCCTTCTACAATAATTGCAAGTCGGAAAGTTTGGACGTGCCTTGACACGCTTCACAGAACGAGACTGTGACCCTAAAGAACCATGATCTCTTTTCTTCTTATAATCCACGCACTCAACTCAAAGTGCCTCACCGATTCCTTTAACCTCCTCCAATACTTTCTTAACTATCGAGTCGACTCATCAACCTTAAATCGGACACGAGATCCGTCTCGACCATGGCGATGCCAACGTCTCCCTTTCGGGCACATGCCTTGGTGCCAAAGATCTAGCCCTAGCACCTCAGCCTCTACCACGTCCACGTCTACCGCGTCCGCGTCTTCTAGCGCTCATGTTCACTAAGTCGATATAATCTGATTAAGAGTTTTATGAATCATTATGCTATTTCAGTGTCTATTAAACAATATTTTATGGAGTATAAGAGTAGAAGTTATTTTCGCAAAACGCATCCTAAAGTCTTAATCTTTATAGTTTCAATATCTAAAACTAAAAGTTCTAGAGTGTTCCTATAGTCATATCACAATAATCATAAAACGAAAACAAATACTTACTTGACTTGGTGTCGGATACCTGTGGTGCCATACTTCCTTTCAAACGTGTACTATAATTTAAAATTCAAAACAATTTCGGAAATGTTTATGAACCCAAACCACAGCCGAGTTTTCAAATTGGGCTCTGATACCACTAAAATGTAACACCCCAAACCCGGCCTAGAAGTTAGGCCCAAATCTGGCGTGCCACATGGAAGTGTTTTTCAAAACCATCTTTGCAATTGTTAACAACTTGTTTGAGAATCACCGCCTCTTTATTAAAACCCAATACAACTAAAGCAATTCTGTCTACGTGAAAACATAATTATCTTTAATAAACCTTTTAGGTTGCGAAAGCATATTTGAAATAAACGATTTGCAAAAACTAGAGTTGTAACAACATTTTTGAAAACATTTCGGAAGCGTAGATAAAATACAAGTAATTTGATAAATCACAAATCAAGGAATTAAACTTTAAATCCGTGACTTTTGAAAATGTCGTTAATAAATTGAAAGAAAATTCAAGTTAAATCATATTTGTAAAAGTTCATCTTGAAATCCATTTATTAATCAATTTAAGTAAAAACTTTTATTTTCGTTCTTAGAAAAATTCTCGTTTAAAACAATTTAAGAAAAATAATAAGTAAACCAACCATAAAGCAAATAATAAAATAGTTCGAGGCCTTATTACAACTTAAACCAAAATAATAAAATAACAGAATAGAAATTTAAAATTCAAAATACTATTTCGAAGAATGGCCTCCACCGAGTCATCCATGGCCCAAGTCCACCTCACGGGCATTACCTACTGGGGTTAAGAGAAAGGGGTGAGTTACAAGATCTCGATGTATAATCCCTTACCATCATCCACTGGGTGGAACACACATAGCAATATTTTGGGCCTAAGCCCAATTACAATTATAACATGTATATAATATGCATGTGATATGCAATTCCCAAACCAAGCCTAATTTCCATCCGCTACACACCCCGTACCAACCATCACACTGTGGGGATCAAGTCAACCCACCCAGCCAACACACTAGTCGTAGGCATTAAGCCATTTTATATTTGTGGCAAAGCCACTGAACGAGAGGCAATAAGCCATTTGATTATTTGTGGCGAGGCCACCGAACTAGAGGCAATAAGCCATTTGATTATTTGTGGCAGAGCCATCGAACTAGAGCAATAAGCCATTTGATTATTTGTGGCCAGAGCCACCGAACTAGATTTTGGCAACAGGCCTTTCTTCTCTTCATCATTTTCCCAACCCATGCAAACATGTATGCATAACAATTTATATCCATATGATAATTTTAGCAAAAGGCCCAATTTACAAGAGAATCAATATTTCAAGTTTTTAATTAAGGCCCATAACACAAAAATAACATTTAGCCCATTTAGCACTTTAGCAACTTAGGCCCAATTAACGATCTAGCATATTTTCGGCCTGTTTAATGATCTAGTAGAGATTTCGGCCCATTTATTGATCTATCCGAGGTTTCGGCCCATTTAACTATTTTTCAGGGTTTTCGGCCCATTTAACGATCTAGCAGAGATTTCGGCCCATTTAACTATTTATCAGGGTTTTCGGCCCATTTAACAATCTAGCAAAATTTTGGCCCATTTAACGATCTAGCAAAATTTGGCCCATTATTCACATCAGGCCCATATAGCAACATATTTCAATTTGACCCATAAAGGGTATTTTCGTAATTTAGTCCATAGGGACATTTTCATAATTCGGCCCATTAGGGGCATTTTCGTAACTTGACCCATAAGGGCATTTTCATAATTCGGTAATCGTACCCACAAAGGGTAATTCAATAATTTACCCTCTAAGGGTATAATGGTAATTTCGCAACCTAAGCTTAATTACTAATTTGGGGCATAAAAGCAAACTGTCCAACTGCATCACACTGACTAAATTGGCCATTACTCGAGTTAGAAAACTCAAAATCTAAATCCGTAAATTTTTCTTGAAACTAGACTCGTATATCTTTCTACTATAAGTTTCCAGAATTTTACCTTAACCATTTAGTACAGTTTATTCCTTAAAATTTCCCTTGTTTCACTGTCCAATGATTCTGACCTCTCTTAACTTAATCTCAAATATCTTACTGTACGATTTTCATCTACTTCTCCCACTTATTTCTTTTGAAAATAGATTCACTAAGGAATCCATACATATCAATTATAACTCTTAATTCACTTTGTACAATTTTATATGATATTTCCAAAACAGAACAGAATACCCTGAAGTCATTCAAAACCAGTCTCACTAAAATTAACATATCTCAGAATCTAATATTCTTTTCCTTCTCCGTCTCTTCCATATTAAAATAGATACAGTAAGCTTTAATCTGATATCTTATTCACTTTGTAATTCCTTTTATCCAATTTTTCATGATTTTTCAAATACAAGATACTGTTTCTGACTGAAACTGTTTTATTACAAAATCGATTACCACTACGAATATCGCACTCTCGGTGATCACGAATGCGGTTATCGGTTTTATTCGGTATTTCTACCGAATCACAGAATATTTCATGTAAACTTTCAAAGATATGTGAGACTTACTCACCATTTCAAACATATATTCGGAAGATGCGGGATTACACACCTTATTCGGAATCCGTAACACGAAATTCTCCATGCACCTAAAGATACAATCGATCAACAATTAATCCCAAAACTGAATTTACCACTTCAACCAATTATTTTGATTGATTAACAATCTATCACTTACCAACAATCCGAGTCTCTTATTACGACGGATAGGTGTTCGATTAGCCCTCCGATAAAGTACTTGAGTCCTTAAAAGTGATTAACACAAAAACAATGTTAGCCACACCTTATTTGGCTTGAGGAGGAATCACCACAATACACCCCCTTCACCTATATACGGCTTGGAAGAAAAAGAAAATGAAATGAAAAGAGGAAAATACGATTACTTACCGATTTGATTAAGAAGAGATTGGATGGAAGAAGAGTGCCTTGTAATTTGAAATCAAAAGGGTATAAACAATAGATAAAAATCTTGATCAAACAAAAGAGCAAGAAAATGCACAATTGTGCTAGGGAATTGACCAAAGTAAAAGAAAGAAGAAACTATGGTCACCAAGGCTTGTAATTTCGGCACAAAGCAAAGGAAAAGAAAAGAATTTGAGAGGAAAAATAATGCACTATTGTGCTACTATGATTTGGCAAGGAGGGTTGCAAAATTGAGAAAAATGGCACAAAGTTGTCAAAAGGATTTTTTTGGCCAAAACAAAGCTAAGACTTTACCAAATGCCAAATAAAATTTCAGCCACCTAATTACTCCAAAAACCATCCACATGCATCCCCTTAGGATAAGATTTGGCCACTCATACTTTCCAAAACACCTCCCGATATTAGCCTCTTGTCCCCCTTTCTTTCCTCTTCCTCTTGATTCCTTTCCCAAACTTTAACCTTGCCATATTCTTTTAGCCACCTTACCAAAATAATAAAGTCCACACTTACCAAAAATACTTCTTGGCGACACGTAAGGAAGGAAAGCAAAATAATAGTCAAATTTGCAAACAATGGGATTTGAACCTCTTCCTCAAGGTACATCACTTAATGCCATAACCTCTTTACCATAAGCTCCTTTATGCTAACAAATTACTCATCTAATTCCATAAGCCTTGAAGCCACTTACTATCTCTCCTTAATAGGCTAAATCACAAAATTTTACTAAGGCCCAACTCGAACCCGGAACTTCATAGAAGCCTCGTAACCTTCCAAATTCACTTAACTAATAAGTCCAATTTACAATATTGTCATTCTCTTGTTCTCAAAATTTTAAACATTCCTACGCCATTGGGCCCAATCCTACTAGGCCCAATTTTAGGATGTTACATCATGTAACATGCATGACTAACTCAATTCGTACAACCAACCAAACAATTTCATCAAATTTAGCCTCAGGGCCCATCGGCCCATTTAGCCACTTTCGGCTTTTCAGCTTTTCGACATTGTCGATATCGTGTGTGTGTGTACTGTTTGTACACACCTAGTTATTACAACGTGCTATACTATACTTGGTCTTGGACCTACAACCAACCAACCTTCAATCAATCACTAAATCAAAACATTTACCAAAAGCCGAAAACTTACCGTAACCTTACCATGTGCCACAGGTTCTAATAGCCCTTCCTTAGCTACTAATCAGAGTATCCCCTAGATATGCACTCACACATACACCATAAACATCTGAGTGACTCATAATCCACACAAGTCACCCCTATAGATCATACACACATTTGGCCATTCACTTAAACCACAATCGAGTTTAGTACACTTACCCTACCACGCTTGCGATATTTGAACCTTATCCTTGTTATCACCGAGTTAATGACAGGACAGTTAGATAGCCTTTCATTTTAACAAAATGTACAAAAGAGGTTAACCGAATACTTACCAAATCCCCTTTCGATCTTGCGACCTAGATTGCTATTAACTAGATCCGGCTTTCAACCTTGACTGATAGTAGATAATAATCGATTTGTGATGGAGGAAAACAATAAGGGTTTGGCACAAAAAGGAATTTTTGGCAAGGAAGGATGATGGTAATTAGGCAATAGGAGAGTTTGGCTATGAGAGAATTCGGTAAAAAGAATTCAGCTATAGGAGAATTTGGCAATTGAGAGAATTTGGCTACGGGAAAACCGATTAAGGGAAGAAAAGAAAGACTAATGAAAGCTCAAAGAACCTTTCAAAGCATTCGGCCTCTCCTTTTATAGCCACCAGCATAATCCTCTTTTCCCCACAGTCTCATTCGGCACCAATTCCTCCCTCTCCTCATCTCCTAACTTTTCTCTTGATAACACCTTAGCCTTATCTGAATTTTTCTCTATTATCAATTCCCCTTACCACTCAAACACTCCAACGCAAGAGTTCATATTCAACACAACTCTAGTCGTCCACCTATGCAAAATAAAACACTCCAAAAATACAACTCCTAATGCTCGAACCCTAGACCTCCTCAGCTGACAACATGCCACTTTATAGCTCCCCAAGTGATGCCATTTGCCATTGGACCATAGGCCCACTTGTGTCCTATTCTCCCCTTAATCTGCTTTAGAGGCCTAATGCTTGAGACTAGGGTCCATTAAAGCAAGAAAATTAAATTTTTCCTATGGTCCTCCCTATCTCTAAGACTTCAAATAATCATGATAATACCTTAAAATTAATATTCTAAGTGCTACTCATACATACCAACTTCAGTGCACATAAATTTAAAGTTTCAAGATTTTTGAGGCGTTACAACTTGGTTAGTGTCGTTCTCTTGTTCTCAAAAATTTTAAATGCTCACATGCCCAAGGCCTAATAGGCCCAATTCTATTAGGCCCAAATTCTGGGTGTTACACCTATATATAGCCTATAGCCGAATTTCCTATCTCCACAATCCCAATTCGGCTCCACCTCTTCCATATATCTCATCTCCTAATTTTTCTCCACGATAAGCTCCTACATCTCTCCATGACCACTTCAAACTTCTCATCCAACAGACTTTCACTGCAACACAAACTCTAGTCGTCTTGACAACAAAATAAATACCCAATAAAATACCATGCCACTACATGAACCTTGGACTCCCTTTCTTGCTAATGACGCCACCTCCCTGCTTCCTAAGTGGCACCACTTTGCCACTACACCACAAGCTCCTATTGTGTCATTTTTCTTTTTCATTTATTTAAAAGGCCTACTAACTGAATTCACTGTTTCCTAGGGCTAAAACCAAAATTTTTCCTATTCCTTTACTTGATCCCAAGACATCTCCAACACCCCTAGACACTCCAAATTCGTTAACCATTAAAGCAAACATGCAATTTGTCATTTTCTTACTCACTTAAAAAATTTCTAAAACCCAAAGCCCAAGCCCAATACTTCTAGGCCCAAATTTGGGGCATTACAACACTTCGATGTAACACGTTGGATTCAATCGTAACGTCTAGGCCGGATTTGGGGTGTTACATGTCGAGCAGGCCTGACGAGTATTAGAGCTGAACGTGCGTAGGTGTGGCACCAAGGAGCAGCTGCTGGGTACACAGTGGGCATGGGGCTACTGGCCGATTAGGTAAGGATGTCGAGTAGCTAGGCAATGTTGGAAGCTTGCGACACTAGGTGATTCAGTATTTGGTGGGAATGGATTTTGAGCGATGAATGATGGAGAAGTTTGGTGGTATATATAATGAGAGAAGTAGAAATTAAAGTAGAACTCTTAGAGCAATTTAATAATTAAATTATTCTAAGTTCTAATCCTATACAAAGTTAACAACATTTAATAGTTGATAATAATTAATATGCAAAGTTTTAAACTAATCTAATTCTATGCAAAGTTAACAACAAAATATGATTAAATTTTAAACTAATCTAATTCTATGCAAAGTTGATAATAATTAATATATATTATAATGGATATAATTATATATTAATGATTATCATCATTTTATTAAATTAAAACATTTATTCTAGATGCCTTTTGAAAATATTTACAAAAAGAGGCATCTCATTTTTAATATTTACAAAAAGAGCAACCACATTTTTGAAAATAATTCAATTAAGTACCTAGACTTAAAGAAAATTTGAAATTGAGTTGCAATTTAAAACTTGGATCAAAATTGACCCTTTTAGTTGAAAAACTAAAAATTTATTTTGTCATTTAGGGGATAATTTCTCGAAAGATTATGTTAAAATCAATTCCCAGGAAAGATTGGAGGGGTTACAAGTGGTCCCGCTTAAATTCCAATCTCCTAGCCATAATTTATTTAAACATACTAATCTCGAAAATATACCATAAATCATTTATTTGAAAAAAATATGAAATACTAAATATCTGATAAAATGAATGAGATTTGATCCCGATCAATTTTATCCCCCCAGTAATGTTTCAAGCGTTGAGCATTGACTTTAAAATTACCTCCCTTACTTTGAAGTTCAACAACTCCGTATGGATAAACTCGGTGAATCATAAATGGGTTGGACCAACATGATTTTAACTTACCTGGAAAGAACCTTAATCTGGAATTAAATAATAAGACTTGCTGACCTGCTTCAAATTCTCAAACTCGAATGTGCTTGCCATGCCATTTCTTATGTCTCTCCTTGAGTAACTTGGCATTCTCGTACGAGGACATTCGGAATTCTTCTAACTTATTGAGTTGGAGCATCCGTTTCTCTTTAGCAAGCTTAAGATCCAAGTTGAGTTGTTGAAGAGTCCAGAAAGCTTTGTGCTCTAACTCCAAGGGTAGATGATAGGCTTTCCCAAAGACCAACCTATAGGGTGACAAGCTTTGTGCTCTAACTCCAAGGGTAGATGATAGGATTTCCCAAAGACCAACCTATAGGGTGACATCTCTAAAGGTGTCTTGTATGCTATCCTATAGGCCCATAAAGAATCATCTAGTCTTTTGGACCTGAAACACCCCAAACCCGGCCCACAAGCCCTGACCGGATCTGGTATGCTTCTAAAGAAAAACCTTTCAAATTTTATTTGGGCTTTGCCAAAAACTTATGTAATTTTGAAAATAGTTGATTTGGGTTGGGCTTAAATTTAAAAAAAAAAAACCGTGTTGTTTAGATGTTAATACATTCAACTCTAATATTTAAGAGAAATTTACTTTTAACTTTAATTGGATAATAATCATATCATACTAAGTAATTTGAAAGCATGCATAAACAATTTAACACTTTGGCCTTATCACATCAAATAAAAACCCGTAGTAATTTAAAACTTAAATATAAATAAAAATAAGACAATCTTTGAGCTTTGCATGGCCTCATGAGCTCTTCAGGTCCATTCTGCGTGTCACTGAAAATAGTCCCACAAGGGTGAGTCAAGCAGACTCAATGTGTACAATCAACACTAAGTCTCAAGCAGATTCGGGCATGTCACATCATACATATTCACATAGCATTTATATAGAATGATGCAATTCCGAACCCAAACCTATATAACCATCCGCTACACATCACCGTACCAACCATCACACCGTGGGGACTACTAAGTCAACCCTCCATCCGCTACACACCATCGAAGGCGTCATTGCGATCGGCGTGCTCATCGCCCTTATAATTTCGTGGCATAGCCACCATATATATATTCGTGACATAAGTCACCACATTCATATATTGTGACATAAGTCACCACATTCGGATATTGTGACATAAGTCACAACATTCACATATTGGGGTATAAAACCACCAATTCACTTCCCCTTTACATATCACCCATATGCCCCATGTCATGCAAAACATGCAAAAATTATGCCTTATGCTTTATTCACATTCTTATAGTTGCACTTATGTGCCATAATAGATCGTATTATATTCCTAGTAGGAGTAGGAAAAACGTACCTGAGTACTTTGTACCATCGCATGGTAACTTACCACATTCACATTATTATAACATATATATTAAATATTGCCTTACATCTATTAAGAGATGGTGTGGAGTGCACGCCTGATTTACTTAGCAAATTCACTCCAAATCCGAAAATCCAATCTCTCGCTTTAGATCTTTCTCGCCTATATTCGGCCAACCCCAATCTTATTAGTAAAAAGCCATTCGGCTATAAAACCAAATCCTAATAGGATTATTGTAATCAAATTCTTACCTTGGTGCCGATTTCACTACTAATCAAATCTGAAAAACTTTGTGTTATTCCTTCCTTCAATCGGCCAATGCTAGATCATTCGACGTGGTTAGTTTTTGGCTTCTAAGTAAATAAGAACTAGATCTTAAATCACTAATAGACATTGGCCGAATGTTACCTTGTGATTTGAAATCCCAAAAACTTGTCACTTGTCTTGAGGAGATGTCGAAATACCTATAGGCATTGGTTAGATTTAATTCTAACTTTAAGTCACATAAAAGTGGCCTATGGCCGAATACATGCCTTACCTTAAATCTTACAAATCCCAAAACTTTGTTGTGCTTCTCTTTGTAGTCGACAACTACTAAATCCCGGAAGACCCTTCAAAGTTTCGGCCAAAGACATTGATGGCATTAGAATCTTAATTTCAGCTTAAAGAAAAGAAATAAGATGATGACTATAGATCCTTACCCCTTTATATTAAAATCGGTAGCACCTTTACTTCAATCCCCAGAGCTATTTGGCTATGGCCTAAATGCTGACCACTCGATTTGGCTTTTGATGAACACTATAAGATTTCGGCTTTAACAAGGGAAAGCAAAGAGAGAGTATGGACTTAGGAAGAATCGGCTATGGTGGGGTTTTGAGAGGAGGGTATTGGCCTTTGATGAAAAAGAAGAAGAAAAAGGTGAAGAATTCGGCTAGGCTTTGCTTGAGTTTTCGGCTTTGGCAAACTAAAAGAGAAAAGGGAAATTTTGCTAGAGGATTTCGGCAGATTAACAAAAGAAAAAGAAAGAATAAAGGTTGGCCTCTCCTCCTTGCCGAAAATACTATACCAAGAATCCCCTATTCGGCCAACACTATCAATTACCCTATTTTTCTCTCTTTATCTCTTTAATAAAAATAACCCACATTTATCTCTTCTTCATCATAACAAAAATAATTTAAAATAAATCCTTATTTATCTTATGCTTAGCCGAAATTTCCAAGGGAATTTAAGCACATCTTAAACTCCTCTTAGAGACTCCCCTTGCCGTCCATCTCTTCCTCATATTACCACAAAAATAAAAGCTTCATTTAGCTTCCTACACGACTCGAACCTTGGCCCATTTGTACCTGTTAGTGGCGTCATTCATAGAGGCCCTAAGTGGCACCTTGCAACAACTTTACCAAGCCCGTTTGTGTGTCACAATTCCTCTACTATTTCTTTTAAGGCCTTCCTGCTTAGCTTCCTCTTTTAGATTTAGAATCTAATACTCTCTAAGGCATTTTGTCTACGCACTAAAATTCACAAAATTCACAATGCACATTCACAACACTCATAATCATGCTATTTCATATTATTAAGCAAAAATGCATAGGCCATAATTCGGGATATTACAGTTCTACCCCCTTAAAATAATTTCGTCCTCGAAATTACCTGATTGAAATAAGTTAGGGTACTGTTGTCGCATCGTCTCTTCTGGCTCCCACGAAGCTTCTTCCGATCCATGATTACGCCATACACTTTGACTAGAGGAACTAATTTCCTCCGTAACACTTTCACATCTCGTTCTAAAATCTGAATCGGCTCCTCCTTGTAGGACAAATCTGGCCTTATCTCCACCTCTTCAACTGGCACTACACGAGATGGATCCGATCGATAACGACGTAGCATGGAAACATGGAATACGTCGTGCATCTGCTTCAACTCTGGTGGCAACTCCAACTGATATGCCACTGGTCCAATTCGCTTCAAAACCTTATAAGGTCCTATAAACCTTGGACTTAACTTCCCTTTCCAACCAAACTCATTAACTTTTTCCAAGGCAAAACCTTAAGAAACACTTGATCTCCCACATCAAATTCTATTTCCTTCCATTTGAGATCTGCATATGACTTCTGCCTATCAGACGCCTCCTTTAATCGTGCCCGAATTATCTTAACCTTCTCCTCTGATTCAGCCACAATCTCTGGACCCAAAACTCGACGTTCCCCTAATTCCGTCCAACATGTAGGAGTCCGACACTTCTGACCATACAGTGCTTTGTACGGTGCCATTCGAATACTTGCTTGATAGCTGTTATTGTAGGCAAACTCTGCTAAAGGCAAATATTCCTCCCAACTTCCTCTGAAATCCATCACACAGCCCCGTAACATATCCTCTAAGACTTGGATTACTCGTTCAGACTGGCCGTCCGACTGTGGATGAAAAGCCATAGTGAAATCCAATTTGGTGCCTAAAGCCTGATGTAGTGCTTTCTAAAATCGAGACGTGAACCTCGGATCCCTATCCGAGATGATTGATATTGGTACTCAATGCAACCTCACAATCTCCGCTACATACAACCTTGCTAACTTCTGTAGGGAGTAATCAACCCGCACTGGAATAAAATGCGCTAACTTTGTCAGTCAATCCACTATCACCCATACCGAGTCCTTCTTAGTAGGCGTAAGGGGAAGCCCACTAACAAAGTCCATGGTGATTCTCTCCCATTTCCATTAGGGAATTTGTATTGGCTGAAGCAATCCTGACGGAACTTGGTGTTCAGCCTTAACTTGCTGACACGTCAAGCATTTGCCAACAAATTCAATCACTTCCCGTTTAAGACCAGTCCACCAGAACTGTTCCCTTAGGTCTCTGTACATTTTACTACCTCCGGAATGTATAGCATAAGGGCTACTATGCGATTCCCGAAGAATTCTTTGCCTAAGGTCCTCGTCCTATAGCATACAAATCTTACCCTTGAAGCACAATACTCCCTCATCATTAATACCATAACCCTCTAACTCTCCATTCTGCACTTGTCGCAACTTAACACTTAGATCCTCATCAACCAACTGTCCCTCTTTCACTTCATTCAACCACATTGGCTTCACTTGCAGCTCTGCAAATAGACTTCCATCATCATACAAGCTCAAATGTGCGAACATCGCCCTCAGATCTGACACAACCTTCTGACTTAGGGCATCCGCCACTACATTCGCCTTGCCCGGGTCATATTCTATGGAACAATCGTAGTCCTTCAATAGTTCCACCCACCTTCGCTGTCTTAAGTTCAACTCCTTCTGAGTCAACAAGTACTTAAGACTCTTGTGGTCTGTGTAGAGCACCAACTTCTCTCCATATAGATAGTGCCTCCACACCTTAAGGGCAAAGACCACTGTTGCTAATTCCAAGTCGTGCGTCGGGTAGTTAACCTCGTGTGGCCTTAGTTGTCGAGACGCATAAGCGACTACTTTCCTATCTTGCATAAGGACACCTCCCAACCTTGTATGGGAAGCATTACAGTATACTACAAAATCCTTCCCTGCCTCTGGCTGAATCAAAACTGGAGCTTCAGTGAAAACCTTTTAAGCTTCTCGAAGCTCTCCTGTTGCTTATTGGTCCATATAAAAGGCACTTCCTTCCTTAATAACTTGGTTAAAGGCGCGGCTATCGACGAGAACCCTTCTACAAACCTTCTATAATAGCCTGCTAATCCTAAGAAACTCTAAACTTCTGCCACAGACCTAGGGGGTTTCCAATCCAAAACTGCCTCAATCTTTCGAGGATCCACCCTTATTCCTTCAGTAGATACCACATGTCCTAGAAACGTCACCTCCTTAAGCCAAAATTCACACTTGCTGAATTTGGCGTAGAGTTTCTTCTCCCTCAACACTTGCAACACAATTCGGAGGTGCTCATCATGCTCTTCCTCGACTTTGAATACACCAATATGTCATCTATGAACACAACAATGAACCAGTCCAGATAGGGCTAGAAACCCGATTCATCATGTCCATAAACGCGGCTGGGGCATTAGTCAAATTGAACGGCATTACCAAGAACTCATAATGCCCGTACCTTGTTCAAAAAGCCGTCTTATGAATATCAGCCTCCTTCACCTTAAGCTGATGATATCCAGACCTTAGATCTATCTTCGAGAATACTGTGACCCCCTTAAGCTAATCAAACAAGTCATCAATTCTTGGCAACTGGTACTTGTTCTTGATGGTCAGCTTGTTCAACTGACAATAATCTATGCACATACGCATAGTTCCGTCCTTCTTCTTCACAAACAAGACCGGTGCTCCCATGGAGACACACTGGGACGGATGAAACCACGGTCAAGCAATTCCTGAATCTGAGCCTTAAGCTCAACCAACTCCTTTGGTGCCATTTTGTATGGGGCAATGGACACGGGGCATGCACAGCGATAAGTCAATTCCAAACTTCACCTCCCTGTCCGGGGGTATTCCGGGTAATTCTTCCGGAAAGACATCCACAAACTCCCTTATAGTTCTAACTCCATTAACTCCCCCTTCGTTTGTATCCAAAGTACAAATGAAGGCCAAAAATGCCTTACACCCCTTCCGAACCATCTTATCTGCCTTCAATGCCGAAACTACGTTAGACAAATAGTTCCTCCTTTCGCCTATCATAACCATCACCTCATCCTCTGGGGTCCTTAACTCCATTCGTTTGGCTGCACAATCCAATACAGCCCGATGCTCCACTAGCCAATCCATGCCAAGTATAAGATTAAATTCGCCGAAGGGTAATTCCATTAAGTCAGTAGGGAATACTACCCCCTGAAGCTCCAAAGGCACACTCCGAAATATCTTGTTTACCACTACAGTTTGACCTAGTGGGCTTACTATAGTCATCTCCCTATTAGAGAGTTCAGAGGCTATGCCTAGTGTTTTTAACTACACTACATGCAACATAAGAATGGGTCGAGCCCACATCGATCAAAGAAAAATAAGGCTTGCCATAAATAAGGAACGTACCGGTTATGACGTTCGGTGCATCTCCGTCTTCCCTACGGTGAACCGCATACACCAAGCCCAAATTGGCTTGCCCATGTTACCACCACCTCGGCCGGTGTTCCACGTCCTCTTCTGGCACCATTTCCTCTACCATTCGAACCACGACCTCGCGGAGGTCATTGCTGTCCCTCTTCCAACTAAGTAACACCCTGAGCTTCTGGTCGATTCCCATCCTGTCTCATAGGACAGTCCTTAATCATATGGTCCTTAGACCCACATTTGAAACATCCTCCTGTCTTCTTCCAACACTCTCCTAGATGATTCTTTCCACACTGATCGTAAGTACGGTATTGGCCTCCTGTCACAGTCCGCTGACCTTGTGGCCCATCAACTCTAGGCCTCTTTTGTACATTCCCTGACGATCCAGACGACCTAAAACCCCTCTTCTGTCTATTTCAATCAGTGTTCTGCCTTATAGAATCCTTGATACCCTCGGCTACTTTAGCCTTTTCCACCAATACAGTAAACTCCCACTCCTGTTGTGGGGCTATCAATAACCTCAGGTCATCTCTTAGTCCATCTTCAAACCAGACACACCGCTCATGCTCTGTAGACACTATGCCCCGAGCATAGTGGCTCAGCCTTAAGAATTCAGCTTCGTACTCAGCTACGGACTTGTTCCCTTGAACCAGCCCTAGAAATGCCTTCCTCTGCATCGATATAATGGGTACCAACATACTTCTTACGGTATGCGCCTTAGCATACTCCCAAGTAAGTTCCTCATTGTAGCACCATCCCGCACCGTGAGCCACCATTGATATGACTCATCGTGAAGAAGCGACACCAACCCTTTCAGCTTCTCCTCGTCAGTTAAGTCGAGCTCATCCATAATCTGCTCAATCGCCTCCAACCAATACTCAGCGGTAGTGGGTGCCACACCAGATATACCACGAAACACTTCAGCTCCGTTGACTCAGAGTCGCTCAGGTACCGACTTTCGAGCTCCCATGCCTCCACCTGCTCCAGCCACCCTTTCCAAAACTCGCAGCATCGCCTGTGACACTGCATCATCCCCCGTCTGATCCTGATATTCCACATCAGCGGCTGGTGGTGGTGGTGGCATTTCATTTTCAGATCCTTGACCCGATCTAACGGGTTCAGACACGGTCATTCAGCCTCTTCCATGGCCACGTATGTTACAACCACATCCCCTTGAATTCATACTTTCGCTTTGCGTTTATCTGATTAAAGAATTTTATGTATTAGCTTTGTTCCACTGATTTAACACGAATAGTTTTATGTTTAATAGTTCTAAAAAGTAGTTCTTTCGAGTCATACACATACAATCTCATATCATTCATTTAGTCACACACATGAACTTGCGTTCATTACAGAGAAATGTTGTAGTTGTCGTTGTTTGTTGTTTTTCACTACCCAGGGGTATTTTCGTAATTTTGTCCTACAAGGGTATTTTGGTAATTTTCAAATTAGGGTATTTGAAAATGTTACAAAATAGAGATTGTTAATCTTTTGCAAAATTAAAATACTTACCGAAAAAAATTTTAGAGGTGAAATGATAATTTTATACACTAGGGGTATTTTTATAATTTTTCAAGCCAGGGTCTTTTCAGATATTTTTCACAAAATATGGTTCCTGGTGACTTTTCAAAACAAGGGTTTTTTTAAAGGTTTTTAATTTGAGGGTACTTCGTTGATTTTCCTTACTGAGGGTATTTTGGTCATTTTGCAAATCAGGGGTAATTTCGTAAAATTTTCAAACCAGGGTATCTTGAATTTTCATAAGTTAGGGTTTCATGGATACTTTTGCAAAGTAGAGAAATTTTATTGAAATCAAGGGTAATATGGAAATTTTAGAACCAAGGGCATTTTAGTAATTTTTACCACTAGGGGTATTTAGGTAATTAGTAAATTAAAAATTTTTAGACAGTTTTTTTTCCAAAATAATAATTTTCACAATTTAAAAGGGTAGTTTGTTGACTTTTAAAACTAGGGTTTCCATAAAAATGTGGCTAGTCCCTTTCGGGTTTTAATTATTGAGTTTAGCCCGTGACTAAGTCCTCCTGGTTAGGATGAACCGAAGCTACGCACCAGGTAGGATTCGAGTGGAGAGGAGGTGAGTCACACGGACTGCTTAAATACCAAGCTCCCACCGAAACAAATCCTAGACAAGTGCACAATGGTTGCCACACCCTAACTCGGCGACATAACCATAGGTTTGTTTAATTAGGCACTTAAAATTTTATGTAATTGTTGGGGTAACCTAGTCCTAGGGTTCAAGTACTTATCATGCTAATCTCGTTCCATTTCTACCCTTCTACAATTCATAACATAAATCACACAAGAGATAGGGTACTTACCGGTGGACTTGGTAGGAGACTCAGTGCCATGCCGAAAACCTACTTATTTCTCAAAATTTTTCACAAAATTCTTTTGGGCTTAATTTTGAAAATGTTTTGGGCCTTAAACCCAAGGCCGAAAGTTTAAAATTGGGCTCTAATACCAAGCTGAAACACCCCAAACTCGGCCCACAAGCCCTGACTGGATCTGGTATGCTTCTGAAGAAAAACCTTTCAAATTCTATTTGGGCTTTGCCAAAAACTTATGTGATTTTGAAAACAGTTGATTTGGGTTGGGCTTAAATTTAAAAAAAAAACCGCGTTGTTTAGATGTTAATACATTCAACTCTAATATTTAAGAGAAATTTACTTTTAACTTTAATTGGATAATAATCGTATCATACTAAGTAATTTGAAAGCATGCATAAACAATTTAACACTTTGGCCTTATCACATCAAATAAAAACCCGTAGTAATTTAAAACTTAAATATAAATAAAAATAAGACAATCTTTGAGCTTTGCATGGCCTCCATTGAGCTCTTGCCGGCCGGTCCATTCTGCGTGTCACTGAAAAATAGTCCCACAAGGGTGAGTCAAGCAGACTCAATGTGTACAATCAACACTAAGTCTCAAGCAGATTCGGGCATGTCACATCATACATATTCACATAGCATTTATATAGAATGATGCAATTCCCGAGCCCAAGCCTATATAAGCATCCGCTACACATCACCCGTACCAACCATCACACCGTGGGGACTACTAAGTCAACCCTCCATCCGCTACACACCATCGAAGGCAGTCGCTGCAGTCGACGTGCTCATCGCCCTTATAATTTCATGGCATAGCCACCATATATATATCCGTGACATAAGTCACCACATTCATATATTGTGACATAAGTCACCACATTCAGATATTGTGACATAAGTCACCACATTCACATATTGGGGTATAAAACCACCAATTCACTTCCCCTTTACATATCACCCATATGCCCCATGTCATGCAAAACATGCAAAAATTATGCCTTATGCTTTATTCACATTCTTATAGTTGCACTTATGTGCCATAATAGATCGTATTATATTCCTAGTAGGAGTAGCAAAAACGTACCTGAGTACTTTGTACCATCGCATGGTAACTTAGCCACATTCACATTATTATAACATATATATTAAATATTGCCTTACATCTATTAAGAGATGGTGTGGAGTACACACCTGATTTACTTAGCAAATTCACTCCAAATCTCAAAAATCCAATCTACTACTTTAGATCTTTACTGCCTATATTTGGCCAACCCCAATCTTATTAGTAAAAAGCCATTCAGCTATAAAACCAAATCCTAATAGGATTATTGTAATCAAATTCTTACCTTGGTGCTGATTTCACTACTAATCAAATCCGAAAAACTTTGTGTTATTCCTTCCTTCAATGGGCCAATGCTAGATCATTCAACTTGGTTAGTTTTCGGCTTTTAAGTAAATAAGAACTAGATCTTAAATCACTAATAGACCTTGGCCGAATGTACCTATGTGCTTACCTTGTGATTTGAAATCCCGAAAACTTGTCACTTGTCTTGAGGAGATGTCGAAATACCTATAGGCATTGGTTTGATTTAATTCTAACTTTAAGTCACATAAAAGTGGCCTATGGCCGAATACATGCCTTACCTTAAATCTTACAAATCCCAAAACTTTGTTGTGCTTCTCTTTGTAGTCAACAACTACTAAATCCCGGAAGACCCTTCAAAGTTTCGGCCAAAGACATTGATGGCATTAGAATCTTAATTTCAGCTTAAAGAAAAGAAATAAGATGATGACTATAGATCCTTACCCCTTTATATTAAAATTGACAGCACCTTTACTTCAATCCCCAGAGCTATTCGGCTATGGCCTAAATGCTGACCACTCAATTTTGGCTTTTGATGAACACTATAGGATTTCGACTTTAACAAGGGAAAGCAAAGAGAGAGTATGGGCTTAGGAAGATTCGGCTATGGTGGGGTTTTGAGAGGAGGGTATTCGGCCTTTGATGAAAAAGAAGAAGAAAAAGGTGAAGAATTCGGCTAGGCTTTGCTTGAGTTTTCGGCTTTGGTAAACTAAAAGAGAAGAGGGAAATTTTGCTAGAGGATTTCGGCAGATGAACAAAAGAAAAAGAAAGAATAAAGGTTGGCCTCTCCTCATTGCCGAAAATACTATACCAAGAATCCCCTATTCGCCAACACTATCAATTCCTTGTTTTCTCTCTTTATCTCTTTAATAAAATAATCCACATTTATCTCTTCTTCATCATAACAAAAATAATTTAAAATAAATCCTTATTTATCTTATGCTTAGTCAAAATTTCCAAGGGAATTTAAGCACATCTTAAACTCCTCTTAGAGACTCCCCTTGCCGTCCATCTCTTCCTCATATTGCCGTAAAAATAAAAGCTTCATTTAGCTGCCTACGTGACTCGAACCTTGGCCCATTTGCACCTGTTAATGGCGTCATTCACAGAGGCCCTAAGTGGCACCTTGCAACCACTTTACCAAGCCTGTTTGTGTGTCACAATTCCTCTACTATTTCTTTTAAGGCCTTTCTGCTTAGCTTCCTCTTTTAGATTTAGAATCTAATACTCTTTAAGGCATTTGTCTACGTGCTAAAATTCACAGAATTCACAATGCACATTCACAACACTCATAATCATGCTATTTCATATTATTAAGCAAAAATGCATAGGCCATAATTCGGGATATTACAGGACCAATCTCGTCGGTTCGGGCAAACTACCTTCTCAAGTATGCCTTCAATTTCTTTATTTTCCAGTTCAACTTGCCCATTCATCTTCGGATGGTAAGCGGTGGCAACCTTGTGCGTCCCTCCGTGTTTGTCGAGTAACCATTTCAACCACTTATTCACAAAATGGGACCCTTCATCACTGATGATGGCTCTTAGGTTCCAAACCTTGTGAACACATGCTTCAGCAAAAACTTCATCACAACCTTAGCATCATTTTTCGGATATGCCATACCCTCAACCCACTTAGACACATAGTGATGCGAACCCGGTCGTATCATGTTACGACACAACTCGACATCATTTAAAGTGGCCTAAGCTTGAGGGGCCTAAGTGCAAAATAAAGCTTAATTACAAGCTCATTCAGCTCACTAAGCGTGCATGGCAATATTATGCAAACTGATCAGCTCGATCCTAGATTTTGAGCTTGATTCAACTAGAATTCTAGCTTACTAAGTTAAATTCAGCTCAACTTAGCTCAATGAGCTCATTTCTATTTTTTATTAATGCTTGCGTTTTTTTAATTTGGTGGAATAAAATAAGTATGTTAGTTTAATTGGTTAAGTTTTCAATTAATTAAATTGTGTTTTTAATGTGTCAAAACGTAGACATCTTAATTATGTTTAAATGTGTTTTACTTTAATTCATGTTTTAAATATGTCCTAGTTAATACATGTAGTTAATTTGTCTTAGCTTATTACATAATTTTAATACATTTTAGCTCCAGCTGAATTAATGTGCAGGTTTAATATGTCTTAAGCTTGCTGCTACTTTTAATGTATGTGTTTTAATGTGTCTTAAGCTAATTAAATTGTTGAATTAATTAGGTGCAGCTACATATATGAACGGCATGAATGCAAGGTGTGCTGCTGATTGAAATGCCCAAGCAACTCTTCGTGCACATTAAGGGATAAGTGAGCTACTGGTTTCTTTTCTCCAAGCTGCCTTATCGTGTACTCCAGTAGCCCTAAACGTGTTCACACTTGCTAGAGGTTCCATTCACACTCATGACCATTCGTTCAGTTGGTTTCACACACAAAGGCTTCTCAATTTTGTTGGTTCACACTCCATGGCTATTGAAGTGCCCTAAGCTACTATTTACAGTCCAAGACTAAATAGTTCTTCAAGTCAGCTCATTCAATCACTTTGACCGAACCTAATTAAGGCCATTTAACTTATTTCAGCTCCTTATTAATTGAAAACAATTTCAGCTTAATAAAGACACTCTAGAAGTTGCCCATTGACATTCCCCATGCTCAAGGAATCTTCAAGGGACATTCTAGGAAGGTGCCAAGAAGTTTTAGCTCATTAAGTTACTGCATACTGTCTATTAGGCTACCCAAAGTGCCTATTCGGCTAGCCTAGTTTTCTAACTATAAATACTTTGCTATTTCTATTTAATTTAGACTTTATTTTGCTCATTTTTTGAATGTTTATAACATTTGTGAGTTTTTCAACTCTCTTATTTTGTTTTAGACTCAGCATGACTTATCTAGCTTGCTAGTGGTGTCATCCTATTTCTTTCTTAACTTATCACTCCTAAACCGAGTGTGGCATTCTCCAAAATATACCTTTCGTTCCTAACTTCCTAGTTAGCAGGTCAAGGTCAACCTTAAGTGAAGTATAAGTCTCGGGTCATCACTTTAATATAGTGCTGGTTTTTTCTTGTCCTTAAGATCATTTTGGATCTATCAACTTATTTATCTTGTTTCTTTAATTAGCCAGATTCCTATAATCCTCATTCATTTAACCATTTTTTCCATCATCAGTCCACTTAACCAAACCATCCTCAACACATTCATAACCTTTGAACCATGTAGCCAACCTTTATTTAAAGTCTTACTTAGTCGAATTCAACCATTACTTTGTTCAAGAATGATACTTCTCCATTTTAATGATCGGGCAACAAATGACTCGAATCATCACCGAGGCGAGATCGTATCACATAGTCTACTGCTACCAATATGTTCTTGTGACCAAAAGACGAAAGGAAAGGACCAAGAAAGTCAATACCCCAAACAACGAATAATTCTACCTCAATGATGTTTGCTCAAGGCATCTCATTTCTGTTGGTGACATTTCCAACCCTTTGACATCGATCACAACTCTTTACGTAAGCATATGCGTCTTTAAATAGTGTTGGCCAAAAGAATCCGGGTTGCAATACCTTGGCCACACTACGTGTGCCTCCAAAGTGTCCCTCACTCGGAGCTGAGTGGCAATGGTATAGAATCTTATGTACTTCATCTTTTGCCATGCATCTCCTAATCACTTGATCTGCACACTTTTTAAACAAATATGGCTCTTCCCAGAAATACTACTTCACATCGTAAAAAAAACTTATTCTTTTAATGATACATCTTATCAATCAGCATCAAACCACAAGCTAAATAGTTAGCAATATCAGCAAACCAAGGGGTATTATAGACATGATTTATGTAACAGCCCGATTTAGGGCCTAGTCAGGAATAGTGGTTGTGAGACCACAAATTCAAAGTAAAAATATATGTTTTATGATTTTTATGAGACTTATGATTTGATTGCATGATTATGTGAAAATTTCATAAGGAAATTTTAATTATTAGTGATCAATTTATCCATTAGGACTAAATTGAAAAGATTAGAAAATATAAGATTCTAGAAGATTTAAGTATGAAATATAATTATAAAAATTACTAGAGGTCCTTATTTAGCAATTAGACCATTAAATCTCAAGGAAGAGCCTTAAGGGCATTTTTTTCATTTGGTTAATTAATGAATTAAAAAGGGAAAAAGAAGTCAAGTCTATGTTCATCTTCTTCTCCCATGGCTGAAAATCACTAAGGAGCCATAGCTAGGGTTTCTTCAACTTCCAAGCTTGATAGTAAGTGCACCCTAGCCCCGTTTTTAATGTTCTTCGTATTTTTGAGATTCTCGTAGTTTGATTTAGCTATTTCTAGCTATATTTTGAGCTAGGGTTTATGTTCAAAAATTTACCCATGATGACATGCATGTATTTTGATGTTTTATGGAAGAATATGAAAGTTTGATGTAGAATAAACATCTTTTTCTAAGTGATTTTCATGAAAAATACATAAAAGGACCAATTTGTAAAAGTTATAAAAATGGTCATACATGGGTGAAATAGTGGAAATTAGAGGCTGTTATAGTTAAGAAAATGATTCGGCTATGCTTGAAATACAAGAAAGTTGAATGAAAATCATTTTACGAGCTTAGGGGCAAAAGTGTAATTATGTGAAAGTTTAGGGGCAAAATTATAATTTTTCCAAAGTGTGATTCATGAGTCAATTTAGTCAATATGAGTATTAAACAAGTGAAAATTGTTATTATAGATCAAGAAACACAAAGCCCGAGTCAAAACTGAGGCAAGAATAAAGTGTTGGACTAAATCGAACATCTACACGCATTTTGAGTACCGAGGTAAGTTTGTCTAGAATTAAGGTTACATATGTTATCGTATTTAAATTTCTTTTTATTATGAGAAATGCATATTATTATTTCCATGAAATTGATTAATGATACCTCGATGAGAAAGTGAAGAGAATATGTTAAGTTGAAGTACCGGTTGAGGATTCGGAATAACGAGGATACCTATGTCACGACATGAGATAAGGACAGTCCTATATAAAACCATGTCTAGGACATGGCATCGGCACCAAATGTAGGTCCTGTATAAGACCATGTTTGGGACATGGCATCGGCATCGAATAAGGAAGGTCCCTTGTAAGACCATGTTTGGGACATGGCTTCGGCACCAAAGGAATATCTCGTGTAAGACCATGTCTGGGACATGGCATCGACATCTATGTACGATCTCATATAAGACCATGTCTGGGACATGCATTGACATCGAGCTAAGAGATCCGGTGTAAGACCATATCTGGGATATGGCATCGACATCAAGAGGTGATCCTATGTAAGACCATATCTGGGATATAGCGTTGGCATCGTGATACATGTATGATGAGATTGAGTATCCTCTGATATTCTGAGTAGTTCAACGGGCAAAAGAGCTAAGTATGTAAAGATGACAATGAGATAAGTTATACAAGGATAATAAAGAGATACATTTAAGTTAAGGATGATAATGATTTAAGTTTATGTTCAAGATAACGTAAGTGCTAAATTATGTGCTGAAGTGATACAAGTACCATGAGCAAAATAAGAGTTATGAAATTCGTAATGTGATATATGATGGGTAAGAATAAGTATGAGTAAGTATGTCAAAGTACTTGAGAACTTGTGTTGCTATTGTTCCACGATGAATGGATTTTACTATAAGTATTTACATGGCTATATTAATTCATGCAAACTTACTAAGCTATATGCTTACTGTAACATCCGGATTAGGGCCTATGCACTATGACTAAAATTTTATGAAATAGTATGCCATATGTGTTGTGAATGTGTTGTGTGCATTTTAGAACCTTGGAAATGCTTTAGAAAATATTAAGTCTTAAGAGGAAATATAAGGAAATGTAAGGAAATGAAAGGAAATGTAAGGAAATGTAAGGAAATGTAAGGAAACTTGAAATGATTTAGAAATGTTAAGGAAAAAAGGAAAGATTAACATTTTGGAAAGTTTCAAAATAGGAAAGTGAACATTTTGGAAACCTAAGTAAAATAGGAAAGTGAACATTTTGGAAACCTAAGTTAAAAGAGGAAAGTGAACATTTTGGAAACCTAGGAAATGTCAAGTTTAAAGAGCCAAACGAAATTTTTTGGAAACTTAGAAATGACTTAGAAATGTCGAGTTTTAAAGTTTAAAAGAGGAAATTAAGGCAAGGTGGCCTTAAGAGAAAAAGTATGTGAAATTTGACACACAATTGGGCTTGGAAAAGTGGCTTGGAGATGCCACTTAGGCCCTCTAGAAATGGCGCCACATGCAAGTGTATCTGGGCTAGGGATCGAGTCACTTAGAAAGCAAATAAAAGAAGTTTTATTTTGCTATAAAGAGCAGAGAGGTGGACTGCATGTGGGCTCTTAAAAGAGGAGTTTTATTTCCTTTAGAATTTTGGCTAATTAGGAGATAATGTTGGATTAATTCTTTTGATAAAGTGATAATTATCACATAGGAAGAGTGGTGGCCAAGTAGGGGACTCTAGCCTAGTAATTTTGGGTATAAAAGGGAAAGAAGGCCATTCATTCATTCATTCACTCTTCCTTTGCTGAATTTCTTAAGTAGATTCTCCTCTCTCTACCGAAATTCCTACAGTTTTATTCTTCCTTCTCTTTTCTTTTTAATCCCTCCAAAAGCCGAAAGTTGTGAGAGCATCATTTAGCCATAGCCGAATCTCTGAAGGTTGAAGTGAAGGTGCAATCGATTCCTTCAAATAAGGGTAAGATCCTAGTTTCCATTCTTTTATATTTTAGACTTATCAAAATTTAGGGACTAATTTCGATTATTAATCTTGGCCGAATCATGGAAGGAGAAGTTCTTTTCCCGAAGGTACACCATAGGCCGCATGTTCCCTAGTTATTCGGTGAATTTTGGGATTTAAGATCCTTAAGGTAAGTGACTATGAATATTCAGCCAAGACCCTATTTTTGTAGTAGATCTATTATTATGTGTTTTAAGCTGAAAACTAACCGATTCAAGGGATCTATTGAGTAGCCGATTTCAAAGGGAAGAATACAAGTTTTGGGATTTGATTTTTATTCAATTGGCATTAAGGTAAGTACACAAATCCTACTAGGATTTGGTTTTATGGCGAATAGGAGTTTGCTAAATATTACCATGTTGGTAGAATGTAGGCATTAAAATCTAAGGTAGTAGATCGATTTTGGGATTTCAAGTGAAATCGTTAAGTTTAATCAGTGTGTACCCCACACTAATCTTAATAGATTTATGGCTTTAACTTGATATATGTGTTAATATGAAAGTGTAAGAATGTGGCTAAAGTACCATGTTATGGTACAAAGTACTCAGTGCACGTTTTCCTACTCCTACTAGGATTACGAAATATGTTATACTTAACATGTGAAAAGTGACATGAATGTGAATTTAAGTATGGTATGCATGATATGAATAATATGGGGCATTCGGGTTATATGAAAAAGGGGAAGTGAATGTGGTGACTTCGGTCTCACTATCTGAATGTGGTGACTTGGTCACATTATCTCGAATGTGGTAACTTGGTTACATTATCTGAATGTGGTGTCTTATGACACAATTATCTGAGTGGCTATGCCACGAATTTTATATGGGCGATGAGCACGCCATTCGCAATGACGCCTTCGATGGTGTGTAGTGGATAGAGGTTGACTTAGTAGTCCCCACTGTGCGGGATGGTACGGTGGAGTGTAGCGAGATGGCATATAGGTTTGGGTTCGTGGATTGCATCATTATCTTGAATTATTATATGAACATGATTTGTTTGGTATGCCTAATTCTATTAAATTTTGGTGTTGGTTACACATTGAGTCTGTTGACTCACCCGTTAGGGAACATGTTTGGTGATGAACAAGTGATGGACCGGGATGGCGTAACTTGTGGTGGCCATGCTCAGTTGAAAGTTTTATTCAATTTGGACTTTTTATTTTATTTAAGTACTCTACAAGTTTATTTTGGTTTTAATTTTGGGAAATTATTTGATGTAATAAGGTCGTAGTAGCGTTTACTTTACTTTTATTCATTGAGCATACAATCTTTATATTTATTAAAAGATTAAGTAAAATTAATTTAGTTTAAAGCCCAAAAGTTTTGTCACCTAAATCAAAAGGATTTTTAATAACGAAATAAACCTATTTTCAACTCAAGCCCAACCCAAAACAAACTTTCCTTCAAAACGCTCAAGTTTTTCCTAAATACGAAAGAATTTGAAATGGTTTTCATCGGGGAACATACCAGATCCGGTCCAGGCTCGTGGGTCGGGTGTGGGTTGTTTCATTTTGGATCAGAGCCCAGTTTTAAACTCTCGGCCTGTGGCCTAAGGCCCAAAACATTTTCAAAACGAGCCCAAATGAGTTTTATGGAAGTATTTCTGAAAATAGGCAGGTTTTTCTGGCATGGCACCTAAGTCTCCAAGACCATGATCCACCGTGTAAGTACCCCTAACCATCTGTGTGATTATGTGATTTATAGAAGGGTAGAAAAGGAATGGAACGTAAAATAGAATGATAGGTACTTGAACCCTAGGACTAGTCTACCCCAACTACTGCATAAGACTTAAAGGCCTAACTAAACAAACCTATGGCTAAGTCAATCGAGTTAGGGTGTGGCAACCATGGTACGCATGTCTAGGATTAGATCCGGAAGAGCCTGGTATTTAAGCAGTCCTAGCGACTCACCTCCTCTTCGCAGGAATCCTACCTGGTGCGTAGCTTCGGTTCACCCTAACCCAGAAGACTTAGTAGGTGTGGCAACCCCTGTACGCATGCCTAGGAATGGTTTCAGTGGGAGCTTGGTACTTAAGCAGTCCATGTGACTCACCTCCTCTCCACTCGAATCCTGCCTAGTGCGTAGCTTTGGTTCACCCTGACCAAGAAGGCTCGGTCATAGGCTAAACCCAATAACTAAAACCCGAAAGGGAACTAGCCATGTTTTCTTTTAGGAACCCTAATTTTAAAAACCTCTTAAAATCATTTTTCTTCAATTTGAGAAAACTACTTTTTCTACACAATTTTCTGAAAAAAAATTTAATTTATAAAATTACAAAAATGCCCTTGATTTATAAAAATGTCTAAAATACCCACAGTTTTAATCAACATTATCATTATTTTATAACAAGTCCAAAAACCCTTATTTGCAAATTATCAAAAATACCTTGATTTTGGAAAATTACAAAATTTCCCCTAACTTACCAAAATCTCCAAAATGACCCTGATTTCTAAAATTTTCTACAACTTCAATGTTTTGGAAAACAAATCTCTCAAAAAGAACCCTCAAAGTTTTGCAAATTTTGAAATATCCCTGAACTATTAAACTTTACAAAATTACCCTGGTTTATTACCAAAATATCCCCAGAATTTAAAATTATCGAAATACCCCTGGAATTTCCAAATTTATCGAAGAGCCCCGGGACTTTAAAATTACCAAAATACTTTTTGACAAAAACACCAGGGAACCTTGTTTCGATAAATTGCAAAAAATACCCCTGTAGGACAAATTACGCAAATACCCCTAGGTAGTGGAAAAAAACAATAGCAATGAAAACTACAACATTTCTCTAAATGAACGGAAGTTCATAATTGATTGATGGATGTATGAATGTAAAGACTGTGTGCATGTATGAATACGAAAGAACCACTCCTAAAATTCTTTTCATAAAACTTCTTCGCGGTTAATCAGTGGAATATAGGCTAATTTATAAAAATTTCTTAAATCAGATTAAAGCGCATCGTTAGATATGAGTTCTAGAGGATGCGGTCGTCAAGGACGTGGTAGAGGAAGAATAACTGTGTCAGAACCCATTAGATCGGGTCAAGGGTCTAATAATGAGTTACCACCACCACCACCACCCCCGTTGTCGGTGCGAGCAGCAAGCTCAGACAGGGGATGATGTTGTGTCGCAGGCTATGCTGCGAGTTTTGGAAATGGTGGCAGGTGCGGGTGGAAATACGGGAGCTCAAAAATTTGTACCCAGCGACTCTGAGCTAACGGAGTTGAGGTGTTCCGTGGAGTATTCGGTGTGGCACCCAGTACAGCTGAATACTAGTTGGAGGCAACTGAGCGCGTTATGGAAGAGCTCGATCTGACCCCGGAGGAGAAGTTGAAGGGAATGGTGGCACTATTACGCGATGAAGCGTATCAATGGTGGTTAACAGTGAGGGATGGTGCCACTGCTGAGGATCGGACATGGGAGTATGCTAAGGAGGCATATCAGAAAAAGTATGTCGACACACGATATATTGATGAGTAGAGGAAAGCTTTTCTAGGACTAGTTCAAGGGAACAAGTCGGTAGCAGCGTATGAAGCTGAATTTCTGAGGTTAAGCCGTTATGCTCGAGGAGTAGTGGCTATGGAGCATGAACGGTGTGTGCGGTTCGAACACGGTTTAAGGGATGACCTAAGGTTACTAATAGCTCCACATCAGGAGCGGGAGTTTTTCGCGTTAGTAGAAAAGGCTAAGGTAGCCGAGGGAATCAAGGATTGATTAAGGTAACTCGATAGGAATAGACCCAAGAGGGTTATGGATCATCAAAAATGTGCGAAAAGGCCCGAATCGATGGGCCGAGGGATCAACAACTGCAGGATGGCGATGTCGTCCTTGTGACCATTGTGGAAAGAAGCATTTAGGGAGGCTTTGGAAAAGACGGGAGGATGTTTTAAGTGTGGGTCCAAGGACCATATGCTTAAAGATTGTCCTAAGAAACCAGATGAAAGTCGATCGCACTCGAATGTTAATCAGTGGTAGAGGTGGATGCAATGACCTCGGTGGTCGTGGTCCGAACCATGGAGGAAATGGTTCCGGCCGTGGTCGTGGAGCACCAAGCGAAGGTGCTGAAGGTTTAGATGCGAGGCAACCAAGGTTAGTTTATGCAGTCGGCCATCGCGAGGAGAGTGATGTGCCAGATGTGACAACGGGTAAGTTCTTATTTTTGGAATACCCTTCGTTGCCTTACTTGTTATAGAGTTAGTTCGTTCTCGTAATGCTAGTGAAGTGTATGAAACCTTGGATGTGAATTTTTGTAGGAAATGTGTTAGTTTTAAGATCAGAGTGCGCAGCAATAATGAGTTAGGATGTACGATTTTTCATTAGTAAGTAATTTCGAGGACGAAATTATTTTAAGGGGGTAGAACTGTAACATCCCAGAATAGGGCCTATGCACTATGACTAAAATTTTATGAAATAGTATGCCTTATGTGTTGTGAATGTGTTGTGTGCATTTTAGAACCTTGGAAATGCTTTAGAAAATATTAAGTCTTAAGAGGAAATATAAGGAAATGTAAGGAAATGAAAGGAAATGATAGGAAATGTAAGGAAATGAAAGGAAATGTAAGGAAATGTAAGGAAATGTAAGGAAACTTGGAAATGATTTAGAATTGTTAAGTTTCAAAAAGAGGAAAGTTAACATTTTGGAAACCTAAGTAAAATAGGAAAGTGAACATTTTGGAAACCTAATTAAAATAGGAAAGTGAACATTTTGGAAACCTAAGTTAAAAGAGGAAAGTGAACATTTTGGAAACCTAGGAAATGTCAAGTTTAAAGAGCCAAACGAAAATTTTTGAAAACTTAGAAATGACTTAGAAATGTCGAGTTTTAAAGTTTAAAAGAGGAAACTAAGGCAAGGTGGCCTTAAGAGAAAAAGTATGTGAAATTTGACACACAATTGGGGTTGGAAAAGTGGCTTGGAGATGCCACTTAGGGCCTCTGGAAATGGCACCACATGCAAGTGTATTTGGGCCAAGGATCGAGTCACTTAGGAAGCAAATAAAAGAAGTTTTATTTTGCTACAAAGAGCAGAGAGGTAGACGGCATGTGGACTCTTAAAAGAGGAGTTTTATTTCCTTTAGAATTTCGGCTAATTAGGAGATAATTGTTGGATTAATTATTTTGATAAAGTGATAATTATCACATAGGAAGAGTGGTGGCCAAGTAGGGGACTCTAGCCTAGTAATTTTGGGTATAAAAGGGAAAGAAGGCCATTCATTCATCCATTCACTATTCCTTTGTCGAATTTCTTAAGCAGATTCTCCTCTCTCTGCCGAAATTCCTACAGTTTTATTCTTCCTTCTCTTTTCTTTCTAATCCCTCCAAAAGCCGAAAGTTATGAGAGCATCATTTAGCCATAGCCAAATCTCTGAAGGTTGAAGTGAAGGTGCAATCAATTCCTTCAAATAAGGGTAAGATCCAAGTTTAGTTTCCATTCTTTTATATTTTAGACTTATCGAAATTTAGGGACTAATTTCGATTATTAATCGTGACGAATCATGGAAGGAGAAGTTCTTTTCCGAAGGTACACCATAGGCAGCGTGTTCCCTAGTTATTCGGTGAATTTTGGGATTTAAGATCCTTAAGGTAAGTGACTATGAATATTAGGCCAAGACCCTATTTTTGTAGTAGATCTATTATTATGTGTTTTAAGTGAAAACTAACCGATTCAAGGGATCTAGTGAGTAGCCGATTTCAAAGGGGAAGAATACAAGTTTTGAGATTTGATTTTTATTCAATCGGATTAAGGTAAGTACACAAATCCTACTAGGATTTGGTTTTATGCCGAATAGGCCTTTGCTAAATATTACCATGTTGGCTTAATGTAGGCATTAAAAATCTAAGGTAGTAGATCGGATTAGGGATTTTAGGTGAAATCGTTAAGTGAATCAGGTGTGTACCCCACACTAATCTTAATAGATTTATGGCTTTAACTTGATATATGTGTTAATATGAAAGTCTAAGAATGTGGCTAAAGTACCATATTATGGTACAAAGAACTCAGGTACATTTTCCTACTCTTACTAGGATTACGAAATATGTTATACTTAACATGTGAAAAGTGACATGAATGTGAATTTAAGTATGGTATGCATGATATGAATAATATGGGGCATTCGGGTTATATGAAAAAAGGGAAGTGAATGTGGTGACTTCGGTCTCACTATCTGAATGTGGTGACTTCAGTCACATTATCTGAATGTGGTAACTTCGGTTACATTATCTGAATGTGGTGTCTTATGACACAATTATCAGTGGCTATGCCACGAATTTTATATAGGCGATGAGCACGCCGATCGCAATGAACGCCTTCGATGGTGTGTAGCGGATGGAGGGTTGACTTAGTAGTCCTCACGATTGTGCGAGGATGGTGCGGTGGAGTGTAGCGGATGGCATATATGTTTGGGTTCTGGATTGCATCATTATCTTGAATTATTATATGAACATGATTTGTTTGGTATGCCTAATTCTATTAAATTTTGGTGTTGGTTACACATTGAGTCTGTTGACTCACCCCATTGTGGGAACATGTTTCAGGTGATGAACAGTGATGGACCGGGATGGCAGAACTTGTGGTGGCCATGCTCGGCTGAAAGTTTTATTCAATTTGGACTTTTTATTTTATTTAAGTACTCTACAAGTTTATTTTGGTTTTAATTTTGGGAAATTATTTGATGTAATAAGGCCGTAGTAGCGTTTACTTTACTTTTATTCATTGAGCATACAATCTTTATATTTATTAAAAGATTAAGTAAAATTAATTTAGTCCAAAGCCCAACCGTTTTGTCACCTAAATCAAAAGGATTTTTAATAACGAAATAAACCTGTTTTCAACTCAAGCCCAACCCAAAACAAACTTTCCTTCAAAACCCTGTTTTCAACTCAAGCCCAACCCAAAACAAACTTTCCTTCAAAACGCTCAAGTTTTTCCTAAATACAAAAGAATTTGAAATGGTTTTCACCAGGGAACATACCATATCCGGTCCATGCTCGTGGGCCAGGTGTGGGATGTTTCACTTACCCCTCTCTTTTCCCTTTTCTTTGTAGTATCACCAAGCTAGCTCGGGGATCGTAGAAAGTCGAAGCTCAGATCACACTATCAATCATTCTTTTGGTATAGTGAAGTTGATTTATTTTGAGTATGGCATGTATAGGAACTTGGTCATTTTGTACTATGTCATATTTGAGATTCAAAGTGTTGGCTACTAATGTTATACACTCATTTTGTATATGGACATTGTGAATTGGACAATATTTGTAAAGTTTCATATTTTAATGATGATAAGTTTTATGAAGTGAAAGTTCATGCAAATGATAAAGTAAAATGTGAAGTGTATGAATGATGCTTAGTGGTTCTTTATAGTGTGTTATTGCCGTGTCATGTATTGCTTATGTGGGCATATGTGTGTTTAAGTTTTAGGGTGGCAATTGGCTTGGTAAATAGCCTTCTAATTGTCCACACAGTTAGACATACGGGCGTGTGTCTAGGCCATGTGCGACACACAGTCAACCCCCATGGGTGTGTTGATAGGCCGTGTGTCCCCTACATCAAATTTACGAGAATTCAATTCACCACACAGGCTAGCACACGGGTATGTGCCTAGGTCATGTGCCCTTAAGAGTTTGTTGACGTCATAAACAGAATGCTAAAGTTTTCACACAAGGGTGAGGACACGGACGTGTTTAGGCCATGTGATGGACATGGGCCAAAGACACGGGTGTGTGACCGGCCATGTGAAAACCCCTGTAGGTTTGAAATGAAAAATAAATTCCACACAAGTTAGGAACATGGGCATGTGTGACCACACGGCCTGCCCATACGGGCATGTTCCATTTTTTTAGGAAAAAAAATTCTAAGTGCGTAAAAGTTTCTGATGTATTCTTGAACCCTTCTGTATGTATGTTTAGGGCCTCGTAGGCCCATAATAAGGATGTTATGAATATGAATGAAAAGTTTTAAGTTTGAAAAGAAATTTTATAGCCCGATAATGTATGTTCAAGCAAGTTAAGTCCGGTAATGCCTCGTGTCTGGTTTAGGCATTGAACACAGGTAAGGGGTGTTACAAGTTACCTTTAGTATGTGTTCATCTGGAAATGTCTCCTGAATTGGTATAAGAGGAGAATTCCCTTCTTGCGGCTCCAATCTAGACAAGTGGTCTGCTACTTGATTTTCTACTTCCTTTCGATCTTGAATTTCTAGATCAAACTCTTGAAGTAGAAGTACCCATCAGATTAGTCTCAGCATAGTGTCTTTCTTGGAAAGTAAATACTTAATTGCTGAGTGGTCCGTATAGACAGTCACTTTGGTACCTACAAGATAAGATCAAAACTTGTCAAAGGCAAACACAATAGCAGTTAACTCTTTCTCTTTTACCATATAATTCAGTTGAGCTCCTGTCAGAGTCCGACTTGCGTAGTAGATGGGATGAAAAACTTTATTCCTTCGTTGGCCCATGACAGCTCCTATCGCGAAGTCACTTGCATCACATATCAATTCAAATGGAAATCCTAGTCTGGTGTGATGATTATGGGTGTCGAAAGTAACCGACTCTTCAAATCATGGAAAGCTCTTAAGCAGTCCTCATCAAATTTGAATGTTGTGTCCTTCTCTAATAATTTGCATAAGGGTTTAGTAATTTTGGAGAAGTCCTTAATAAATCTTTGATAGAAACCTGTAACACCCCTCACCTGTGTCCAACTCCAGGATAGGGTTCGAAGCGTTACCAGACTTAAACATTCACAATCATACAAAACCGAGTTACCAAATTTCGCCCAAAATTAAAACTTTTCAAACACATGCATATTGTGTAACACCCCAAACCCGACCTAGACGTTACGGCCGGATCTGACGCGTCACTTAGAAAGGTCTTTTAAAAATAAATTAATTGTGTGTTTGTTAAAAGGTTGAAACCTTAAGTTTAGATATTTGTTTGTAAAGACTCCGATCACTTTAACGAAATATTGATAAACCAAGTATTTGTTTTAGAAAAGTTGATCATTGAAAGGATGCATCTCTCTTGAAAATTCTGAGTTTCGTTGTTTGTTTATAAAAACCCGATTCACTTATTGTCTGTTTCTTTAAAAAAAGTTGTTATTATTTTGAAAACTGCTTTGGTTAAGAAATTCGAAGTTGAAAAATTGCGAAAACGTGATATTTTGAAAATATTTTGTTAACTCTTTTAGCAAAACTCCCGTATTAAACATTTATCGGTAAAAGTAACGAAAAAGTAGGTTTAAAAGGAAAATAAAGTCTAGAAGCCTTATTACAAAACAATAAACCTAAACTAATTAACTTTAAAAATAAGATAATAACTGAATTTACTAAGGTTTGCGAGAAATCTACGATGTATGGCCACCACTGAGTCCTCTACGGCTCTAAGTCCTCTATTGCTAGGGATTACCTACGAGATTAAAGAAAAGGGGTGAGTTACGAGAACTCAGTGTATAATCCCCTAAACTGGCATTAACTGGGCCCAAGCCCATAAGACATCAATTTGGGCCTAAGCCCTATAATCATGAAAGTGCAAGTGAAGTAGTGCAACCCAACCCAATCCAACCAACACACCCCCGACCACCAATCACACCTGTGACGATCAAGTCAACCCACCCCGCCGATCAAACCAATATCGCGACCAAGTCGCTAATCACGAATATTTATGGTCGCGCCAATTTAATCGTAATTATGTAAACATATATTTATATTGTGGCAATGCCACCAGGCTACACTGCTCTTCATTCATTAACCCGCCCCATGCAATCATGATATAATGCAACATACATATCAACATATAATAGGGTAATGTAAACATACAATTATTATTAGACAACACTGAGGGTAAAATGGTCATTCAACCCATCGAGGGTATTTTAGTAATTTTGCAACCCAGGGGTATTTTGTTAATTTCACAACCCAAGGGTATTTCGATAATTTTGCAACCCAGGGGTATTTCAATAATTTTGCAAACCACAGGTATTTCAGTAATTTTGCAACCCAGGGGTATTTTGGTAATTTACCCTCCAAGGGTATTGTAGTAATCTCGCCTTAAATGGCCTTTCCAAAGGCCTACTGTCGCCTCGAGTGACTCGGGACCCTTTTTGGGTCTTTATGGAACTATTGGGACTACAATCCATTTTAGGCCCAAACAGGCCCACATGCTCGTGTGGCCCAAAATGCATTATTTTGAAATTAGATTTGCAGAATTCACCTCCAGGCCTAGCATTTGTTACAAATCTAGCAGTTTTTCCCAAGTGGGTCGGTTAGCCCATTAGGCCCATTTAGCCCGATTCGGCCTAATTGAGCCAGTTACAGCCTTGGTATAGCGAGAGTGATCGTGTCACTCACGACGACTTTGCATCATGATTCGAATCCTGATTTACCACTACGATTGTTCGCACGCTCGAGTAGTCACCATTGCCGGCTTTTTGAAATTTCGACTTTTGGCCATTTCACAAAACATCACAAGCAACCATCAAAGAGGGTGTGAAATTACACACCTGATATAGGATACGTAACACGTTACTCTCCGAAGCACCTAAGAAAATAGTCGGTTAATAGTTACTCTCATCACTGGTAAAGCGTAACTAACGCTTGAGTCCAAAATAATCACTAACTTCACTTACTTCACTTACCACAAGGAGATTCCCTTCGATATACCAAAATATCTCGGTTCTACCCTCTTGACTGAGTTCCTAACACGATTGATGTACCAAAACAAATAGAGTTACCAAACAACCACATTCAGTCAATAGAGAAAAACTCACAATAACAAATAACACTGCTTACCCTTAGTTCTGGCAAGAACAGGTTCTTGAACAATCAAAAGTTGAACCCTTACACCCTACAGAGATGATATCAACACAACACAAGGTCGAGGTAATGAGTGTTCGGCTTATGATTTCAACAGAGAAGGAAAGCAATAAGAAATAAAGATATCATACATTCGGCCAAAGGAGAAAGAAATAATATGGTAAGAAAAGAAAAGAGAAACACAATGGCATTGAAGACTTACCTATTCGGCCGCTACCTAGAGAAGGGAATGATGGAGCAGGAAATAATCGGCACTTGACAAGAGCAAATGAAGGAGGTAGAAGATTGAAGAAGAAGAATAATGGGGATTTCGACTATGTGAAGCAAAGAACAAATGGGGAAAATGGAAAGGTTTGGCCAAGACTGTTAAGCACTACCAATGAAGAAAATGTCTGAGAAGAAGAAAAAGAAGACAAAATGAGAAGAATGAATGAATAGAATTGGAGTTTCGGTATCAAAAGATTGAAGCAAAATTTCCCAAAAATACAAAGAAAAGAAAACAACCCCCAAAGAATTTCGGTTTACCACTTCTACAAATGACCGAATATGCACACTCAAAAGACCCTTAGTCGAAACACTCCCCTCCCCCTTTGACACTCTACCACACACGACACAACTCCCTCACACATCCCACATTCGGCCAACCATCCCCACACTCCCAAATCCCTTGATTTACTCCTTGATTCACTCCCCCGTTCACTCTCCATCACCCATTCAAATTATTTGACCAAGGTCTTCCCTCTCTCCTAAGAGTTTGATCTCCATTTAGCCACCTTCCTTGCCTGAGCAAAAAAATAAGGCTCATTTTTGCAGCAGGTGGGATTCGAACACTCTCCCCCCTTCCATGCTCCCTTGTGATGCCACCCAATAGGCCACCTTGCTACTTGTGATATTAAAATATAATTAATTACACTTAAGTCCTACCTCCACTAGCTCACCTCACCAAAGTACCCAAAACCAAAATTTCACCAGGACTTGGGCCCTAACTCGAGCCTCCCCAGGACCCCCGAACACACCCGAATAACAAGCTTATCAAGTATAACACACGCAATAACACAAAAATGCCATACCCTTATTTTTAGGATGTTAATATTGTCCCTTATACAGGCCTTCGAAGCCTATAACATTCAATGGGGTGGTTCGGGACTAAACTGAGAACTTTGAAAATCATTGTGCAACTTAACCAATTTTCTTGCTTTGGAGAGCCACACGCCAGTGTGGGTTGGGCCGTGTGGTCACACACACCCGTGTAACTCTCTGTTTGTGATGTCAACAACCATTTAAGGGCACACGGCCGTGTCTCTACCCGTGTGGTCAAGACCTGGGCTAACTTCCAAGCCTTTTTGTCATCTTTACATACACACACATACATTTGACCTTGTCATCTATTTAATCACTTATACCACATAATCAGACAATAACTCATACCATGGACAAATAGGCTTACAAGCCAAAATCATTATAAGCCACACCTCATGGCTATAATCAACAAATCAATATAAGCCAATACATTTGGCTAATCACAACAACATCCATCATAGAAAAATTAAGTCCCTATACATGCCACTCACTTGAAAACATTTAACATACACATGCCAATACTCCAAGGATAATGGCTCGATAGTGTGATGCTGTCTCCGACGATCTCCAACCCTGAGCTGCCCTGACAAAACTAAAAGAAATGGAAATCATGGAATAAGCTTTACGCTTAGTAAGCTCGTATGAAAATAATAAGCAATGCGATAACATAGTATTTTCATATTCTTTCTATTTATTCAAATTCAAGTTAAGCTGTTTCCTCGAGTCACAGTCATTAAATTATTTATATCTGGAGCTACAGAACTCCAAATTAAGATTCGTTAATTTTTCATAAAACTATACTTACATATCTTATTACCATTAAATTTCCAAAATTTTTGGTTTAGTCAATAAAAACAGTTTATTCATTAAATATTCCCCTATTTTTCTATTTGATAGTTCTATCACCTCTTCACTAAAATTAAAATTCCTCATTATACAGAGTTTGGATAACCTTCCCGTTTGTCTCTCTCGAAATTAGACTCACCAAGGATTCTTATAATATAAATTACACACTATATCTATTTTTATACAATTTTTAGTGATTTTTCAAATTTGTAACAGGGGATTTTCGAAACCATTTAGACCCTGTCTCACCAAAATTTAAATATCTCATAATAGAAAATTTATTTACTCACACCATTTCTTTTATGTGAAAATAGACTCAATAAGATTTAATTTCATCTCTCATTCAGCATATAATTCAATTTCTACTATTTATGGTGATTTTTCAAAATCACGTAATCTTCTGCTGTTTCAATCTATTTTCTTGAAAATTTTACTCTCCCATGTTTTCTTTATATTACTTTCATATATGCACACATAACACCAAGCATGTTCAATACTAGCCATACAAATGAATAATCATCACCAATATTTACGAGTACTCATAATGGCACTTACACCATATCAGCCTTACCACAATTTCAATCATGTATCACATATCAAACACATTATGCACATACACACATGGTCACATGCACCCTTGTTCATAAAAACCCTTGCTCACACGTACATTTTCCACATTTCTCAATTGGTCACATTCATACATGCACTTATTCATAACATGATCACACCAATCATCATTAGTAAGTTATCTCGTTGAACCCCTTCGAAAACTGCCTGATACTCGGTGGTCTCAGCACATAGCTCCGCCTACACATAATTCGGCTTTCTTGTACACATGGTGAAGGTCCCTTATCACCCATGTGACCTTGCCATTCCATCTCGTAGCTTTCTTGTCTACATGGCATCCAACACTAGGAACCACTCATGTGACCTAGCTACTCATAACCTGTAGCTTTCTTGTACACATGGTATACACACAGTATTACACATGTGACCTAGTTACATATGAAATTATTATCCCGTAGCTTTCTTGCACACATGGTGAAAGTCCCTTATCATCCATGTGGCCTAGCTACATATCAAATTTTTCCATCTCTTAGCTTTCTTGTGCACACGGTGAAGGTCCCTTATCACTCGTGTGACCTAGCTACATATTGTCCGTATCTCTCGATTTTTTGAAGGTTCAATCGAGAATTTCACATTCCATACATTTTCATATTATAGTTATCACCCAATGATTTCCATAATATCTAGCAAAATAATTATTGAACAAGTAAAATAAATGCATTTTTTACATATAAACTTTCACATAATAACCATAGTCATAGAAAACACCTTTAAGCACAACATTTCAACTCATTTTCCATGTCACCTATGTCACCTTTTATTATAAACATATTATTAAATCAATTCACCAACATAATATACTAAACATGTAATTCAACAAAATCAATTTAATACCACAATTTAGGTTTCAAACATACATTATGACATTATTGCATTATTATTAACACACCAACTTACCTCAGATCCAAAATGGCAATTTACCAACTTTCTCGATTTTTGATTTTCCTCCCGTTCTAGGTCAAATCTCATTTTTTGGGGTCTAAAACATCACATTTCACTTATTTAATTAATGTACTACTCAAAATAGTCCCTGTAACATCCTGAATAGGGCCTATGCATTTTCAGTTTAATTGTATGAAATGACAAGTTTAAGCACTAAGAATAAATTTTTGATATTTTTGGAAACCTGGAAATGCATGAAAATGGAAACCTGAACATTTTGGAAACCTGAACATTTTGGAAACCTGAACATTTTGGGAAAATGGCAAGTTACAGAGCCGATCGAAAATTTTAGGAAACTTAGAAATAATGTCGAAATGACAAATTTTAAAGTTCAAAATAGGAAATAAGGGCAAGAGGGCCTTAAAAAAAAAGTTGGTGAGATTTGACACACAATCGGGCTTGGAAAAGTGGCCTGAAGGTGTCACTTAAGGCTTATGGAAATGGCGCCATGTGTAAGAGGAATGGGCCTAAGTTCGAGTCACTTGGGAAGCAGATAATGAAGGCTTTATTTTTGCTTCCAAGGCTAAGGGTGGACGGCACCTAATTTCTAGAAAAGGAAGAGTTTTATTTCGGTTAAAACTTGATAAATTAAGTGTTAAGTAAAGGATTTTCTCTTAATAAGATAAATGAGGAGATAAATGGTGGATTAAATACTTTTAATTTAATAAGGTGATAATTAAAAGATAATATTATCACTTGTGGGGAGTAGTGGCCAAGTCAAGGACTCTTGGTCTAGCAATTTCAGTTAAAGGAGGAGAATGTAGGCTATTCTCTCATCCTTCCTAAGCCTTGCCAAAATCTTCCTAGCTTTCTCCCCCTCTCTGTCGAATTTTCTTTAAGCAAAGTTCATCTTCTCTTCTTCTATTTTTCTTCTCTGTTTCTACTGTCAAAGCTGAATCTTTGTTGATTCTAAGCAAAGGAGCAATCAACTACAACATCAAAAAGAGTAAGATTTGTGGTCAATCAATTTCTATTCCTTTTCTTTTTACCAAAAGCAAGATACTAATCCCTATTCTTGTTCATGGCCGAATCTACAAGGATCTCTCAAGTTTTCACAAATACCAAATATAAGGATCAAGGATCTAAGGTAAGAATAATTAATTCTTGTTCTTCTAATTCGTTTAATCAAGATCTAAGGAAATAACCTCTTTTATGTCTCTTGGCCGAATATCAAAGGAAGAGTTTCGGGATTTCAGATTCAAGGAATTTAAGGTGAGGCACATTCGGCTAAGGCCAAATACTACTTATTAAAATTAGATCAGATCTAACATATGAAGTTGTAGAGATTTCGACAGGCATATTAAGGAATCCTCTTCAGATTTGGAAATTGTATGGTAAGTGACATTCGGCCAAGGTTTGTTCTTGATATTTGGAATTATTTTCCATTTATTCAAAAGTTAGAAACTAACATGAATACCTGATTTAGTGGCTAGCCGATTTAGGGAAGGAATACTATCAATTTCTGGCATTTGATTTACAATCTTTTAATTCGGCAACAAGGTAAGTAATACAAATCCTACTTGGATTTGGTTTTTAAGCCAAATAAGTTTGTTAATATATTTTAATGGTTGGCCAAATAAAGGAGTAAAAATCTAGATCGGTAGATCGTTCTTCGGGATTTCAAGGAATCTATTAAGCAAATCAGGTGTGTACGCACACTAACTTTCGATATTTCATATGGCAATTATTTTTATTATATGATTATACGTAAGTATATGAATATGGCTAAGTACCCTAAAGTGGTACAAAAGTACTCAGGTACGTTTCCTACTTCTGATAGGATTATGAAATATGTTATTTTATAACATGTGAATATATGTATATGAATATGAAATTAAGTATGTTATGCATGATATATATATTTTTGGGGCATTCGGGATTTATGTGAAAGGGGAAGAAGGTGTTGACTTCGGTCTCACCAATGTTATATGGTGACTACGGTCACAACATTTTGAATATGGTAACTCCGGTTACATTATCTGAATTTGGTAACTACGGTTACACTATTTGAATATGGTGTCTAATGACACAAATTATATGGGCGATGAGCACGTCGATCGCAAAGAATCGCCTTCGATGGTGTGTAGCGGATGGAGGGTTGACTTAGTAGTCCCACGGTGACCGGTGTAATGCGGTGGTGTGTAGCGGATGGAAAAATAGGCTTGGGTTTGGGTTGCATCATAATTCATTTTATATGAATATGAATTTGATTTATGAACATGTATGCCTCGATTTGTTGAATGTTAGTCTTGTGTGCACATTGAGTCATTGACTCACCCGTTGTGGGAAATATTTTCAGTGATGAATGTGGATCGACCGGGACGGAGACCTCGAGGTGGCCATGTTCCATTTGAAGATTTTATTCGATTTGGACTTTGTTATTTGTTTTGGGTTTTACTTGATGTAATAAGACCATAAGGCCCAGTGGATTTTTCTTATTCTGCTTTACTTTAAATTGTTATGCTACGAACTATTATGACTAAAAGTTAAATGTTTTTTTCTTTAAAACCCTAAAACTTATTTTGTCACCTTAATAAAAATTAGATTTACAAGATTAATTAAATGGGTTTCCAATCTAAGCCCAACCCACAACAACAATTTCTAAAAATTTTTACGAATTTTCTTTAAGTAACGAAATTCTTTGAAACTGATTTACTTTAGGAACATACCAGATCCGGTTCAGGCTCGTGGGCCGGGTGTGGGGTGTTTCAATTTGGTATCAGAGCCCAGTTTTAAACTCTCGACCTGTGGGCTAAGGCCCAAAACGTTTTCAAAGCGAGCCAAATGATCATCTTTGAAAAATAAGTAGGTTTTCTGGCATGGCCCCTAAGTCTCCAACCATGATTCCACCAGGTAAGTACCCCTAACTCTATGTGTGACTCCGTGATTTATGAACTGTATAAGGGTAGAAAAGGCATGGAACGTAGAATAGAATGGTAGGAACTTGAACCCTAGGATTAGACTACTCAAACACAAAACCACATAAGACTTAATGCACTGAACAAACCTATGGCTAAGTCACTGAGCTAGGGTGTGGTAACCCTTGTACGCATGTCTAGGATTGGATCCGGAAGAGCCTGGTATTTAAGCAGTCCTAGTGACTCACCTCCTCTTCGCAGGAATCCTACCTGGTGCGTAGCTCCGGTTCACCCTAACCCAGAGGGCTCAGTGGTGTGGCAACCTCTGTGCGCATGTCTAGGAATGGTGTAACAGCCCAAACCCGGCCCAAACGTTAGGACCGAATATGGGTCGTTACGAAGAAGAACTTTTTGAAACCCATTTTCTAAATCCACTTAAGTTTTGTTGAAAACTGCTCATTTTAAGTTATCTTGCTGAAATTATACTTAGTCCAATTTGAAAATTTAATTAAGTCAAGTTGTTACACAAGTTTTCAGATGTGCCCGATGGCACGATAAAACATTTTTCGTGTTAATTTAGAAAAACGTGTAATTCAAATTTTAATTAAAATAAATTATCCAACATATAAGAAAATAACTAAAGTAAAGTATGATGAGGCCTTATTACATCCAAAATAAAACAACCCAATAACAAAATTTAAAATAACTAAAATTAAAGTTCGTTTAATTTTAAATCCACCGCATGGCCTCCTCAAGTCCCTCCGGCTCCATGTCCGCGATCTAAGCATCACCTGAAAAAAATAATGGAGAAGGTGAGTCACCAAGACTCAGTATGTAACCCTTCCCTCGTTTTAAAATATTTTTCATACACAACATATAACATTTAATATGCAAAATAATGTGTACCCAACCTAGCCAACCATACGCCATCGACTACCCTGTTGTGGTACCAAACCACCGGTGGTGCCAAACCTTGGTGACATATAGTCACAATGTGTTACTAAAACACCGTGTCCGTAGACACAAATCATTTGATGGGGCCAACCCATCGTGTGATACCAAATCACCGCGACGATCCCATATCTCAAGTGGGGCCAACCCACGGTGGTGTTAACCACAGGATAAGTCGCTATTGAGGTACTAAACCTCCGAGGTACCAAACCTCCGTGACATATAGTCACGGTGTGTTACCAAAACACCGGTGCCCATCGGCACAATAATATCGCCCTCCACTCACTAATCCCACATCAATCACATACTTGAATCTCATATAATAATGCATCATGCTTACCAAAAGCATCAAATAACAAGTACACATTTTCGTGGACTTACCCGGATTGCCAACTATACCGATATGGTATATTATCAATGCTACATAGAAATTAAGTTAGCATTCACAACAAACAACATATTAACAAATTATATGTGTGTATGTACACACCGTCACCACGATTAATCTAAATCCCGAATGAAGGAGTCGACCACCTTAGATCTCTTTGTTCCTATATTCTACCATAATAGAGTTAGTGATATGGGCCATTCGGCCAAACCAATTAATTTGAGAGGATTCCTTGTGAACCCGAACCTTACCTTTATCCTTTCGGTTCCTAATCACAAAGACTCAATTCCCAATTTCGCTCGCCAACCACCATCGATTAGTAATAATACCAATAGCTTCTTGCTTTTAATCATTAACCGACTTACTAGAATAGCACTCTATTTACCATAAATCCTTACCACCTACTTACCAATCGATTGACTAAGGAATGGAAGATCCGCCTTTTCGCTTTGTGATCCGGAGTTTCCTAGAAAGAAATCGGTTTCATAAGGGTGTTAATACACTATTGAAATCGGCACTTACCCCCTTATGGATGTCGATAGAGACACGTAAGAGAAGGAAAAAGAAAAAATAGTATTGGCTATTACCTCTTACCTCCGCTTCAATATTCGCCAAGTCTATAGAGTAGAGGAAGGAATTTGAATGTGGGGTTTCGCAAAAAGAAGTAGAGAGGGCTTTTCAGGTTGAAAAGGGAGTGAAAAGTTTGGAGAGACGGAGTATGGAAGTAGAAAGGAAATTGGCTATTGCCAAAGGAGTAGAATGAAAGATAAAAGAATGTGTGAAGAGAATTTCAAGACTTAGCAAAAATGACAAAAGCAAACAAGGTGACAAGGTTGAACCTTTTATAGGCATTCTAAGCATCCCCCTAGTGGCCTTGCCGTCCACCTCCCATGAGGTGTTTAAATTTCGACAAACACTTACAACCTCTCGGCCACTCATTGGATTTAATTCAAATCATTTGAAAACAAAATCCAATAATAATTCATAATATCCTTGACTATCACTAATTATCCTTAGATAAAAATCTATTAATTCCCAAATAATCAAATAATCTCTTAATAATCCAAATAATTTCCTTATTATCACCTATTATCTTGTTTATCTAAATAAACTAATATCATCCTTATTATCCTTAGAATTAAACAATTAAAAAACCAATTTAAAAAAATGCTCATATTATCCTTTATTAATGAAATAAAATTTGAGCATTTTCTCTCTTGTTGCCGTCAAACAAGGTGCCAAAAGGAGAATTTCATGACTCGAACCAAGGCTCTCCTCACCCCTTGTGGCGTCAAGTGTAGCTCCCAAGTGGCCCTTCCTTTGCCACTTATTCCAAGCTTATTTTATGTCAAAAGCTCCCTTATTTATTCTTATAACACCCTCTTGCTAAGGCTCCCTACCTTAAAAGTTAAAAACTAAAATTTCCTACCAAATCGAGCCAACACAAAGCCTTAAATTGATCATTATTATTCCATAAATAATGACACAGCAGTTTATACATAAGGAAAATAATTAAATCCAAATAGCCCCATTTTGGGATGTTACAGTTCTACCCCCCTTAAAATAAATTTCGTCCCGAAATTACATAACTAAAACAGATGAGGGTATTGCCGTCAGATCACATCCTCGAGTTCCCACGTAGCTTCTTCCACACCATGGTTCCGCCACAAAGACTTTCACTAAGGGCATCGACTTCCCACGTAGAACCTTTATATCTCTATCCAAGATTTGAACGGTTCCTCCTCAAAAGATAAGTCTGCGTTAACCTTGATTTCATCACGGGCACCACATGTGATGGATCCGACCGACACCGCCTCAAAGATTGATACGTGAAAGACGTCATGTATCTCGACTTAACTCGCGGCAGTTCAAGTCGATAAGCTACCGATCCTACTCGCTTCAAGATCAGATATGGGCTAATGAATCTTGGGCTCGGCTTCCCTTTCGTCAAATCTTAGCACCTTTTTCCAAGCGACACCTTTAGAAAGACCTTGTCTCCACAAAGATACTCCATTTCTTGCATTTGAGATCAGCGTAAGACTTCGCTTATCTCGATGCTTCCTTGAGACGAGACCGAATCACTTTGACTTTGTCTTCGATCTCGCTACCATTTCTGGGCCCAACACTTGTCGTTCACCCAACTCGTCCAACACGCTTGAGTTTGGCATTTCCAATCCATACAAGGTTTCAGTATGGTGCCATCTCGAATACTTGCTCGGTAGCTATTGTTGTAGGCGAACTCACTAGAGGTAAGAATTCCTCCCAACTACCTCGAATTCCAAGACACAACCCTCAAAGATATCTTCTAAGATCTCAGATGACCTTTCTCGATCGCTCGTTCATTCGAGGATGGAAAGTCTTTGAAATCCAACCGCTGCACTCCAACGCTTGATGTAACGCTTTCCAAAACTTCAAGTGAACCTTGGGTCCCTATCCGAGATAATCGACACGGTACACCATGCAATCTGACTATCTCGGCCACATACAACTTTGCTAGCTTCTGGAGTGAGTAGTCCATTCTTACCGGTATGAAGTGAGCTGATTTAGTCAGACGGTCTACGATTACCCAAACTGCATCTTTCTTGCTGGGCGTAAGGGGTAGACCACTGACGAAATCCATAGTGATCCTATCCCATTTCCATTGAGGAATCTTTACTGGTTGAAGTAGCCCGATGGTAATCGGTGTTCACCTTAACTCGCCGACACGCCAAACACTTCCCTATTTAATTCCGTTATCTCACGCTCAATCCGCCACCGTAATCAAGCTTCAGAGATCTCCATACATCTTGCTTCCTCCCGGATGCATAGCGTATGGGCTGCTATGAGCATCCTGGAGAATTTTCCGCCTCAACTCCATATCTTTTGGCATACAAGGCCGTCCTTGAAAACATAGCACACCATCACCAGTCACACTATACCCTTCTAAACCACCATCCTGCACTTGCATTCTCTTAGCATTTAACCCTTCATCCACCAATTGTTTATCCTTGATCTCCTCGATCCACGTTGGCTTAACTTGAAGCTCTGCCAAAAGGCTTCCATCGTCATATAGGCTCAACTGAGCAAACATTGCCCTCAAGTCCGCCACAACCTTCCGGCCAACGACACCACCACGTTAGCCTTACCCGGATGATACTCGATGGAGCATCGTAGTCCTTAACAAACCAATCCATCCACATTGCCTCTCGATTCAGATCTTTCCGAGTCAAGATACCTCAAACTTTTGTGATCCGTGTAAATTACCGACTTCTCCCCATAAAGGTAATGTCTCCATATTTTCAAGGTGAAGACGATCGGCTAACTCCTGTGTCGTGAGTTGGATAGTTAACCTCATGCGGTCTCGGTGACGGACGATAGGCTACTACCTTCCCTCTCAGATCAATACACACCCCAAACCGGTGTGAGATGCATCACAATAGATCGTGAATAATTTCCCCGCCTCGGGTTGTACTAAAATCGAGCTTCGTCAGAATTTTCCTCAGCTTATCAAAACTTTCTTGTTGCTTCTCCAACCATACAAATGGAACACCTTTCCTTAGCAACTTAGTCAACGGGCCGCGATCGAGAGAACCCTTCCACAAATCTCCGATAATACCCGCTAAACCCGTAAAACTTCAGATCTCGCCACCGACTTAGGCGGTTTCCACTCCAATACCGCTTCAATCTTGCGGGATCCACTCTAATCCTTCCGCCGACACTACGTGACCTAAGAAAGCCACCTCCTCACCGTAATTCGCACTTCATGAATTTGGCATATAATTGCTTTTCCTTAACACTTGTAGAACTATCCGTAAATGCTTGTCATGCTCCTCCTCCGTCTTAGAGTAGACCAATATGTCGTCTATGAACACCACGACGAATTGGTCTAGGTACTGCTGAAATACCCTATTCATTAAGTCCATAAACGCCGCCGGTGCATTGGTCAACCCGAATGGCATCACTAGGAACTCGTAATGCCCATACCGAGTTCGAAATGCCGTCTTGTGAACATCGGCCCCCTTCACCTTAAGTTGATGGTAACCCGACCTAAGGTCTATCTTCGAAAACACCGACGCCTTCTTCAATCGGTCAAACAAGTCATCGATCCGTGGCAACGGTACTTGTTTTTGATCGTTAACTTGTTTAAGCGACGGTAATCGATGCACATTCGCATAGAACCGTCCTTCTTCTTGACAAACAACACAAAGCGCCCCACGGAGATATGCTAGGTCGAATAAACCCTTTATCCAAGAGCTCTCGAATTTGAGCCTTCTCCACCAATTCCTTTGGTGCCATTCGGTAAGGTGCTATAGACACGGTGCCGCTCGGGTAGCAAGTCTATACCGAATTCGACTTCCGATCCGAGGTAGACCGGAAGTTCTTCCGGGAACACATCAACAAATTCCTCAACCGCTCGGACCTTTCCAACATCGACTCCTTAACTTCCAAAGCATGATTTGAACCAAGAACGCCTTACAACCCTTCTTGACCATCTTCTCAACCTTCAAGGCAGACACCACGTTGGATAGGTAATTCCTTCTATCACCTATCATAACCACTTCACCATTCTCACCGTCTTAAGAACCATGCGCTTAGCAGCAGAATCCAAATTCGCCGATACTTAGCCACCAATCCATTCCAAGGATCAAATCGAACTCCCGAATGGTAGTTCTATCGATCGCCCAAATCGACCCCTTGGAGTTCTAGGGTACGCCTCTATAAAGTTTGTCTACGACTACAGAGTGACCTAACGGACAAACTACACCATCTCCTAGCGCTAGCCTCGAGTCTAGATTCAAAGTCTCTACCACACTACTTGCTACGTATGAGTGTGTAGACCTCACATCAATTAATGCATAATAAGGTAGACCAAAATCGAAACGCGTGCGGTTATGACATCCCAAGCGTCACCCTCCTCATGACGCCTTGTCAGATAGACTAAGCCAGTTGTCTAGCCTCTGTCGCTGAACCTCCGCCTCGAGTTCCTCGACCTCGGTTAGGACCATTGCTTCCTCTGCCATTACCACGACCCCTCTGCGGTCCCACATTTCTATCTTGGGTGCGGTTCTGCCCCTCTGGCTGATTCCGAGCTCGCTTCCGGGGATAATCTCTGACTCGATGCTCTAAAGACCCACACTCAAAACATCCTCTATCGCCGGTCGAACAACCTCCCCAATGGGACTTCCCACAGCGATTGCACTGGGCCGGTCTCTGATTAGTAGCTACGGGCCTTGCTGCCTGATTTGGCTCACTCTGCCTAGCCTTCTTCTGATCATTACCACTGGATCCAGCTGACCCAAATCCTCTCTTTTGATTATTCCTACTATAATTCTGCCTCACAGCCTCCTTGATCCCCTCGGCTACCTTAGCCTTTTCCACAAGAGATGAAAACTCACGGACTTGTCATGGGCAATCAAAGAACCTCAAATCATCTTGAGTCCGTCCTCAAAGCGGACATACTTTCGTGTTTAGTAGCCACGATGCCTCTTGCATACCTACTCGCCTTAAAACTCCGCCTCATACTTGGCCACAGACTTAGTTCCTTGTACTAGACCGTAAAAGCCTTCCTCTGCTGGCGTCGGTGTAGTGGTGCCCACATACTTCTTCCGAAAGCGGTTTTGAAATAATCCTGTGTCAAATCATCTGCCAGTAGCGCCATCTCGAATCGTCACCACCACGGTACGCTTCATCCTTTAGAAGCGTCATACCCCTTTCACTTTTCCTCCTCGGTCAGTCAAGATCATCCATTATCCTTCTCGAGATTCCACCAATACTGCTACACTGGTGCCACTCCCGACACACCGGAACACCTCGGCTCGTTGGACCGAATTCGCTCGGGAGCAGATTTTGAGCTCCTAAATTTCCACCACCTGACCACCAATTCGAGGACTCGCAACACGACTTGCGATCATCGCCTCCTCCCGTCTCGATCTCGCTCCTCCGCTCCAAAAGTTGGAGGTGGTGGTGGCGATGGTACATCGCTTTCGAACCTTGTCCCGACTGACGGGTTCGATACACAATCATCCTACCCCTACCACGCCCACGGCCCACGCCCTCTAGAACTCATTCTATCTCTGCGCTTTTAACTGATTAAGAGAAATTTTATGTATTAGCGTTTGTTCCACTTCATTACTCATGAAGAAATTTTATGAAGAAATTTTAATTAGAGATTCTTTCGTGCAAACAAGGTTTCATCTTCTATCCTAGTTCACACAAAGAAGTTCTTGCATCCATTCCTTAATACTTTCCATGCCTATTCGCTCTTGAACATTTCGCCCATTTCTAACCTGGGGTATTTTCGTCATTTTCCTGTGGGTATTTTTGTAATAAAATTCGAGAGATTTCAAACTTTGATAAAGCAGTCACTTTGAAATTCCCAAACTGGAGAGCATTTCCAAAATTTGTAAAATTTGAAGTTATAGCATTGCTTCTAAACCGTGGGTATTTTGGTAATTTTGTCCATCGAGGGTAATTTGTAATTTTTGTAAATCAAGGGTGTTTCAACCATTGTAAAACTCGAGGGTCCCTTTTGAGAATTTTTCTTTCTTAAAGCGGTGATGTTGCAAAAATTTTGTACTCGAGGCGTTTTGGTAATTTTACACGTTGAGGGCGTTTTCGTAATTTTTCCAAAACCAAAGTGTTTCATTGATGATTTCCAAAGCTGAGTTGAATATTTGAGAAGTAGTTGAAATTTTTGGACAAAATCATTGAGTTGATGTTTTATGAACCAAGGGTATTTTAGTAATTTTACCCCTAAGGGCATTTTCGTAATTTTCCACAAATCAAACTTTTCGGGGAAAAATATTGTAAAAAGAGTTGTTCTTACTTTTGAAGGAGTGATTTGAAAAGTTTTAAAACCAAGTTTTGTTGTTCCATTTTTTTTCCAAAAATCAAGGCTAATTCCTTTCGGGTTTTAGTCGTTATGTTTAGCCCATGACCGAGCCCTTCGGTCGGGGTGAACCCAAGCTACGCACCAGTGTGTTCGTGGTGGAGAGGAGGTGAGTCACGCGGATCGCTTAAATACCAAGCTCCCACCGAACCTTTCTAGACATGCGCATGAGGTTGCCACACCATCGAGCCCCCGAGTTAGGGTGAACCCAAGCTACGCACTGTAGGATACTGCGAAGAGGTGGTGAGTCACTCTGACTACTTAAATACCGAGCTCTTCCTGCCCAATCCTAGACATGCGCATGGGGTTACCACACCTAGCTCAAAGGACTAAGTCATAGATTGGTTTAGTTCTTTAAGTCTTATGTTAGCTTGTGTGTTTGAGTAATCTAATCCTAGGGTTCAAATTCCTATAAGTCTATCTACGTTCCATGCTTCCTACCCTTCTACAGAATATAATCCACAAAGAAGTTTAGAGGTACTTACCTGGGCGGATCGGTGCCGGAGACTTGGGCCATGCTGCTTTAAAAAAAAAACCCAAAAACAATTAATAAGGCCTACTAAAACATTTTTGGGCCTTGGGCCCCACAATAGAAGTTTTGAACTGGCTCGATACTAATTTGTAACAAATTTCAAACTCGCCCAAACGTTAGGACCGAATATGGGTCGTTACGTAGAAGAACTTTTTGAAACCCATTTTCTAAATCCACTTAAGTTTTGTTGAAAATCGCTCATTTTAAGTTATCTTCTGAAATTATACTTAGTCCAATTTGAAAATTTAATTAAGTCAAGTTGTTACACAAGTTTTCGATGTTCTAGATGGCACGATAAAACATTTTTCGTGTTAATTTAGAAAAACGTGTAATTCAAATTTTAATTAAAATAAATTATCCAACATATAAGAAAATAACTAAAGTAAAGTATGATGAGGCCTTATTACATCCAAAATAAAACAACCCAATAACAAAATTTAAAATAACTAAAATTAAAGTTCGTTTAATTTTAAATCCACCGCATGGCCTCCTCAAGTCCCTCCGGCTCCATGTCCGCGATCTAAGCATCACCTGAAAAAAAATAATGGAGAAGGTGAGTCACCAAGACTCAGTATGTAACCCTTCCCTCGTTTTAAAATATTTTTCATACACAACATATAACATTTAATATGCAAAATAATGTGTACCCAACCTAGCCAACCATACGCCACTGACTACCCCGTTGTGGTACCAAACCACTGGTGGTGCCAAACCACTGGTGACATATAGTCACAATGTGTTACCAAAACACTGGTGTCCGTAGACACAAATCATTTGATGGGGCCAACCCATCGTGTGATACCAAATCAACGGCGACGATCCCATATCTCAAGTGGGGCCAACCCACGGTGGTGTTAACCACGTGGATAAGTCGCTATTGAGGTACCAAACCTCGGAGGTACCAAACCTCCGTGACATATAGTCACAGTGTGTTACCAAAACACCGGTGCCCATCGGCACAATAATATCGCCTCCACTCACTAATCCCACATCAATCACATACTTGAATCTCATATAATAATGCATCATGCTTACCAAAAGCATCAAATAACAAGTACACATTTTCGTGGACTTACCCGGATTGCCAACTATACCGATATGGTATATTATCAATGCTACATAGAAATTAAGTTAGCATTCACAACAAACAACATATTAACAAATTATATGTGTGTATGTACACACTGTCACCACGATTAATCTAAATCCCGAATGAAGGAGTCGACCACCTTAGATCTCTTTGTTCCTATATTCTACCATAATAGAGTTAGTGATATGGGCCATTCTACCAAACCAATTAATTTGAGAGGATTCTTGTGAACCCGAACCTTACCTTTATCCTTCGGTTCCTAATCACAAAGACTCAATTCCCAATTACGCGCTCGCCAACCACCATCGATTAGTAATAATACCAATAGCCTTGGCTTTTAATCATTAATCGACTTACTAGAATAGCACTCTATTTACCATAAATCCTTACCACCTACTTACCAATCGATTGACTAAGGAATGGAAGATCCGCTTTACGCTTTGTGATCCCGGAGTTTCCTAGAAAGAAATCGGTTTCATAAGGGTGTTAATACACTATTGAAATCGGCACTTACCCCTTATGGATGTCGTGAGACACGTAAGAGAAGGAAAAGGAAAAAAATAGTATTCTATTATTACCTCTTACCCGCTTCAATATTCGCCAAGTCTATAGAGTAGAGGAAGGAATTTGAATGTGGGGTTTGACAAAAAGAAGTAGAGAGGGCTTTTCAGGTTGAAAAGGGAGTGAAAAGTTTGGAGAGACGGAGTATGGAAGTAGAAAGGAAATTGGCTATTGCCAAAGGGTAGAATGAAAGATAAAAGAATGTGTGAAGAGAATTTGACTTAGCAAAAATGACAAAAAGCAAACAAGGTGACAAGGTTGAACCTTTTATAGGCATTAAGATCCCCCTAGTGGCCTTGTCATCCACCTCCCATGAGGTGTTTAAATTTAACAAACACTTACAACCTCTCCCGCCACTCATTTGATTTAATTCAAATCATTTGAAAACAAAATCCAATAATAATTCATAATATCCTTGACTATCACTAATTATCCTTAGATAAAAATCTATTAATTCCCAAATAATCAAATAATCTCTTAATAATCCAAATAATTTCCTTATTATCACCTATTATCTTGTTTATCTAAATAAACTAATATCATCCTTATTATCCTTAGAATTAAACAATTAAAAAACCAATTTAAAAAAATGCTCATATTATCCTTTATTAATGAAATAAAATTTGAGCATTTTCTCTCTCTTGTTGCCATTCAAACAAGGTGCCAAAAGGAGAATTTCATGACTGAACCAAGGCTCTCCCTCACCCCTTGTGGCGTCAAGTGTAGCTCCCAAGTGGCCCTTCCTTTGCCACTTATTCCAAGCTTATTTTATGTCAAAAGCTCCCTTATTTATTCTTATAACACCCTCTTGCTAAGGCTCCCTACCTTAAAAGTTAAAAACTAAAATTTCCTACCAAATCGAGCCAACACAAAGCCTTAAATTGATCATTATTATTCCATAAATAATGACACGTTAGCTTATACATAAGGAAAATAATTAAATCCAAATAGCCCCATTTTGGGATGTTACAAATGGTTTCGGTGGGAGCTTGGTATTTAAGCGATCCGCGGACTCACCTCCTCTCCACACGAATCCCTGGGTGCGTAGCTTTGGTTCACCACGACCAAGAGGGCTCGGTCATAGGCTAAACATAATGACTAAAACACGAAAGGAACTAGCCATGTTTTAAAATAAAAGAGAGAACAAAACAACAAACCCTAGTTTTTCAAACTTTTAAAACTTTCTTTTAAATCTGAGAAAATTATTTTTACAACATTTTCTGAAAAACTCTTGATTTGCGAAAATTACAAAAATGCCCTTAGAGGTGAAATTACCAAAATGCCCTTGGTTTATAAAATGTTCAACTACTCAACAGCTTTACCAAAAATTTCATTATTTTTTTAACATTCAAAACCCTAATTTGTAAAATATCAAAAACCTTGATTTTGGAAAAATTACAAAATTGCCCCTAACTTACAAAATTACCAAAATGACCTCGAATGTCAAAATTTTGCAACATCCCCATTTTGAAGGAACAATTTTTGAAAAGAACCCTCAAAGTTTTACAACTTTTGAAATCCCCCTGATTTCCTAAATTTTACAAATTTACCCTGATTTGTGAAAAATTACCAAAATACCCCTGAGGTTAAAAAATTACCGAAATAACCCTGAATTTTAAAATTTTTCCAAATTACCCCTAGACTTCAAAATTTTCAAAATAATTTTTAATAAAAACACCAAGGAACGTTTTTCTTCTGAAAAATTATGAAAATGCCCCTGTAGGACAAAATTACGAAAATACCCCTGGGTAGTGGAAAACAACAACAACAACAACAAAAACTACAACGTTTCTCTGAATGAACGAAAATTTATACTTGTTTGATGGATGGATGAATGAATGGAAAAGACTGTGTGCATGTATGCATACGAAAGAACCACTCTTAAATCCCTTTTCATAAAACTCTTTCGCTGGTAAATAAGTGGAACAATGACTAATCCATAAAATTTCTTAATCAGATCTCGACGCTAGAAAATGAACTCTAGAGGACGTGGTCATCGTGGTCGAGGTAGAGGAAGGATGACCGTGTCAGAACCCGTTAGGTCGGGTCAAGGGTCCGACAATGAAATGCCATCGCCACCACCACCCCAATGTTAATGTTGAGCAAGAGGCTCGACGGGAAGATGATGTGTCGCAGTTTGTCGCGAAGTTTTGGAATTGGTGGCAAAAAGGGAGAAAATTCAGAAATCGAAAGTCTCAGACTGAACGGCTCCGCTAATAGAGCGAAAATGTTCCGAGGAGTATCTAATGTGGCACCCAAGATACCGAATGTAATTGGTTGGAAGCAACGGAGCGTATCATGGATGAGCTCGATCTGACTCCAGAGGAAAAGTTGAAAGGGATGGTGGCGTTGTTGCGCGATGAAGCGTATCAGTGGTGGTTAACTATTCGAGATGGTACCACGGTTGAAAATTTGACCTGGGAGTATGTTAAAGAGGCATTTCAGAAGAAGTATGTGGGAACCAGGTATACAGATGAACAAAGGAAAGCTTTTCTAGGGTTGGTGCAAGGGAGTAAGTCTATCGCAGAATATGAGGAGGAATTCCTGAGGTTGAGCCGCTATGCTCGAGGGGTAGTGGCAATTGAGCATGAACGCTGTGTCCGTTTTGAGGACGGACTGAGAGACGATCTGAGACTATTGATACCACCGCATCAGGAGTGGGAATTCTCTACTTTAGTGGAAAAGGCCAAGGTGGCCGAGGGGATTAAGGATTCTATCAAGCAGAACACTGATCGAAATAGGCCGGAAAGAGGTTGGATTGTCTGGATCATCGGGGAATAAGAGGCCTAGAATCGATGGGCCGAAGGATCAACAAGTTGGTACCAGAGGGCAGTATCGTCCTTGTGAGCATTGTGGAAAGAAGCATTCAGGTGAGTGTTGGAGAAAGACAGGAGCATGTCTTAAGTGTGGGTCTAAGGACCATATGCTCAAGGACTGTCTAAAAATATCAGATGACAAACAGCTAGCAACTCAGAATGTTAATCAGGCTGGTAGGGGAGGACAGCAGCCTCAACGAGGTCGAGGTTCAAATAACAGAGGTAATGGTTTCGGCCAAGGTCGTGGAGCACCAAGCGGAGGTGTTGAAGGTTCAGAAGTAAGGCAGCCAAGGTTAGTTTATGCAGTCAACCGTCGCGAGGATAGTGACACGCCAGACGAGACAACGAGTAAGTTTCTTATTTATGGATTATATTCATTACTTTACTCACTATAAGATTAGTTCGATCTTATGTTGCTAATGAAGTGTATGGAACCTTGATTGTGAACTTAGAGAATGTGTCTAGAAAATATGATAGTTTTTTAAGATCAGAGTGCACAGCAATAGCGTAGTGTGGTGAGTTAGACTGTACGGATGAACGATAGTAAGTAATTTTGAGGACGAAATTTTGTTTAAGGGGGGTAGAACTGTAACATCCTGAATAGGGCCTATGCATTTTCAGTTTAATTGTATGAAATGACAAGTTTAAGCACTAAGAATAAATTTTTGATATTTTTGGAAACCTGGAAATGCATGAAAATGGAAACCTGAACATTTTGGAAACCTGAACATTTTGGAAACCTGAACATGTAAGAAAAATGGCAAGTTACAGAGCCGATCGAAAATTTTAGGAAACTTAGAAATAATGCCGAAATGACAAATTTTAAAGTTCAAAATAGGAAATAAGGGCAAGAGGGCCTTAAAAGAAAAAGTTGGTGAGATTTGACACACAATCGAGCTTGGAAAAGTGGCCTGAAGGTGTCACTTAAGGCTTATGGAAATGGCGCCATGTGTAAGAGGAATGGGCCTGAGTTTGAGTCACTTGGGAAGCAAATAATGAAGGCTTTATTTTTGCTTCCAAGGCTAAGGGTGGACGGCACCTAATTTCTAGAAAAGGAAGAGTTTTATTTCGGTTAAAACTTGATAAATTAAGTGTTAAGTAAAGGATTTTCTCTTAATAAGATAAATGAGGAGATAAATGATGGATTAAATACTTTAAATTTAATAAGGTGACAATTAAAAGATAATATTATCACTTGTGGGGAGTAGTGGCCAAGTCAAGGACTCTTGGTCTAGCAATTTCAGTTAAAGGAGGAGAATGTAGGCTATTCTCTCATCCTTCCTAAGCCTTGCCGAAATTTTCCTAGCTTTCTCCCCCTCTCTGCCGAATTTTCTTTAAGCAAAGTCCATCCTCTCTTCTTCTATTTTTCTTCTCTGTTTCTACTGTCAAAGCTGAATCTTTGTTGATTCTAAGCAAAGGAGCAATCAACTACAACATCAAAAAGAGTAAGATCTGTGGTCAATCAATTTCTATTCCTTTTCTTTTTACCAAAAGCAAGATACTAATCCCTATTCTTGTTCATGGCCGAATCTACAAGGATCTCTCAAGTTTTCACAAATACCAAATATAAGGATCAAGGATCTAAGGTAAGAACAATTAATTCTTGTTCTTCTAATTCGTTTAATCAAGATCTAAGGAAATAACCTCTTTTATGTCTCTTGGCCGAATATCAAAGGAAGAGTTTCGAGATTTCAGATTCAAGGAATTTAAGGTGAGGCACATTCGGCTAAGGCCAAATACTACTTATTAAAATTAGATCGATCTAACATATGAAGTTGTAGGATTTGACATGCATATTAAGGAATCCTCTTGATTTGGAAATTGTATGGTAAGTGACATTCGACCAAGGTTTGTTCTTGATATTTGGAATTATTTTCCATTTATTCAAAAGTTAAACCGACATGAATACCGATTTAGTGGCTAGCCGATTTAGGGAAGGAATACTATCAATTTTGGCATTTGATTTACAATCTTTTAATTCGGCAACAAGGTAAGTAATACAAATCCTACTTGGATTTGGTTTTAAGCCAAATAAGTTTGTTAATATATTTTAATGGTTGGTAGAATATAGGAGTAAAAATCTATATCGGTAGATCGTTCTTGAGATTTCAAGGAATCTATTAAGCAAATCGGTGTGTATGCACACTAACTTTCGATATTTCATATGGCAATTATTTTTATTATATGATTATATCGTAAGTATATGAATATGGCTAAGTACCCTAAAGTGGTACAAAAGTACTGTGCACGTTTCCTACTTCGATAGGATTATGAAATATGTTATTTTATAACATGTGAATATATGTATATGAATATGAAATTAAGTATGTTATGCATTATATATATATTTTGGGGCATTGAGATTTATGTGAAAGGGAAGAAGGTGTTGACTTGGTCTCACCAATGTTATATGGTGACTACGGTCACAACATTTTGAATATAGTAACTCCGGTTACATTATCTGAATTTGGTAACTACGGTTACACTATTTGAATATGGTGTCTAATGACACAAATTATATGGGCGATGAGCACGTCGACTGCAGCAACTGCCTTCGATGGTGTGTAGCGGATGGAGGGTTGACTTAGTAGTCCCCACGGTGTGACTGGCAGGTACGGGTGGTGTGTAGCGGATGGACAAATAGGCTTGGGTTTGGGTTGCATCATAATTCATTTTATATGAATATGAATTTGATTTATGAACATGTATGCCTGATTTGTTGAATGTTAGTACTGTGTGCACATTGAGTCTGTTGACTCACCCCATTGTGGGAAATATTTTCAGGTGATGAACAAGGATTTGGACCGGGATGGTAGACCTCGAGGTGGCCATGCTCCATTTGAAGATTTTATTCGATTTGGACTTTGTTATTTGTTTTGGGTTTTACTTGATGTAATAAGGCCATAAGGTCCAGTGGATTTTCTTATTTCGCTTTACTTTAAATTGTTATGTTATGAACTATTATGACTAAAAGTTAAATGTTATTTTCTTTAAAACCCTAAAATTATTTTGTCACCTTAATAAAATTGGATTTACAAGATTAATTAAATGGGTTTCAATCTAAGCCCAACCCACAACAATAATTTCTAAAATTTTTACTTAATTTTCTCTAAGTAACGAAATTCTTTGAAGCCGGTTTACTTTAGGAACATACCAGATCCAGTTCAGGCTCGTGGGCCGGGTGTGGGGTGTTTCAATTTGGTATCAGAGCCCAGTTTTAAACTCTCGACCTGTGGGCTAAGGCCCAAAATGTTTTCAAAGCGAGCCAAATGATCATCTTTGAAAAATAAGCAGGTTTTCTGGCATGGCCCCTAAGTCTCCGACCCGCAGTCCACCAGGTAAGTACCCCTAACTCTATGTGTGACTCTGTGATTTATGAACTGTATAAGGGTAGAAAAGGCATGGAACGTAGAATAGAATGGTAGGAACTTGAACCCTAGGATTAGACTACTCAAACACAAAACCACATAAGACTTAATGCACTGATCAAACCTATGGCTAAGTCATTGAGCTAGGTGTGGTAACCCTTGTACGCATGTCAGGATTGGATCCAGGAAGAGCACAGTATTTAAGCAGTCCTAGTGACTCACCTCCTCTTCGCAGAATCCTGCAGTGCGTGCGTAGCTCCGGTTCACCCTAACCCGAGAGGGCTCGGTGGTGTGGCAACCCTCATGCGCATGTCTAGGAATGGTTTCGATGGGAGCTTGGTATTTAAGCGATCGCGTGACTCACCTCCTCTCCACACGAATCCTGCCTGAGTGCGTAGCTTTGGTTCACCACGACCAAGAGGGCTCGGTCATAGGCTAAACATAATGACTAAAACCCGAAAGGAACTAGCCATGTTTTAAAAAAAAAGAGAGAGAAAACAACAAACCCTAGTTTTCAAACTTTTAAAACTTTCTTTTAAATCGATAAAATTATTTTTACAACATTTTCTGAAAAACTCCTGATTTGCGAAAATTACAAAAATGCCCTTAGGGGTGAAATTACCAAAATGCCCTTGGTTTATAAAATGTTCAACTACTCAACAGCTTTACCAAAAATTTCATTATTTTTTTAACATTCAAAAACCCTAATTTGTAAAATATCAAAATACCTTGATTTTGGAAAAATTACAAAATTGCCCCTAACTTACAAAATTACCAAAATGACCCTGAATGTCAAAATTTTTGCAACATCCCCATTTTTGAAGGAACAATTTTCAAAAAGAACCCTCAAAGTTTTACAACTTTTGAAATACCCCTGATTTCCTAAATTTTACAAATTTACCCTGATTTGTGAAAAATTACCAAAATACCCCTAAGGTCAAAAAAATTACCGAAATAACCCCGGATTTTAAAATTTTTCCAAATTACCCCTAGACTTCAAAATTTTCAAAATAATTTTTGACAAAAACACCAAGGAACATTTTTCTTCTGAAAAATTATGAAAATGCCCCTGTAGGACAAAATTACGAAAATACCCCTGGGTAGTGGAAAACAACAACAACAACAACAAAAACTACAACGTTTCTCTGAATGAACGAAAGTTCATACTTGTTTGATGGATGGATGAATGAATGGAAAAGACTGTGTGTATGTATGCATACGAAAGAACCACTCTTAAATCCCTTTTCATAAAACTCCTTCGCTGGTAAATAAGTGGAACAATGACTAATCCATAAAATTTCTTAATCAGATCTTGACGCTAGAAAATGAACTCTAGAGGGTGTGGTCATCGTGGTCGAGGTAGAGGAAGGATGACCATGTCGAACCCGTTAGGTCGGGTCAAGGTCCGACAATGAAATGCCATCGCCACCACCACCCCCATTTGTTAATGTTGAGTAGCGAGCTCGAGAGGGAAGATCTTTGTGTCGCAGTCAGGTCTTGCGAGTTTTGGAATTGGTGGCGGTGCGGGAGGAAATTCAGAAATCGAAAGTCAGACTGAACGGCTCGCGCTAATGGAGCGAAAATGTTTCGATGAGTATCTAATGTGGCACCTAATACAATTTGAATCTTGGTTGGAAGCAACGGAGCGTATCATGGATGAGCTCGATCGACTCGGAGGAAAAGTTGAAAGGATGGTGGCGTTGTTACGCGATGAAGCGATCGATGGTGGTTAAGCGCTCGAGATGGTACCACGGTTGAAAATTTAACCTGGGAGTATGTTAAAGAGGCATTTCAGAAGAAGTATGTGGGAACCAGGTATACAGATGAACAAAGGAAGGCTTTTCTAGGGTTGGTGCAAGGGAGTAAGTCTATCGCAGAATATGAGGCGGAATTCCTGAGGTTGAGCCACTATGCTCGAGGGGTAGTGGCAACTGAGCATGAACGCTGTGTCCGCTTTGAGGACGGACTGAGAGACGATCTGAGACTGTTGATAGCACCGCATCAGGAGCGGGAATTCTCTGCTTTAGTGGAAAAGGCCAAGGTGGTGAGGGATTAAGGATTCTATCAAGCGAACAACGATCGAAATAGGTAGGAAAGAGGTTAGATTGTGCGGATCATCGGGAATAAGAGGCCTAGAACCGATGGGCGAAGGATCGACAAGTTGGTACCAGAGGCGATGTCGTCCTTGTGAGCATTGTGGAAAGAAGCATTGGTGAGTGTTGGAGAAAGACAGGAGCATGTCTTAAGTGTGGATCCAAGGACCATATGCTCAAGGACTGTCTAAAAATATCAGATGACAAACAGCCAGCAACTCAGAATGTTAATCAGGCTGGTAGGGGAGGACAGTAGCCTCAACGAGGTCGAGGTTCAAATAACAGAGGTAATGGTTCCGGCCAAGGTCGTGGAGCACCAAGCGGAGGTGTTGAAGGTTCAGAAGCAAGGCAGCCAAGGTTAGTTTATGCAGTCGACCGTCGCAAGGATAGTGACGCGCCAGACGAGACAACGAGTAAGTTTCTTATTTATGGATTATACTTCATTACTTTACTCACTATAAGATTAGTTCGATCTTATGTTGCTAATGAAGTGTATGGAACCTTGATTGTGAACTTAGAGAATGTGTCTAGAAAATATGATAGTTCTTTAAGATCAGAGTGCGCAGCAATAGCGTAGTGTGGTGAGTTAGACTATACGGATGAACGATAGTAAGTAATTTCGAGGATGAAATTTTGTTTAAGGGGGTAGAACTGTAACATCCTGAATAGGGCCTATGCATTTTCAGTTTAATTGTATGAAATGACAAGTTTAAGCACTAAGAATAAATTTTTGATATTTTTGGAAACCTGGAAATGCATAAAAATGGAAACCTGAACATTTTAGAAACCTGAACATGTAAGAAAAATGGCAAGTTACAGAGCCGATCGACAATTTTAGGAAACTTAGAAATAATGCCGAAATGACAAATTTTAAAGTTCAAAATAGGAAATAAGGGCAAGAGGGCCTTAAAAGAAAAAGTTGGTGAGATTTGACACATAATCGGGCTTGGAAAAGTGGCCTGAAGGTGTCACTTAAGGCTTATGGAAATGGCGCCATGTGTAAGAGGAATGGCCCTGAGTTCGAGTCACTTGGGAAGCAAATAATGAAGGCTTTATTCTTGCTTCCAAGGCTAAGGGTGGACGGCACCTAATTTCTAGAAAAGGAAGAGTTTTATTTCGGTTAAAACTTGATAAATTAAGTGTTAAGTAAAGGATTTTCTCTTAATAAGATAAATGAGGAGATAAATGATGGATTAAATACTTTTAATTTAATAAGGTGATAATTAAAAGATAATATTATCACTTGTGGGGAGTAGTGGCCAAGTCAAGGACTCTTGGTCTAGCAATTTCAGTTAAAGGAGGAGAATGTAGGCTATTCTCTCATCCTTCCTAAGCCTTACCAAAATTTTCCTAGCTTTCTCCCCCTCTCTGCTGAATTTTCTTTAAGCAAAGTCCATCCTCTCTTCTTCTATTTTTCTTCTCTGTTTCTACTGTCAAAGCCGAATCTTTGTTGATTCTAAGGAAAGGAACAATCAACTACAACATCAAAAAGAGTAAGATCTGTGGTCAATCAATTTCTATTCCTTTTCTTTTACCAAAAGCAAGATACTAATCCTATTCTTGTTCATGGTCGAATCTACAAGGATCTCTCAAGTTTTCACAAATACCAAATATAAGGATCAAGGATCTAAGGTAAGAACAATTAATTCTTGTTCTTCTAATTCGTTTAATCAAGATCTAAGGAAATAACCTCTTTTATGTCTCTTGGCCGAATATCAAAGGAAGAGTTTCGAGATTTCAGATTCAAGGAATTTAAGGTGAGGCACATTCGATTAAGGCCAAATACTACTTATTAAAATTAGATCAGATCTAACATATGAAGTTGTAGGGATTTCGACAGGCATATTAAGGAATCCTCTTCAGATTTGGAAATTGTATGGTAAGTGACATTCGGCCAAGGTTTGTTCTTGATATTTGGAATTATTTTCCATTTATTCAAAAGTTAGAAACTGACATGAATACCTGATTTAGTGGCTAGCCGATTTAGGGAAGGAATACTATCAATTTTCGGCATTTGATTTACAATCTTTTAATTCGGCAACAAGGTAAGTAATACAAATCCTACTTGGATTTGGTTTTTAAGCCAAATAAGTTTGTTAATATATTTTAATGGTTGGCCGAATATAGGAGTAAAAATCTAGATCGGTAGATCGTTCTTCGGGATTTCAAGGAATCTATTAAGCAAATCAGGTGTGTACGCACACTAACTTTCGATATTTCATATGGCAATTATTTTTATTATATGATTATACGTAAGTATATGAATATGGCTAAGTACCCTAAAGTGGTACAAAAGTACTGTGCACGTTTCCTACTTACGATAGGATTATGAAATATGTTATTTTATAACATGTGAATATATGTATATGAATATGAAATTAAGTATGTTATGCATGATATATATATTTTGGGGCATTCGGATTTATGTGAAAGGGAAGAAGGTGTTGACTTGGTCTCACTAACGTTATATGGTGACTACGGTCACAACATTTTGAATATGGTAACTCGGTTACATTATCTCGAATTTGGTAACTACGGTTACACTATTTGAATATGGTGTCTAATGACACAAATTATATGGGCGATGAGCACGTCGATCGCAATGACGCCTTCGATGGTGTGTAGTGGATGGAGGGTTGACTTAGTAGTCCCACTTGGTGTGGTGGTAGGTACGGGTGGTGTGTATGGGATGGACAAATAGGCTTGGGTTTGGGTTGCATCATAATTCATTTTATATGAATATGAATTTGATTTATGAACATGTATGCCGATTTGTTGAATGTTAGTCTGTGTGCACATTGAGTCTATTGACTCACCCCGTTGTGGGAAATATTTTCGGTGATGAACAATGTGATTTGACAGGGACGGTAGACCTCGAGGTGGCCATGTTCCATTTGAAGATTTTATTCGATTTGGACTTTGTTATTTGTTTTGGGTTTTACTTGATGTAATAAGGCCATAAGGCCCAGTGGATTTTTCTTATTCTGCTTTACTTTAAATTGTTATGTTACGAACTATTATGACTAAAAGTTAAATGTTATTTTCTTTAAAACCCTAAAAATTATTTTGTCACCTTAATAAAAATTGGATTTACAAGATTAATTAAATGGGTTTCCAATCTAAGCCCAACCCACAACAACATTTTCTAAAAAAATTTTACAAATTTTCTCTAAGTAGCGAAATTCTTTGAAATCGGTTTACTTTAGGAACATACCAGATTCAGGTTCAGGCTCGTAGGCCGGGTGTGGGGTGTTTCAGTCCCTAACTCAAACTTTGGAAAAATTACAATTTTGCCCCTAAACTTTTGCATAGTTATGATTTTGCCCCTAGGCTCGAAAATTAAACTTCATCCCTTATTCTTATGTTTTATAACATATCACTTTTCCCTTCTATGGAAACATCAAATTCTTGCTCTAACATGCACTTATGTACATTAGGTATTTTTGCCGATTATGTCGTTTTACTTGTTTTCACTTAAAATCGCTTAGTAAAATTTGTTTAACATAATTCTAAGCTTCATATTCTGCAATAAAACATCAAAACAAACACATTTCACCTATGGGTATTTTTCCAAATATGAACCATAGGTTAAATTATTGCTAGAATAAGCTAAATCAAGTTATCGAGACTCTAAAAACGTAAAGAACATTAAAAATACGGCTAGAATGGACTTACCATGAAGCCTGAAAATCTTGAAAACCCTATCCATGGCTTCCCACATGTTAAATTCGGCCTAAGCTTGAAGATGGACAAATTTGGCATTTAAATTTTGTTTTTAATTCATTTAATTCATGCCCCTTAAAAAAATATTTTGAAACATACCCACCCATGTCCATTTTTGTCCACCAACTTAACCAATGGTCTAATTATCATTTAAGGACCTCCAATTTAAAATTTCATAACAATTGGACACCTCTAACATGTAGAACTCAACTTTTGCACTTTTACAATTTAGTCCTTTTGACTAAATTGAGTGCCCAAACTTCAAAATTTTCGAAAGAGATTTTCACGACATCATTTTGTGAAATTTTTTACCATAAAAATATAAATAAATTAAATTTCTCAACATCGAATTTGTAGTCCCGAAACTACTATTTCGACTAAGCCCAAAATCAGGTTATTACAAAACCGACGTGGCCCAAAAAGCTCCTAACACCCTTCACAGATGTTGGAGGTGGGAGTTTCTCAATAACGTCTACCTTTTCTTTATCTACCTCGACTCCATGTCTCGTTATCCGATGCCCTAGAACAATACCTTCTTGTACCATGAAATGACACTTTTCCCAATTGAGTACAAGGTTTGTTTCTTCACATCGCCTTAATGCATTTGCTAGATTAGCTAGGCAATCATCATATGCATCTCCAAATACTAAAAAATCATCCATAAAGACTTCCAAGTATTTTTCAACCATGTCAGTAAAAATAGACATCATACATCTTTGAAATGTAGCTGGTGCATTACATAAACCAAATGGCATGCGTCTAAATGCAAATGTACCGTATGGGCAGGTGAATGTTATCTTGTGTTAATCTTTTGGTGCTACTGTAATCTGGTTATACCCTGAGTATCTATCAAGAAAACAATAATAGCTTCACCCCACGAGTCTATCCAGTGTATGGTCCAAAAATAACAAAGGAAAGTGATCTTTCCTAGTCACCTTATTCAGCTTCCAGTAACTGATGCAAATTCTCCATCCCGTAACTGTTCTAGTCGGTATCAACTCGTTATTCTCATTCTTAACGACCATAATACCTCATTTCTTTGGTACGCACTGGTCCAGGCTTACCCATGAACTGTCTGAGATGGGGTAAATTATACCTGCATCTAACCACTTGATGATTTCTTTTTTCACCACGTCCTTCATGATGGGGTTCAATCTTCGTTGTCCATCAATCGTACCTTTTTTCCATCTTCTAAGATAATCTTGTGCATGCATACAGATGGACTAAAACTGCGAATATCGGCTATGGTCCATTCGGTAGCCTTCTTGAATTGTTTCAATACTAGGATGAGTTTCTGTTCTTGCTCAATAGTTAATTCTACTGAAACAATCACAGGCAGAGTAGAAGCATTACCCAAATAAACATATTTTAAATGTGAAGGAAGTACCTTAAGTTCTAATTTAGGTGGCTCCTCGACTAATGCTTTTGGTTGGGCATAATCCTTATTCTCTAACTCCAAAGATTCAAAATGGGATTGCGGATTAAATCCCCTTTGATTAGCTTGTAGCAAAGCAAAGTATTCATTCTCCTCTTCATCATTAGGAGGGTCTGATGTCAAAATTTGTTTCAATGGGCCCTCAACATAGTTTAGTTCCTTTTCCACAATTAAATCATCTAAATTGGTCCCTGCAGAACAATCATCAATTATGTTAGAAAATAGCATAGACTTAAAAACATTAAATGTTATCTGATCATCCTGAACAGCATAGTAAGCTTACCCTTTTGCATATCAATAAGGGTCCTTCCGATTGCTAGGAAAGGCCTTCCTAGGATTATTGGCACTTCTTTGTCTACTTCAAAGTCTAGAACAACAAAGTCAGGAGGAAAAATAAATTTCTCTACACGTACCAAAATGTCCTTGATTTTTCCTCATGGATGTGCTAAGGATCGATCTGCTAATTGAAGTGTAATCGTAGTAGGTCTAACTTCACCTATCCCTAACTTCCTAAATATTGACATGGGCATCAAGTTGATACTCGCACCCAATTCACATAGTGCCTTACCACAATATGTTGCTCCATTGTTGTAAGGTATGGCAAAACATCCAGGATCCTTCAACTTTGGGGGTGGTTTGTCTTGAAGATACGCACTGCATTCATTCGTCAGGGCTATCGTCTTAAATACTCCAAGTTTTCATTTTTTTTGACAAGATATCCTTCACGAATTTGACGTAGTTCAGCATTTGTTCATGTGCTTCAACCAACGGGAGGTTGATATGAAGTTGCTTGAGTACGTCTAGGAACTTCTTGAATTGAATTTCCTGCTTCTTCTTATGGAGTCTTTGAGGGTAGAGTGGTGTAGGTTTCTTTACTAGAACTGGTTGATTTGTCCTTTGTGACAATTTTGCATCTAAAAAAGTTTTTAGTTTATCAGAATTAGCTAGTTCTAAAGTTACCTTGTCAGATTTTGCAGATTTTGGTTCTGGTGGTGCTAGAATTTCAGCACTCGGTTGAACTTCCTCTGAGTTTTGAGCATCAACTGGCTCCTTTTCAACTTCAACAATGTTGGGTTCTAAAATCTTTCCGCTTCTCAATGTCAATTCTTTACAATGCTCCTTCCCTGGATTCCTCGGATTCTCTGTATCACTACGTAAAGCTCTTTATGGTCGGTTTCTGAGTTCAGTTGCAAGCTAGCCCATTTGGTTTTCTAGGTTTTCAATGTAGCTACTTGGCTTTATATTAAGGTGTCATTCTTGGCTATGTATGCCTTCAACAAGTTTTCTAAGCCATTAGATGGTTCAGCTTGAGGTTGTTTCTGAACTTGTTGGGTAAAAATAGGTGGCTGGGTCAGTCTAGGTTGGGCGTATGTATTGCTGGGTCCAGCCCCTTGGTTACTCTAAGAAAAATTTGGGTGGTTCCTCCACGATGGGTTATAGAAATTGGATTGCATTCCTTGCCTTCCTCGATTTTGGTTTTGGTTACCCATGTAATACACATTTTCTGGGTTCGATGGACGTTCTTCAAACAAATGTCCTTCCCCACAATAGACACAAGCTACATTTTCAACTTGATTTGGTGGCTGAGTTGCAAAACTATTAAACCCATTAGTGGTAAAATTTTTAAGCATTGATGATATTGATGATACCTGAGATGTGAGTGAAATGAGAGTGTCTACTTCATGTATTCCAGCTACTCAGCTTCCTAATGTTGCTCGATTGGTTGGCCATTGATAATTTTTGCTAGCAATCCTCTCAATGGTTTCATAAGCCTCATTATAAGACTTAGAAAGGAGAGCATCATTAGCAGAAGCGTCCACTACCATCCTTGTGTGTGCATTGAGACCATTATAAAACATCTCAAGTTGGATGCAATGTGGGGTTCCATGGTGAGGGCACTTCCGTAATAATTCTTTATACCTTTCCCATGCCTCATAAAAGGACTCATCATCCATTTGTTGGAAAGCAGTGATCTCATTCCTCAACTAGGAGGGAAATACTTCATAAGGAATCTTTCTGCTAACTCTTGCCATGTGGAAATTAATTTTGGTGGCAATGAGTTCAACTAGGCTCGAGCTCTGTCCCTTAGCATATATGGGAACAACTTCAATCGTAATGCATCTTTGAGTACTCGGATATCTTGAAAGAATCGCTCACCACCATAAACAGTCTCAAGTGTAGGTGAGGATCTTTAGTTGGCATTCCACTGAATTGGCCCACTGTCTGAAGCATTTGGAACATGACCGGCTTCAGCTGGAATAGTTGTGCCTTAATTTTGGGTCTCTAATACCCGGATTAAGGTCATGAAACACTGGCACGGCATACTGCCTTAAAGCTCTATCCCTATCATCAATAATAAGGATAGGATTTTGAGCAGGATTTGCTTCGTTTCCTTGATTCGGATTTTCAAAATTCATCTCTTCGGTCTTTCTCTGACTTGCTTGTCTTCTTCGTTGTCAAAAAGTTCTTTTAATCTCATGGTCTACAGGGAGTAAATCGATAACGTCGGTCAATACTTATAAACACCTGAAATAATCACAAAAAATTAATTAAGTTAAAATTGAACAGAAAAATAAACCAAAATGCAAAACTAACAAATTCACAAATAATGACTTTTTAAAATAGTACCCGGCTACGGCGCCAAAAATTTGGAATGACGGAAATGTGCAAGTGTACACAATCGCAACAAGTAATAAAGTGACAAGTAAATGTCGAGTTATCATACCCACAGAGACTATGAAAAGAATTATTTATGAATGCAATTTAAAACACGAAGAAAAATATTTTGATTTGAAAGGTGATTAAAAACTAAAAGAAAACAAAGTAAAATAAAATAAGTTCTAATGCACGATTTCAAAAGTTGATTTTAATCAAGATGACATAATTGTGTTAGATTAATTACATTTCTTAACTTAGAATTATAAAATCATGTTTATGTTGTTACGAATAAATTCATGACAACTCAAAATTTGCTAAGTTATGAACATACTTACCTACCAAAATCCATTTATCTCTTGACTATATCTCTATGTCAATTCAACCAATTAAATAGATTTTAATAAGCAAATGTGTAATGCACATACACTTATGAAATTAAAATAATCTCTTGTACATATCTCTATGCCAATTCAAAAAATTAATTCAATCTCATCAGCACATAAAAGATTACGTGAGGTAACAATGTATTTCTACCTTGAAACAGTTTAATCACAATAATCTTGCAAGTTATACAAGGTAAATGTATCGTTAGATACAATTGCTAATTCAACCCTTAGCTACCTTAGATGATTAAACATGCAATCATTAAGTATCATGTCAATTAATTACAATTTAAATCTGTTTAAATAATTAATTCATTAGTTACCTTACAATTGTAATGCAAGAATAACTTAGTCATGATTTTACTTAATGAAACATCTTACCAAGGCCTATAACAACACAAACACAATTTTAATAAATGAAGTAGATGAAATGAAATCAACCTAACACGAATTAAATTTAAGCCATATCAATTAATTTAAACATTTCAACATCACAAATATTCATAAAAATGTTCATCATAACAACAACAAAAATTAAAAGGATAGGGAACAAGAATCAAATCTGGTGTTTCTCCGTGGCTTGACTAGTTTTCACCACTCTTCCTTCTCCGCTTGTTCTTGTCGAACCGATGCTGCTACGAACACTTTAATACTGCTCCAAATGATGGATGAATGAATCTTTTTCAAGAGGTGAAATCGGCAAGAGAACAAAGGGAAATGGATGGGAAATGAAGAGAGAAAATTGAGAGAGATGAGAAGAGATGAGAAAGTTGAGGTGTGTTTGAAATGAGCAGCCAAGGGGGTTTTTATAGGTTGAGAGGGCTACTAAAATAGACAAAATCAGCATCCAAAGAGAACTCCCATGGCCGGCCACACATGTGGCAAGTTTGAAGTTTTCAAACTTGCTATATTAAGGTAGGGGCAAATCTAGAAAGGCACAAATAGTGGAGGGGTTTGTTTGCAATTTGAACAAGTCTTAAAGGGCCATTTTTCAAGCTAGTTAATCAGCCAAAAAAGCTGATTGGGTCAGCATGTGGGACAATTTTGGGCTGCCCAGTAATCGATCGGTTTGGTTTTTTCCTGGTTCAACTAAACTGGGCCACTTTTCATAATTAATTAATAATTTATTTAACCCAAATTAAATTGGATATAAATTAAAATTAATTATATTATGAATTAGTACACATAATTTGGACCGTCTTAAGCTAAATAATTAATTCACCTCGATGCTTTAAAATTGTTTCTCGATTTTGCGCTTCTAGTAGTGTCTGCCAAGCCATTTTTCGCCCTTTATGCAAATCTGTCGAAAATAATCAAAATTGATAAAAATTAATTATAAAATTAACTAAAATTCATCATGTCAATAATTTAAGTACAAAATAATTATTTTATAATAATTATTTATTTTTCGACAAGAATTTTACAAAACTTGCATGAATTTGGGTTAAAAATTGCATGAAAAAGTGTGTATATTTTTGTGTTTCCCAAATGCTCATACATGTTATGAATATGGGCTTGCTCACATGAGTTGTGGATCAGAACATAGCTACACAATGTTGCTCACACGAGCTGTGGAGTATCCGCAATACATGCCGGACCTCAGCCATCGGTAGGACATTAAGGACCAGTACCCGAATCATGTAATCCCTAATGACATGTCATTTGTTTCCTGTGAATACCTAAGTTTCAAATGGGACTCGGTAATCGTCGTACATTTTTGGATATGAATCGGTATATACGTATGACATTTCATAACACATGTATAATTCTATTAAAAACATATATACAGTGTAAAAGCCCGACTTAGAGCCTAGTCGGAATAGTGGTGCGAGACCATAAATCTAAAATAGAAAAATGTGTTTAAATGATATTATGAGGTGTTTGCATGATTGTGAAACAATCTCATGAAGGAATTTTATTAATTAGTGAATAAATTGTCCACTAAGACTAAATTGCAAAGATTCTAAAATATTTAAGTATGAAATAGAATTATAAAAATTACTAGAGGTCCTTATTTAGCAATTATATCATTGTATATAACATGGACAAAAATAAACATGGGAAGGAAAAATCTCAAGAAAGAGTCAGTAAGGGCATTTTTGTTATTAGGTAAATAAAAGATTAAAAAAGGAAAAAGAAGCTAAAAATTATGTCCATCTTTATCCTCCATAGCCGAAAATTTCAAGGACTCCATAGCTAGGGTTTCTTTAATTTTTCAAGCTCAAAGTAAGTGCATCCTAGCCTCATTTTTAATGTTCTTTGTATTTTTGATACCCTTGTAGCTCGATTTAGTTATTTCTAGCTATATTTTGAGCTAAGATTTATGTTAAAAAATTTATCCATGTATGACATGCATGTATTTTGATGTTTTATGGAATAATATGAAAGCTTGATGTATGATAAACTTCTTTTTCTAAATGATTTTTCTGAAAAATGCATAAAAGGACCAAATTGTAAAAGTTGTAGAAATAGTCATACATTAGTGAAATAGTGGAAATTGAATGTTTTCATAGTTGAGAATATGATTCGGCTAGGCTTGAAATGCAAGAAAGTTGTATAAAAATCATTTTACGAGCCTAGGGGTAAAAGTTAAATATGATAAAGTTTAGGGACAAAAATGTAAATTCCACCAAAGTATGAGTTATGAGTCAATTTAGTCAATGTGAGTATTAAACAAGTTAAATTGTTGTTATAGATCAAGAAACACGAACCCCGGATCGAAACCAAGGCAAGTACAAAGTTGTGGACTAAATTGTATAATTACACACACTTTGAGTACTGAGGTAAGTTTGTGTGAAATTGAGGCTACATACACTATTATGTTTAAATTTCTTACTATTTTTGTGATATACATATTATTTGCAAGAAGTTAAATTAATGATATCTTGATGAGAAAGTGAATGAGAACATGTAAGTGAATGTCCCGATTGAAGATTCAGAATAACGAGGATACTAATATCACATCATGAGATAAGGAAATGCCGTGTAAGACCATGTCTGGGACTTGGCATCGGCATCAAGGAATGTAGGTCCCGTGTAATACAACATCTAGGACATGGCATTGGCATCAAACATAGATCCTGTATAAGACCATGTTTGGGACATGGCATCAGCATCAAATAAGGAAGGTCTCGTGTAAAACCATGTCTGGGACATGGCATCGACACCATACAAGGAAGGTCCCGTGTAAGACCATGTCTGGGATATGGCTTCGGCACCAAAGGAGAATATCGTGTAAGACCATGTCTAGGACATGGCATCAATACTATGCTAAGAAATCCGCATAAGACCATATCTGAGATATGGCATTGGCATTGAGGCTCATACATGATGAGATTGAGTATCCTCTGATATTCCGAGTAATTCAACTGGTAAAAGATCTAAGTGTGAAAAAGGTAACAAAAGAGTCAAATAAGTAAGGATAATAACAAGTTAAGCTATACCAAGATGATACAGAGGTCTAGTTGTTGAGTTTATGTTTACATTAGCAAAAGTGTTGTGACTAAGTGATACAGGTACCATGAGTAAAAGTACAAGTTATGAAATCATAATGTGATGGGTAAGAGTAAGCATGAGTAAGTATGCTTGAGCAATTGAGACTTATGTTGCTCTTATTTCATGAGATGGATGAGTTTATTTTGAGCATTTATGTTACTACATAAATTTCATGCAAACTTACTAAGCTATATGCTTACCCCTCTCTTTTCCCTTTTTTCTTGTAGCATCGCCAAGCTAACTTGGGGATCGTAGGCGTCGAAGCTCAGATCACACTATCAATCACTATTTCAGTATAGCAAAGTTGATTTATTTTGAGTATGGCATGTATAGGAATTTGATCATTTTGAGTTAAGTCATATTGTGAGTTAAAGGCGCTATTAGGATTATGCATTCTTTTTCTATATAGCCAAAGATATTGGCTAATATTTGTTAAGTTCTATATCTTATTAAAGATAAGTTTTTATGAATTTTACAAGTGATGTTTTAAGGATTATTCCTAGTGTATAAAGGCTATGTTATATGTTGCTAGCGTTGGTATAAGTGTGTTGATGTTTCAAGGTGGCAATTGGCTTGGAAAATAGCCTCTAAGTGTCCACACGAGTAGACACACAGGCGTGTGTCTAGGCCATGTGTGACACACGATCAACTCCTATGGGTGTGTTGATAGGCTGTGTGTCCCCTACATTTTAATTGCAAGAATTCGAATTGCCACACGAGCCAGCACACGGGCGTGTGCCTAGGCCGTGTGCTTCTTTAGAGGTTGCTGATGTCATAAACAGAATACCCCTAGTTTTCATACACGGGTAAGGACATGGGCGTGTCTAGGCTGTGTGAGTGACACGGGCCATTGACACGGGCGTGTGTCCGATCGTGTGAAAACCCCTATAGGTTTAAAATAAAAATAAATTCTACACGGGCTAGGGACATGGATGTGTGTAACCACACGGCCTGCCCACACGGGCGTGTCCCAAGTCACATGGGCGTGTGACCCCTATTTAGGCAAAAATTTTCAAAGAGTGTAAAAGTTTCTTGTTGAACTCCGAAACTTTTCGGATGTATGTTTAAGGCGTCGTAGGCCCATGATATGTATGTTATGATTAAGAAAGAAAAGTTTTAAGTTGGAATGAAATTTTATAGGCCGTTATTACATGTTCAAGCATGGTAATGCCTCGTATCCGGTCTCGGTGTCGAACACGGGTAAGGGGTGTTACAAACACGATTTAATTATACAAACTTACCTCGACGAGTATACGTAGATACAGAGGCGATTTATCTAAGACTTTCTCTTTGTCCCGATCTAAAGTCGTACGAGGTTTGTCTTGATCTATATGGATAAATTTTCCTCAATTTAATATATATTTCATTCAATATAACCCAAAATCATATTTTAGTAAAATTACCATTTTACCCCTATACTTTTAATTTCTTTACAGTTTAGTCCCTAGTTCATAAAAGTGGAAATTTATGAATTTTCACCACAACCCTCTATGGTAGAATATCAATTAAGTCCCTTGCAAGCTCTATATTTCATTTTTTTCACAATTTCACCATGTAAAATTTTTTATTTCTTTAATTTAATCCCTATTTAAAAAATTCATCAAAAATCTCTTTACAAAAGTTGTTTATCTAACAACAACTATCCATTTTCTATCATCAAACATCAAAACTCATGTATATTTATTAATGGTAAAACCCTAATAGTTTAACAGTTTCACAAACTAGTACCCGGGCTAGCTAGATTAAGCTACAACAATCCCAAAAACATAGATATCATTAAAAATGGGATAAAATACATACCAATGCAAGGTATTTAGGGTTTTTGAAACTTCAAGATTCCATGGCTACTATTTTCTTTTCATATTCGATTGAAGATGGAAGTAAAAGATGATGATTTGTTTTTATTTTATTTAATTTATCATTTATTTACCCATTTACCAATTTAGCCTTTAAATACATGAAAAATTATACAAATGCCAAGCCATGTACATCCACTATCACTATTTATGGTCTAATTACCATATAAGGACTCTTACTTTAAGATTCTATACCTATTTAATATTTTACGCGATTTAGTCTTTTTTATCAAATTGAGCATGTGAATGGTAAAATTTCTTAACGAATTTTTCATGCGGTACTTCTATCATGCTGTAGGCAATAAAATAATAATAAAATAAAATTTTGACTTCATATTTGTGGTCCTAAAACCACTGTTCCGATTTCACTAAAAACGGGCTGTTACAGTGAAGTTTTGAGGGGTGATCTAAGCAAGTCCATTTTCGTTATCCTGTAGGTGTTTATTATTTGGTTGTATTTTGGGAATAAGGCAATAGGTAGTTTTTGTGCTAGTATTGGATATGATATTTTGAGTTGTCTCCATGATTTAATTACTCTTAGGATTTTGGGATTTGTTTCATAATATGTTGACTATTGCTCATTTGCTTTTGGTGTTTGAAACTATTATTATGATTGTTTCAGTGTTTATTTGATGATGATATGATACCATGTTGAACTGGTACGAGTTGGAATGACTTTTATGCTTAAAAATTTTGTATTTTTTGGGTCTGGAGCAGAGGTATCGATATTCGTGTTTTAAAAATGATACATCTATATTTTCAGACGTGCAAGAAAATAGAATAGAGATTCTATATCAATACCTTATCTCAAGTATCGATACACGAGGAAGAAATATCGATACTTTGGCAGAGGTATCTATAATTTTTTAAGTTTGTGATGCGATCTCGGCCGCATCATGTTTCGGTACAACTCGACGACATCAGAATTGGCCTAAGTTCGAGGGGCCCAAGTGCAAAAATGAAGCTTAATCTCAACTCAATGAGCTCAATTCTAGCTTCTTTAAGCTCGTCTAGTTCAACCCGAGCTCATTTATCTTAACTTCAACCCATTTTTAATTTGCTGGAATAAGTATTTAATTTGTTGGAATAAACTTAAATAATATTTAGTTTAAGAATTAAATGTGTTTAGTTAATTTAGTTTAATTAATTAAGTTACTGGAATAAATTACTCATCTTAGTTACTGAGTTTATCTTAGTTAATTAAGTTTAATGTGTTTAATGTGCTTTAATGTGTTTGTTAATGAATGCTTGTAGGTGACTATTCAGCTGGAATCGGTTACAAACAAGGGGTGGTTACAAAGTGTTAAATGCGACTATTTAGTTGGAATCGATTATATACAAGGGGCTGTTACAACATTTAAAGAAGAGCATTATTCACCATTTAAATTCGGCAGTCTATTCTTCTTCTCCAAGGAGCTGTTCAAGAATAACGATGGATAAAGGAGTGTGTAACATCCTGAATAGGGCCTATGCATTTCCAGTTTAATTGTATGAAATGACAAGTTTCAAGTACTAAGAATAAATTTTTGATACTTTTGAAACCTAGAAATGCATGGAAATGGAAATGAAAATGGAAATGGAAATGGAAATGGAAATGGAAATGGAAATGGACATTTTGGAAACTTAGACATTTTGGAAACTTAGACATTTTGGAAACTTAGACATTTTGGGAAACCCTGAACATTTTGGAAACGTGAACATTTTGGAAACGTGAACATTTTGGAAACCCGAACATTTTGGAAACTTGAACATTTTGGAAACTTGAACATTTTGGAAACTTAAACATTTTGGAAACACGGAAAATCTGAGCCATGTGAAAATTTTAGGAAACTTAAAATTGACCCCAAATGTTGAATTTAAGAGCCCAAAGGAACTTAGGGCCAAGTGACCCTAAAAATATAAAGCACATGAAATTTGACCCAACAACGGACTTGGAAATGTGGCTCAAGATGCCACCTAAGGCCTTAGGAAATGGCCCAAATACAAGAGGCTTTTGGGCTCGAGTTTGAGACATCCGAAGCAAATAATGAAGGCCTTATTTTGCTTCCAAGGCTAGGAGGTGGGACGGCACAAGCATGTTGAATAAGAGGAGTTTTACTTGTTAAAACTTGTTTAATTAAGAGTTAAGTAAAGGGATTTCTTTTAATAAAATAATTAAGGAGATAAAGGATGGATAAAATACTCTAATTTAATTAAAGTGATAATTAAATGATAATATTATCACTTGTGGGGGAGTGGTGGCCAAGTCAAGGACTCTTGGCATATCAAGTTCGATTAAAAGAGGAAAATCAAGGCCAATCTCTCATCTTTCCTAGTGTGTGCGAAATTTCATAGCCCTCTTCCCATCTTGTACCGAATTTTCTTTGAACAAAACCATCTTCTTTTCTTCTCTTTTCTCCTCTGTTTCTACTATCAAAGCCGAATCCCTGTCGATTCTAAGTAAAGGAGAAATCATCCACAACATCAAAAAGGGTAAGATCTGTGATTAGTCAACTTCTATTCTTTTCTTTTTACCAAAATCAAGGTACTAACTCCCATTCTTGTTCATGGCCGAATCCACCATGACCTCTTAGGTTTCTACCATCATCAATTATAAAGAGCAAGGATCTAAGGTAAGAACAATTAATTTTGTTCTTCTAAATCTTTTAATCAAGAACAAGGAAATAACCTTTTCCATGTCTTATGGCCGAATACAAAGGGGAGTTTGGATTTCAAAATCAAGGAATTAAGGTAAGACATATTCGCCAAAGGCCAATTACAACTATTTAAAGTTAGATCAAATCTAACCTATGATCTTTAGGGATTTGACAGATATTCAAGACAAAAGGAACTTTGGATTTGGAATCTCTAAGGTAAGTCTCTAAAATATTCGCCAAAGGGTTGTGAGAGTATCTAAATCAATTCCTTAATTATTAGAAAGTCGAAAACTAATTTTTGTGAAGTTTTAAGGTTGGCGAACAACAAGTAAAGGAAAACGAAAGTTTTTAGATTTGTGTAAACACCAAATCGGCAAAGGTGAGTTTCTTTTACAAATCCTACTAGGATTTGGTTTTGTCTAAAAGGGTTTATTAATGTGTTTTAATTGGTGGGCGAATATAGGATTAATAGATCTAAAAAAATTAGATCGGATTCTCGAGATATCAAGGAACCTATTAAGCGAAAAGGTGTGTACCCTTACTATCCTTCGATATTGTATGGCTAAATATTTTAATATATAATGTGAATAATAATGTGAATGTGGCTATGTACCACAAATGTGGCAAAAAGTACCTGTGCACGTTTCCTACCTCCGATAGGATTGTGAAAATGTTATTTAATAACATGCGATTATATGTATATAAACATGAAATTAAATTAACTTATCTTTGTATATATGTTTTGGGGCATTCGGATTTATGTGAAAAGGGGAGAACAGTGTTGACTTGGTCTCACTGTGAAGGTGTTGACTTGGTCTCACCAACGTGAAAAATGTAGACTACGGTCACATTGCGAAATTTTGGTAACCGGTTACAATAGTGTCAATTGACACAACGTTTAAATTTGATTATAGTGTCTAATGACACAACGTGGAGAGTAGCGGATGGAGGGTTGACTTAGTAGTCCCCACGGTGTGAATGGCAGGTACGGGTGGAGAGTAGCGGATGGACCATTAGGATTAGGTTTGGGTTGCATCATAATTTCATTATTATATGGACTTGATGATTTAAACATGTATGCTGAATTATTGATTGATAGTATTGTGTGCACATTGAGTCTGTTGACTCACCCCATTGTGGGAATTATTTTCGGTGATGATCGGGTTTGACCGGCCGGTAGACCATGAGGAGGCCATGCATCACCTGAAGAATTTATTAGAATTTGGACCGTATTTAATTTTAATACTTTTTAATTTTATTTTGGGTTTACTTGATGTAATAAGGCCATAAGGCCCGTGGATTATTCTTTGTTTTTACATTATTGTTAAGTTTCATGCTAAGAACTTTATTGGTTGTGTTTAATTAAATGGGCTTACAAAATCAAATAAATGGGTTTTCAATCTAAGCCCAACTCAAAATAATAGTTTTTCTAAAATCTACAAATTTCTCTAAGTATCGAACGTTTTTGAAATCGGTTTACTTTAGGAACATACGAGATCCGATTCAGGCTCGTGGTAGGGTGGGTGTTTCAGTTTGGTATCGAGCCCGATTTTAAACTCTCGGCTGTGGGCTAAGGCCCAAAATGTTTTCAAAGCAAGCCAAATGATTATCTTTGAAAAAAATAAGCAGGTTTTCTGGCATGGCACCTAAGTCTCCGACCCGCAGTCCACCAGGTAAGTACTTCTATCCATTGTGTGATTTATATTATGATTTGTAGAAGGGTAGAAATGGAATGGAACGTAGAATAGAGATTAAGTACTTGAACCTTAGGACTAGTTACCCAACAATTACATAAGACTTAAATGCCTAATCAAACAAACCTATGATTAAGTCACCGAGCTAGGGTGTCGAATTGCAGCGCATGTCTAGGAGTGGATTCAGAAGAGCTTGGTATTTAAGCAGGTCTAGTGACTCACCTCCTCTTTATTCGAATCCTACAGTGCGTAGAAAATCGTTCACCCTAATTAAGAGGACTTAGTCACGGGCTAAACCCAATAACTAAAACCGAAAGGGACTAGCCGATATTTTATGGAAACCCTCATTTTAAAATTTCTAAATTACCCTCTTGATTTGAAAAGAATATTTTTTCCTAAAATATTTCGATTTACAAATTTACTAAAATACCCTTAGTAGTAAAATTACAAAATGCCCTTTGTTTATAAAATGTTCAACTACTCAAATGACTTTACCAAAATTTCATTATTTTATAAACATTCAAAAACCCTAATTTGTAAAATATCAAAATACCTTGATTTTGGAAAATTACAAAATTGCCCCTAACTTACAAAATTACCAAAATGACCTAATTTCCAAAATTTTGCAACTTCATCGTCTTTGGAAAATAAATTTCTCAAAAGAACCCTCAAAGTTTTGCAACTTCGAAATATCCTGATTTATTAAAATTTTACAATTTACCCGATTTGTGGAAAAATTACCAAAATACCCCAAGGTCTAAAATTTAGAAATACCCTGATTTCAAAAATTTTCCAAAATACCCGAACTTAAAAATACCAAAAATACTTTGTGACAAAACACCAAGGAACCTTATTTTGGCAAATTTCAAAAATACCCCTGTAGGACAAATTACGAAAATACCCCCGGGTAGTGGTAAAACAACAACAAAGGAAAAAAAAAACTACAACGTTTCTCTGAATGAACTAAGGTTCATAATTGTTTGATGGATGTATGAATGAATGAAAAGACTGTGTGCATGTATGAATACGAAAGAACCACTTCTAAAAATTCTTTCCATAAAACTTCTTCGCGGTTAATCAGTGAAACAAAATTTTTTTATACATAAAACTTCTTAATCAGATTAAATCACGACGTTAGAAATGAGTTCTAAGGGACTTGAACTTAGAGATTGTGCCTGGAAAGTATGATGGTTCTATTAAGATCAGAGTGCGCAGCGTAAGCGTAGTGGGGTGAGTTAGACCGTACGATTGTTCGTCAATAAGTAATTTCGGGGACGAAATTTTGTTTAAGGGGGGTAGAACTGTAACATCCTGAATAGGGCCTATGCATTTCCAGTTTAATTGTATGAAATGACAAGTTTCAAGTACTAAGAATAAATTTTTGATACTTTTGGAAACCTAGAAATGCATGGAAATGGAAATGAAAATGGAAATGGAAATGGAAATGGAAATGGAAATGGAAATGGACATTTTTGGAAACTTAGACATTTTGGAAACTTAGACATTTTGGAAACTTAGACATTTTGGGAAACTGAACATTTTGGAAAACTGAACATTTTGGAAACGTGAACATTTTGGAAACTGAACATTTTGGAAACTTGAACATTTTGGAAACTTGAACATTTTGGAAACTTAAACATTTTGGAAACACGAAAATCTGAGAAGCTTGAAATTTTAGGAAACTTAAAATTGACCCGAAATGTTGAATTTAAGAGCCCAAAGGAACTTAGGGCCAAGTGACCCTAAAAATATAAAGCACGTGAAATTTGACCCAACAACGGACTTGGAAATGTGGCTGAAGATGCCACCTAAGGCCTTAGGAAATGGCCCAAATACAAGAGGCTTTTGGGCTGAGTTTGAGACATCCAGAAGCAAATAATGAAGGCCTTATTTTGCTTCCAAGGCTAGGAGGTGGGACGGCACAAGCATGTTGAATAAGAGGAGTTTTACTTGATTAAAACTTGTTTAATTAAGAGTTAAGTAAAGGTTTCTTTTAATAAAATAATTAAGGAGATAAAGGATGGATAAAATACTCCTAATTTAATTAAAGTGATAATTAAATGATAATATTATCACTTGTGGGGAGTGGTGGCCAAGTCAAGGACTCTTGGCATATCAAGTTCGATTAAAGAGGAAAATCAAGGCCAATCTCTCATCTTTCCTAGTGTGTGCGAAATTTCATAGCCCTCTTCCCCATCTTGTACGAATTTTCTTTGAACAAAAACCATCTTCTTTTCTTCTCTTTTCTCCTCTGTTTCTACTATCAAAGCCGAATCCTCATCGATTCTAAGTAAAGGAGAAATCATCCACAACATCAAAAGGGTAAGATCTGTGATTAGTCAACTTCTATTCTTTTCTTTTTACCAAAATCAAGGTACTAATCCCCATTCTTGTTCATGGTCAATCCACCATGACCACTTAGGTTTCTACCATCATCAATTATAAAGAGCAAGGATCTAAGGTAAGAACAATTAATTTTGTTCTTCTAAATCTTTTAATTAAGAACAAGGAAATAACCTTTTCCATGTCTTATGGCGAATACAAAGGGGAGTTTTGATTTCAAAATCAAGGAATTAAGGTAAGATATATCTACCAAAGGCCAATTACAACTATTTAAAGTTAGATCAAATCTAACCTATGATCTTTAGGGATTTGACGGATATTCAAGACAAAAAGGAACTTTTGGATTTGGAATCTCTAAGGTAAGTCTCTAAAATATTCAGCCAAAGGGTTGTGAGAGTATCTAAATCAATTCCTTAATTATTAGAAAGCGAAAACTAATTTTGTGAAGTTTTAAGGTTGGCGAACAACAAGTAAAGGAAAACGAAGTTTTGGGATTTGTGTAAACACCAAATCGGCAAAGGTGAGTTTCTTTTACAAATCCTACTAGGATTTGGTTTTGTCTAAAAGGGTTTATTAATGTGTTTTAATTGGTGGGCGAATATAGGGATTAATAGATCTAAAAAAATTAGATGGGATTCTCGAGATATCAAGGAACCTATTAAGCGAAAAGGTGTGTACCCTTACTATCCTTCGATATTGTATGGCTAAATATTTTAATATATAATGTGAATAATAATGTGAATGTGGCTATGTACCACAAATGTGGCAAAAAGTACCAGTCGTTTCCTACCTCCGATAGGATTGTGAAAATGTTATTTAATAACATGCGATTATATGTATATAAACATGAAATTAAATTAAGTTATGTTTGTATATATGTTTTGGGGCATTCGGGATTTATGTGAAAAGGGGAGAACAGTGTTGACTTGATCTCACCAACGAAGGTGTTGACTTGGTCTCACCTGTGAAAAATGTAGACTACGGTCACATTGCGAAATTTTGGTAACCGGTTACAATAGTGTCAATTGACACAACGTTTAAATTTGATTATAGTGTCTAATGACACAACGTGGAGAGTAGCGGATGGAGGGTTGACTTAGTAGTCCCCACGGTGTGAATGGCGGTGCTGGTGGAGAGTATCGGATGGACCATTAGGATTGGGTTTGGGTTGCATCATAATTTCATTATTATATGGACTTGATGATTTAAACATGTATGCACGAATTATTGATTGATAGTATTGTGTGCACATTGAGTCTCATTGACTCACCCCATTGTGGGAATTATTTTTGGTGATGATCGGTGATTTGAATGGTAGGTAGACCATGAGGAGGCCATGCATCACTGAAGAATTTATTAGAATTTGGACCGTATTTAATTTTAATACTTTTAATTTTATTTTGGGTTTACTTGATGTAATAAGGCCATAAGGCCCGATGGATTATTCTTTGTTTTACATTATTGTTAAGTTTCATGCTAAGAACTTTATTGGTTGTGTTTAATTAAATGGGCTTACAAAATCAAATAAATGGGTTTTCAATCTAAGCCCAACTCAAAATAATAGTTTTTCTAAAATCTACAAATTTCTCTAAGTATCGAACGTTTTTGAAATCGGTTTACTTTAGGAACATACCAGATCCTGGATTCGGGCTCGTGGTAGGGTGTGGGTGTTTCGATTTGGTATCGAGCCAGTTTTAAACTCTCTACTGTGGGCTAAGGCCCAAAACGTTTTCAAAGCAAGCCAAATGATTATCTTTGAAAAAAAATAGCGGGTTTTCCGGCATGGCACCTAAGTCTCCAACCCATGATCCACCGGTAAGTACTTCTATCCATTGTGTGATTTATATTATGATTTGTAGAAGGGTAGAAATGGAATGGAACGTAGAATAGAGATTAAGTACTTGAACCTTAGGACTAGTTACCCCAACAATTACATAAGACTTAAATGCCTAATCAAACAAACCTATGATTAAGTCACCGAGCTAGGGTGTCGTAACTGTTGTGCGCATGTCTAGGAGTGGATTCAGTAAGAGCTTGGTATTTAAGCAGTCCTAGTGACTCACCTCCTCTTTACTCGAATCCTACCTGGTGCGTAGTAACCGTTCACCCTAATTAAGAGGACTTAGTCACGGGCTAAACCCAATAACTAAAACCCGAAAGGGACTAGCCGTATTTTTATGGAAACCCTCATTTTAAAATTTCTAAATTACCCTCTTGATTTGAAAAGAATATTTTTTTTCCTAAAATATTTCTGATTTACAAATTTACTAAAATACCCTTAGTGGTAAAATTACAAAAATGCCCTTGGTTTATAAAATGTTCAACTACTCAACAGCTTTACCAAAATTTCATTATTTTATAAACATTCAAAAACCCTAATTTGTAAAATATCAAAATACCTTGATTTTGGAAAATTACAAAATTGCCCCTAACTTACAAAATTACCAAAATGACCCTAATTTCCAAAATTTTTGCAACTTCATCGTGCTGGAAAATAAATTTCTCAAAAAGAACCCTCAAAGTTTTGCAACTTCGAAATATCCTCGATTTATTAAAATTTTACAATTTACCCCAATTTGTGGAAAAATTACCAAAATACCCCAAGGTCTAAAAATTTAAAATACCTCGATTTCAAAACTTTTCCAAAATACCAGGAACTTAAAAATACCAAAAATACTTTGTGACAAAACACCAAGGAACCTTATTTTAACAAATTTCAAAAATACCACGTAGGACAAATTACGAAAATACCCCGGGTAGTGGTAAAACAACAACAAAGGAAAAAAAAACTACAACGTTTCTCCGAATGAACTAAGGTTCATAATTGTTTGATGGATGTATGAATGAATGAAAAGACTGTGTGCATGTATGAATCTGAAAGAACCACTTCTAAAAATTCTTTCCATAAAACTTCTTGGCAGTTAATCGGTGAAACAAAATTTTTTATACATAAAACTTCTTAATCGATTAAATCATGGCGTTAGAAATGAGTTCTAAGGGACTTGAACTTAGAGATTATGCCCGAAAGTATGATGGTTCTATTAAGATCGAGTGCAGGCGTAAGCGTAGTGGGGTGAGTTAGGCCGCACGATTGTTCGTCAATAAGTAATTTCGGGGACAAAATTTTGTTTAAGGGGGTAGGCGTAACATCTGAATAGGGCCTATGCATTTCAGTTTAATTGTATGAAATGACAAGTTTCAAGTACTAAGAATAAATTTTGATACTTTTGGAAACCTAGAAATGCATGGAAATGGAAATGAAAATGGAAATGGAAATGGAAATGGAAATGGAAATGGACATTTTGGAAACTTAGACATTTTGGAAACTTAGACATTTTGGAAACTTAGACATTTGGGAAACCCTGAACATTTTGGAAACTGAACATTTTGGAAACGTGAACATTTTGGAAACCTGAACATTTTGGAAACTTGAACATTTTGGAAACTTGAACATTTTGGAAACTTAAACATTTTGGAAACACGAAAATCTGAGCCTGTGAAAATTTTAGGAAACTTAAAATTGACCCCGAAATGTTGAATTTAAGAGCCCAAAAGGGAACTTAGGGCCAAGTGACCCTAAAAATATAAAGCACAGGAAATTTGACCCAACAACGGACTTGGAAATGTGGCTCAAGATGCCACCTAAGGCCTTAGGAAATGGCCCAAATACAAGAGGCTTTTGGGCTGAGTTTGAGACATCCAGAAGCAAATAATGAAGGCCTTATTTTGCTTCCAAGGCTAGGAGGTGGGACGGCACAAGCATGTTGAATAAGAGGAGTTTTACTTGATTAAAACTTGTTTAATTAAGAGTTAAGTAAAGGATTTCTTTTAATAAAATAATTAAGGAGATAAAGGATGGATAAAATACTCTAATTTAATTAAAGTGATAATTAAATGATAATATTATCACTTGTGGGGAGTGGTGGCCAAGTCAAGGACTCTTGGCATATCAAGTTCAGTTAAAGAGGAAAATCAAGGCCAATCTCTCATCTTTCCTAGTGTGTGCGAAATTTCATAGCCCTCTTCCCCATCTTGTAAATCGAATTTTCTTTGAACAAAAACCATCTTCTTTTCTTCTCTTTTCTCCTCTGTTTCTACTATCAAAGCGAATCCATCGATTCTAAGTAAAGGAGAAATCATCCACAACATCAAAAGGGTAAGATCTGTGATTAATCAACTTCTATTCTTTTCTTTTACCAAAATCAAGATACTAATCCCCATTCTTGTTCATGGCGAATCCACCATGACCACTTAGGTTTCTACCATCATCAATTATAAAGAGCAAGGATCTAAGGTAAGAACAATTAATTTTGTTCTTCTAAATCTTTTAATCAAGAACAAGGAAATAACCTTTTCCATGTCTTATATTTTGAATACAAAGGGGAGTTTTGGATTTCAAAATCAAGGAATTAAGGTAAGACATATTGGCCAAGGCCAATTACAACTATTTAAAGTTAGATCAAATCTAACCTATGATCTTTAGGGATTTCACGGATATTCAAGACAAAAGGAACTTTTGGGATTTGGAATCTCGAGGTAAGTCTCTAAAATATTGACCAAAGGGTTGTGAGTATCTAAATCAATTCCTTAATTATTAGAAAGCGAAAACTAATTTTGTGAAGTTTTAAGGTTGGTAGAACAACAAGTAAAGGAAAAGCGAAGTTTTAGGTTGTGTAAACACCAAATCGGCAAAGGTGAGTTTCTTTTACAAATCCTACTAGGATTTGGTTTTGTCTAAAAAGGGTTTATTAATGTGTTTTAATTGGTGGGCCGAATATAGGGATTAATAGATCTAAAAAAAATTAGATCGGGATTCTCGAGATATCAAGGAACCTATTAAGCGAAAAAGGTGTGTACCCTTACTATCCTTCGATATTGTATGGCTAAATATTTTAATATATAATGTGAATAATAATGTGAATGTGGCTATGTACCACAAATGTGGCAAAAAGTACCCAGGTACGTTTCCTACCTCCGATAGGATTGTGAAAAATGTTATTTAATAACATGCGATTATATGTATATAAACATGAAATTAAATTAAGTTATCTTGTATATATGTTTTGGGGCATTAGGATTTATGTGAAAAGGGGAGAACAGTGTTGACTTGGTCTCACCAATGAAGGTGTTGACTTGGTCTCACCAGTGAAAAATGTAGACTACGATCACATTGCGAAATTTTGGTAACCGGTTTACAATAGTGTCAATTGACACAACGTTTAAATTTGATTATAGTGTCTAATGACACAACGTGGAAGTAGCGGATGGAGGGTTGACTTAGTAGTCCCCACGGTGTGAATGGCGTGTCTGGTGGAGAGTAGCGGATGGACCATTAGGATTGGGTTTGGGTTGCATCATAATTTCATTATTATATGGACTTGATGATTTAAACATGTATGCTGAATTATTGATTGATAGTATTGTGTGCACATTGAGTCATTGACTCACCCCATTGTGGGAATTATTTTTTGGTGATGATCGGGATTTGACCGGGTAGGTAGACCATGAGGAGGCCATGCATCACCAAGAATTTATTAGAATTTGGACCGTATTTAATTTTAATACTTTTTAATTTTATTTTGGGTTTACTTGATGTAACAAGGCCATAAGGCCCAGTGGATTATTCTTTGTTTTACATTATTGTTAAGTTTCATGCTAAGAACTTTATTGGTTGTGTTTAATTAAATGGGCTTACAAAATCAAATAAATGGGTTTTATATCTAAGCCCAACTCAAAATAATAGTTTTTCTAAAAATCTACAAATTTCTCTAAGTATCGAACGTTTTTGAAATCGATTTACTTTAGGAACATACGAGATCCGGTTCGGGCTCGTGGGTAGGGTGTGGGTGTTTTAGTTTAATATCGAGCCCGTTTTAAACTCTCGGCTTTGTGGGCTAAGGCCCAAAACGTTTTCAAAGCAAGCCAAATGATTATCTTTGAAAAAAATAAGCGGGTTTTACGGCATGGCACCTAAGTCTCAGACCATGATCCACCGTGTAAGTACTTCTATCCATTGTGTGATTTATATTATGATTTGTAGAAGGGTAGAAATGGAATGGAGCGTAGAATGAGATTAAGTACTTGAACCTTAGGACTAGTTACCCCAACAATTACATAAGACTTAAATGCCTAATCAAACAAACCTATGATTAAGTCAAGAGCTAGGGTGTAATGGAATCATTGCGCATGTCTAGGAGTGGATTCAAGAAGAGCTTGGTATTTAAGCGTCCTAGTGACTCACCTCCTCTTTACTCGAATCCTACACAGTGCGTAATGTAATTCACCCTAATTAAGAGGACTTAGTCACGGGCTAAACCCAATAACTAAAACCCGAAAGGGACTAGCAGTATTTTATGGAAACCCTCATTTTAAAATTTCTAAATTACCCTCTTGATTTGAAAAGAATATTTTTTCCTAAAATATTTCGATTTACAAATTTACTAAAATACCCTTAGTAGTAAAATTACAAAATGCCCTTGGTTTATAAAATATTCAACTACTCAACGACTTTACCAAAATTTCATTATTTTATAAACATTCAAAACCCTAATTTGTAAAATATCAAAATACCTTGATTTTGGAAAATTACAAAATTGCCCTAACTTACAAAATTACCAAAATGACCCTAATTTCCAAAATTTTGCAACTTCATCGTCTTTGGAAAATAAATTTCTCAAAAGAACCCTCAAAGTTTTGCAACTTCGAAATATCCTGATTTATTAAAATTTTACAATTTACCCGATTTGTGGAAAAATTACCAAAATACCCCAAGGTCTAAAATTTCGAAATACCCTCGGTTCAAAACTTTTCCAAAATACCAGGGACTTAAAATACCAAAAATACTTTGTGACAAAAACACCAAGGAACCTTATTTTGACAAATTTCAAAAATACCCTGTAGGACAAATTACGAAAATACCCCGGGTAGTGGTAAAACAACAACAAAGGAAAAAAAAACTACAACGTTTCTCTGAATGAACTAAGGTTCATAATTGTTTGATGGATGTATGAATGAATGAAAAAGCATGTGCATGTATGAATCTGAAAGAACCACTTCTAAAATTCTTTCCATAAAACTTCTTCGCGGTTAATCGGTGAAACAAAATTTTTTATACATAAAACTTCTTAATCAGTTAAATCACGACGTTAGAAATGAGTTCTAAGGGACTTGAACTTAGAGATTGTGCTGGAAAGTATGATGGTTCTATTAAGATCGAGTCTGTGACTTAAGCGTAGTGGGGTGAGTTAGGCCGCACGATTGTTCGTCAATAAGTAATTTGGGGACGAAATTTTGTTTAAGGGGTAGAAGCTGTAACATCTGAATAGGGCCTATGCATTTCAGTTTAATTGTATGAAATGACAAGTTTCAAGTACTAAGAATAAATTTTGATACTTTTGGAAACCTAGAAATGCATGGAAATGGAAATGAAAATGGAAATGGAAATGGAAATGGAAATGGAAATGGAAATGGACATTTTGGAAACTTAGACATTTTGGAAACTTAGACATTTTGGGAAAACTGAACATTTTGGAAACACGAACATTTTGGAAACGTGAACATTTTGGAAACCTGAACATTTTGGAAACTTGAACATTTTGGAAACTTGAACATTTTGGAAACTTAAACATTTTGGAAACCTGGAAAATACAGAGCCGCGCGAAAATTTTAGGAAACTTAAAATTGACCCCGAAATGTTGAATTTAAGAGCCCAAAAGGGAACTTAGGGCCAAGTGACCCTAAAAATATAAAGCACAGAAAATTTGACCCAACAACGGACTTGGAAATGTGGCCTGAAGATGCCACCTAAGGCCTTAGGAAATGGCCCAAATACAAGAGGCTTTTGGGCCTGAGTTTGAGACATCCAGGAAGCAAATAATGAAGGCCTTATTTTGCTTCCAAGGCTAGGAGGTGGGACGGCACAAGCATGTTGAATAAGAGGAGTTTTACTTCGGTTAAAACTTGTTTAATTAAGGGTTAAGTAAAGGGATTTCTTTTAATAAAATAATTAAGGAGATAAAGGATGGATAAAATACTCCTAATTTAATTAAAGTGATAATTAAATGATAATATTATCACTTGTGGGGAGTGGTGGCCAAGTCAAGGACTCTTGGCATATCAAGTTCGATTAAAGAGGAAAATCAAGGCCAATCTCTCATCTTTCCTAATGTGTGCGAAATTTCATAGCCCTCTTCCCATCTTGTACCGAATTTTCTTTGAACAAAACCATCTTCTTTCTTCTCTTTTCTCCTCTGTTTCTACTATCAAAGCCGAATCCCATCGATTCTAAGTAAAGGAGAAATCATCCACAACATCAAAAGGGTAAGATCTGTGATTAGTCAACTTCTATTCTTTTCTTTTTACCAAAATCAAGATACTAATCCCCATTCTTGTTCATGGTAGAATCCACCATGACCACTTAGGTTTCTACCATCATCAATTATAAAGAGCAAGGATCTAAGGTAAGAACAATTAATTTTGTTCTTCTAAATCTTTAATCAAGAACAAGGAAATAACCTTTTCCATGTCTTATGGCGAATACAAAAGGGGAGTTTCGGGATTTCAAAATCAAGGAATTAAGGTAAGACATATTCGGCCAAAGGCCAATTACAACTATTTAAAGTTAGATCAAATCTAACCTATGATCTTTAGGGATTTCGACAGATATTCAAGACAAAAAGGGAACTTTCGGGATTTGGAATCTCTAAGGTAAGTCTCTAAAATATTCGGCCAAAGGGTTGTGAGAGTATCTAAATCAATTCCTTAATTATTAGAAAGCCGAAAACTAATTTTTGTGAAGTTTTAAGGTTGGCCGAACAACAAGTAAAGGAAAAACGAAGTTTTTCGGGATTTGTGTAAACACCAAATCGGCAAAGGTGAGTTTCTTTTACAAATCCTACTAGGATTTGGTTTTGTCTAAAAAGGGTTTATTAATGTGTTTTAATTGGTGGGCCGAATATAGGGATTAATAGATCTAAAAATTAGATCGGGATTCTCGAGATATCAAGGAACCTATTAAGCGAAAAAGGTGTGTACCCTTACTATCCTTCGATATTGTATGGCTAAATATTTTAATATATAATGTGAATAATAATGTGAATGTGGCTATGTACCACAAATGTGGCAAAAGTACCAGTGCACGTTTCCTACCTCGATAGGATTGTGAAAATGTTATTTAATAACATGCGATTTTATGTATATAAACATGAAATTAAATTAAGTTATCTTTGTATATATGTTTTGGGGCATTCGGGATTTATGTGAAAAGGGGAGAACAGTGTTGACTTGGTCTCACCAACGAAGGTCTTGACTTGGTCTCACCAATGAAAAATGTAGACTACAAATCACATTGCGAAATTTTGGTAACCGGTTACAATAGTGTCAATTGACACAACGTTTAAATTTGATTATAGTGTCTAATGACACAACGTGGAGAGTAGCGGATGGAGGGTTGACTTAGTAGTCCCCACGGTGTGAATGGCGAATGCTGGTGGAGAGTAGCGGATGGACCATTAGGATTGGGTTTGGGTTGCATCATAATTTCATTATTATATGGACTTGATGATTTAAACATGTATGCCTCGAATTATTGATTGATAGTATTGTGTGCACATTGAGTCATTGACTCACCCCATTGTGGGAATTATTTTTCGGTGATGATCGGTGATGGAACCGGCCAGAGACCATGAGGAGGCCATGCATCACTGAAGAATTTATTAGAATTTGGACCGTATTTAATTTTAATACTTTTTAATTTTATTTTGGGTTTACTTGATGTAATAAGGCCATAAGGCCCGATGGATTATTCTTTGTTTTACATTATTGTTAAGTTTCATGCTAAGAACTTTATTGGTTGTGTTTAATTAAATGGGCTTACAAAATCAAATAAATGGGTTTTCAATCTAAGCCCAACTCAAAATAATAGTTTTCTAAAATCTACAAATTTCTCTAAGTATCGAACGTTTTTGAAATCGGTTTACTTTAGGAACATACCAGATCCGGTTAGGGCTCGTGGGTAGGGTGTGGGTGTTTCAATTTGTATCGAGCCCGTTTTAAACTCTCGGCTTTTGTGGGCTAAGGCCCAAAACATTTTCAAAGCAAGCCAAATGATTATCTTTGAAAAAAATAAGGTGTTTTCCGGCATGGCACCTAAGTCTCAACCCATGATCCACCGTGTAAGTACTTCTATCCATTGTGTGATTTATATTATGATTTGTAGAAGGGTAGAAATGGAATGGAGCGTAGAATAGAGATTAAGTACTTGAACCTTAGGACTAGTTACCCCAACAATTACATAAGACTTAAATGCCTAATCAAACAAACCTATGATTAAGTCACCGAGCTAGGTGTAAATGGAATCACAGCGCATGTCTAGGAGTGGATTCAAGAAGAGCTTGGTATTTAAGTAGTCCTAGTGACTCACCTCCTCTTTACTCGAATCCTACAGTGCGTAAAACTGTTCACCCTAATTAAGAGGACTTAGTCACAGGCTAAACCCAATAACTAAAACCGAAAGGGACTAGCAGTATTTTATGGAAACCCTCATTTTAAAATTTCTAAATTACCCTCTTGATTTGAAAAGAATATTTTTTCCTAAAATATTTACGATTTACAAATTTACTAAAATACCACTTAGTGGTAAAATTACAAAATGCCCTTGGTTTATAAAATGTTCAACTACTCAATGACTTTACCAAAATTTCATTATTTTATAAACATTCAAAACCCTAATTTGTAAAATATCAAAATACCTTGATTTTGGAAAATTACAAAATTGCCCTAACTTACAAAATTACCAAAATGACCCTAATTTCCAAAATTTTTGCAACTTCATCGTCTTTGGAAAATAAATTTCTCAAAAAGAACCCTCAAAGTTTTGCAACTTGAAATATCCTGATTTATTAAAATTTTACAATTTACCCGATTTGTGGAAAAATTACCAAAATACCCCCAAGGTCTAAAAATTTCCAAAATACCCTCGGATTTCAAAAATTTTCCAAAATACCCTGGGAACTTAAAAATACCAAAAATACTTTGTGACAAAAACACCAAGGAACCTTATTTTGACAAATTTCAAAAATACCCCTGTAGGACAAATTACGAAAATACCCCCGGGTAGTGGTAAAACAACAACAAAGGAAAAAAAAAACTACAACGTTTCTCTGAATGAACTAAGGTTCATAATTGTTTGATGGATGTATGAATGAATGAAAAGGCTGTGTGCATGTATGAATCTGAAAGAACCACTTCTAAAATTCTTTCCATAAAACTTCTTGGCGGTTAATCGGTGAAACAAAATTTTTTATACATAAAACTTCTTAATCGATTAAATCACGACGTTAGAAATGAGTTCTAAGGGACTTGAACTTAGAGATTGTGCCTGAAAGTATGATGGTTCTATTAAGATCGAGTGCGACGTAAGCGTAGTGGGGTGAGTTAGGCCGCACGATTGTTAAATCAATAAGTAATTCGGGGACGAAATTTTATTTAAGGGGTAGAAGCGTAACATCTGAATAGGGCCTATGCATTTCGGTTTAATTGTATGAAATGACAAGTTTCAAGTACTAAGAATAAATTTTTGATACTTTTGGAAACCTAGAAATGCATGGAAATGGAAATGAAAATGGAAATGGAAATGGAAATGGAAATGGAAATGGAAATGGACATTTTGGAAACTTAGACATTTTGGAAACTTAGACATTTTGGAAACTTAGACATTTTGGGAAACTGAACATTTTGGAAACACGAACATTTTGGAAGCGTGAACATTTTGGAAACACGAACATTTTGGAAACTTGAACATTTTGGAAACTTGAACATTTTGGAAACTTAAACATTTTGGAAACACTGAAAATCTGAGTGCATGAAAATTTTAGGAAACTTAAAATTGACCCCGAAATGTTGAATTTAAGAGCCCAAAAGGGAACTTAGGGCCAAGTGACCCTAAAAATATAAAGCACAGGAAATTTGACCCAACAACGGACTTGGAAATGTGGCCTGAAGATGCCACCTAAGGCCTTAGGAAATGGCCCAAATACAAGAGGCTTTTGGGCCTGAGTTTGAGACATCCAGGAAGCAAATAATGAAGGCCTTATTTTGCTTCCAAGGCTAGGAGGTGGGACGGCACAAGCATGTTGAATAAGAGGAGTTTTACTTCGGTTAAAACTTGTTTAATTAAGAGTTAAGTAAAGGGATTTCTTTTAATAAAATAATTAAGGAGATAAAGGATGGATAAAATACTCCTAATTTAATTAAAGTGATAATTAAATGATAATATTATCACTTGTGGGGGGAGTGGTGGCCAAGTCAAGGACTCTTGGCATATCAAGTTCAATTAAAAGAGGAAAATCAAGGCCAATCTCTCATCTTTCCTAGTGTGTGCGAAATTTCATAGCCCTCTTCCCATCTTGTCTAGAATTTTCTTTGAACAAAAACCATCTTCTTTTCTTCTCTTTTCTCCTCTGTTTCTACTATCAAAGCCGAATCCTGTCGATTCTAAGTAAAGGAGAAATCATCCACAACATCAAAAGGGTAAGATCATGATTAATCAACTTCTATTCTTTTCTTTTACCAAAATCAAGATACTAATCCCCATTCTTGTTCATGGCCGAATCCACCATGACCACTTAGGTTTCTACCATCATCAATTATAAAGAGCAAGGATCTAAGGTAAGAACAATTAATTTTGTTCTTCTAAATCTTTTAATCAAGAACAAGGAAATAACCTTTTCCATGTCTTATGGCTGAATACAAAGGGGAGTTTGGGATTTCAAAATCAAGGAATTAAGGTAAGACATATTAGGCCAAAGGCCAATTACAACTATTTAAAGTTAGATCAAATCTAACCTATGATCTTTAGGGATTTGACGGATATTCAAGACAAAAAGGAACTTTTGGGATTTGGAATCTCGAGGTAAGTCTCTAAAATATTGACCAAAGGGTTGTGAGAGTATCTAAATCAATTCCTTAATTATTAGAAAGCGAAAACTAATTTTGTGAAGTTTTAAGGTTGGCCAAACAACAAATAAAGGAAAAACAAAGTTTTTAGATTTGTGTAAACACCAAATCGGCAAAGGTGAGTTTCTTTTACAAATCCTACTAGGATTTGGTTTTGTCTAAAAGGGTTTATTAATGTGTTTTAATTGGTGGGCGAATATAGGATTAATAGATCTAAAAAAATTAGATCGGATTCTCGAGATATCAAGGAACCTATTAAGCGAAAAAGGTGTGTACCCTTACTATCCTTCGATATTGTATGGCTAAATATTTTAATATATAATGTGAATAATAATGTGAATGTGGTTATGTACCACAAATGTGGCAAAAAGTACCCAGGTACGTTTCCTACCTCCGATAGGATTGTGAAAAATGTTATTTAATAACATGCGATTATATGTATATAAACATGAAATTAAATTAAGTTATGTTGTATATATGTTTTGGGGCATTCGGGATTTATGTGAAAAGGGGGAGAACAGGTGTTGACTTGGTCTCACCAAGAAGGTGTTGACCGGTCTCACCAACGAAAAATGTAGACTACGGTCACATTGCAAAATTTTGGTAACCGGTTACAATAGTGTCAATTGACACAACGTTTAAATTTGATTATAGTGTCTAATGACACAAGCGTGGAGAGTAGCGGATGGAGGGTTGACTTAGTAGTCCCACGGTGTGAATGGCGGTACTGGTGGAGAGTAGCGGATGGACCATTAGGATTGGGTTTGGGTTGCATCATAATTTCATTATTATATGGACTTGATGATTTAAACATGTATGCAGAATTATTGATTGATAGTATTGTGTGCACATTGAGTCATTGACTCACCCCATTGTGGAATTATTTTTCGGTGATGGTCGGATGTGGACCGGACCAGTGAGACCATGAGGAGGCCATGCATCACTGAAGAATTTATTAGAATTTGGACCGTATTTAATTTTAATACTTTTTAATTTTATTTTGGGTTTACTTGATGTAATAAGGCCATAAGGCCCGATGGATTATTCTTTGTTTTACATTATTGTTAAGTTTCATGCTAAGAACTTTATTGGTTGTGTTTAATTAAATGGGCTTACAAAATCAAATAAATGGGTTTTCAATCTAAGCCCAACTCAAAATAATAGTTTTTCTAAAATCTACAAATTTCTCTAAGTATCGAGCGTTTTTGAAATCGGTTTACTTTAGGAACATACGGATCCGGTTCGGGCTCGTGGGCGGGTGTGGGTGTTTCAGAGTGATTACACATTCCATAACCGATTGCCTTATAACAATCGCACCATGGTCTGTTCGAGTGCCCAAAATGTTATCCATGTTGCTGGTGTCTATTCGGATGCCCAAGCATTCAAGTTCAATTAAATCAGCTGAATTGGAACATTAAATTATGTTGATAGTTGTTGTTACTTAGGCCTAGAGATTTCAAGAGTTTGAGCTTAATGATTAATTTTTATTTCAGCTCATAACCGCTCATTAAAGCTAAATTCAAGTGACTTTTCGGCTAGGTCTCTTGTAGCACTATAAATATTTTGTAATCAGCTTGTTTAGGGGAACTTTTTGCTGAATTTATGCTAAATTTGAACCTTGTAAGATTTCCAATTCTCCTTGTTCTTTCGAGACTGAATTGACTTACCAAGTATTCTTGTGGCATCAATCTATTCTTTGTTAAATCAAACTTATCACCTTTGGTGTGGCGTTCATATACCTTTGGTTCCTACCTCTTCAGGTAACGGGTCAAGATCCATCTACCTTCATCATCTTTCACCTTAAGCGATATAAGTCCCGAGGTGATACTCTTTATAGTATTGAATCGTTCTTGAAGCTTGAGTTATATTTTCTATTCCACCAAATCTATCAACTATCCTTTAATTCTTTTGTTAGTCGAACCTTTCCATAAACACTTAACCAACTTTCTGAACCCATATTTCATTATTATTTCCCATACTTAGCCGATTCAAACATTTTGAAAAATTTGGAATGATATTTCTCATTGATGATCGGACATTTAAGATCGACTCGACTCGTATCACCAAGGCAGGATGACATCATTTGGTATCAGAGCTATTAAAATGAGGGTATCGACGTTCGTATTCATCCCGAAGTAGGTTCATGAAAAAATTTCATAAATTCAAAGAGTTTATTGAAAATTAGCGTTTTGTATGCGAAATTAAAAAAAAAAGAAAGTGTTCAAGTTTTTGTTGCCAAGTTGAAATTCTGCTTGTTGCCTGAAACATCCATTCAATATCCTACTATTCGGCCACACTCAACCCTTTCCATTTCTTTGTTTCAAGCCTACCTTCTTTGTCCTACAACATTCCTACTACATCAATTTTGCCAACCAACCCACAATAACTGCTTCTAAGTCTAACTAGTCCCTTTAAGAACTTAGAGAGGCAGAGTGAGTGGAAAAGGGCACGAGGGTTGTGCACTCATCCGAGTGTAGAAAAAGCCAAGAGTGAGTGATTTTCTTTGTAAGAGAATTGGTGAGTGTGAGTGTCTAAGATGCCAAGAAGTCTGGAAAGAAACCCAAATGAGGGAAGTGGTTTTTAACCTATAAGGAATGTTGGTGGAGGCGTGCCAGATTTTACACTCCAAGCCTTCACGCACGAAATGGAGCATCTATTTGATCGAAAACTAGAACCCATCAAGAAATGATTGGTTCGTGTAGGAGAGCAGGGCCAGTGAGCAAGAGCCCAATGGGAGCGAATTTCACCAAGCCAAGGAATGGAAATAAGATCCTCATGAAGACAAGCATCCCATGAATATTCAAGAAGAGATCCATATAGCGAGCCTTATACGCTGATGAGTTCAAGACAAAGTAAAGTAAGCTTCGAGTTTGAGTCTTTTTGAGATGACAAACGAAAAGGTAGATATGTCTCTACAAGTGCATCGATTTATTCATCCATGGAGGATTGCTTACGAAGTGGTGAATGTGTTTCAAAAGCATCAAAGTACTCGGCCACAGAGTATCTATCACGAAGATGTGATCATCTTTTGAATGAAGACCCCTTCTCTTATTCTCAACGAAAGGTTTCTCATTTTGATAATTACTTTTTGTTGTCCTCCTTTTGTAATGAAATTGAAAAAGCATGTGAAAAATATAAAGAAATCAAAAAATAAGAAAAAAAGAATGAAAGAGAGCAAAAGAGATCGAGATTGAAAAAGAAACATAGTGCAAGCTAGAAAAGCATATGGAAAAAGAGAGTGAGAGAGTAAAAGAAACAAGTGACATTGAGTTTTCAAAAATAAAAGAGATTGAGGTAAAAAATGAGTTTGAAAAAGCTAAAAGAGTGAAAAGGAAGAAAATGAACAAGAAAAAGTGAGGAGTGTTTTTACTAATCATTCTGTGAGTTCTCCTTGTATTATTTCTTCTTTTTAGTTTTTTGAAGATCTCATTGACAAATTTCAACTTCGATATTTTTGAAGGAGAGAAGATTCACGTTGGTTGAAAAAGGTAACATTATCAACGAACCTAGTTTGCCTATGCCAAAGGGTAAGCAAGGTATGGAATCTGAAGTTTTTAAGTTATATCAGCCCCATTCGATTGTTGAAGATTTGGTTTCTGAAAAACGTTTGAACTTTACCTTGGTTAATTACTCTTCCTTGATTAATAATGATTTGTTTGCTTTTAAAGATCGCAATGAGAGTACCATTACTAGAAATTGTGGTATTGATGAGATTGTTGGTGAAGTAGTAATCAATAGACAATTGTAAGGATTGGATGTGCAAAATAATGAATCATATAACCTTTCTATTTGCTTGATTGTGGTGAAAATATTTGGATGAGGTTTGAGGTATATGAATGTCTGAAAACATACATGCCTATTCGAATAATTGTGATGGGTTTGACTATTTGAATGTTTGTATGTTCAATCTTCTTTGTTTGGCATATGTGGTAAAAAGTTTTCACATAAAATGTTTTATCTATTTTATTTTGATGTTCATGAGAAATCTTTAAACCTTTGTGTGAATTTTTCATGTTTTGGTCTGCCTATTCAACTAAGATTTGAGAAGCTTGAATGTTTGCATGTTTGTTTGTCTAAATTTTCTTTGTTTTCCTTTTGTGAATTATTTGAGAAAATTAAATTCTTGCTGTATTTTGGGACAAGCGATCAAAATCGTGTGTTTAAGCCCGGAGCAAGTCATTTTGAGTCATTACTAAGAAAAGGTGAGCATCGTAATTTCATTTTAAATAAATGTGCTGAACCTTTCCATCTGCTCCGAATTTTGTCATTTTGTTCGAAAATAAAAGAAGTGAATTTTGTTGGCTTGCAAAGTCAAACTCGAATCTTTGACTCCGGAGGTTGTTCTAAATTGTGGTTTAAAAGATTTGATCGTGTTTTGCAAGATTATACTACTCAATTGCCACATGTTCTATCTAAGTTGCTGGTCATAACACATTCAAGTCAGATTGGAGAGGTAAGAGGAAATATTGTTATTGATCCCGGAGATCATTGTTCTCTATCATTGTTCAAAGGATTTGAGTCATGGACTTTTGTTGTCCAAAAGTATGACTTTCGAGTGCTCCATGATTCTGGTTTGTTTCCATCAAGGAACAAGGTGGCACTTTGGAAAGGTTCCCTCCAACAGAGGGAGGGCGTGCAAACAATTTGTTTTGTGTTCAAATTGTGTGTAAATTTTAGGTTATCAGGAGTAACTTTGCAAACTTCATCAACTAGTAGGGCTATGAACTTGAGAGTTTCTTAGTGAGCAAATGGCCTGATTTGAGGACAAATCGTCTTCAAGAGGAAGGGTATGATACGATCCAGGCTGCATCATGTTTCGATACAACTCGATGACATCAGAATTGGCCTAAGCTCGAGGGGCCCAAGTGCAAAAATGAAGCTTAATCTCAGCTCAATGAGCTCAATTCTAGCTTCTCCAAGCTCGTCTAGTTCAACTCGAGCTCATTTAGCTCAACTTCAACCTATTTTAATTTGTTGGAATAAACTTAAATAATATTTAGTTTAAGTATTAAATGTGTTTAGTTAATTTAGTTTAATTAATTAAATTGCTGGAATAAATTACTCATCTTAGTTAATTGAGTTTATCTTACTTAATTAAGTTTAATGTGTTTAATGTGTTTAATGTGTTTTAATGTGTTTGTTAGTGGATGCTTGTAGGTGACTAATCAGCTGGAATCAGTTACAAACAAGGGGCAGTTAGGAAGTTTTAAATGCGACTATTTAGATGGAAAAGGTTATATACAAGGGGCTGTTACAACATTTAATGAAGAGCATTATTCACCATTTAAATTCAGCAGTCTATTCTTCTTCTCCAAGGAGCTGTTCAAGAATAGCGATGGGGAAAAGACTGATTGCACATTCCATAACCGATTGCCACGTAATGACCACACCATGGTCTGTTTGAGTGCCCAAAATGTTATCCATGTTGCTGGTGTCTATTCGGCTACCCAAGCATTCAAGTTCAATTAAATCAGCTGGATTAGAACATTAAATTATGTTGATAGTTGTTGTTACTTAGGCCTAGAGATTTCAAGAGTTTGAGCTTAATGATTAATTTTTATTTCAGCTTATAACCGCTCATTAAAGCTGAATTCAAGTGACTTTTCGGCTAGGTCTCTTGTAGCACTATAAATATTTTGTAATCAGCTTGTTTAGGGGAACTTTTTGCAGAATTTATGCTAAATTTGAAACTTGTGAGATTTCCAATTCTCCTTGTTCTTTCAGGACTGAATTGATGTAACACCCCAAACTCGGCCTAGACGTTACGGCCGAATCTAGTATGTCACATTGAAGGGTTTTTCGAAATCAAGGTTGATGGGAGAAATTGTTTGAGTAAAAATCCATTTAGTTCTTATTTCTTGGGAAACAGTTGAAAGTTATAAAAACCAACACTCAGTAAAATGATTACCATGTTTGTTATTGTTGTTTTAAATTAACGGAAGCTACTCTATTTTCAGTTATCTTGAAGTTGAAAATATGTGTTTGCCTTGTAAAGCAGTTATTACTTGTGAAAACTTGTTTCTATCCATTTTGCTGTTCAAAATAAGAAATTAAAAACCCAATTAAAAGAAATTATAAATCACCAAAGGTCTTATTACAAAAATACCAACCCAATATAAAATATTTAAAGGATTACATTTAAACAAACATCCTCGATCGTGTGGCCCCTCCAAGTCCCTTGCAACTCCAAATCACCTAAGATTGAGGATTACCTGTGTAGTTAAAAGAAAAGGGTGAGTTACAAGAACTCAGTGTGTAATCCCCTATCACTCAATTAGTAATACATGCAGTAACAGTTTGGGCCTGAGCCCTATTCAGTAACATTGTGGGCCTAAGCTTGAAACAGTATCAGTATGGTGCAAGTATGCAACCCACCCCAATCCAGCCAACACACCATGTGGGGACAAAGTCGACCCACCCAACCCAAACACCAATATTGCAGCATTGCTGCTAGTAATAATAATGCAGCAAAGCTGCCAGTACAGTATATGTGGCAAAGCCACTAGTAACAGTATTTGTGGCAGAGCCACCAGTATCAGTATGTGTGGCAGAGCCACCAGTAACAATACTTCCTCCATAACAGAATCCCAACCCCATGCAGTATGCCATGTCATCAATATTTCGTGTATGTAACATGTCCTACTCAGTACAGTCATACAGTACATACTTTCATCTGTCAATCTACCTCTAGGGGTAAAATAGTCATTTTCATGTATTAGGGGTAAAATAGTAATTTTGCCCTTTAGGGGCATTTTGGTCATTTTACTCATTAGGGGTATTTCAGTCATTTCACTCCCTAAGGTCTCAGTATAGGTAACAACCTTTTCGAAGGCCTACAGTCGCTTCGAGTGACATAGTTAATCCATTTGGTCAAAATAGTGTAAATGGGCTCAAAGCCTAATATTCGGCCCAAATGGGCCCACACGATCGTGTGGCCCATTTGGCCCAAATTCAATCACGGCTATGTGATCTACATAGCCCAATCCAATTTTTGCCACTTTTCATAAATTTCATCCGTGTGGGGCCCACGAGCCCATTGGCCCACACCGTCCATTTTGGCCCAACGAGGCCCATAACAGCCCCAGAACATGAGAACACTCGTGGTGGCCTCTACAGTCTGTCGTTGATGATTGTGGGCTCGATTTACCTCACGAGCGATTGCATGCTCGTGAGGCCTCAAATGCTGAAGTTTTAGCTTTTCAGTTTTCGGCTTTTGTCAACTCATAGAAACGATAGTGTGATTACAGACCTTTTTACGGAGTCATTCCAAGATCTACGAGCACCCAACTTAGAATCATCGAGATCCAATGTTAGTCCTTAATATGTTAGGGTAGAACACCCTCTTATCACATCTGTTCCCAAAAAGGCACTTACTACCTTACCTTGATTGAACGAACTACAACCTATTCCTTTTAGCTCGTGGGCTAAAACCGATCACACTTTTCTTGCTGATAAACTGTGATAACAAAAGATTTTAATAGATGGGACCAATCATAACTGTGGCTTAAATCTATGAATATTAGTCTTACAAAAATATATAGAGGTATTCGACCTATTCAAAATGTAAGGTAATGTCTTACCTTAATTGAATAATGGAAGACAGGGTTTGACGACTTGAGTAACTTTTGCACTTCTCCCCTCCTCAGGAATACCTAAAACCCAATGATCACCACACCAAGAGGAAGGGATCCCAACCAAAGACCATGAGTAGCAGAAACATTCAGCTTTTAGAGAAAAGATAGAAGGAAACGAATTCACACACATATCACAATAATAGATAACAAGAGAGGGAACTTTTGAATACCTATCAATTTGTCAGGATCGCTTGTAGATATCAACTCAATATACCACTGGAAGAGTATGGAAACAATCGGGATTTAGAAAGAAAATAAGCAGAGTATACGACCACCCCAAGGGTTAGCAGAAGAAGAAACTCTGTTTAAACACAATAAAAAAGTCAAAAAAATAGAAAGAGAGGAGATGGTATTGTGAGTTCGGCCAACAAGAACTAGTCAATGAAACCAAAGATGTGAGCAAGACATTCAGCTAAGGCTAACTGAATGGGAAGAGAATGGAAATGGAGAGAAAAAGACGAGTAGAGATTTGGCTGACAGTGTGAAGTGATTGAAGAAAACAAAAGGGGTATTCGGCTAATAGAGAAAAGAACCAAATCACCCAAAGTACCCAAATGGTAAAGGATGGTTCGGGTTTCACACAATAGACTAAAAGAGCAACTCATGTTGCACCCAAAAGCAAAGAAGAGAGTTCCCAGAAACGCAATATTTGACCACTAAACAAATGAAAAGAATACCAACACTCAGGAAATGACCAAAATCGAATACTCTATTTTTCCCTAGCAAATTCGATAACAACATTCAACAACTCAAACTCCCCTTTTTCCTCATAAAATCTCTCCCCCAATCCTCTCCTTGAAATCCTCCACATATCACTCCAACATCTCATCAATCAGAATTTTACTGAAACACAAACTCCAGTCGTGCAAGGTATCAAAAATTGATCCCCTTATTGCACAAACCAGGACTCAAACTCAAGCCCCCTAGCATTAGAAACACGCCACCTACCACTAGACCACAAGCTTCTTTGTGACATAATTCCACCATAATTATTCTTAAAGCCTACTCTCCAGAACCAAGAGTCTTATTCACTTAAAAAATAAAAATTTTGCTAAAGCCTAGGTGTGAACCCAGGACTTCCCAAACATTCCCAAACACTCCAAATCACTTAACCATTAAAGCAAACATGCAATTTGTGTCAGGACATGCGAAATTAAAGACAATATATTTTTAGGGCGTTACAACTGACTTATCAAGTATTCTTGTGGCGTCAATATGTTCTTTTTTAAACCGAATTTATCACCTTTGGTGTGGCGTTCATATTCCTTTGGTTTCTACCTCTTTAGGTAGCGGGTCAAGGTCCATCTACCTTCATCATCTTTCACCTTAAGTGATATAAGTCCCTGGGCAATACTCTTTATAGTATTGAATCGTTCTTGAAGCTTGAGTTCTATTTTCTATTCCACCTAATCTATCAACTATCCTTTAATTCTTTTGTTAGCCAACCTATCCATAAACACTTAACCAACTTTCTGAACTTATATTTCATTAATATTTCCCATACTTAGCCGATTCAAACATTTTGAAGAATTTGGAACGATATTTCTCATTGACAATCGGGCACTTAAGATCGACCCGACTTGTATCACCGAGGCAGGATCGCATCAATTTGGGTTTTTAAATGTAAAATAGTAAGAATTTTGGTACCAATTTTCCAAGCGGTATTGATACCTCTTGAGCAAAATATCAGTACCATGTCTTTAGTATCGATACCTACATTGATATTTTGAGATTTTACTAAAACGGACCATATGCATGTTTAATTGTTATTTTAAGGCTATTTTATGTATGTTAGGATGTAATGACGATAACTGAAGCTTAAGATAGACTCTAAACATGTGTGAATGTTAAAATGGAAGACGTTTGTTGAGAATGAACTTTTACTTGTATTTGACATGAGATGGTGGTGTGGCACCTTGATATTCGAGTTTGGCGACCAGGCTGGGTATGGGGTGCTACAGCTTTATATGTGCAAGGCTTTGTATAGGCAAATGTGATATCTTTTGTTTTGAAGTCATCAGTAGTAGAGCAAATACAGTCAAATAAGATGAATTGTTCTCCTATATGCTCAAGTAAATAATAATGGTGATATTGAATATGATTTACCAAGTACAAGTGAGCCAGTTCGTGTGATGTAAATACTACACTAATAAGATTGGCGAGCCGTCATAATATAGACAAGTCAAACATGTATTATGAGCCATGAAATACAAGCGTGCTGGTGTTGTGCTGGTAAGGTATGAAAACTCACTAAGTTTATTAGAACTTACATATGTGTTATTATGTATTGCAGATAAAAGAGGAAATTCGAGGATTGGAGGAGGAACCAGGCCAGAATCTACCATGCTTAGATGGACATGCTTCTTAGTTGTAATATATATATAGCGAGGTGACCTAGAGGCATAGCTTCAAGGTCATAGTCAATTTTTTAATTAGCTTTGGTCATAATATTATTTTCAAAACTAAGCAAATATTCAACATGTTAAAGCTACTTTATAAAATATTTTGTTTCTTAGATTAAAGTTACATAATTGAAATAAATTCATGTATGTAACATCCCAGTTTAGACCCTAGTGAAACAGTGGTTTGAGACCACAAATCCAAGGTCAAAATGTTAATTTAATATTATTTTCTATGTGAATAGTATGTGACATGGTCTGCATGAAAATTCTGTGTGATGATTTGATCGTTTTAGTGTCAAATTAAGATAAATGATTTAATCGCGTAAAGAGTAAAAGCTATGTGCTGATTTATAATTACTTAAGTATTGTTGTCTTATTAATGTGGGGGCCTTAGGAGGCAATTAGCCCAATTTTAAGATAGTGGGGTGTTAAATGACAAGATAACCATATTGATAATTTGTTTTATATGTTTAATGAAAGGGAAATTTGGTAAAAGGAAAATTAAGTTAATTATATGAAACAAAAACATGAATTAGTGGAGTTCATGCTCATCTTTGCTGAAAATTGAAAGACAAAGAAAGAAAATATGCTTCCTAGGTTGCGACTAAGACTTTGGCTAAATTAAGGTGAGTTTTGTCTTCGGTTTTTTATGACTTCTACGTTTTTATAATCGTTGCTTCTTCTACTATCAAGCCCATGTTGTAATTTTGTGAATTCATGATGTTTTTATGATGAGTCATTGATGAATGTGTGAGCTATGTGCTAGATGATAGTTATATATGAATACTTAGTGTTGGATTAACATGTTTTGTCTTTGGATTTTTTATGAAATTGAGTATTTTGGGCGAAATTGTGAAAAGTGTAAATTGAGGGACTAAAATGTGAAATAAATGAAATGTGTGGACTCCTATGAGACTAAGGAGAATTCGGCCTAAGCATAGTGTAATGAAATTTTGAGTATTTGATGATTTTGTGAGATAGGGACTAAAGTGTCAAAATGTGAAAATGTGAGGGCTATTTTGTAAAATGCCCTAAATATGTGTGTTTGGATTAAAATGAATGAATTGATGATTGAATGGATTGAATTTAAATGTTTATAGACCAAGAACGGAGAGGTTCGGATCGAGATCGAGGCAAAGACAAAGTGCTCGATCAATCGACCATTTTGATATTTTGACATCCGAGGTAAGTTCAGATATAATACTAGTTGTAAACTTTATCTTTGTGATATAAATGGAATGGATGTAAATGTATCTATGAGATTTGAAATGCTATGTGCTGAATTGAGATAAAGGGGCACTAAGTGTGCGAAATTTGAAACGAGAAAGAGATGATTGGCACTGTGTGTGCGAAAAGATAGAAGCTTCGGCTTATCGACTTGGCATTGTGTGTGCAATACTGATATAAGTTCAGTTTAATGTATTGGCACTAAGTGTGAGGTGATAATTATGTTTCAGTTATGAAATTGGCACTAAATGTGTGAATAAACCAATGGAATAGCAAGGGTTGGACGAGAGGTAATATCGAACAATTAAGTAGCATAAAAGGGTAAGTAACTATGTGTTGATCAAGGTACGTTCGAACCTATGTGGTTGATGATAAATTTAAGAGTTGAATGAATAGATAATTGGGTATGTGGTTGAGATTGATAATGTGCCTAGTTGTGCCTTTATCTATGTGATGGTACATATATATATATATATACATATCGATGTTGTTATATTGATGATACGGGCACGCTTCGGCACCAACGTTTACAAATCGAACGAGTTCAAAATCATCGTTTCAAGTACTGTGGAGATCATGTGCATCTTCATGCACTTTCCAATCGGCGGATTAGCTCATTCTAGCTCAATTTGAGCTCATTCGAGCTCACTTCACTCATTGAGTGATTCTTTAATTTTAATGCATTAAAATTAAATAAGATAATAGTTAATTTAGTAGCTTCCTTTAAATTATGAATTTAATTAAGTTTCAATAAATGAGTCGGATTTAATTCATAATGTTTATTATGCTCTTTTAAATACAAGTAATTAATTTGTCAAGAATCTTGAATTAAAACATATGAACTTTTGTTCATCAAGTGAGCTAGTCTCCTTTTCAATTTCGTGCAAGTTTCCTAGACTTATCAAGTTGCTTGTATGCCTAGACTTGTTCTTTTCATCCAATTATACCATCGGTTCTTATCTACCTAGATAACTGGTCGTGGTCCACCTTCGATTCCATTTTCCACCTTAAACAACATAGAACCCGGGTGACACTTCTTAGTGTTGAATCGATTCTTTGTTTAAGTTCCTTCATCCACTCCATCAAAATTATCCTTTTATTTTTTTATTGTCTCTTTCTATCAAACCGAACCATCTACTATTCAATTAAAGCTTCCATGAGACTTCCATATTTTCTCATTATTACAGAAGGTTAGAAATCATCCTCGTGAGCGATTGGGCAACTAGCATACATTTCGACTCTCCCGGTATGATTGTATCATTTGGTATCGAGCTATAAAACGAGGATTTTATCTACGTCTGAGAAGCGAAATAGGTTTGTAAGTGAAAAAATTCAAAAAAATTGTAAGTTGTAATTTTGTTCTTGTATTTCAATATATTGTATGTGAAGTGAAAAAAATTGAAAAAAAAGAAAAAAACGAAAAAAATATACAAGTTAAAAAAAGTGGTAAAAAAAAAGTTGTGGAAAATTTTTTTTTTTGAAATTCATCTCTTCTATTTCCGATCTGAAGACTTTCATTTCCACCCTCTTACTCTTCTACCCGACCCCCAATTTTTTTTTTCTCTTACCCTTTAGCCTACCCGATAACCAAATTTTTTTTCTTTTGTTCAGCCTACCCTATACCCGACATCAATCCCTTGAAACCCCTTTGAAGCTGACCCTCAAGCCGCGATGAGTCTTCCGAAACGAAGTACGAAATTGAGAGAAGAGAGTGAGCGGTAAAAGGCACGAGTGTATTCATCAAATAAAAAGCCTTATACGAGTGAAACACGAGTGTGAGCGATTTTTTTTTTGTGAGTGACTTGTGAGATTTTTGGTGGTAAGGAATTTTTAAATTTTCTATTTATTTTCTTCCTTTATAACATCTTTCTTTTCGAAGAATAAACATGGCTCAAGAAATGTTCTCCGAATCGACTATCAATACTTGTTGAGCGGAATGCTAAGCATCGTGAACACCAAGTTTGACAAGTTGCACAAGCGGTTGGATCGAATCGAGAAGCGAGACCAACAAGAACAACTTTCTTCCAACCGAAGGTCGAGTCAAGGTCGCCTCAAGACACACATTCAAGAACATTCGAGAAGAGATTTTGATCGAGATTTGTATTCCTCAAGGAGTTCGAGATGGTATGAATCAAACCGCGAATTTGAGACCTCTCGTGATTACCATCAAGAAGGTATGGTTTCTTCTTCAAAAGCTTCATCGTATTCATCTATGGAGAAAACTTTACAAAAAAGTGAACGTGGTTCATATACGTCGAGTAATTTAACCATGAAAGATCATTCTCGAAGTAGTTCAAATCACGATTCTTATTCGACAAGGAATTCAAGGCGAAGCCAAACATATGTCGAGTTTGAAGCCAACTACGGTGATGAACACGACAGCCCGAGATATTCATCATATGATTCTAAGGTGTCATGGTCAAAGAATCTGCCAAGAACCCATCGTGATATCTATGAGAACATTGCTTCGATCTTGGAGTCTAATCCTTATATTTTTGAATCTTTTGAATCATCTTCTTGTTGTACTCACAATGTAAGAGAAAGCCCAAGAGAAAAAGAAACCGAGAAAAAAGAAAATAAAAGAAAAGAAAAAGAAAAAAAGATCGTGAGAGAAAAAGAAATCGAGAAAAAAAATTGAAAAAGAGATTGAAAAAGAAGAAAGTAAAATTGAAAAAGAAATGAGAGAAAAGAATGAACGAGAAAAGCAAGAAAAAGAGAGTGATTTTTCGACTAACTCTTCGGATATCGTCCTTTTTACATTTCTTCGTTTCGGGTTTTCGAGGAACCAAACGATGACTATCAACTTCACTATCTTCCCGACGAGCGATGTTTCCAATTGGTTGAAAAAGGTAAGATGAAATCGCCTACGCCAGAAGGTCAGGAAGGTAAGTGTTTCGAAATGACCCCGTCTCTGCCAAATCCTTCTAAAAATTGTGATTATGTGGATGATTTCGTCATTGGCCATCCCTCGAATAATTGTGATGTTTTAAATGATGATAAGACGACTTTATTCCATAATGATCATTGTGATAAGAAGTATGAAGGTGGAGAGACGCAAATCCAACAAATGCAAGACTCGAGTAAGTATAACGATGATTTTTCTCTTAATCCCAACCTGTTTGATTGTGGATATTACGAGATTAGTTCATTTTCCAATACGAAAACTTTGAGTTTTTGCAAAACAGTTTTAAAACAAGTCAAGACTTTTGATCGTTCAATTTTGAGTTTGCACAATTCTTATTGGTTTAACCTGTTTGATTTTTCGAAACCATTGATACATTTTGATTTAAATAATCAAACACATGTTTTTAAACCGGGAATACGTTCTGATTCGATTTGTGGAAAATTCAAGTATCATCTAGATGGTTCTTCTTGTTTGAAAGTTTCCTATCTTCTTGATATAAGGTTCCTGAATGAGGTAACGAATGTTGTCAACTTTGTTTTCCATCTTTATTCGTTCCTTAAACAATTCTTATGGTTGTTCACCTACCATTTGAAAATGGTTGAATCAAACGCGAAGCTTCGACTACACTACATGCCTATGGAGAGAAGGTTTGTGATGCTTGAACAAGGTAAAAATGATCTTTGTTTATCGTGCATAAAGGTGAGTCTTCAAACCGTTGATACATTTTGCTCTCTTGAATGATGAAAAGCTTTGCGTTGACAATTTCGTTGTTGTGAAACATTTAGATCATTACATGCTTAATCGATCTATTTTGCCTATTTATGATCTATCCGTTTTGTTCATTGTGAAAATATTCTTGTGTTCAATAATTGTTATAATTCATGTGCAAGTGATTTCAGTATATCGTTCAATGCAAGAATTGGTTGATAAATTTCATGTGCCATATCGTTTTCTTCATTACTTGCTTATGACGACTATATCTATCAATTGATGTGTTATTCTCATGTTGGATTTGACTTGTGGTATCCCTTTGAATCGAATGCATGTCATGACGCTTATTCCATTAATTTCCAAATATTTGACAAGGCATTATTCATTTTGTACGATAAAGTGATTAAGTCCATTTGCGTGTGGTTTATGTGTTACGTGGCGTTCATATTTGAATTGTATTGTTGTTTGAAATTGATTTCGCTAATTCATGGATACCTCTTGCGGTGTTGCGAATATCATCCATCCCATTTGATCGAGGAAAACCAAGTCAAAAGAAACTTTGTTCGGGAAACCAACAGGTCGATTCGAGGACGAATCGTCTTGAAGAGGGGAGGGATGATACGGGCACGCCCGGGGCACCAACGTTTTACAAATCGAACGAGTTCAAAATCATCGTTTCAAGTACCGTGGAGATCATGTGCATCTTCATGCACTTTCCAATCGAGCCGGATTAGCTCATTCTAGCTCAATTTGAGCTCATTCGAGCTCACTTCAGCTCATTGAGCTGATTCTTTAATTTTAATGCATTAAAATTAAATAAGATAATAGTTAATTTAGTAGCTTCCTTTAAATTATGAATTTAATTAAGTTTCAATAAATGAGTCTGGATTTAATTCATAATGTTTATTATGCTCTTTTAAATACAAGTAATTAATTTGTCAAGAATCTTGAATTAAAACATATGAACTTTTGTTCATCAAGTGAGCTAGTCTCCTTTTCAATTTCGTGCAAGTTTCCTAGACTTATCAAGTTGCTTGTGGCGTCTAGACTTGTTCTTTTCATCCAATTATACCATCGGTTCTTATCTACCTAGATAACTGGTCGTGGTCCACCTTCGATTCCATTTTCCACCTTAAACAACATAGAACCCGGGGTGACACTTCTTAGTGTTGAATCGATTCTTTGTTTAAGTTCCTTCATCCAGCTCCATCAAAATTATCCTTTTATTTTTTTTATTGTCTCTTTCTATCAAACCAACCATCTACTATTCAATTAAAGCTTCATGAGACTTCCATATTTTCTCATTATTACCGAAGGTTAGAAATCATCCTCGTAGACGATTGGGCAACTAGCATACATTTCGACTCTCCCCGAGGCGGACTGTATCAATTGAGTAATATGTATTATATTACGAACTTACTAAGCTTTGAAAAGCTTACTGTGTGATTTGTTTCTCTGCCTTGCAGTGTCAGTAAAGCTAGCTCAGTTCTGGGATCGTCAGCTTCTCAATCACACTATCGGCATTCTATTTTGGTACTTTTGGAAAGATGTATATAGCTAGAATATGGCATGTATAGATAGGCTAGTTAATTGAATCAAGTTTGAGATTTGTAAGTAGCCATGAGATGTGGCTAGATATGTGATAGGTTTGGCATAAATGAATGTGGTATATATATGATGTATCTTTTGGCATGATTTGTAAATTGATAAATTTGCTATTGAGTGGTAACTTTGTTTGATAAATGCTAGTAGGGGTAGTGAAATTTGTGAATGAATTATGCTTGTGATAGAATAAGTATTGGTATTGAATTGGGTATAATTAGAGTTGGTATTGATTGCATGTTTTAAATTGCTAAATTAGTATGCTTTTAGATGGCAATATGCGCATCAGATGTTTGGTTGATTGGCTTGTAGGTTTGACCTTAAGTGGGTGGCATGTTGGCCTTGCAAAAATGGCCTATAATGTCGCACGGTTGGGGCACACGGGCTTGTCTCGGACCATGGGTAAATTGGCAGAATGTGGCTTAAACTGCACACGGCCATGGCACCGGCGTCCCTACAGGTCATGCGAGAAATGGTAGTATATGACCTTATAGGACACGGCCTCAACACACAGGAGTGCTTGTTAGTCGTGTTGATTTTGATAGTATGTAACCACGGGGAGGTCACACGGGTGTGTCATGTAGCCGTGGGAGAGGCACAGCCTACCCCCACGGGCGTGTCTCCCCTGTATTCTAGAAAAGTTTCAATTTTTCATGAAATTTATATGTGTTTCGGTTTAGTCCCGACTCGACTTATAAGCTTGCTTAGGGTCTTGATGACTCATTTAAAGGACACTATGATTGTATATGAATGTGTTTGATGATGATTGACTTTATATCGTGAATGCGACATAAAATAATCCTATTGTTCGGTAATGTCTCTAAACCCTATTCTGGAGACAGTCTCGGGTTAGGGGTGTTATAATTTTATTGGTATCAGCTTTACAGTTTAGTCGATTCTCAGATTAACGTAGCACGTGTGAATCTACTTATACATGCCATATTGTGAAATTACGATAGTGTGATGAAATCTGACAGTTGAAATGTGTTTTAATATAGTAATGGATCCCGATCGAGCAGTTGCTGACGATGTAGAGAGTAATGCTCCTGCTCACGCTCAAGGGACAGCACCGGCCACATCAAGGCCGAATGATAGTGGTGATGAAGGTGAGGCTAAGCAAGCCTTCCTCCGTATGATGAGTGAATGGTTTTCAAAATTTGTTAGAACAAATCTGACCGCTCCACAACCTCCACCCCCGTAAGTATCTGTTGTGCCACAAGTTGTAGATCCGATCAGATTGAATAAACCACCTGTAGAAAAGATTCGCAAGTATGGGGCCGAAGAGTTTAGGGCCACAGTTGATGATGATGCTGAACGAGCTGAGTTTTGGCTCGAGAATACACTTCGAGTATTTGATGAGATGTCGCTGAACCCCGATGAGTGCATTAAGTGTGCAGTTTCCTTGTTGAGAGACACGGCTTACAATTGGTAAAACATTGATATCTGTGGTTTTGAGAGAGAGAATCACCTGGGATTTCTTTCAAGTCGAGTTTAGAAAGAAGTATATCAGCCAACACTTCATTGATCAGAAACGTAAGGAGTTTTTAGAGATGAAACAAGGCCATTTGTCTGTTGTTGAGTATGAATGAGAATTCGTGCGATTGAGTCAATATGCTAGAGAGTGTGTTTCTACTGAAGCTACTATGTGTAAATGTTTCGTAAAGGGATTGAATGAAAACATAAAGTTATTGGTTGGAATACTGGATATAAATGAATTTTTTGTATTAGTTTAAAGAGCATGCAAAGCTGAGGAGCTCGGTAAAGAAAAGAAGAAAGTTGATTCTGAGGCTTGTGATGAAAGATGAATAAATTCTCTCAATCTTCAGCAAAGAGATATAAAGATGCAAGCAATCGTTCAAACGCCTCGTTTGGACATCCAAATAGAGATCGTTCGAGACAGAGTACTGGTTTACGAATTCAAGCTCCAAATAAAACAAGTGTTGGCAGTGTTAAGAGTAACAAGCCCGAATGTAGACATTGTGGGAGACGAAATGTGGGAGAGTGTTGGGGCAAGTATAACAATAGAACATGCTATAAGTGTGGATCTCGAGATCATTTCATTCGAGAATGCCCAAAGATAGTCGAAGAAGAAAATGTTCAGAACGAAAGACAAAGTAATGTGATGGCCAGAGGTAGACCACCCAGGAGCATCAGAAATGTGAACGAAAGTCAAAGAGGAACGACTGATATAGCTGTAAGGTCAGAAGCAAGAGCACCTGCCTGAGCCTATGCTATACGTGCACGAGAGGAAACATCATCTCCAGACGTAATCACTGGTACTTTCACTTTATTTGATACTGATGTCATTGCATTGATAGATCCTGGATCAACTCATTCCTATGTTTGTATGAATTTAGTATCGAATAAGACTCTACCTGTTGAGTCTACTGAATTTGTGATTAGAGTATCAAACCCCTTAGGCAAGTGTGTTTTGGTGGATAAGGTGTGCAAGAATTACCCGTTGATGTTTCGTGATTTATGTTTCCCAGTGAATTTAATGTTGCTACCATTTGATGAATTTGACATAATTCTGGGAATGGACTGGCTTACTTTGCATAATGCCATTATGAATTGTAAGAAAAAGAATGTTGAATTGAAGAGTCAAAATGGTGAGATAGTTCGAATTGAGTCTAGTGATATGAAAGGATTACTAGCTATTGTATCTGTGATGAAAGCTATGAACTATGTGAGAAAGGACTGTGAAGCTTATTTGGCATACGTGATTGATACAAAAGTGTCAGAAAGGAAAGTTGAATCTATGCATGTGATATGTGAGTTTCCAGATGTGTTTTCGAAAGAGTTACCGGGGTTACCTCCGATTAGAGAAGTTGAATTTTGGTATTGAGTTAGTGCTAGGAACTGCTCCTATTTCGATAGCTCCATACAGAATAGCACCAATAGAATTGAAAGAGTTGAAATCTCAGTTGCAATAATTGACCGACAGAGGATTTGCACGACCTAGTTTTTCACCCTGGGGAGCTCTTGTATTTTTTGTGAAAAAGAAAGATGGAACTATGAGAATGTGTATTGATTATCGATAATTGAACAAAGTGACGATAAAGAACAAATATCCGTTACCTCGAATTGATGATTTGTTTGATCAGTTGAGAGGAGCTATAGTATTTTCTAAGATAGATTTGAGATCGGGCTACTATCAGTTGAGAGTTAAAGAATCCGATGTGCCAAAACTGCATTCAGAACGAGGTATGGACATTATGAATTCTTAGTGATGCCTTTTGGACTAACAAATGCCCCTGCAGTGTTTATGGATTCGATGAATCGAATATTCAGACCGTATTTGGATCGCTTCATGGTGGTGTTCATTGATGATATTTTGATTTATTCGAGTGATAAGACGCAACATGCCGAGCATTTGAGAATCGTGCTACAAACTCTGTATGAGAAACAGTTGTATGCAAAGTTTAGTAAGTGTGAATTTTGGTTGCCTGAGGTCAGTTTTCTGGGGCATATTGTATCCGCTGCTGGGATACGAGTCGATCCACATAAAATCTCTACTATTTTGGAATGGAAGCCTCCGAGAAATGTGTCTGAAATCTGTAGCTTTCTGGGACTAGCGGGATATTATAACCGATTTGTGAAAGGCTTCTCAATGATTGCAATTCCTTTGACAAAGTTGTTATAGAAGGATGCTAGATTCGAGTGGTCAGAAAAGTGTCAACAGAGTTTTGAACAGTTGAAGGTGTTGTTAACAGAAGCGCCAGTGTTGATTCAACCTGAATCAGGCAAAGAGTTTATAGTTTATAGTGATGCATCGTTGACTGGTTTGGGCTGTGTGCTGATGCAAGAAGGAAAAGTCATCGCTTATGCTTCGAGACAGTTAAAATTGCATGAAAAGAATAATCCAACGCATGATCTTGAATTGGCTACGATTGTATTTACATTGAAGATTTGGCGTCACTATTTATTCGATGAAAAATGTCATATTTATACTGATCATAAGAGTTTAAAGTATTTGATGACTCAGAAAGATTTGAACTTGTGACAGAGAAGATGGTTAGAATTGTTGAAAGACTACGAACTTGTGATAGATTACCACCTGGGTAAAGCTAATGTTGTAGTTGATGCCTTGAGTCAGAAATCATTATACGCTTTACGAGCTTTGAGTAATCGGAAAGATCTGTGTGATGCTAATGCGGTTGTAGCTAAATTGAAAGTAAAATCGTTGTTTATACAGCAGATATGTGAGACTCAAAGGATTGATAATGAGTTGTTAGCAAAAAGAGTTCAATGTAATTCGAATGCGGAATCAGAATTTTGAGTTGATAGTAATGATTGTTTGAGATTCAGAGATCGGATTTGCATTCCGAGAAATTAAGAGTTGATTCAAATGATTTTGACTGAAGCTCGCAATGGTCATTTGACTATACATCCGGGGAGTACGAAAATGTATAATGATTTGAAACAGTTCTATTGGTGGCCTAGTATGAAGAGAGATATTTCTGACTTTGTGTCAAAATGTTTAGTTTGTCAGCAAGTTAAGGCTGAACATCAAGTTCTGTCTGGTTTATTGCAACTGATTATGATTCCTGGTGGAAATGGGAGAGGATCACGATGGACTTTGTGTCGGGTTTGCCCTTATCTCCGAGAAAGAAAGATGTGATCTGGATTATAGCTGATAGATTGACGAAATTAGCTCATTTCATTCCGGTGAGAACCGATTATTCTTTAGATAAGTTGGCTAAATTGTATATCGATGAGATTGTGAGATTACACGGAGTACCGTTATCTATAGTGTCTGACAGAGATCCGAGATTTACCTCAATTTTGGAAGAAATTACAAGATGCTTTAGGCACAAAATTGCATTTTAGTATTGCTTTTCATCCGCAAACAGATGGTCAATCCGAGCGAATCATTCAGATTCTTGAAGACATGCTGAGATGTTGCATACTTGAATTTGAAAGCACGTGGGAAAGGCATTTATCTTTGATTGAGTTTGCGTATAACAACAGTTTTCAATCTAGCATTAAAATGGCACCATATGAGGTTCCTAACGGTCGAAAGTGTCGAACTCCATTGTATTGGACCGAGCTAAGTGAGAACAAGATTCACGGGGTTGATCTTATAAAAGAGACTGAGCAGAAAGTGAAAGTAATTCGTGACAGTTTGAAAGCAGCCTCAGATCGTCAAAAGTCTTATGCAGATTTGAAACGAAAGGATATTGAATTCGAGGTTGGTGATAAAGTGTTTTTGAAAGTGTCTCCGTGGAAGAAAATACTTCGATTTGGCCGAAAGGGCAAGCTGAGTCCGAGATTCATCAGACCGTATGAGATTATTGAACGAGTTGGGCTGGTTGCTTATAGATTGAGTTGCCATCAGAGTTGGAAAGGATCCATAACGTGTTTCATGTGTCAATGTTTCGACAATATCGATCAGACCCGTCTCATGTAATTGCACCTACTGAGGTTGAGATTCAGACAGATTTGTCGTATAGTGAAGAACCAATTCGAATTTTGGCACAAGAGACTAAAGAGTTGAGAAATAAGAAAATTTCTCTAGTGAAAGTATTATGGCACAAACATGGAATTGAAGAGGCTAAGTGGGAGCCTGAGAATGTTATGAGAGAGCAACATCCACAACTATTCAATGGTAAGATTTTCGGGGACGAAAATCCCTAAGGGGGAGAGTTGTAATATCCCAGACTAGACCCTAGTCAGAACAGTGGTTTGAGACCACAAATCTGAGGTTAAAATGTTAATCTAAATTATTTTCTGTGTGAATAGTATGTGACGTGGTTTGCATGAAAATTCTGTGTGATGATTTGATCGTTTTAGTGTCGAATTAAGATAAATGATTTAAGCGTAAAGAGTAAAAGCTATGTGCTAATTTATAATTACTTAAGTATTGTTGTCTTATTAATGTGGGGGCCTTAGGAGGCAATTAGCCCAATTTTAAGATAGTGGGGTGTTAAATGACAAGAGAACCATATTGATAACTTGTTTTATATGTTTAATGAAAGGGCAATTTGGTAAAAGGAAAATTAAGTTAATTATATGAAACAAAAACATGAATTAGTGGAGTTAATGCTCATCTTTGCTGAAAATTGAAAGAAAAAGGAAGAAAATAAGCTTCCTTGGTTGCGGCTAAGACTTTGGCAAATTAAGGTGAGTTTTGTCTTTGATTTTTTTATGATTTCTACGTTTTTGTAATCATTGCTTCTTTTACTATCAAGCCCATGTTGTAATTTTGTGAATTCATGATGTTTTTGTGATGAGCCATTGATGAATGTGTGAGCTATGTGCTAGATGATAGTGATATATGAATACTTGGTATTGGATTAATATGTTTTGTCTTTGGATTTTTGATGAAATTGAGTATTTTGGGCTAAATTGTGAAAAGTGTAAATTGAGGGACTAAAATGTGAAATAAATGAAATGTGTGGACTCCTATGAGACTAAGGAGAATTCAGCCTAAGCATAGTGTAATGAAATTTTGAGTATTTAATGATTTTGTGAGATAGGGACTAAAGTGTCGAAATGTGAAAATGTGAGGGCTATTTTGTAAAATACCCTAAATATGTGTGATTGGATTAAAATGAATGAATTGATGATTGAATGGATTGAATTTAAATGTTTATAGACCAAGAATGGAGAGGTTCGGATCGAGATCGAGGCAAAGACAAAGTGCTCGATTAATCGACCATTTGGCTATTTTGACATCCAAGGTAAGTTCGGATATAATACTAGTTGTAAACTTTATCTATGTGATATAAATTGAATTGATGTAAATGTATCTATGAGATTTGAAATGCTATGTGCTGAATTGAGATAAAGGGGCACTAAGTGTGTGAAATTTGAAACGAGAAAGAGATGATTGGCACTGTGTGTGAGAAAAGATAGAAGCTTCGGCTTATCAACTTGGCACTGTGTGTGCAATACCGATATAAGTTCGGTTTAATGTATTGGCACTAAGTGTAAGGTGATGATTATGTTTCAGTTATGAAATTGGCACTAAGTGTGCGAATAAACCAATGGAATAGCAAGGGTTGGACGAGAGGTAATATCGAACAATTGAGTAGCGTAAAAGGGTAAGTAACTATGTGTTCATCAAGGTACATTCGAACCTATGTGGTTGATGATAAATTTAAGAGTTGAATGAATAGATAATTGGGTATGTGGTTGAGATTGATAATGTGCCTAGTTGTGCCTTTATCTATGTGATGGTATATATATATATACATATCGATGTTGTTGTATTGAGTAATATGTATTATATTACGAACTTACTAAGCTTTGAAAAGCTTACTGTGTGATTTGTTTCTCTGCCTTGCAGTGTCAGTAAAGCTAGCTCGGATCTGGGATAATCAACTTCTCAATCACGCTATCAGCATTCTATTTTGGTACTTTTGGAAAGATGTATATAGCTAGAATATGGCATGTATAGGCTAGTTAATTGAATCAAGTTTGAGATTTGTAAGTAGCCATGAGATGTGGCTAGATATGTGATAGGTTTGGCATAAATGAATGTGGTATATATATGATGTATCTTTTGGCATGATTTGTAGATTGATAAATTTGCTACTGAGTGGTAGCTTTGTGTTGATAAATGCTAGTAGGGGCAGTGAAATTTGTGAATGAATTATGCTTGTGATAGAATAAGTATTGGTATTGAATTGGGTATGATTAGAGTTGGTATTGATTGCATGTTTTAAATTGCTAAATTGGTATGCTTTTAGATGGCAATATGTGCATGAGATGTTTGGTTGATTGGCTTGTAGGTTTGACCTTAGGTGGGTGGCATGTTGGCCTTGCAAAAATGGCCTACAATGTCGCACGGTTGGGGCACACGAGCGTGTCTCGGACCGTGGGTAAATTGGCAGAATGTAGCTTAAACTGCACACGGCCATGCCACGGGCGTGCCTACCGGTCATGTGAGAAATGGCAATATATGACCTTATAGGACACGGCCTCAGCACACTGGAGTGCTTGTTAGCCATGTTGATTTTGGCAGTATGTAACCACGGGGAGGTCACACGAGTGTGTCATGTAGCCGTGGGAGAGGCACGGCCTACCCCCAGGCGTGTCTCCCCTGTATTTTAGAAAAGTTTCAATTTTTCATGAAATTTTATATGTGTTTCGGTTTAGTCTTGACTCAGCTTATAAGCTTGCTTAGGGTCTTGATGACTCGTTTAAAGAACACTATGATTGTATATGAATGTGTTTGATGATGATTGACTTTGTGTCGTGAATGCGATGTAAAATGATCCTATTCCTATTTTGGCGATGGTCTCGGGTTAGGGGTGTTACAATGTATATGGTGAGGTCAATTAGATAATTGTGTTTTAATAATAATTGTATTAAATATGAATGGTGGAATATATAGTAAAGAATGTGTTAGTTGAATTTTGGATATGAAGTGTAGAACGTTGTAGTCTGGATCCGATGATCGGATCGTATTTGGGGTGTTACAATTTTAGTGGTATCAGAGTATTAATTTAGCTAATCCTTAGGACATAGGATTTTGAAAGTTAGCCCCTATACGCATGTTACTCAATTCTGTCTTAGTTCCTCGAACTGTTATTAATGTGTTGTGTATTTTAGTCTTGCTAGTGAATAGTTCATGCAAAATGGAAGAGGGAAAGTAAGAAAGGAAAGTAAGTGATCATGAAAGTCAAAAGAATTTTAAAAAATCATTTCCATTGATGAAAGAGAGGCAAATACAATTAAAAAAACAAAATTTTATTTCCCTTCCTTAGTTGGTGGGGTTGGAGTGGCGGTATTTTATTTGTGGTTCCTCCTTATAGCCAGTTCCTTCTAGGGAGTCGGGCTAGTTACCTCAGGTTCTTGGGGGAGAAGGGTTTACCTGACTCCTTCCACTATTTCTGGAATTCTTCCTATTCCACACCTAATGGGTTGAGGTTGTCAAAGTTGAGATCTACATTGGTAAGTTTTGCATGCAAGTGAAGTCCACTTGACTCGAGGCAAAAGGACCCACGATTACTTGGGTATATATCATTAGGTTGGATCTCAACTTGGACATATATTCTTCATCTTAGCCTTGGTATTTGCATTGTAGTTCTTAAGGGCCTTGTTTCTTTCATTTCACAACTACTTAAGATCAACAAGGCATTGCCCCTCAAGAGCTTTCATCTTCCCCTCTCATTCAGCTTCCTTGGCTTTATATTGGCGGACCCTCTCTTCCAACCTTTTCTTATTGGCCTCCAATGATTTATACTTAGTCTCCCAAGTGGAGACAGAGTCAGTGAGTTCTTGGTTCTGATGGATCGTGGCCTCATGTAGTTGGTGGAGTTGGGCAAGTGTTTGCTCGCCAGAATGAATGGCCTTCTCAATTTCTATCTATTTTGCCTTGTGTTCATGACATGCTTCTTGGAGGGCCTAGCCAATAAGTTTGCACTCCATTGCTACCAATTGATATGAACCTACCAGTTCTGCTAGCGAAGGTTTATGAACATCATAGGAGGAGGAAGAAGGGTAGACAAACTCTTTAAATCCTTGGGGTAGGTCATCATCTTGCTTTTGTTTGACAATGAATAGAGAGAAAGGATATTACCCCGCATGAAGGTGATTCCACCAAGAGAAGAAGGTATTCACCTCGCCAGAAGGAGAAGATAATTGTATGGAACCAAAAGGAGCAGATTATACCAAAACTTGGCTCTGCGGGAAGTGGCACAGTTGTGGGAATGGGTAGGTTCCTCAGGAATAATGGAATCTGTCTGAGACTCAAGAACTTGCGGGACATCAGGAGAAGTGGTTTCCTCTCTCATATGTAACTAGTTCTTTTCCTTGTCTGTGGTGAGTTAGCCTCACCCCGCTACTATCTCCGGTACCATGGGAACCTTCCTCCACCCTTAGCCACTTCTCCATCCTCTTGTAAACTGACCATCAAAGCTTCCACATCTGTATTGCACTAAGAACTAGAAGAACTAAAGGAATTGGAAGAGCCTATAGCAGCAGTAACAACAGTGTCAGCCCTACTGGGAACTAGAGTTATACTAAAAGACTCACCTCTATCATTCGCTGGCAAGGAAGACTAACGGTGGGGATGCATGTTACAAACAGTGTAAAAGAAGTTAGAGGTTTTCTTCTCTTCCCTACCAACGCCAAAGCTAAATCATCATTGGCCCTATAGGATCACGCTTCACTGGCAAATTGTACTCTTTGGGGATTCGCACCCAACATCAAGCCCTCTACCCGAAAGCCATTGGGGCTTTGCCTATCTAAATAGTACCAAAATTTGTTCCTAACATTTAGAAGCTTCTCCGGCTTTAGTGTATGACCAAATTTCAACCACCTATATTACTTTATGGAAATTTCTAAATCAAATATTTTTCACTAAAGACAGGTGGATTCTCGAGGAATGGACCACTTAATGGAGAAGCCAAAACTACCTTTAAGCTTTCTCCTTACTCAAATGTACTTGTAGTGGTTCAAGTGGAGATTTGAAGCCCAGCTCTGGACAATGGGTTTGGGGCCCATGCGGGCACAAAAGTGGTCCAGTCCAGTCAAGGCCCCTTGGGTGATGACCTTCAGCTGATAAATATGTTAGAATACACCGATAAAGGTTGGATCCCCTTGAGTGAAAAAATCTATGAAATAGGCTACCACCACGAACCCGGTGCAATTCTATAATCATTCAGCACTGCACAAAATAAGGGATATAAAGAAAGATGGAAGCATGTCTCTAGCAGAAATAGAGGGAGAATGAACCCATCATTGAAGTCACTCAATCGGCACTCCTGTTTAACGACTTCAAAATCGTAGGCAAAGTTGGGTAGACTAATTCCCTTAGCTACCAAATGCTTGACCATCTCCTCTTTAATGGTCGTATATTTATAAATCAGAGTTTCTATCGGTGTTGTAACACCCCAAACCCAGCCTAGACATTATAATCGAATCTGACATGTCACATCGAAGTGATTTTTGAAAGTTGGACTTGTTGATAAAACTCCGTATTTAGGTTAAAACCCATTTAGTTTTTATTGCTTGAGAAAATTTCGCAAATTAAGTTATTACACCCTGAAACCAGCTTGTCAAAACGATTGCCATATTTATTAATGTTAATTTCTTTAAACTGAATAAAATCGTAGAAGCTTCTCTAATTAAAACCTTGAAGTTTAAAATGCGTGTTTTTCTTGAAAACCGTTGTTATTTTGAAAACCTCTTTTGTATCCGTTTGGCAATTTAAAATAAGAAATCAAAGCCCAATTAAAAATTAAACCCACCAGCGGTCTTATTACATAATCAATAGTCCAATATGAAAATTGAAATTAAATAACTAAGTCTAAAACAGAATATCAGCGATCATGTAGCCACCTTCGAATCCCTCGTAGCACAAATCATCTAAGGCTAAGGATTTCCTGTACAGTTTAAAAAGAAAGGGTGAGTTTACGAAAACTCGAAGTGTAATCCCGTGTCGGTCGGTCAAGATCAATATGCGATATGATCAGGCTTGAGCCCTATTCAAAATAGTGTCAGATGGACCTTTGTAACACCCCAAACCCGGCCTAGAAGTTAGGCCCAAATCTGGTGTGTCACAATGAAGAAAACGTATAAAGGATCTTGTGATTCGTACTAAAATAGGTGTAATTGAAGAAAACAAGTTTGTTTAGAAATCCATTTGTTAATCGATTTTGGAAAACCTTTATTTAATTTTTTTTAGAAAATTCCCTTTTAAAATAATTTAAGCAAAATAATAAGTATATCAAACATAAAGAAAATAATAAAATACTCCAGAGGCCTTATTACAACGTAAAACCCAAAATAGTAAAGTGAACGAAAATAGAAATCTAAAGTTCAATATGAACCATTTCTGAAGTATGGCCTCCATCGAGACATCCATGGCCCAAGTCCACGTCACTGAGCATTACCTACAAGGGTTAAGAGAAAGGGGTGAGTTACAAGAACTCAAGTGTATAATCCCTTACCATCATCCACTGGCCTGAGCCCAATTAGCAAAAACTTGGGCTGAGCCCATAAAGCATAATCTTGGGCTTGAGCCCATTTAGAAATACTTTGGGCCTAAGCCCTTTACAAAATAATGTATCAATTATATCATGAGAATGTAATGCAATTCCCAAACCAATCCTAATAATCCATCCGCTACACACCAATTGCATTCAACCAACACACTGTGGGTTCAAGTCAACCCACCCCGCCAACACACCAATCGCAGGCATTTAGCCATTTATAACATATTTGATTCGTGGACAAGCCACCAGAATAACAGAATATACGTGGCATAACCACTATACAGATTGTGGTAGAGCCACCAGAACTTCTCCTCAACATTTTCCCATCCCATGCAAAATTATGCATATGTAACATACATAGTAATTGGTATTACAATTATAAACAACAATTAATAACTCAGAGATTCATTACAAACAATTTGGCCCATTAACACATTGCAAAATCGGCCCATTAGGGCAATATATCAAATTGGCCCATTAAGGCAATCTTATCAAATCAGCCCATTAAGGCAATCTTATCAAATCAGCCCATAGGGGCATTTTCGTAATTCAGCCCATAACGGCAATTTCGTAATTTGGCAATCGTACCCACTAAGGGTAATTCAGTAATCTCGCAACCCAGGGGTATTTCTGTAATTTACCCTCCAAGGGTATTTTGGTAATTTCGTAACCTAGGCTTAACTACTAATTTGGGCATTAAAAAAAATTTAAACTATCCATCTACATCGTACTATCTAAATTGACTATAACTTCAGTTAGGAATCTCGAAATCTAAATCTGTAAATTTTCCTTGAAACTAGACTCATATATCTTCTTACTACAATTTTTCCAGAATTTTTGGCTAAACCGATTAGTATAGTTTATTCCTTAAAGTTTCCCTTGTTTCACTGTCCAATGATTCTAACCTCTCCTTCCTTAATTTTAAATATCTCACAGTACAGTTTTCATATACTGCTCCCACTTGTTTCTATTGAAAATAGGCTCACTAAGGAATCTATACATATAAATTATTCCTTATAATTCACTTTGTACAATTTTAACCGATTTTTCCAAGACAGAATATGGAACCACGAAGTCAATCAGAACCAGTCTCACTAAAATTAAAATATCTCAGAATATAAAATTTCTTTTCCTTCTCCATTTCTTTCATATCAAAATAGACACAGTAATTTTTAATTTGATATCTTATTAACTTTATAATTCCCTTTCTCCTATATTTCATGATTTTCAAAAACACATTACTGTTTCTAATCGGAACTATTTTATTACAAAATATAGTTACCTACTACGACTATACGCACTCCTGAGTGATCACGGATGCCGGTTTTTAGTTTTCTTTAGTATTTCGATTGAATCACAAAACATATCATACAAAATTTTAGAGAGATGTGAGATTACACAATATTTCAAACATGTTTTCGGAAGGTACGGGATTACACACCTTGATTACGAGTTGTGCTTTCTACTGATTTCAACACCACGAATGTGATCTCCCTCAATGCACCAAGAATCGATCCTACCCTTTGGCTACTAAAATCCCATCCCCACTTACTTGACTAGTCGATGATAACGATTTGCTTAATACAAATCACTTGTGCTCCTTCACCTTGTTGAAAGTCTAATTGTACTTATGGCTACAGGCGAATCAAATGTGATAGATTCGGCCTTCCCACTTAGAACACGATTGATCAAGGAGTGACTGACAACTTGAATGAAAAAGAAAGATAAATGAAGAGAAGAAAGATTTCAACTATGGAGGAATAATGGGAAAAATATTCGGCTATGGTGAAAATGGATTAGAAAAGAAGAGATGCTTGAAGGATTTTGTGAAAAGAAAAGAAAGAAGAAGAAGAAGAATGTTTGACTAACTTCGATTTTCAAGAAAGATGAGTGAACAAATCTTTGGTCTCAATGTTTGTGTACATTCAGTAAGAAGAAAGAAAGTAAAAGAATATGGACCCTCAAAGTTTGTAGATTTGGCAAGGAGGAGAAGGAAATTTGGAGAAAATGGCACACTTTATGCTAAAAGAATTTGACCAAAACAAGCACTAAAGCTTTACCAAAACACCAAGGAAATTTCAGCTACCTCTCTTACCCAAAAAAATGTCCACATACATTGGCCTTAATGGTCAAAATTGGCCAACCATACTTTCCATAACACTCTCCCCTTTTTGTGCCAACATGTCCCCCATACTTGCCTTTTCTTTTGATTTCTTTCCCCAACCTCAACTTTTCCTTATTTCTTTAGCCACCTTTTCAAAAATAAAGAAGTCCACCTTGCCATATATACACCTTGGCCGACACTTAGGAAAAGAATACAAAAAATAAAAATCAAAATTTTCACTCCATAGGATTTGAACGTCCTCCCTCAAAGTCCATCATGTGGCACCATATCCTTTTTACCAATTGCTCATTTATGCTAGCAATTTACTCATTTATTTCCATAAGCTTTGAGGTCACTTACTATCTCTCCTTAATAGGCTTAAACACAAAATTTTACTAAGGTCCAACTTGAACCCGAAACTTTCTAGAAACCTCATAACTTTCCAAAATCACCTTCCTAATAAATCCAACTTGAAATAATGCCGTTCTCTTATTCTCAAAAATTTTAAACACTTCCGTGCTCAAGGCCCAATGGGCCTAATCCTACTAGGCCCAATTTCAGGATGTTACAATTCTACCCCCTTAAAGAAATTTTGTCCTCGAAATTTCCAACCAACTACTAAATGCATCGCTCAAGTCACACCACTATGCGATTCGAAGCTTCCTTTAACCGCGCTCGAATCACCTTTACCTTTTCTTCCATCTCAGATATCAACTCAGGACCCAACAACTGTCGTTCCCCAATTCGGTCCAACAAGTAGGGTACGACACCCACGACAAAGATAAAGCTTCATAAGGCGCCATTTGGATCCGGATTGGTAGCTGTTATTATCTGTGAACTCGCCAATGGTAGGAAATCCTCCCAACTACCTCTCAAGTCTATTATACAACCACATAACATGTCTTCCAAAATCAATTACTCTTTTCGATCGACCATCCGACCGAGGATGAAAAGTCGACTCAAGTTTAACTTTGTTCCCAAAGCCTCATGTAAAGCTTTCCAAATCGTGATGTAAACACGGGATCCCTATCCGATATGATAGACCTTTGGTACCCCATGCAACCTCACGATCTCGGACACATACATTTTAGCCAACTTCAGAATGAGTAGTCCAAACGAAGTGGAAGAAAATGACCGATCTTAGTCAACGATCAACTACTACCCAAACAGAATTTTTCTTAGTAGGTGTTAAAGGTAACCCACTAACAAAATCCATTGATATCCGCTCCCATTTCCATAGGGGAATCTTTACCGGTTGTAATAAGCCTGACCGCAGTTGATCCTTCTCCTTCACTTGTTGACAAGTCAAACATTTACCTACAAAATCAAAGATCTCACGCTTCAACCCTGGCCACCAATACCGTTCACGGAGATCTCGATACATCTTATTTCCTCCGGGATGCATAGCATAAGGGCTACTATGCGCCTCCCGCAGAATCATTTGCCTCAAATCTAAGTCCTTGGGCATACAAATTCTTCCATGAAAACACAGCACTCCATCATTATTCATACCAAAATCCCCTATTTCACCACTTTCAACTTGCTGAATTAAGGTTCCCAACTTTTCATCTGATATCTGCTTTTCCCTGATCTGATCTAACCACAGAGGCTTCACCTGAAGTTCCGCTAATAGACTACCATCCTCATACAAACTCAGATGAGCAAACATTACTTTTAAATCAGATACCACCTTACGACTTAATGCGTCTGCTACCACATTAGCCTTTCCAGGATGATACTCGATTGAGAAATCATAATCCTTTAACAACTCCACCCACCTTCTTTGTCTCAAGTTTAACTCCTTCTGGGTAAGAAGATACTTAAGACTCTTATGATCCGTATAGATGATAAACTTCTCACCGTAGAGGTAGTGCCTCCAAATCTTTAAAGCAAACACTACCGCAGCCAACCCCAAGTCATGAGTAGGGTAGTTTACTTCGTGTGGTCACAACTGACGAGAAGCATAGGCCACCACTTTTCCATTTTGCATCAGCACACATCCTAAACCCGTGTGTGACACGCCACAAGAGAGCGATAAATTCTTTTCCAAACCTCAAAGTTGAATCAAGATCTTGGTGCTTAGTCAAAATCTTTTCAATTTCTCAAAACTTTCTTGTTGTTTATCGGTCCATACATACGGTACTCCTTTCGCAATAGCTTAGTTAGGGTGCAAAGAATCAACAAAACCCCTCAACAAAGCGCCTATAATATCCACCAAACCTAAGAAACTCCGAATCTTAGCTATCGACTTGGTGGTTTCCAATCCAATACAGCTTCAATCTTCTGAGGATCCACCCTTATTCCTTCAGCTGACACCACATGACCCATAAAAGTCACTTCCCTTAACCAAAATTCACATTTACTAAATTTGGCATAGAGTTTCTTATCACGAAGTAACTGCAATACTATACGCAAATGTGAGTCATGCTCCTCTTCATTTCTCGAATATACCAAAATGTCATCTATGAACACTACCACAAACTGGTCTAAATAAGGTTTAAAGACCCGCTTTATCATGTCCATAAATGCAGTTGGTGCATTGGTCAACCCAAACGGCACCATCAAGAACTCATAATGTCCATAACGAGTTCAGAATGCCATCTTATGAGTATCTGCCTCTTTCACTTTAAGTTGATGATAACCCGATCTCAAATCAATTTTGGAGAAAACTGATGCTCCTTTCAAATGATCAAACAGGTCATCAATTCTCGGCAAGGGATACCTATTCTTGATCGTAATTTATTCAACTGCCTGTAATCAATGCACATACGCATCGACCCATCCTTCTTCTTAACGAACAAAACTGGTGCTCCCCATGGAGACACATTCGGTCAAATAAATCCCTGATCCAACAACTCTTGAATTTGAGCTTTAAGCTCGCCAACTCCTTTGGTGCCATCCTATAAGGTACAATAGACACTGGAGCCATTCCAGGCAAAAGCTCAATATCAAATTCTACTTCCCGATCTGGAGGTATACCTGGAAGTTCTTCGGGAAAGACATCTAAAAATTCCTTCACCGTTCTCACATCTTCCACTGATAACTCCTTGGCATCCAAAGCACAAATAAAGCTAGGAATGCTCCATACCCTTTCTGCACCAACTTTTCTACCTTTAACGCAGATACCATATTTTCCAAGTAATTCTTTCATTCGCCTATCATTACTACTTCCTTATCATCCGAAGTCCTTATTGATATCTGCTTTACAGTACAATCCAAATGCGCCCGGTGCTTCACCAACCAATCCATACCCAGAATGAGATCGAATTCACCGAAAGGTAGCTCCATCAAATCTGCCAAAAATATTTCTCTTTGGATTTTTAAGGGCACGTCTCTAAATAGTTTATTCACAAATACCGACTATCCTAAAGGACTAATTACCATTATCTCATTATCGGTAATCTCAGATTCTATATTCAAGTTTCCAGATATGGCACTAGCAACATACGAGTGGGTAGAATCGATATCTATCAAAGCAATAACAGGCACATCAAAGATGAAGAACGTACCAGTTATCACATCAGTTGCATTGCCATCCTCACGGCGTCTAACCGCATAGACCAACCCTGGCTGTCTTACCTTTACATTACCTCTGGAAACATTTCCTCGAACTCGATGCACCTTGTCTGCGTCCAACCCCATTACCACCACGACCTGGTCCACGGCCTCTCGGTGGCTGCTGAGCACCTCTAGCCGACTGAGCATCAGGGTTACGAGCTTCCTGAGTCGTATCCATCCGTCGAGGGTAATTCTTATATTGATGATCCTTGGAACCACATTTATAACAAGCACTAGTTTTTCTCCAGCACTCTCTGGGGTGTCATTTTCCATATTCGGCACAGTCTCGACTCTGATTAGTAGCCACAGGTGCTCTACCTTGAGCTGGCTCATCATTTTGAGGCCTCTTCTGAAACTATTTTGAAGAACCCACATACTATAAATCTCTCTTGCCTCTAACTCTTTCCCGATTCTGACGTTCTGAGCACTTAGCCTCTTCGGCTATCTTGGCTTTCTCCATAAGTGTGGCAAAAATTCTTACTTGTTGTAGGGCTATCAGTACCCTCAACTCATCATTCAGCCCATCCTCGAAGCGTACGCAGTGCTCATGATCTGTTGGTATTATAGTTCGAGCATAACGACTCAAGTGTAAAAATTCTGCCTCATAAGCTGCCACCGTCTTATTTCCTTGAACCAAATTCAAGAATTCCTTCCTCCGAGCATCCACATAACTTGTCCCTACATATTTCCCTTAAAAGGCAGCTTTAAGAATTCCCAAGTAACAAATGCAGCTTGGTGCCTTCTAACAAGAAGCCACCATTGATATGCCTCGTCCCTTAACAAGGACACCGCCTCTTAGTTTCTACTCTACTGAAGGCACTCTAGATCATCCATAATTTGATCTACGACCTCGAGCCAATATTCAAGAACATTCGAGCTACACCAAACACCTCTAAAAACTTCAAGACCACTTGATTTCGCCGCTCGATATCGACCCACGAGTCGTTGGCCCGCTCTAGTTCCAATGACCCTTTCAAGGACTCGTAACATCGCTCGTGTCAAAGCTTATCTTCTCTTCTATGGTCCTGTGATTCATTTTTTGACGCAGGTGATGCCAGTGCATCCATTTTCAGGATATGTCCCGATTCCTCAGACATAGCACTAGCACCTCGGCCTCTACCACGGCCACGTCTACCACGTCCGCGTCCTCTGGCGCTCATGCTGACTAACTCATTTTAATTTGATTACAAATTTTATGAATTAGAAAACTATTTCAGTGTTTATTAACGATATTTTATGAGATTCATGAGATAAAGTTATTTTTTCACAAACACATCATAGAGTCTCGATCTCTACAATTTTTAACACTTAAAACTAGAAGTTCTAGAGTGTTCCTATGATCATATCATCATAATAATCATTCAGTAATGAATACTTACTTGACTTGGTGCCGGATGCTTGTGATACCATACAACCTTTAAAACATAATTAAAATAATTTCAAACAAAGTTATTTGTTGAATCCTACCACAGCCGAGTTTTAAAACTGCTCTGATACCATTAAATGTAACGCCCCAAACCAGGTCTATGCGTTAAGACGAGATTTGGTTTGTCACACATAACGAACATCCATTTAATTATCTAATGATTTAGGTAAAACAGTTCTACAAAATCTTTTGAAAATGAAGTTTAGTAAAACCAAGAATTTGATCTAAAATTGATAAATAAAGTAGTACTAGTTTGAAATCTTATTATTTAATATTTAATTGTTAAAGACTTTAAAATAATTTTTAAAGAGTTCAAAAGAATCAAAACAAGAATATTTAAAGAATCTCATATGTTTAAAAACAAAATATTTAAGGAAACATTATTAAAATAGTATTAGTCCAAATTAAGTGTCTAAAGCATAATTAAATCCATCCACACATAAAATGCATAAAATAATAATAAAGGCTTTATTACATCATACCGAAAATAGTAATTAAATAAATATACTTAATTGAAGTTCATAGTTTATAAAATCCTTGTTCGAAGTATGGCCTCCACGAAGTCATCCCCAGCCCAAGCCTCCATCAATTGCCATTACCTGAGAAGGATAATAAAGCAGAGTGAGTTACTCAGAACTTAGTGTATAACCCACTTACCATATCCACTGGGGCAAATCATCAAGACATTATATTGGGCTTGAGCCCATTTACAGAGTTAACAATATACTAATAATAATAATGCATGTAGAATGAAATTCCCAACCAATCCTAAATTTTCCATCCGCTACACCCCACCCGTACCAACCAACACACCTATGGGGATCAAGTCAACCCACCCCGCCAACACACCAATCACAGGCATAAAGCCATTTTAAATAATATTGTGGTGCACCACAGAACTAGATTGTGGCAAAGCCACCGAACTAGATTTTTGGCAACAGCCTTTCTTCTCTTCGTCAATTTTCCCAACCCATGCAATCATGTTTATATATAAAACATAACAATACATTCACATGATTAATTTAACAAAAGGCCCATAATACAAGTGGGTCCATATTTCAAATTTTCATTTTGGCCCATAAGGCAAAATAGCATTTTAGCCCATTTAACGATCTAGCAAACCTTGGCCCATATATCGATCTAGCAGTTGTTGGCCCATATATCACATAAGGCATAAAATTTTACTATTTATCAAATAACCCATTGAAGGCGTTTTTGTAATTTCCATGACTTTAACCGTTTTCATGCATTTACACAAAAGTGTTAATTATTTTGTATTTCTCTGATTTTGCCATCTTTACGATTTTATCCCAATACTTACTAGATAGTATCTAACCCGAGAGATAAGTGTGAAGTTACACACCGTTTCTAAATGAGAACTAGACTTTCCCGCTCGTCGATACCTAAACACGTATCACGGTAATTTAGAACACTAATACTATTTATAAATCTATTCTTATAAATAACGATCTAGACTTTACCCTTGGAATTTTGAACAACTTCTATATGCGATTTTTTCCCGATTGTTGGTTCGTTTCTCGATGAATATCCACAAAAAAACAAAGGTTCAGGAGTACGAACGACTTCAAATAATAGATTCTCCTCGGATGAGGGTCCACATCCCAGTGGAAAATCTCAGATTCCCGAAATAGCCCTTCGCTTAAATTTTGGGGGAACAGTGGAACCACCCCTCTTCTACACTATTCACAACCTTTTTCGTCCCTATCTTGATTGTCTCCATTGAAAAAAGATCGCTAGTCCAACTAAAAAGTATATCGAAAAATATGACTAACGGTTTTAAGGGTGAAATCAGCTTACCACAAAATATCCTTGTTCCACAAGATATAAATCGAGCGATAACGTCCCCTAAAATGAAATCGATTAGTATTTCATCTATAACAATTTGTCGAGTAGTATATAGCTCCTTGATAAGATCCCTTACCTTGAAAAATATGATCCGAACTTAACAACCTGAAGATGACTTTGACGAGATGGTGATTCGGCCCTCCATTATCACACTATAAAAATGAAAGATTGTCTAAGGGAAAAGAATGTTATTATCATTCATAAGACCCTCCCAAACTTATATATATTCGGCTAAGAAAAGATTCGAAAAGAGTTCTTACCGATTGCTTAAACAAAGGTTGAAGGAATAATCAACAAAACAATATAGATGAAGAGAAGATTCGGCTTTGAAGGAAAATTGAAGGAAATGATATTAGTACCATTCGGCCATGGGGAGAAAAGGATGGAAAAGGTGTTTGAATGATAAATAAAATGGAGAGGAAAAGAGAATGGGGAGTAGGTGTTTATGATTCGGTTTTCAAAGAGAAGAAAAGAGAAAGAGAAAAGTGATGAGTTTAGGAACAAAATGCATTCGGCAATGGGGGAGAAGGAAAAAGAAATGGCTTTTTGTGTTGATAATTTTGGTACTAGGAGAGAATACAAGATGAAGCACACTTGAGAGGTTTTGCAAAATAAATGACCCAAATGGTCAAAAAAATGACCAAAAGAAACAAAACAAAAGTTGCTTCTTCCTAATACAAACACATTCGGCCAAGAGAGGGAAAGATGAAAGGAGAAATGTCTAGCAAAACAAAAGTGACCAAATGATACCCAAAAGCTACCAATCAAACTAAACCTATCACCAAAATTTGCCACCCAAAATTTGGCTCCCACTTTAGTCCACAATGCCGTCCAAATTCATGGACAAAATGTCCATTCAAAAGTTTCCAATACATCATCCTTGTATCATGCCTTGTGATCCTCCACTTTCCAAAAGATTAAAAATTCTATCCCTAAAATCAAGTTGTGTAACACCCCAAACCCGGCCCATGAGTCCTGACCGGATCTGGTATGTCACGGAGTAAAATAATTTGAAGTACTTTGAGTGTCTGGTGAAAATTTGTTAAAATTTGGCTAAGGTATAAAAAACGGTGTTTGAAAACTCAGTTGGGCTTTTTATAAATACAGCTGGGTTGATAAACCCTTTGAAAACGGTTGGTCATGTAGCATTTTAAAATCGTCAAAGTTATAGTTGACTTGGTTTAATTTTTGTTACCCGATGGTAATATTTTTGAAAACCCGTAGAAGTTTATTAAGTTTGAAAGGTTACTTTTAACCGGTTTACATATCATTTGTAAATTCATTTGAAGCATAATATAAGTAAAATAAAATAACATCCAAATAATAAATAGTGGCCTTATTACAATCCCAAAATAGAATGACTTAGAAAATAAATAGTATTATCTATAACAAAATAAGTTTAAATCCAATGATAAGCATGGCCGCCTCGAGTCCTCTCCGGCTCCATCTCCGCGATTTACTCATCTGTAAAATGGTAAGGGAAGGGGTGAGTCACCGAGACTCAGTGTGTAAATCCCCCACCCAAAAAATACAACTCATACACAATTTATTAATATACATGCAAATATGCAACCCCACTAACCATCCATACTCCTTTTCTACCCCGTGTGGTCAAAACCATTGGTGGTCAAAACCATTGGTGACTAGTGTCACAAAATAAATGATGGGGCCAACCCATCGTGTGGTCAAAACCACTGATGACCATAGGTCACAATTTATCAAGTGTGGTCAAAACCACTGGTGGTACCAAACCACTGGGACTTAGTCGCAATTTATCAATCGGTGTGGTCAAAACCACCGATGACCATAGGTCACAAATAATCGATGGGGCCAACCCATCTTGTGGTCAAAACCATCGCGACGATCCATAAAAATCATCCCTCCACTCATTAACCCCACCATCATCATGCTTACATAATCATATATCATAATCCCATATATTATGCATTCATGTGTAGCATATTATACAACAACATGTGATGGCATACACAACATATATCAAAGATCATGTAATAGGGGACTTACCAGAAATCCATGCTTAAGCCCACAATACCAAATCACTACCACAATGATTAACAAAATAATAATATGGCAAAGTTTACTAATAAAGTGTGTAAGGAGTTTTACACACCTGTTACTTCTGAAATTCCTAGATCCCGAAGATCCGATCTACGTCGCTAGATTCTTGACCCTATAATCGGCCAATCATCACTGTTAGTGTTATAGGTCTATTCGACCATATTAACTTAATACCAAAGGTTCTTACCTTAAACGGATTTGGTTTCCAAACAAATCCCGAAGACGTCACTTGATTAAGACTTTGCCAAAATTCCTTAAACAACCCACAAAAAGATCAGTCACCACTTATAATACATATCATGGCCTTTGGCCGAATGCCATAGCCTACATACCATGCTTACCATAAATCCCAAAAGACTTCGTCAAGGCCCTTAATGTTACCTACACACAAGAGAACACTTTACCATCATCTTAAAGACATATTCGGCCACCTACCAAGGCCTATTCCTACTTTCGGCACACTTGAAGGTAAAGAAAAGGAACCGAATGTTACTTACCACCCTTTGGAAATCAATGGCACCTTACTAGGGGGTTCAACCTAGCCCTCTATGGAAGAGATATTCGGCTAGCAAGTGAGGTAAAGTTTTTAGTAGAAGGGGGTAGGTTTGGCTAAGTAGGAGAAAAGAAGAGAGGAATTTTTTGAAGAATTTTGGCTATTGTATCAAAGGAAAATTGACCAAGAACTAGAGAGAAAAGAAAAGAATGATTGATGAATTTTTGGCACTCCCTTGCTATACAAACCGATTATGGATAGCCCCCCAAGGAGTCCTAAAGCCGGCCATCACTTCCCCCTTCTTGTGATAATTTAGCTCTTAATTATCACACAAGAAAAATAACATTTATCTCCTATCCACTTCTTCAAAATAAAAGGAAAAGAAAACAAAACTAAATACACTTCTCTTCCAGCCGAATATGTGAAAAATTTTAAGCTTTATCCATATCAATTTAAGAGTCCAAATTCATGCCATCACTTACTCTCCCATTCACGCCGGTTTCCAAAAAAATAAAATGTTAAACTGCAGCTTGTTTGGTTTGAACCCAAGACCTCACTGCCGCAGCCCCCCTTACACGCCTCATGCCATGTTTCCCAATCGACTTTCATGCTCTTCAATCTCACCATTTAATTTTTAAAGCCTCCATACTTGGCCCCCTTTTCCTATAACGCCAAAAGTCCAAAAATAAAACACTCCTTGCGTCCACCATGACTCGAACTCGAGTCCATACACCAAGGCCCTTAAGTGGCGCCCCAAGCCACTCCACCAACCCGACTTTCATGTCAAAACCTTACCCACAAAACTCTTTAAAGCCTTCTTAACCCTTTCTCTAACGCCCAAAAATCCCAAAAGAAAAACATTTCCCCCCTTGTAACTCCCAAGAATCGAACCTCCTCCCTTGCAACACCCTTAGACGCCACCTTCTTAGCACCTAAGTGGCGCATGGAAGCCACTTTGCCAAGCTATTTCTTGTGTCAAACTTCTCACAAAATTTCCCTTATCCCCTATCTCACCTAGCTTCCCCCTTCTCAAGTGCTTAAAATAAATTTTAGCCCTAAGTCCAATTAGTCCGGGGTCATGACTAGACCCTTAAATATTTCAGGCAATCAAGCATACATATGGGAAATTAATTAAGTTACAAACAACCTCTAATTTAGGGTGTTATAGTTCTACCGCCTTAAAAGAATTTCGGCCTCGAAATTACCTGGATCAGAAGAGCTGGGGGTGTTGCTGCCGCATCACATCCTCGGGTTCCCATGTGGCTTCCTCCGTACCATGGTTTCGCCATAACACCTTTACCAAAGGCACTGACTTCCTCCTCAAAACCTTGACATCTCGATCCAAGATCTGTACCGGCTCCTCCTCGAAAGACAAGTTCAGATTCACTTCAATTTTCGCAATCGGCACTACGTGTGAGGGGTCTGATCGATAGTGCCTCAGCATCAAAACATGGAAGACATCATGGATCCGCTCAATTTCACCGCAACTCAAGTCGGTAAGCTACCGGCCCCACACGTTTCAACACCGTACGGTTCGATGAATCTAGGGCTTAGCTTGCCCTTTCGGCCAAACCTCAAGACTCTTCTTCAAGGTGATACCTTCAAGAAAACCTTATCACCCATCGCATAGTCAACCTCTCTGCGCTTAAGATCGTCAGAGATTTACCGTCTCGACGCCTCCTTAAGACGAGCCCGAATTACTTTAACCTTATCCTCTGTCTCTGCTACTAACTCTAGACCCAATATCCGACGTTCCCCTAGTTCTGTCCAACATGTAGGAGTACGACATTTTCGACCATACAGTGCCTCATACGGTGCCATCTGAATGCTCGCTTGATAACTATTGTTATAAGCGAACTCTGCCAAAGGTAGATACTCCTCCCAACTACCACGAAAGTCCAAAACACAGCCCCTCAACATGTCTTCCAACACTTGATTACCCTCTCGATTGTCCATCTGATCATGGATGGAAAGCCATTTGAAATTCAACTTAGTGCCTAACTCCTGATGTAAGACCTTCCAAAATCTCGACGTGAACCGAGGATCCCGATCTGAGATAATGGGCACCAGTACTCCATGTAACCGCACTATCTCAGCGATATACAACTTAGCTAGCCTTTGGAGTGAATAGTCAACCCTTACTGGTATGAAATGAGCCGACTTAGTCAACCGGTCTACTACCACCCATACGGTATCTTTCTTACTGGGCGTGAAGGGAAGCCCACTTACGAAATCTATAGTAATCTCCTCCCATTTCCACTGTGGAATCTTTATACCGTAATAACCCGATGGCAATTGATGCTCAGCCTTAACTTGCTGGCATGTCAGACACTTACCTACCAACTCGGTCACTTCCCACTTAAGACCCGACCACCAAAACAGCTCCTTTAAATCCCGATACATCTTGCTGCTTCCCGGGTGCATAGCGTACGCACTGCTATGAGCTTCTTTAAGGATTTGCTGCCTCAAATCATCATCCTTAGGCATGCATATTCTCCCTTGAAAGTATAACACTCCATCACTACCCAAGCTGAAACCTTCGGCCCCACCACTCTGTACCTGCAACCTTCGAGTATTCAAAGCTTCGTCGGTCATCTGCTTTTCCTTGACCTCATTAATCCAAGATGGCTTCACTTGTAATTCTGCCAAAAGGCTCCCATCCTAATAAAGACTTAGGTGAGCAAACATTGCTCGCAAATCCACTGCCACCTTTCACTCAATGCATCAGCTACCACATTAGCCTTCCCTGGATGGTATTCGATTGAGCAGTCGTAGTCCTTCAACAACTCAATCCACCCCCGCTGCCTCAGATTCAAATTTTTCTGAGTCAAGAGGTACTTCAGACTTTTATGATCTGTGTACACCACCGACTTCTCCCGTACAGGTAGTGCCTCCAAATCTTCAAGGCGAACACCACAGCAGCCAATTCCAAGTCATGTGTCGGGTAGTTAGCTTCGTGAGGCCTTAACTGTCGTGACGCATAAGCGACCACCTTCCTTTCTTGCATCAACACACACCCTAAACCAGTATGTGATGCATCGCAATATACAGTGAACTCCTTCCCTGCCTCTGGTTGAATCAAGACGGGTGCTTCTATCAAGATCCTCTTCAGCTTATCAAAACTCTCCTGCTGCTTCTCAGCCCGCACAAATGGAACTCCTTTTCTCAACAGCTTAGTCAACGGGCTGCGATTAAGGAGAAATTCTTCACGAATCTCCTATAATATCCTGCCAACCCAAGAAAACTCTGAATTTTCGTAACTGACTTTGGTGGCTTCCACTCCAATACCGCCTCAATCTTACGGGGATCCACCCTAGTTCCCTCGACTGAAATAATATGCCCTAAAAAAGTTACCTCCTTGAGCCAGAACTCACATTTGCTGAACTTAGCGTACAGCTGTTTCTCCCTTAGAACTTGTAGAACCACACGAAGATGTGCGTCATGCTCCTCTTCTGACTTTGAGTACACCAAAATGTCGTCTATGAAGACTACGACGAACTGATCCAGATAGGGTTGGAAAACCCGGTTCATCATATCCATAAACGCTGCCGGTGCATTCGTCAGACCAAAAGGCATTACCAGATACTTGTAGTGTCCATATCGAGTACGGAATGCCGTCTTGTGAACATCAGCCTCCTTCACCTTAAGCTGATGGTACCCTAACTTAAGGTCAATCTTAGAGAACACCGATGCCCCTTTGAGTTGATCGAACAGATCGTCAATCCTGGGCAAAGGATACCGGTTCTTTATTGTCAACTTGTTCAGCTGCCGATAGTCTATACACATCCTCATTGTCCCGTCTTTCTTCTTGACAAATAGCACTGGAGCTCCCCAAGGTGATACACTTGGTCGGATGAATCCTCTATCCAACAACACCTGGATCTGCGCCTTCAACTCCACCAATTCCTTCGGTGCCATCCGATACAGAGCTATAGATACTGGCGCGGTTCTGGGTAACAGATCTATCCCAAATTCAACCTCACGGTCTGGAGGTAGACCTGAAAGTTCCTCTGGAAACATGTCCACATAGTCCCTTACAGTCCGGACATCTTTCACAGTAACATCCTTAGCTTCTAAGGCACAGACATGCACCACATAGGCTTCACAACCCTTCCTAACCATCCTTTCTGCCTTTAATGCCAAAACCACATTAGACATCTCTCCTTTTACCTATCATCACCACCTCATCACCTTCCACGGTCTTTACTACCATGCGCTTAGCTGCGCAATCCAGGCTAGCCTGATACTTTACTAGCCAATCCATCCTGAGAATTAGGTTAAATTCCCAAAACGGTAGTTCCATCAAGGCAGCCAAGAACACGACCCCTTGGAGTTCTAGGGGTACATTCCTATAGAGTTTACTTACTTCTACCGAGTGACCTAGGGGGCTTAATACAGTCATCTTCCTAGAAGTAAGCTCAGAGTCTAGGTGTAAAGTTTCCACTACGCTACTAGCAATGTACGAGTGGGTTGAGCCAATGTCAATCAAAGTATTATAGGGCACACCAAAGATCAGGAACATACCGATTATGACGTCCAATGCGTCACCCTTCTCTTGACGCCTCGCGGCATAGACTAGACCAAGTTGCCTAGCCTCAGTACCACCGGTACCTCCCCTCGGTGCCCCACGACCTCTGCCAGCCCCATTACCTCCTCTTCCTGCACCACGACCTCTCTGTGGCTGTTGGTTATCCCTTCGTTTGATTGCACGATCCCGACCTCCGATCTCATCTAGTGCCTTTTTCGGACAGTCTCTAACTCGATGCTCCAAGGACACACACTCGAAGCATCCCCGATTACCATTCCAACATTCCCCCGTGTGAGACTTGCCACACTGGGCACACCGTATGCCATTGAGGATTAACGAGAGAGTGCCTAGCGACTTGATCCGACCCACCAAACCTTGTCTTCTTCTGCTGATTACCTGAGAAACTTGAAGGTCCTGAGCTCCTCTTATTCCAATTCTAATCTTGGTTTCATCTAACCGACTGTCTTACCCCTTCAGCAGCCTTTGATTTCTCCACTAAGACCGCGAACTCTCGTTCCTGTTGTGGAGCTATCATCATTCTCAACTCATCTCTCAGCCCGTCCTCAAATCTAACACAGCGCTCATGCTCGATACCTACAATACCACGAGCATACCTACTCAACCGGAGAAATTCGGCCTCATACTCTGCCACCGTCTTATTGCCTTGAACCAGGTTCAAGAAAGCCTTCCGCTGTGCATCCATGTAGCTAGTTCCGATATACTTCTTTTGATAGGCATCCTCAAGAATTCCTGTGAGATTTTCGCCACTGCTCCATCTCTCACAGTGAGCCACCACCGGTATGACTCATTCAAGCAAAGAAATTATACCTTCAATTTCTCCTCATCAGTAAAATCTAGGTCATCCATGATCCTTTCAAGGATTCCAACCAATACTCCGTCAAGACTTTGGCGCCACTCAAAACTCCCTAAATACTACGCTCCGTTAGCCAGAGCCGCTCAACCACAGATTTACGGGCCCCGCACGCTGCGCCAAACCTCAAAGAACTCATTCTAATACCCGTAATGACTTGAGATACAACATCATTACCACCGGCCCGATCTTGAACTCGATTTTATCGACAGATCCCAGATTTCATTCCTGCACCCATGTTCGGACCTGCTGGCTCGGACAAGGTCATCCTACCCTTCCACTACCACCAAGTGACGTCCACGATTTCTTGAACTCATTCTAACGATTGCGTTTATCTGTTTAAGAATTTTATGCATTAGTATTTCACTTGGTTATCCGCGAAGAAATTTTATGATAGGAGTTTTAGAAGTGGTTCTTTCGTATCATACATGCACATAGTCCTTCTATTCATTCATTCAAAGAGACGTTGTAGTTTTCCTTGCGATTGTTTTTTCACTACCCAGGGGTATTTTCGTAATTTATCCTACAGGGGTATTTTTGTAATTTCTTAAAAATAAAAGTTTTCGGATGATTTTGTCAGAAAGTATTTTGAAACTCTTAAATTCCTGGGGTATTTTGAAAAATTTTAAAAATTCGGGGGTAATTCGGTAATTTTTAGACCTCAGGGGTATTTCAAAAATTTTTCACAAATCAAGGCGAATTTGTAAAAGTTGTAAAACTTTGAGGGCTCTTTTTGAGAATTGCATTTTCCAAAATAGTGATGTTGCAAAATTTTGAAATCAAGGTCATATTGGTAATTTTGTTGGTTAGGGGCAATTTTGTAATTTTATCACTGAGGGTATTTTAGTAATTTTTTTTCCATAACGAGATTTCCAAAATTTTGGTTTTAATGGATTTCACAAAAGAAGGATATTTTGAAAATTTTCTTTTTGGAAATTTTTCATACGGAGGGTATTTTGATAATTTTCAAGCCAGGGGTATTTTGGTCATTCTTCAAACTGAGGGGTATTTTGGTCATTTTCATTTTTCTTTTTAAAACAAGGTTTTAATTGCCTTAAAACAAACGGCTAGTCCCTTTTGGGTTTTAGTTATCGAGTTAAGCCTGTGAGTGTGTCGTCTCCGCTAGGATGAACCGTCACTACGCACCAGGTAGGATTCGAGTGAGTAGGAGGTGAGTCACTAGGACTGCTTAAATACCAGGCTCCCACCGAATCCACTCCTAGACATGCGTATAACGATTGCCACATCCCTTGCTCAGTGACAACTCACAGGGTTTGTTTAGGGAATTATTAAATCTTATGCATTGTTCATTGGGGTATGCTAACCCTAGAGTTCAACAATTTCTATTCTAATAGTCTACGTTCCCAATTTACCCCTCTACCCCACATCAAATATTCACAAAAATGGATAGAAGTACTTACCTGGGCGAATTGGTGCCGGAGACTCGGTGCCATGCTGTTCAAGCCAAAAATAATTTCAAAACATTCCAATAAGGCCTACTAACAAAAACAAAACAATTTGGGCCTTGGGCCCCCACAAGTTTTGAAGTTTTAAAAATCTACCATGAGTCCCTGACCGGATCGGATCGGTATGTCACGGAGTAAAATAATTTGAAGTACTTTGAGTGTCTCGTGAAAATTTGTTAAAATTTGGCTAAGGTATAAAAACGGTGTTTGAAAACTCAGTTGGGCTTTTTATAAATACAGCTGGGTTGATAAACCCTTTTGAAAACGGTTGGTCATGTAGCATTTTAAAATCGTCAAAGTTATAGTTGACTTGGTTTAATTTTTGTTACCCGATGGTAACATTTTATAAAACCCGTAGAAGTTTATTAAGTTTGAAAGGTTACTTTTAACCGGTTTACATATCATTTGTAAATTCATTTGAAGCATAATATAAGTAAAATAAAATAACATCCAAATAATAAATTCCGGCCTTATTACAATCCCAAAATAGAATGACTTAGAAAATAAATAATATTATCTATAACAAAATAAGTTTAAATCCAATGATAAGCATGGCCGCCTCGAGTCCTCTCCGGCTCCATCTCCGCGATCTACTCATCTGCAAAATGGTAAGGGAAGGGGTGAGTCACCGAGACTCAGTGTGTAAATCCCCCACCCAGAAAATACAACTCATACACAATTTATTAATATACATGCAAATATGCAACCCCACTAACCATCCATAGTCCTTTTCTACCCCGTGTGGTCAAAACCACTAGTGGTCAAAACCACTGGTGACTAGTGTCACAAAATAAATGATGGGGCCAACCCATCGTGTGGTCAAAACCAATCGATGACCATAGGTCACAATTTATCAAGTGTGGTCAAAACCATGGTGGTACCAAACCTTTGGGACTTAGTCGCAATTTATCAATCGGTGTGGTCAAAACCATCGATGACCATAGGTCACAAATAATCAAGGGGCCAACCCATCTTGTGGTCAAAACCAATGGCGACAGTCCATAAAAATCATCCCCCTCCACTCATTAACCCCACCATCATCATGCTTACATAATCATATATCATAATCCCATATATTATGCATTCATGTGTAGCATATTATACAACAACATGTGATGGCATACACAACATATATCAAAGATCATGTAATAGGGGACTTACCCGAAATCCATGCTTAAGCCCACAATACCAAATCACTACCACAATGATTAACAAAACAATAATATGGCAAAGTTTACTAATAAAGTGTGTAAGGAGTTTTACACACCTGTTACTACCGAAATTCCTAGATCCCAAAAATCTGATCTACGTCGCTAGATTCTTGACCCTATAATCAGCCAATCATCACTGTTAGTGTCATAGGCCTATTCGGCCATATTAACTTAATACCAAGGTTCTTACCTTAAATGGATTTGGTTTCCAAACAAATCCCGAAGACGTCACTTGATTAAGACTTTGCAAAAATTCCTTAAACAACCCATAAAAAGATCAGTCACCACTTATAATACATATCATGGCCTTTGGCCGAATGCCATAGCCTACATACCATGCTTACCTTAAATCCCAGAAGACTTCGTCAAGGCCCTTAATGTTACCTACACACAAGAGAACACTTTACCATCATCTTAAAGACATATTCGGCCACCTACCAAGGCCTATTCCTACTTTCAGCACACTTGAAGGTAAAGAAAAGGAACCGAATGTTACTTACCACCCTTTGGAAATCGATGGCACCTTACTAGGGGATTCGGCCTAGCCCTCTATGGAAGAAATATTCGGCTAGCAAGTGAGGTAAAGTTTTTAGTAGAAGGGGGGTAGGTTCGGCTAAGTAGGAGAAAAGAAGAAAGGAATTTTTTGAAGAATTTTGGCTATTGTATCAAAGGAAAATTCGGCCAGCAACTAGAGAGAAAAAGAAAAGAATGATTGATGATTTTTTGGCACTCCCTTGCTATACAAACCGATTATGGACAGCCCCCCAAGGAGTCCTAAAGCCGACCATCACTTCCCCCTTCTTGTGATAATTTAGCTCTTAATTATCACACAAGAAAAATAACATTTATCTCCTATCCACTTCTTCAAAATAAAAGGAAAAGAAAACAAAACTAAATACACTTCTCTTCCAGCCGAATATGTGAAAAATTTTAAGCTTTATCCATATCAATTTAAGAGTCCAAATTCATGCCATCACTTACTCTCCCATTCACGCCGGTTTCCAAAAAAATAAAATGTTAAACTGCAGCTTGTTTGGTTCGAACCCAAGACCTCACTGCCGCAGCCCCCCTTACACGCCTCATGCCATGTTTCCCAATTGACTTTCATGCTCTTCAATCTCACCATTTAATTTTTAAAGCCTCCATACTTGGCTCCATTTTCCTATAACGCCAAAAGTCTAAAAATAAAACACTCTTTGCGTCCACCATGACTCGAACTCGAGTCCATACACCAAGGCCCTTAAGTGGCGCCCCAAGCCACTCCACCAACCTAACTTTCATGTCAAAACCTTACCCACAAAACTCTTTAAAGCCTTCTTAACCCTTTCTCTAACGCCCAAAAAGCCCAAAAGAAAAACATTTCCCCCTTGTAACTCCCAAGAATCGAACCTCCTCCCTTGCAACACCCTTAGACGCCACCTTCTTAGCACCTAAATGGTGCATGGAAGCCACTTTGCCAAGCTATTTCTTGTGTCAAACTTCTCACAAAATTTCCCTTATCCCCTATCTCACCTAGCTTCCCCCTTCTCAAGTGCTTAAAATAAATTTTAGCCCTAAGTCCAATTAGTCGGGGTCATGACTAGACCCTTAAATATTTCAGGCAATCAAGCATACATATGGGAAATTAATTAAGTTACAAACAACCCCTAATTTAGGGTGTTACAAGTTGATTCTATCCCTAAATTCATGCTTGCCATAACCTTTAGCCTCCTTACCATAAAAGAATCTTTCCATCTTATCCATGAATGAAGCTTGGTCGACACTTGCTAGGAAAGAGAAAAAATAAATGCTCACAATTTGCATGCTAGGAGATTCGAACCTCTCCCCTCAGTACCATACATGTAGCGCATATCCACTTAACCAATAACTCGACTTATGCTATCTTTTACCACTTTAATTAACTTAAACTTCATAGTCACCTGATTCCTCTACAGTAAAGTACTCTTTACTAAAATTTATTCTAACTTCGAATAAACCCGAGCCTTCTCAAGACTATATTAAACACACAAATAAAATCATTCACAAGCTAAACACCAAAAATATGCAACATATCGATACTCACATTTTTAGGATGTTACATACATAGTAATTGGTATTACAATTATAAAAAACAATTAATAACTCAGAGATTCATTACAAACAATTTGGCCCATTAACACTTTGCAAAATCGGCCCATTAGGGCAATATACCAAATCGGCCCATTAAGGCAATCTTATCAAATCAGCCCATTAAGGCAATCTTATCAAATCAGCCCATAGGGGCATTTTTATAATTCGGCCCATAAAGGCAATTTCGTAATTCGACAATCGTGCCTACTAAGGGTAATTCAGTAATCTCACAACCCAGGGGTATTTCGGTAATTTACCCTCCAAGGGTATTTTGGTAATTTCGTAACCTAGGCTTTAACTACTAATTTGAGCATTAAAAAAAATTTAAATTGTCCATCTAAGTCGTACTAACTAAATTAACAATAACTTGAGTTAGGAATCTCAAAATCTAAATCTGTAAATTTTCCTTGAAACTAGACTCATATATCTTCTTACTACAGTTTTTTCAGAATTTTTGGCTAAACCAATTAGTACAGTTTATTCCTTAAATTTTCCCTTGTTTCATTGTCCAATGATTCTGACCTCTCCTTTCTTAATTTTCATATACTGCTCCTACTTGTTTCTATTGAAAATAGGCTCATAGGGAATCTATACATATAAATTATTCCTCATAATTCACTTTTTTACAATTTTAACCTGTTTTTTCCAAGACAGAACAGGGAACCATGAAGTCAATCAGAACCAGTCTCACTAAAATTAAAATATCTCAGAATATAAAATTTCTTTTCCTTCTCCGTTTCTTTCATATCAAAATAGACACAGTAAGTTTTAATTTTATATCTTATTCACTTTACAATTCCCTTTCTCCTATATTTCATGATTTTTCAAAAACACATTACTGTTTCTAACCGGAACTATTTTATTACAAAATATGGTTACCTACTACGAATATACGTACTCCCGAGTGATCACGGATGTCAGTTTTTGGTTTTCTTTGGTATTTTGACCGAATCACAAAACATATCATACAAACTTTCAGAGAGATGTGAGATTACACAACATTTCAAACATGTTTTCGGAAGGTACAGGATTACACATCTTGATTACGAGTTGTGCTTTCTACCGATTTCAACACCACGAATGTGATCTCCCTCAATGCACCAAGAATCGATCCTACCCTTTGGCTACTGAAATCCCGTCCCCACTTGCTTAACGAGTCGACGATAATGATTTGGTTAATACAAATCACTTGTGCTCCTTCACCTTGTTGAAAGTCTGATTGTACTTATAGATACAGGAGAATCAAATGTGATAGATTTGGCCTTCCCACTTAGAACACGATTGATCGAGGAGTGAGTGACAACTTGAATGAAAAAGAAAGATAAATAAAGAGATGAAAGATTTTGACTATGGAGGAATAATGGGAAAAATATCCGGCTATGGTGAAAAGGGATTAGAAAAGAAGAGATGCTTGAAGGATTTTGTGAAAAGAAAAGAAAGAAGAAGAAGAAGAAGAATATTTGACTAGCTTCAGTTTTCAAGAAAGATGAGTGAACAAATCTTTGGTCTCAATGTTTGTGTACATTCGACAAGAAGAAAGAAAGGAAAAGAATATGCACCCTCAAAGTTTGTAGATTGAGCAAGGAGGAGAAAGAAATTTGGAGAAAATGGCACACTTGATGCTAAAAGAATTTGACCAAAACAAGCACTAAAGCTTTACCAAAACACCAAGGAAATTTTAGCTACCTCTCTTACCCAAACAACCGTCCACATACATGGCCTTAATGGTCAAAATTGGCCAACCATAGCCTTAAAGGTCAAAATGGGCCAACCATACTTTCCATAACACTCTCCCCTTTTTGTGCCAACATGTCCCCCATACTTGCCTTTTCTTTTGATTTCTTTCCCGAACCTCAACTTTTCCTTATTTCTTGAGCCACCTAACCAAAAATAAAGAAGTCCACCTTGCCATATATACACCTTGGCCGACACTTAGGGAAAGAATGTAAAAATAAAAGTCAAAATTTGCACACCATGGGATTTGAACCATCTCCCTCAAAGTCCATCATGTGGCACCATATCCTTTTTACCAATTGCTCATTTATGCTAGCAATTTACTCATTTATTTCCATAAGCTTTGAGGTCACTTACTATATCTCCCTAATAGGCTTAAACATAAAATTTTACTAAGGCCCAACTTGAACCCGGAACTTCCTAGAAACCTCGTAACTTTCCAAAATCACCTTCCTAATAAATTCAACTTGAAATAATGTCGTTCTCTTGTTCTCAAAAATTTTAAACGCTTCCGTGCTCAAGGCCTAATGGGCCCAATCCTACTAGGCCTAATTTCGAGATGTTACAACATTAGCCCATTACAGTAACAGTGTGGGCCTAAGCCCAATACATTATCAGTAAGGTGCAAATATGCTACCCACCCCAATCCAGCCAATACACCACCCGTACCAACCAACACACCATGTGGGGATAAAATTGACCCACCCAGCCAGGACACCAATATCACACCATAGCGGCCAGTAATAATATCACAGCAGAGCTGCCAGTAACACTATCGTAGCAAAGCTGCCAATAACAGTATATGTGGCAGAGCTACCAGTAAAGTATACTTCCTCCATAACAGTATCCCAACCCCATGCAGTATGTCACGTCATAAATCATACGTATATGCAGAATGTCATACTCAGCAACAATCATATACAGATCATGAACACATCAGTCAACCTACCCTTAGGGGTATAACGGTCATTTTATCCTATTGGGGTATTTCAGTCATTTTATCCTATGGGGGTATTTCGGTCATTTTACCCTATGGGGGTATTTTGGTCATTTTACTCTTCAGGGGTATTTTAGTTATTTTACTCATTAGGGATATTTTAGTCATTTTACTCTTTAGGGGTATTTCAGTCATTTTACTTATTAGGGGTATTTTAGTCATTTTACTCTTTAGGGGTATTTCAGTCATTTTACTCTTTAGGGGTATCCCTTAGGGGTATTTCAGTCATTTAACAACCTTTCTGAAAGTCTACAGTCGCCTCGAACGACACAGATAACCTAAATGGTCATAACGGTGTAAATGGGCCCAATGCCCAATACTCGACCCAAATGGGCCCACATGCTCGTGTGGCCCATGTAGCCCAAATTCAGTCACGACTATGTGAACTACATAGTCCAATCTAGTATTTGCCAATTATCGAGGATTTTATTCGTGTGGGGCCCACGAGCCCAGTGGGTCCACACGGCCCATTTCAGCCAAACGAAGCCCATATCGACCCAAGAGCACGAGAACGCTTGTGGTGGCCTCCACAATCTATCACCCACGATTTGTGGGCTCAGTTTACCCCTTGAACGATCACAAGCTCGTGGGGCCACAAATGTCGAATTTTTGGCTTTTTTAGCTTTTCGGCTTTCACCGATTCACAATAGAGTAGGGTGTGACTACACACCTGTATGCGCAACGAACAGATTACCCCATGCGCGATCAACCTACAATCATCCAAACACATTCAGTCCCTCATCCTCTAGATCATTAACACTAAAGCCCCAAACCGATATCACCACTTACCTTGACCAAAAGTTACGCGATTTCTACTCTTAGATCGCTGGTTGGAAACAATCACACCGTTTTTCCCGATTTACTGTGCATAAGACAGATTTCATTAGCCATACTAGAGTAATACAATGCTTGAATTGAGGCCCATAGTCCAAAGAGTTAGAGTTAGAGCAAATTGGGTATTCGGCCAATACTACAAAATAATCTACTTACCCCATAGTATTCTACCAAAGTGGTATTTGAAGCAGAAGGTAGAGATATGTAGAGAAGTAAGGCAATCGATGCTCCACCGCTTGTCAGTGACTAACCTCCAAAAGGTAACAAGACAAGAGAGATATTCAGTCACTATTGAACAAGCAGAGAAACAAAAGAGAGGGAAAAAGAAGATGAAATATTCAGCTTACCAAAATGTTATGAGGATTCATTTTTTTAAGAAAAAAAAAGAGAGGCGAAAGAACAAATGATCCCGAGATGGTATATTCAGCCAAAGAGGGGACAGCTTGAGGAAGAGAGGAAAAGGAAGAAAAGAAAGGAAGGATTGCTCACAAAATTCACCTATTGACCGACAAGAAAAAGGCAAATGAACCAAAAGCCAGAGAATGGAGGGAAGGAAAGGAGATTCAGTAGGGAGAAGAAAGAAAAAATGCAAAAGTGTTCAGAGAAAAAGTGTCAGACCTACCAAATTTGGCAGAGGCTAACTCAAATGCTGAATTGACCCACAACCCTCCCCCAACCAAAATCTCAAGGCACAAGATCCCCCAAACGGCACAACTCTCCTCTCACTCAAACTCCTTGATTCTCTCCCCTTATCCCTCCTTGAATCTCTCCATGACCAGTTTAAACACCATTCAAATCATTTCAAACTCCCCTTATCTGTGTTTTAGTCCAACTCTACTACCTACACAGCTCAAGTAGCAAAATAAATACCCATTGCGCAACCCAGGACTTGAACCTCAGACCTTGCAGTTGCACTACACGCCACCTTACCACTAGACCACAAGCTCTTCTTGTGTCATAAACAAGCACTATTATTAATAAAGCCTATATGCCAGTGTCCAGATTCATTTAAGAGAAAAAACTAAAAAATTCTGCAAGACCCAATACTTGAACCCAGGCTTCTCACACACCCCCAAACACACCCAAATCACTTAGCCATTAAGCAAACAAGCAATTTGTGTCAGAACATGCAAAATTAAAGACCTTATATTTTTGGGGCATTACAGGTGTATTAACTTTCTGATTATAGGGCTCGTCGTCACCTTTCATAGTAGGACCACCCCCACGGCCTCTTTGATTTCGGCTATCACTGCCACCAACCCTACCCCTTATACTTACTTTAACTTTAGTCATTTGAAGAAGAATGGAGAAAAGAAAATGGAGATTGAATAATTACCACTAAAATTGGTTTTACAATCTGAGACAGTAAGGAAGTTATACTCCAGTGATGAGAATAGAAGAACAAAAGAAAAAGTTGATTTAAAAGGAAAGAGATTAGGGCCCATAAAGAACTCAAAAGATAAGAAAATTGGGGGAAAACACTTAAAAACATAATGATTTTCTCTTCTTTGCGATTGGTTATATAACGCATTCATTCACTAGAAGTTTCAAGTTTAAAAGAATTATAATAAATTGTTCAATTCCTCCAATCCATGCTTAATAGCTATTAGTATATCATAAGGGTTTTTCTAAACCCTTGGTATCCAAAAAAGTGAGAATATCTGCCAGTATAAATCACGTAGGCAAGTATCTGCCAATTTGGATTCGTCCATACGTATCTGCCAAAGCATCTACTTGTGGAATCTAATTATGGTGCAATTTTTCACGTGGAGATTCAAAGAAATATTCCGTACAAAGACTACATAGCACTAGTCGCATTACGTTATGTATGGATTAATCTACCAAGTATTGGGGTACGAAGGCTATACAAAGTATCTCATGTAAGATTATTCATTAATATACGTTGACTTAGTATGGTTTATCTAATTCTTGTTTATCATTATCCACGTAAATCAATCTACAAGCAAATTGATACAAGTGCAAATAACACTAAGTGTTCAATTCAACTAAAAATGAAAAAAGGTATATTAGCAATTTGAAAAGAGGACCTCTGGGAAAGAAGAATTTCACAAAGTTTCTACCTCATTTCTGATTAAGTTAAAATTTTTGAGGACAAAATTTTCTTTATGGGTAGGAGAGTTGTCACACCCTGAAATTTTAAGTTTAAGTTGGAATCATGATTTTGGGTATTAAATTTGAAAATCTTACAAAAGAAGCGGGTTCTAGTAAAAATAAAAGGAATTGGCGAAATAATTGTGGAAAGGCTTGATTTCAACCTTGGTTCCATTACGTTTGAATTAGAAATATATCTTAGTGTGAGACATGTTGATTATGGATATGTATACTTGGCTGTTGAATTTGAGATTGGTGAAAGAAGTGCGGGGGTATTATATAAGGGAAAGACGTTAATCTCCGGTGTTGTTCTTTCATTTTTATGTTCCTTCTTCATCTTATTCACTAGTATGGTTGTAAGAGAGAAATATTAAGGAGCGGTCTGTATGGAAGAAAGAAGATAAAGTTTGTGCATGAGTAACTGATGATTTATCAAGTTGGTAAGCTTCCTAACCTTTTTGTGTTCACAGATTTAAGAAAAGGGATGAAAGTTAAGGATTTCAGTTAATCTATTTATTCTATTATACATCAGGAAAGGTTGTGGATAATCATTTAAATGGCCTCTACATGGAAACAATTTATGGTTCTTATGGTGATGAATTATCTAAGTTGGAATTCTAAAATGGTTGTTATGTTTTGTTGACTAAGGAGGCTCAAGTAGCAAAGGAAAAGCTAAGAAGATGGATTTGGTGTCAACTTCCATGTGAGTTCCAGAACTTGGGTCTTAAATGGATATTTACTTTTTCAGTATCGTGTGTTGGGTATATTAACTTCTATTCTGCAAATGGTGAATTATTTTACGGTTGAATGATGATATATTGTGATGCATGTTGTGTATAGATATGAGAATGCATAACCAATTGTAAGTAACCACGTTGAATAGATGAAATGTTTAGCGTAATGTGTGTGTCATGCATAAACAGTAGTATTAGTTGACTGCGTGTGTATGAAATCCATGTGTATGAATGATATGCGGAGTTGTGAAGGTCTGTCGAAGTGTTATTGAGATGGGAGGCAGAGAAGGAGAATATGATATGTTATAATTTTTGCCTCTAGTATGACATATGAATGCAAATCAATATTGACAAATGAACTCGACTGTAACGGCCCTTTTCAGTGAAATTGGAGCAGTGGTTTCGGGACCACAAATCTGAGACAAAAAGAAAATTTATTTTAATACATAGTCTGCATCATGATAGAAAAGATGTATGAAAATTTCAATAAGAAAATTTACCGATTTCATGTTTAATTATAGAAAAAACCAAATTGCATAAAATGTAAAAGTTGAGTTCTAATAGCTATAAGTATCAAATAGATATGGAATTCAAAACTTGAGGTCCTTATATGGTAATTAGACCATTAAATGGAGTTAGTAGATATTTATGATGAATCATCCATGGAAAATTAGAAACAGAAAAGGACTAAATTGGAATTTGGAATAAATAAATATGATAATAGCCTAATATCATCTTATTTCATCATCTTCCCCAAATTTTCTATGGAAACCCTAGGAAAGTGAAAGAAAATTAAACAAGTTTAATTAGGTAAGTAATCATGTCTTGTTTTTAGTCATTTTATATTTTGAGATCAAAATAACCTAATCTATCTATTTTGGGGATCAATTTGAAAAGATATTAAGGTATTGAATTTTTTCATGGATAAATATGCTGAAAATTTGAAATTTATGGTAGAAAATGAAAGGTTGTTGATAGATAAACAATTTGTAAAGTGAATTTTCATGAAATTGTGAATTATGGACTAAATTGTAAAGATGTAAAATTCATGGAAATTTTCTAATTTTTATGAAATATATGTGCTGTAAATGTTATATGAAAATTTTTGTTAGGCTTGGAATAAGGATTAAATTGCATGAAATTCATTTTTCGAGCCTAGGGATGAAATTATCATTTATGGAAAGTATAGGGACAAAATGGTAATTTTGCCTAGAATGTGAATTAAATTAAATTGAATATGAAATGGATTAAATTGATGTTAAATTCATTTATATAGATCTAGATAACTCAAATACGAAGTTAGATCAAGGAAAAAAAAGTGTCGGATTAGTAGATTTACGTATACGAACAAGTGATGAGGTAAGTTCGCGTAACTAAACTGTGTATATTTATATGTTTGATTTGAGTGTGGTAGATATGAATTGTATAAATGCATCATATATGAAATTGATCAAATGTCTGATTATGCTCGATAAATAATAAGTCCCATTTGAAAAGATGGAATTCAATGGATACAGGATTTCCCTAGTGGTTGTAGTCTTGCATATGTTGCAGATACACTTTAGCTTGAAAGAGCATCTGTTATAAGCCCTCTCGAGTTTCCTGATCCATGGTTCCTGTGAGCATCCTGATCGGTAGTGATCCTGCATGTGTTGTGGACTACCACAACTCTTTGTGTGTGCCTTGTTATATGATCGGTTGTGATCCTGCATATATTGCGGACACAAACGCAACTCTTTATATGCGTCCTGATATAGGCTCTTTGTGAGTATCTTGACATGGCTCACTCGAACATCCTGTTATATGGCTATCCAGAGCTCCCTGATAATAGCTCTTCGGAGTTACCTGTTAAGCTCAATTAGCTTCTTATTCTAAACTCTTATGAGTTTCCTGATTTAGTCCGGATAAGCTTATTGTTACTTGGCTCACATTAGCATCCTGTTATATGGCTCGAGAGAGTGCTTCTTGATTATGTGCCCTAATCGAGTACCCTTGATTATGAGTTGACGATTTACAGTTATGTACACTTTGAGTGTACTACATGTGTATCCATTAATATTTTAAATAAATTCAACGGGAATAGTTTTGACATGGTTGAATTGAACTTAAGATGATTGATTATGGAAATGCACATGTTATATGGAAATATGATATGAAAAAGCTCATGTTTATGAAAGTTATTACATGATGAGCTCATCTTTGATTTTTGATATTTACATGATATACATTACTAACAAGTTTCTTGAGATCATATGTGTTTAGGCAAATGGCCATAATGATTTGGATGCATGTTTGTATACTTATTTTGAATGTACATGATTGGTAAGTTAAATTCTTGTTATACGAACTTACTAAGCAATTGAAATGCTTACTCAGTTTTCTTTTCTTTATTTTATAGTGCTCGGAATGTAACAACCCATTTTTAGTCAAATCAAAACAGTGGTTTCGGGACCACAAATCCAAATTCAAAATATTTATTTTAATATTATTTTAATGCCTGTGGCATGATAATATGTTTGTGTGAAAATTTCGTTAACAAATTTTATCGTTTGATTAGTTAATTTGATAAAAAAGACTAAATCACGTAAGGTGTGAAACTTGTATGCTATTAGCTAAAGGTATCTAATAGCTACGGAATCTTAATTTAGAGGTCTTTATGCTGTAATTAGACCATTATATTGGTGAGTGGACATTTATGGATCATTATATTGGTGAGTGGACATTTATGGATATCTTATAAATTGTTTTAAAGGTTATTAATCAAGGTTATATGTGTAAATTAGTAATTAACTTAAAATAAATAAGAAAACAAAATTTAATCTTCATTGTAACTCCTCGTACCTATATCCTATGTCAGAACAAGGTACAAGGCTTTACCTAACTTAATAACATGCATACAAACATTCCGGGTTATGAAATTTTATTCAAATTGAAGTCCCTAATATGGGCCTACGAGGCCCAAAACATACTTTAGAAATGGTTCGGTTACTAAACCAGGCACTTTAGAAAACTTCGGAAAATTTCACTGAAAATAGGGGCACACGCCCGTGTGGCAAGGGACACGTCCGTGTGGGCAGACCGTGTGATCACACACGCCCATGTCCCTAGCCGTGTGGATTTATTTTTCAATTCGAACCTACAAGGGTTTTCACACGGCCTGGCACATGTCCGTGTCCATGGCCCGTGTCCCTCACATGGCCATGACACGCCCATGTCTCAACCCGTGTGTTAAAACCTTGACATTCTGTTTCTGACGTCAGCAACATTTTAGGGTCACACGGCCAAGGCATACGCCCGTGTGCTAGGCCGTATGGCAAATTTAATTTTGCATTTAAGGTGCAAACTTCACACGGCTTGGGCACATGCCCATGTATGATGGCAGTGTCATCCACCCAGTTGAAACACACCGCCGTGCCTTAGCCTGTGTGGTTACTATTAGGCATTCTGTTTTACCAAATTAAGGTGCAGGGGACACACGGTCGGACTACGCGCCCATGGGGCTAATCGTGTGTCACACAAGGCCTAGGTACACGCCCGTGTGGACAAAAATAAGGCTATTTACCAAGCCCTTTTGCCACCCTTACTTGCACCAACATAAGTCACATCAAGACATACACACATCAAGGCCACTACTCTTTATTCACATGTAAAACTTATCACATACATTATCAATCCAATCATGCGACTTACTCAGTCATGCATTAACACACCATATATTTCACCATGCATATTGCACATTCATAAAAAACATCATCATCTACATATATCAATAACAAGTATTAGCCATCATCCATGGCCTTACCCAAAATGAATCAATCTTCAAGACAAGCCAACATATTTGGCCAAAACAATATGACACTTGACAAAAGACCAAGTCCCATACATGCCATACTCAAAATGATAAATCTAACTATACCAAATGTTCAGATTGATAGTGTGATCGAGCCTCCGATGTCTTTTGATCCTCGAGCTAGCTTGACAATACTATAAGAAAATGGAAAGGAAAGGGAGTAAGCATAAACCTTAGTAAGTTGCATGTAAATAAGTAGCAACATCAACCATGCATCTTTAAATACATGGCATATTATAAACCATCACAACATTCTTGATTTAGCAATGGTAGATTTACTACATATTTACACATCACAAGTAAAAGCCAAAGATTACAAGATCGTCCCGAAATCATTCTCATAGGTAGAACTTACTCAATTTCATCCTTACTATTAAGGTATCGTAACTAAGCTCATATCTCATGAGTTTTGAGTAAGAACCTGTACCACTCACAACATGATTATATCCTCTCATATCTTTATCATAAACTTTAAATACCTATGGAATCATTTGGAATACTAAAGGATATGTGATAAGCCTCACACAAGAGGGTAAAATGCCGATGCCATGTCCTAGACATGGTCTTACACTGGCTCACATGTCGATGCCGATGCCATGTCCCAAACATGGTCTTACACTAGCTCTCGTCTCAATGCCGATGTCATGTCCCAGACATGGTCTTACACTGGCTCTCATAATGTGGCCGATGCCATGTCCCAGACATAGTCTTACACTGGCTCTCATAATGTGGCCGATGCCATGTCCCAGACATGGTCGTACACTGGCTCTCATAATGTGGCCGATGCCATATCCCAAACATGGCCTTACACTAGCACACATATCAACACCAATGCCATCTCCCAGACATGGTGTTACACTGGGTCTCATAATGTGGCCGATGCCATGTCCCAAACATGGCATGGATATCCAATCTATTCCTCAGGTTCAACCGAGAGTTTTTACTACATCAATTCTCATCATGCATATTCTCAACAATAATCAACCACTTTATGCCATATTAATTTTTCAATACATAATAACAAAAAAAGTTTTATTATTTATGTACAACTTACCTCGTTATACAAAAAATGGACGATTAGTTCGATTTAGTCCAATAGCTTAGTTTTCCACCGGTCTAAGTCTAAATCTGGTTTTTCTTGATCTATAATGATAAAATTCACTCATTTAATCACCACATTAATCAACACATTCCAAAATTCCTACTTTGGAAAAATTATCATTTTGCCCCTAAACTTTTACATAATTACAATTTTACCCTTAGGCTCGTAAAATGATTTTCATCAAATTTCTTTATTAACCAAGCCTTTAGAACTTTTATTACTCTTATTGTAACTCACAATTCCTATTATTTCACACATTTACTACCCATTTTATAACTTTTACGAAATAGTCCTTTTAGGTGTTTTCATGAAAAATCCTTTCACAAAAGTTGTTTATTTAACAACCAAGATTCATTTTCTTCCATAAAATTTCAGCAAACAACATGAATACTAACATGGTAAAACCCTAGACTCTCAACCATTTTGCAAAATAGTCCCTCCATTAGTAAGCTTAAGCTACAAGGGTCACAAAAATACAAAAATCATCAAGAATGACCATCAAAAACACTTACTTGCAAGAGGGAAGTTTTGCTGAAAATTTAAGATGCAAAAACCCCCCATTTTTGTTGAAATTTTCAATGGTGAAGAGAAAGAATGAAAAAGATGAAGTTTTTTTTATTTTATGATTTTTTTATCAATTAAGTCACCTAAAATCTACCTAACCTTTGACCAATTTCATTTCCTTATCTCTATGGCCATCCATCACTCTTTTAAAGGCCTATTTGCACATTAAGGACCTCAAATTTAAGGTTCTATAGCTATTTAACACCTTTAGCTTGTAGAACAAAATTTTTGCACTTTATGCAATTTAGTCCTTTTTTGAAATTAAGCAAGTAATCACTAAAATTAATTCACTAAAATTTTCATGCACTCATATAAGCATACTATAACACATAAAATAATATTAAAAAATAATTTCACCTATCGAAATTAGTGGTTTCGAAACCATTATTCCAACTAGCCCCAAAATCGGGCTATTACATTCATATCATCTTCCATGATCGATATTAGGGCTAAAAAACACTATTATTGTGTTCTTCACTTGGAAAAGCTTGGATATCTAATTAAGATACGATTTTTGTCTCGTTTTTAATGGTTACTATGTTTTTGATATCGTTGCAACTAGGTCTAGCTAGCCTAGAGACTATTTTGCAAAACTATTAAAGATTTTAAATGTTTCCATTGATGAATACATGAGTATTTTGATGTTTAATGGTATGTTATGAATGTTTGATGATAGTTATAGAAGTTTTGTTAAGTGATTTTTAGTGAATATGCAAATTATGGATTAAATTGTGAAATGTGGAAACTTTGTGGTTAAAATGTGAAATAAATGAAAAATATGGGCTGCTAGGGGTATAATAGTAATTCGGCTAGGCTTGGGTTGTGATGAAATTGAATGAATTTTGTTTTACGAGCCTAGGGACTAAATTATAAAAGTTGTGAAATTCTTAGCGTAAAAGTATAAATGTGCTTAAATGTGTGTTTTGGATTAAATTGAATAGAGAGATTATTAAATAAGTTAATTTTGAATATATTTAGATTAATAAAAGTAGAATTTGATCTATATCGGGCGAAAACTAAAATTATTGACTAATCGACTTACTTCATCGTTTCCACATCCGAGGTATGTTTGTATGTGATAAATTTCATTATAAATGTATTTTAAATACTTTGATATTGTATAATTTGTGAATGCGAGACTTCAGATAAGTTCAAAAATGACTTGATGGTAATTCAGCATTCAAAATCCCGATTGAACCTTAAGAATAGTTTAGGAGACTAGTAACATGTCATTAGAGGATATATTAAGTTGGCTTCGGGCCATGATATTAGAATTTCGGATGCGAGTTATACCGATTTGGCTTCGAGCCATGAATATCGGCTGATTTGGCTTTGGGCCATGATATCAGTAATTTGGATATAAGTTACCTTAATTTGGCTTCGGGGCATGATATAGGTACTTATTGGTGAGACTCTTGAGTATCTGACTTCTATTCCAAATAGTTCAGCGGGTAAATGAATGATGTGGTTGAATGAGATTTGTACGAGATGGTATATGTAACACCCCTTACTCGTATTCAGCACCAGAACTAGGTACAAGGCATTACCGGACTTAACTTACTCAAACATACAACATCAGGCCACAAAATTTCTTTTCAACTTAAAACTTTTCATTCGAAATAATAGCGTTCCTCTTATAGGTCTACGAGACCTTAAACATACTTATGGAGTAGTTCGGGACTAAACTAGAAACTTTTAAACACTAAGAAAAGTTTTACACAAAACAGGGCCACACGCCCGTGTGGGCAGGCCGTGTGATCACACACGCCCATGTTCCTAGTCTGTGTGGATTTTATTTTTTATTTCGAACCTACAGGGGTTTTCACACGACCGGACACATGCCCGTGTCTATGGCCCGTGTCCCTTACACGGCCATGACACGCCCATGTCTTCACTCGTGTGTGAAAACCTTGACATTTTATTTATGACATCATCATCCCATTTAGGTCACACGCCCGTGTCCTTAGACCGTGTGGTGAATTAAATTCCCAAATTCAGGTGTAGACTTTACACGGCCTGGGCACATGCCCATGCTTTATGGTCGTGTCTTCCACACGGTTGAGACACACGGCTGTGTCTCAGCCCGTGTGTTTACTACTGGGTATTTTGACATGCCAACCTAGCATGCAGGGGGATACACGACCTATCAACACGCCCATGGGGTTGACCGTGTGTCACACACGTCCTAGACACACGCCCGTGTGTCTACCCGTGTGGACAATTATAAGGCTATCTACCAAGCCAATTGCCACTCTACAAAGAAACTACACTTATATCATTTCAATACAACATACATCATGACCAAGTTACCTATAATACCCAAAATCAAGACATCCACACATAGGTTTACACTACATTCATCATGTGCATACTTTACTCATTACTCATCCCATCACACAAGCATGCACTTCATGAATTTCGTCATCATTGAATATATAGACTTGTCAAGTATTGGCCAATTTCTAATGGCCATTTACAAAATGAATTTAATGATATTAATAGCCACACATTGGCTAGCAAATATGACATAACACAAAATAACCAAGTTCCTATACATGCTATACTCAAAATAAATCAAACTTTGCTTGTAACAGCCCGATTTTAACCCTAATCAGAATAGTAATTTTGAGACCACAAATCTGAGTCTGAAAAATAATTTAAAATTATTTTTAGTGTTTATTATGTGTGAATTTTCTTGTGTTAAATTTTCGTGTTTTAATTTCGTCGTTTAAGTGTCTGATTTGATAAAAGGACTTAATTGCGTAAAATGTGAAATTTTCTAATTAATGTGTAAGTGCTAATTTGCTAATGGTTTTTAATATTAGGTCCTTAAAGGGAAAATAGGCCATTCTAGCTATAGTGGATGGCATATGGTCTAAAATGACCTTAATTTATATGTTATAATTATTATATATAAAAGGTTAAATAAGTAAGTTAATAATAAACTAATATATGTTAAAATAAAACAAAAACAAGTCATGTTATCATCTTTTACTTAGCCGAATTTAGGCAAAAGAAAAAGAAACAAAACCTAGCAACATTCGACCATTGATTGTGCTTAATTCAAGATCAAGAACCAAAGAAATTGGATTTGTACCGGGGAAAAATGAAAGTAGTCGATTAGTTGGTTTTACCATCTGACAACATCTGAGGTAAGTCAATAAGCATATAAATGTTATTAAATTTGGTAATATACATGTTACATGATGAATAAATTTCTTGTGAATATAAATGTGTATGGTCGAATGTGTAATGAGCAAAGGAGCTATATTTCGAGTTCGATCCGATTGAGATTCAAAGTTCGAAAGCCCCATACGAACCCTAGGAATAGATAAGATACATATGTCATGACATAGGATTTTCGATATGTGTTAATGTGTAAGACCACGTCTAGGACGTTGACATCGACTTGTGTTTACATGTAAGACCATGTTTGGGACATTGGCATCATATTTGATTCGTGTAAGACCCTGTCTGGGATAGTGGCATCGATATGTGATTACAAGTAAGACCACGTCTGGGGCGTTGGCATTGTACGAGCTTCTGACTATCCGCGTATCCTTTTTAATCCTGAACAGTTAAACGGGCAATCTGAAGTTAAGACCAAATGTGAATGGAAATAAAATGTTCAGGTATGTTCTTATATTTCGTGGTGGATATGAGGTAAGTTGATTATTCTAATTGATATAATGTATGTGAATATGATATATTTGGTAGCATAATTGATCATATAATTGATTTGGCCAAATGACATATATATGTGAAAGTTAATTTTGAAATAGTAATGAATGATAACTTGTATATTAATATTATGCAAATTTGCCTTAGTTTACAAGTTGTTGATATGAAATTATTGTTACAATTATGTGTATTTGCTTTTGACTTACTAAGCTCAAGTAGCTTACTCTGTGTGTGTTTTTGTTTGTCTCTATCTTATAGATTTTAGAGTCACGTTACGAGCTCGAGGATCGCCAGCAAAGCCTATCACACTATCGACTGTTTATTTCGGTATTTTACTAGTTGAATTTGGGCATATGGCATGTATAGCATAGATGGAATGATTGGTTTTGGACATGTATATGTATATATATAAATAGCCAAGCGAAAATGGCTAACTGTGATGTTTAAGTTTATGGAATTTAGGGTCATGATATATATATGTGTGTGAGTAATAAGCTTGGTATGATTTGCTATGGTGTTTTATATAGTTTGATTCAAGGGAATTAGGTGTGGTAATGAATGATTAATATGTGATATGGCTAGTGGAATGGTTGTGATGTGTATAAGTGATCAAGCCAATTGATGCTTTATTTGGTAGCGTTTGTTATCTAGTGAAATGGTCAAGGTGGTAGTAAGTTTAAGGATGCAAAATTTGTATTTATATGTTTGATGCGTGGATGTTAATATGAGATGGTAACTTGTGGTGAATTATGCTTGAATGTATATTGGGATTTAGTTGGGATAAATGGTGTAAAAAATGTTGATATGAAATGTACTTGAACGAGATGATGACCATTTAGTATGTTTTTGGTTGCCAATTGTACTTGGTTTAATATTTGTAGGTACTTGTATGAATGACCCAAAGTGTGGGTGGCATTTTGGCCTTGCAAAGGGCCTATATTTGCCCACACGGTTGAGTACACGGGTGTGTGGCTCGATCGTGTTCCTCGTGGTTGTAATACAAAGCAAGTCAGTGTCGACCACATGAGGCACACGGGCGTGTCCACGACTGTGTGGACAAGTCAGTATGTATGACCTATTTTGACACGGCTTAGGCGTGTCTGAGGCCGTGGGAGGCACAAGGCCTGCCCACACGAGATTGTGACCTCTATAATTTGGAAAAAATTTTAAATTTTTGAGAAACTTCCGTTTGAATTTTGTTTAGTCCCGGCCTATTTCTAACGTATGTTTAAGGTCCCATAGACCTGTTTAAGGGAAACTTAGGTTTGTTTTATTGAAATATGTTCTGGAATGACTGTGAATGATTCAGTTTGTCTGGTAATACCTCTTAACCTTATTTTGGCGACGGTTACGGGTTAGGGGTGTTACATTGCTATACCAAAGAGAAGTTAATAGTGTGATCCAAACTCCGACGTCCTACGAACCCCGAGTTAGCTTGGTGATACTACAAGAAAAAGGGAAATGGGAGGGGTAAGCATGAAGCTTAGTAAGTTTGCATGAAATAGATAGCAACTTAAAGGTTCATGATAACATCCATTCATCACATTTAATAATTCACAAATTCTCAAGCTCATCAGCATAACTTACTCATGCTTACTCTTACAAAATCACATTTCACATTTTTGTATTTATTACTCGTACGTTACTCATGGGTACTTGTATCACTTCATCACATAACTTTAGCATTTTTATTCTCTTGAACATAGACTTAGCTCTTTGCTATATTTAACATAAACTTAGTTCTTTACCAGTCTAACTACTTGGAATATCGAAGGATACTCAATCTCATCATACATCATGATGCCAATGCCATATCCCGGATATGGTCTTACATGGGATCACATCTCGATGCCGATGCCTTATCCCAGATATAGTCTTACACGGGATCTCATATCTCGATATCGATGCCATATCCCAGATATGGTTTTATACGAGATCGTATATCGATGTTGATGCCATGTCCCAGACATGGTCTTACACGAGATCTCATTTTGGTGCCGAGGCGATGTCCCAGACATGGTCTTATACGGGACCTACATTCTCTCATGTCGTGATAATAGTATCCTTGTTATTCTGAACGTTCAACTAGGACTTCAACTTAACATAATCTCATTATACTTGCATCGAGGCATCATTAATCATTTTCATAAAAATAATAGGCATTTCTCATGATACCAAGCAACTAAAAACATAATAGCATTATGTAGCTTAATTTCACACAAACTTATCTCGGTACCAAAATATATGTGGAATTGTTCAATTTAGTCCAAGAGTTTGTCCTTTCCTTGGTTTTGGTCTAGGCTTCGTGTTTCTTGATCTATAATAACATTTTCACTTGTTTAATAATCACATTGACTAAAATAACCCATGAATCATACTTTGGCAAAAATTATGATTTTGCCCCTAATCTTTTACAAATTTTTTATTTTGCCTCTAGGCTCGTAAATCAATTCTAATCAAATATGCTCCTTTAACCAACATAGATGAACATTTATTACTCTTATAAAAACTCACAATATCAACTATTTCTCACATTTACCACCTATTTACAACCTTTACAAAAAGGTCTTTTTGGGTGTTTTCATGGAAACCCATTTCACAAAAGTTGTTTGTTTAACAACTAAGATTCATTTTCTTCCATAAAATTTTAGAAATAAACATGAATACTCACATGGAAAAACACTAAACTCTTAACCATTTTTCAAAATAGTCCCCACATTAGCTAGATCATGCTACAAAGGTCCCAAAAGTACAAAAATTGTCAAGAAAGACCACCAAAATCACTTACTTTCAAGGGTGAGAAGTTGCTAAAAATTTTAGGCTCTAAAAAACCATTCTTGGCTGATATTTTCGGTGGAAGAAGATGAATGAATAGAGTGATATCATCTTTTTCTTTATTTTATTTTATTTCATCAATTTAATCCACCTAATCCAATAACTTTGACCAATTTTGACATTGTTCGTCCCTATGGCCGGCCAGCCCTATTTCTAAGGGTCTAATTACACCTTAAGGACCTCCAATTTAATATTCTATAGCTATTAGACACCTTTAGCTTGTAGGACAACACTTTGCACTTTATGCAATTTAGTGCTTTTTCGCAATTAAGTATGAAACGCTAAAATTAATTCACCAAAATTTTCATGCATTCATAATTTCATGCTATAATACATAAAATAATATTAAAACTAATTTCTCCAACCTCAGATTAGTGGATCTCGTCCTCAAAAATCTTACTGGTAAAAAGGTTGGGATATTGTTTTCTCATAACCTCCTCGGGCTCCCATGTAGCCTTTTCTACCCCATGTCTTTGCCATAGTATTTTCACAAGGGCTATACTTTTATTTCTCAACTGCTTGACCTCTCGTGCCAAAATTTTAACTGGCTCTTCACCATAAGTCATGTCCGGTTGAATCTCAACTCTGTCGGCACAATTACATGCAAAGGGTCTGATCGATAGTGACATAACATAGACACGTGGAAAACATCATGAATCTTTTCCAACTCAGATGGCAAAGCAAAACGATAAGCTACCGACCCTATTGTAATAGCCCGTTTAGACCCTAGTCAAACCAGTGGTTCGAGACTACAAATACGAGGTCGTAAAAAAATATTTTAATGATATTTTTTGTGTGAATGAGATGTGACATAGCCTATGTGAAAATTCTATGTGATAATTTGATCGTGTGTGTGCCGAATTAAGAGAAAAGACTTAATTGCATAGAGAGTAAAATGTTGTGTGCTGATTTATGAGTACTTAAATGTAGTTGGCTTTTTAAGGTGGAGGCCTTATGTTGTTATTGATCCATTTTTACGATAGTGGATGTTTAAATGACTTAATAACCTTATTGCACTTTTGTTTTATATGTTTAATAAAAAGGGCAAATAGGTAAAATGTTAAATATTAATAAGTAAATGAAAGAAAAAGATGAGTGCATCATCTTTCTTATTGTCGAAAGTTGGAGGAAGAATAAGGGTTTAAAGTTTTGTAATTTTCGGCTAGAATTTGGCTTAATTCAAGACCAAGAACGGAGAGGTTCGGATCGAGATTGAGGCAAAGACAAAGTGCTCAATTAATCAACCATTTCGGTATTTTGACATCCGAGGTAAGTTCGGATATAATACTAGTTGTAAACTTTATCTATGTGATATAAATTGAATGGATGTATATGTATCTATGAGATTTGAAATGCTATGTGCTGAATTGAGATAAAGGGGCACTAAGTGTGCGAAATTTGAAACGAGAAAAAGATGATTGGCACTGTGTGTGCGAAAAGATAGAAGCTTCGACTTATCGATTTGGCACTGTGTGTGCGATACCGATATAAGTTTGGCTTAATGTATTGGCACTAAGTGTGCGGTAATGATTATGTTTCAGTTATGAAATTGGCACTAAGTGTGCGAATAAACCAATGGAATAGCAAAGGTTGAACGAGAGGTAGAATTGAACAATTGAGTAGCATAAATGGTAAGTAACTATGTGTTGATCAAGGTACGTATGAACCTATGTGGTTGATGATAGATTTAAGAGTTGATTGAATAGATAATTGAGTATGTGGTTGAGATTGATAATATGCCTAGTTGTGCCCTTATCTATGTGATGGTACATATATATACATATCAATGTTGTTGTATTGAGTAAAATGTATTATATTATGAACTTACAAAGCTTTGGGAAGCTTACTGTGTGATTTGTTTCTCTGCCTTGCAGTGTCAGTAAAGCTAGCTTGGATCTGGGATCGTCAGCTTCTCAATCACACTATCGGCATTCTATTTTGGTACTTTTAGAAAGATGTATATAGCTAGAATATGGCATGTATAGGCTAGTTAATTGAATCAAGTTTGAGATTTGTAAGTAGCCATGAGGTGTGGCGAGATATGTGATAGGTTTGGCATGAATGAATATGGTATATATATATGATACATCTTTTGGCATGATTTGTAGATTGATAAATTTACTATTGAGTGGTAACTTTGTGTTGATAAATGCTAGTAGGGGTAGTGAGATTTAGGAATGATTTATGCATGTGATAGAATAAGTATTGGTATTGAATTGGGTATGATTAGAGTTGGTATTGATTGCATGTTTTAAATTGCTAAATTGGTATGATTTTAGATGGCAATATGTGCATGAGATGTTTGGTTGATTGGCTTGTAGGTTTGACCCTAAGTGGGTGGCATGTTGGCCTTGCAAAAATGGCCTATAATGTCGTACAATTGGGGCACACGGGCGTGCCTCGAACCATGGGTAAATTGGCAGAATGAGCTTAAATTGCACACGGCCATGGCACGGGCATGCCTACAGGTCGTGCGAGAAATGGCAGTATACGACCTTATAGGACACGGCCTTAACACACGGGAGTACTTGTTAGCCGTGTTGATTTTGCGAAGATGTAACCACGGGGAGGTCACACGGTGTGTCATGTAGGCATGGGAGAGGCACTACCTACCCCAGGCGTGTCTCCCCGTGTTCTAGAAAAGTTTCAATTTTTCATGAAATTTTATATGTGTTTCGGCTTAGTTTGACTCAGTTTATAAGCATGCTTAGGGTCTTGATGACTCGTTTGAGGGACACTATGATTGTATATGAATGTGTTTGATGATGATTGACTTTGTGTCGTGAATACGATGTAAAATGATCCAATTATTTGGTAATGCCTCTAAACCCTATTCTGGCGATGGTCTCGGGTTAGGGGTGTTACAATTTTATTGGTATCAGAGCTACGATTTAGTCGATTCTCGAACTAACGTAGCGCGTGTGAGTCAAGCTATACATGTCATATTGTGAAATTGCAATAGTGTGATGAAATCTGACAGTTGAAATGTGTTTTAATATAGTAATGGATCCCGATCGAGCAGTTGCTGACGAAGTAGAGAGTAATGCACCTGCTCCCGCTCAAGGGACAGCACCGGCCACACCTAGGCCGAGTAATAGTGGTGAGGGTGGTGAGGCTAAGCAAGCCTTCTTTCGTATGATGAGTGAATGGTTTTCAAAATTTGTTAGAACAAATTCAACCGCTCCATAACCTCCACCCCCACAAGAACTTGTTTGCCACAAGCTGTAGATCTGATCAGATTGAATAAACCACCTGTAGACAAGATTCGCAAGTATGGGGCAGAAGATTTTAGGGCCACAGTTGATGATGATGCTCAGCGAGCTGAGTTTTGGCTCGAGAATACCCTTCGAGTATTTGATGAGATGTCGCTAAACCCTGATGAGTGCATTAAGTGTGTAGTTTCCTTGTTGAGAGACACGACTTACAATTGGTGGAAAACATTGATATCTATGGTTCCGAGAGAGAGAATCACCTGGGATTTCTTTCAAGTCGAGTTTAAAAAGAAGTATATCAGCCAACACTTCATTGATCAGATACTAAGGAGTTTTAGAGCTGAAATAAGGCCGTTTGTCTATTGTTGAGTATGAATGAGAATCCGTGCGATTGAGTCAATATGCTAGAGAGTGTGTTTCTACTGAAGCTACTATGTGCAAACGTTTGTAGAGGGATTGAATGAAGACATAAAGTTGTTGGTTGGGATACTAGATATAAATGAATTTGTTGTACTTGTGGAGAGAGCGTACAAATCTGAGGAACTCAGCAAAGAAAACAAGAAAGCTAATTTTGAGGCACTAGATTAAAGAAAGAGATTGATGAATAAATTTTCTCAGCCTCATTCAAAGAGATATAGAGAAGCCACCAATCGTTTAAATGCTTCGTTTGGTCATCCTAATAGAGATCGTTCGAGATAGAGTACTGGTTTACGAATTCAAACTCCGAATGAGTCAAGTGTGGGCATTGTTAATAACAACAAGCCTGAATGAAAACAATGTGGGAGGTGACATGTGGGAAAATGCTGGGGAAGGTATAATAATAGAACATGCTATAAGTGTGGATCTCGAGATCATTTTATTCGAGAATGCCCAAAGATAGTCGAAGAAGAAAATGTTCAGTACGAAAGACCAAGTAATGTGACGATCAGAGGTAGACCACCCAGGAGCATCAGAAATGTGAATGAAAGTCAGAGAGGAACGACCGACACAAATTGTAAGGTCGAAGCGAGCACCGCCGAGCCTATGCTATACGTGAACGAGAGGAAGCATCATCTCCAGACGTGATCATTGGTACTTTCACTTTATTTGATACTAATGTCATTGCATTGATAGATCCTGGATCAACTCATTCCTATGTGTGTATGAATTTAGTATCGAATAAGACTCTACCTGTTGAGTCTACTGAATTTGTGATTAGAGTATCGAACCCCTTAGACAAGTGTGTTTTGGTGGATAAGGTGTGCAAGAATTACCCATTGATGTTTCGTGATTTATGTTTCCCAGTCAATTTAATGTTGCTACCATTTGATGAATTTGACATAATTCTGGGAATGGACTGGCTTACTTTGCATAATGCCATTGTAAATTGTAAGAGAAAGAATGTTGAATTGAAGAGTCAGAATGGTGAGATAGTTCGAATTGAGTCTAGTGATATGAAAGGATTACCAGCTGTTGTATCTGTGATGAAAGCTATGAACTATGTGAGAAAGGACTGTGAAGCTTATTTGGCTACGTGATTGATACAAAAGCGTTGGAAAGGAAAGTTGAATCTATGCTTGTGATATGTGAGTTTCCAGATGTGTTTCCAAAAGAGTTATCGGGATTACCTCGAATTATAGAAGTTGAATTTGGTATTGAGTTAGTGCTGGGGATTGCTGCTATTTCGATAGCTCTATATAGAATGGCCCCAACTGAATTGAAAGGGTTAAAATCTCTGTTGCAAGAATTGACCGACAGAGGATTTGCACGACCTAGTTTTTCACCTTGGGGAGCTCCTGTATTATTTGTGAAAAAGAAAGATGGAACTATGAGAATGTGTATTGATTATTGACAATTGAACAAAGTGGCGATAAAGAACAAATATTCGTTACCTCAGATCGATGATTTGTTTGATCAATTGAGAGGAGCTACAGTATTTTTTAAGATAGATTTGAGATTGGGCTACTATCAGTTGAGAGTTAAAGAATCTGATGTACCAAAAACTGCATTCAGAACGAGGTATGGACATTATGAATTCTTAGTGATGCCTTTTGGACTAACAAATGCCCCTGCAGTGTTTATAGATTTGATGAATCGAATATTCAGACCGTATTTGGATCGCTTCGTGGTGGTGTTCATTGATGATATTTTGATTTATTCGAGTGATGAGACGCAACATGCCGAGCATTTGAGAATCGAGCTACAAACTCTGCGCGAGAAACAGTTGTATGCAAAGTTTAGCAAGTGTGAATTTTGGTTGCCTGAGGTCAGCTTTCTGGGGCATATTGTATCCGCTGTTGGGATACGAGTCGATCCACATAAAATCTCTGCTATTTTGGAATGGAAGCCTCCGAGAAATGTGTCTAAAATCCATAGTTTTCTGGGACTAGCGGGATATTATAGACGATTTGTGAAAAGCTTCTCAATGATTGTGACTCCTTTGACAAAGTTGTTACAGAAGGATGCTAGATTCGAGTGGTCAGAAAAGTGTCAACAGAGTTTTGAATAGTTGAAGGTGTTGTTAACAGAAGCACCAGTGTTGATTCAACCTGAATCAGGCAAAGAGTTTATAGTTTATAGTGATGCATCGTTGAATGGTTTGGGTGTGTCTTTGATGCAAGAAGGAAAGGTCATCGCTTATGCTTGAGACGCTTAAAAGCGCATGAAAAGAATTATCGAACGCATGATCTTGAATTGGCTGCGATTGTATTTGCATTGAAGATTTGGCGTCATTATTTATTCGATGAAAAATGTCATATTTATACTGATCATAAGAGTTTAAAGTATTTGATGACTCAGAAAGATTTGAACTTGCGACAGAGAAGATGGTTAGAATTTTTGAAAGACTATGAACTTGTGATAGATTATCACCCAGGTAAAGCTAATGTTGTGGCTGATGCTTTGAGTCAGAAATCGTTATATACCTTACGAGCTATGAGTAATCAGATGGATCTATGTAATGATGATACGGTTGTAGCTGAATTGAAAGTAAAACCGTTGTTTATACAGTGGATATGTGAGACTCAGAAGATTGATAATGACTTGTTAGTAAAAAGAGTTCAATGTAATTCAAATGAGGAATCAGAATTTCGAGATAGTAATGATTGTTTGAGATTCAGAGATCGAATTTACATTCCGAAAAATTTAGAGTTGATTCAAATGATTTTGACTGAAGCTCACAATGGTCATTTGATTTGTACATCCGAGGAGTACGAAAATGTATAATGATTTGAAACAATTCTATTAGTGGCATGGTATGAAAGAGATATTTCGACTTTGTGTCGAAATGTTTAGCTTGTCGACAAGTTAAAATTTGAACATCAAGTTCAAATCCGATTTATTGCAATCGATTATGATTCTTGAGTGGAAATGGGAGAGGATCACGATGGACTTTGTGTCGGGTTTGCCCTTATCTCTGAGCAAGAAAGATGCGATCTGGGTGATAGTTGATAGATTGACAAAATTAGCTCATTTCGTCCCGATGAGAACTGATTATTCTTTAGATAAGTTGGCTGAATTGTATATCGATGAGATTGTGAGATTACATGGAGTACCGTTTTCTGTTGTGTTTGATAGAGATCCGAGATTTACCTCGTAATTTTGGAAAAAATTGCAAGATGCTTTAGGCACGAAATTGCATTTCAGTACTGCTTTTATCCACAAACGGATGGTCAATCCAAACGAATTATTCAGATTCTTGAAGATATGTTAAGATGTTGTATACTCGAATTTGAAAGCACATGGGAAAGGCATCTATCATTGACTGAGTTTGCGTATAACAATAGTTTTCAATCTAGCATTAAAATGGCACCATATGAGGCTATTTAAGGTCAAAAGTGTTGAACTCCATTGTATTGGACCAAACTAAGTGAGAACAAGATTCACGGGGTTGATCTTATAAAAGAGACTGAGCAGAAAGTGAAAGTAATTCGTGACAGTTTGAAAGCAGACTCAGATCGTCAAAAGTCTTATGCAGATTTGAAACGAAAGGATATTGAATTCAAGGTTGGTGATAAAGTGTTTTTAAAAGTGTCTCCATGGAAGAAAATACTTTGATTTGGCCGAAAGGGCAAGTTGAGTCCGAGATTCATCGGACCGTATGAGATTATTGAACGAGTTGGGCGATTGCTTATGATTGAGATTGCCATCAGAGTTGGAAAGGATCCATAACGTGTTTCATGTGTCAATGCTTCGAAGATATTGATCAGACCCATCTCATGTAATTGCACCTATTGAGGTTGAGATTCAGTCAGATTTGTCGTATGGTGAAGAATCGATCCGAATTTTGGAACGAGAGACTAAAGAGTTGAGAAATAAAAAAATTCTCTAGTGAAAGTATTATGGCACAAACACTGAATTGAAGAGGCTACATGGGAGCTTGAGAACGTTATGAGAGAGCAACATTCACAACTATTCACTGGTAAGATTTTTGGGGACGAAAATCCCTAAGGGGGTAAGAGTTGTAACAGCCCGGTTTAGACCTTAGTCTAGTTCGAGACCACAAATCTGAGGTCGTAAAAAAATATTTTAATGATACTTTCTGTGTGAATGAGATGTGACATAGCCTATGTGAAAATTCTATGTGATAATTTGATCGTGTGTGTGACGAATTAAGAGAAAAGACTTAATTGCATAGAAGGTAAAATGCTGTGTGCTGATTTATGAGTACTTAAATGTAGTTGGCTTTTTAAGGTGGAGGCCTTATGTTGTTATTGATCCATTTTTATGATAGTGGATGTTTAAATGACTTAATAACCTTATTACACTTTTGTTTTATATGTTTCATAAAAAGGGCAAATAGGTAAAATGTTAAATATTAATAAGTAAATGAAAGAAAAAGATGAATGCATCATCTTTCTTATTGCCAAAAGTTGGAGGAAGAATAAGGGTTTGAAGTTTTGTAATTTTGGCTAGAATTTGGCTTAATTCAAGACCAGGAACGGAGAGGTTCGAATCGATATCGAGGCAAAGACAAAGTGCTTGATTAATCGCCATTTCGGTATTTTGACATCCAAGGTAAGTTCGGATATAATACTAGTTGTAAACTTTATCTATGTGATATAAATTGAATGGATGTATATGTATATATGAGATTTGAATTGCTATGTGCTGAATTGAGATAAAGGGGCACTAAGTGTGTGAAATTTGAAACGTGAAAAAGATTATTGGCACAATGTGTGCGAAAAGATAGAAGCTTCGGCTTATCAATTTGGCACTATGTGTACGATACCGATATAAGTTTGACTTAATGTATTGGCACTAAGTATGCAGTGATGATTATGTTTCAATTCTGAAATTGGCACTAAGTGTGCAAATAAACCAATGAAATAGTAAAGGTTGAACGAGAGGTAAAATTGAACAATTGAGTAGCATAAATGGTAAGTAACTATGTGTTGATCAAGGTACGTATGAACCTATGTGGTTGATGATAGATTTAAGAGTTGATTGAATAGATAATTGAGTATGTGGTTGAGATTGATAATGTGCCTAGTTGTGCCCTTATCTATGTGATGGTACATATATATACATATCAATGTTGTTGTATTGAGTAAAATGTATTATATTATGAACTTACAAAGCTTTGGGAAGCTTACTATGTGATTTGTTTCTCTGCCTTGCAGTGTCAGTAAAGCTAGCTCAGATCTGGGATCGTCAGCTTCTCAATCACACTATCGGCATTCTATTTTGGTACTTTTGGAAAGATGTATATAGTTAGAATTTGGCATGTATAGGCTAGTTAATTGAATCAAGTTTGAGATTTGTAAGTAGCCATGAGGTGTGGCGAGATATGTGATAGGTTTGGCATGAATGAATGTGGTATATATATATGATGCATCTTTTGGCATGATTTGTAGATTGATAAATTTGCTATTGAGTGGTAATTTTGTGTTGATAAATGCTAGTAGGGGTAGTGAGATTTTGGAATGAATTATGCTTGTGATAGAATAAGTATTGGTATTGAATTGGGTATGATTAGAGTTGGTATTGATTGCATGTTTTAAATTGCTAAATTGGTATGCTTTTAGATGGCAATATGTGCATGAGATGTTGGTTGATTGGCTTGTAGGTTTGACCCTAAGTGGGTGGCATGTTGGCCTTGCAAAAATGGCCTATAATGTTGCACGGTTGGGGCACACGGGCGTGTCTCGGATCGTGGGTAAATTGACAGAATGTGGCTTAAATTGCACACGGCCATGGCACGGGCGTGCCTACAGGTCGTGCGAGAAATGGTAGTATATGACCTTATAGGACACGGCCTTAACACACGGAAGTACTTGTTAGCCGTGTTGATTTTGGCAGTACGTAACCACGGGGAGGTCACACGGGTGTGTCATGTAGCTGTGGGAGAGGCACGGCCTACCCCTACGGGCGTGTCTCCCCTGTATTCTAGAAAAGTTTCAATTTTTCATGAAATTTTATATGTGTTTTGGTTTAGCCCTGACTCGGTTTATAAGCATGCTTAGGGTCTTGATGACTCGTTTAAGGGACACTATGATTGTATATGAATGTGTTTGATGATGATTGACTTTGTGTCGTGAATGCGATGTAAAATGATTCAATTGTTCAGTAATGCCTCTAAACCCTATTCTGGTGATGGTCTCGGGTTAGGGGTGTTACACCTGTCCTCTCGATAACCTCATACAGCCCGATAAAGCGTGGACTCCATTTGCTTTTCCAGCCAAATCTAAAAACTTTCTTCCATGGTGACACCTTTAAAAATACCCTATCACCAACTTGAAACACAATCTCCTTTCGCTTCAAATCTAGGTTTGACTTTTGTCTATCGGAAGCAGCTTTTAAACTATCACATATCATTTATACTTTCTCTTCGATTTCTCTAACCAAATCGACCTCATGAATCCGATTCTCTCTGAGTTTGGTCCAATACAGAGGCGTTCAGCACTTACGCCCATATAATACCTCATAAGGCACCATTTTCAAACTCGACTGAAAGCTGTTATTGTAGGCAAATTCCACTAACGATAAGTATTTTTCCCAATTACCTTAGAATTCCAAAACACAGCATCGAAGGATGTCTTCAAGTATTTGTATTACTCTTTCCGAGTACCCATCGGTTTGCAGATGGAAAGTTGTACTATAACTCAACTTTGTGCCCAAGGCTTCTTGCAACTTTTCCCAAAATAGTGATGTAAATCTCGAATCTCTATTCGAAATAATCGACAATGGTACTCCGTGAAGTCTTACAATTTCTAACACATACAAATCCGCCAACTTTTCAATCGAATAATCAATGCGCACCGATATGAAATAGGCTGACTTCGTGAGTCTATCAACCATGACCCATACAGTATCCTTCTTTTTCGGTGTCAACGACAAACCTGTCACAAAGTTCATAGTAATATGGTCCCATTTCCACTCAGGAACCATAATAGGCTAAAGTAAACTTGAAGGTACTTGGTGTTTAGCCTTCACTTGTTGACAAATTAGGCATCTCGATACAGACTCTGAAATATCTTTCTTCATACTCGGCCACAATACCATTTTCTCAAGTCATTATACATTTTTGTGCTGCTTGGATGTACCGATAAACATCCACTATGTGCTTCGTGATTTTCTGAATAAGCTCATCATCTCTGGGTACACAGACCCTATCTTGAAACATCAGACATCCTTCTGAATCAATCCAAAAATCTAACCCAACACCCTACTCGCATTAAACTCTCTTGGCCTGTAAATTACTGTCGCCTTTTTGAGCTTCACAAATCTCTTGGAGAAACATCGGTCTAGCTCTCAACTTAACTAGATAGAACCATCATTTGACAAAACCATTTTGTATTCATGGCTCTCAATGCAAATAAGGATTTCCTACTCAAGGCATCGACAACCACATTCGCCTTTCCCGGGTGGTAGTCAATCACTAACTCGTAGTCCTTTATCAGCTCTAACCACCTTCATTGCCTTAGGTTCAACTCCTTTTGGGTCATCAAGTACTTTAGGCTCTTCGCTGAAGTCCCTCTTTTGCACTTCATTTTGACGGCACATGGGGATCATGTTAGTTTGAATGGGTGGTCTAGAGTGATTCAAGGAAGTTTGAGGCATCTTGGACTCCTTATTGAGGAGGAGGACTGCAAGGACTATTGAAAGAGGGGGAGTTGTTAATGCTTATAAATAGCATCACTTAGCATTTGTTTTGCTCTTTTCTCCATCTCCTTGGTCAATCACTCCCTTTGGCTGTAAATATTCGACATTTTCACCATACAAATGGTGTCTCCATATCTTTAGTGCAAAGGCCCAAGTCTCCAAGCACCGATCCGCCTGTAAGTATCTCTAGACTTCTTTGTGGATTATATTACGTAGAAGGGTAGGAAGCATGGAACGAGGTAGACTTATAGGAATTTGAACCCTAGGATTAGATTACTCAAACACACAAGCTAAACATAAGATTTAAAGAACTAAACCAATCTATGACTTAGTCATCGAGCTAGGTGTGGTAACCCCAGACGCATGTCTAGGATTGGAACCGAAGAGCTCGGTATTTAAGCGGTCCGAGTGACTCACCACCTCTTCGCAGTATCCTACAGTGCGTGAGCTCGGGTTCACCCTAACTCAAAGGGCTCATGGTGTGGTAACCTCAGACGCATGTCTAGAAAGGTTCTTGGGAGCTTGGTATTTAAGCAATTGTGCGACTCACCTCCTCTCCACACACGAAACCCGCCTGGTGCGCGTAGCTTGGTTCACCACGACCAAGAAGGCTCGGTCATAGGTTAAACTCAATGACTAAAACCCGAAAGGAATTAGCCATGTTTTGAAAGGAACGAAACAACAAGAACCCTAATGTTTTCAAAATTTCGTAATAACTCTTTCAAATCGGAAAACATCATTTTACAACGCTTTCCTTGAAAAACTTGATTTGGAAAAATTACAAAAATGCCCTTAGGGGTAAAATTACTAAAATACCCTGCTCATAAAATATCAAATCAATGATTTTGTCCAAAATTTTAACTATTCTATAAATATTCAACAACTTAGCCTTGAAAATCATCAAGAAAATATTTGGTTTGGAAAAATTACGAAACGCCTCAACTTACAAAATTACCAAAATGCCCTCGAGTACAAAAATTTTTGCAACATCACCGTTTTAAGAAGGAAAATTTTAAACGGGACCCTGAGTTTTATAATGGTTAAAACACCCTTGTTTTACAAAAATTACGTAAATTACCCCGACGAACAAAATTACCAAAATACCCGCTTCAAAGTGATGATGTAGCTTTAAAATTTTACAACTTTTTCGAAAAAACCTCCAGTTTTGGGAGTTTCAAAACAACCTACTCTACTAAAGTTTTAAAATTTCTTTCTAAAATACCTCAGAGGAAAATGACGAAAATACCTCAGGTTAGAAATGGGCGTAAATGTCCAAAGAGTGAATAGGTATGGAAAGCATTAGGAATGGATGCAAGAACTTCTTTGTGTGAACTAGGATAGAAGATCTGAAACTCTGCTTGCACGAAAGAATTTCGACTAAACTTTATCCATAAAATTTCTTCATGAGTAATAAAGTGGAACAAATGCTAACGCATAAAATTTCTCTTAATCGATTAAAAGCGCAGAGATAGAATGAGTTCTAGAGACGTGGACGCCGTGGACGCAGTAGGGGTAGGATGATTGTGTCCGAACCCGTCAGTCGGGACAAGGTTTCAAAGCGATGTACCACCGCCACCACCACCTCCACTTTTGGAGCCGAGGAGCGTGGATCGACGGAGGAGAGGCAGATCGCAAGCAAAGTGTTGCGAGTCCTCGAATTGGTGGTCGGGTGGTGGAAATTTAGGAGCTCGAATCTGCTCCCGAGCGGATTCGGTCCAACTGAGCTGAGGTGTTCCGGTGTGTCGAGTGGCACCCAGTAGCAGTAGTATTGGTTGGAATCTACAAAAGGGTAATGGATGAACTTGACTGACCGAGGAGGAAAAGTCGAAAGGCGAAGGTCGCTTCTAAAGGATGAAGCGCATGCTGGTGGTCGATAGTTCGGGATGGAGCCACAAATGATGATCTTACGGGACTACTTCAAAACCGCTTTTCGGAAGAAATATGTGGGCACCAAATACACCGACGCCGCAGAGGAAGACTTTTCTCGAGTTTAGTACAAGGAACTAAGTCCGTGGCGAGTATGAGGCGTAGTTTTAAGGTCGAGTAGGTATGCGGAGGAATTGTAGCCATCGAACAGCATGTCCGCTTTGAGGACGGACTCGAGATGACTTGAGGTTACCGATTGCCCCTGCAAAGAAGTTCGTGAGTTTTCATCTCTTGTGGAAAAGGCTAAAGTAGCCGAGGGATCAAGGAGGTCGTGAGGCGTAAGTATAGTAGAAATAATCGGAAGAGAGGATTTGGGTCATTTGGATCCAGTGGTAATGATCAAGAAGGCTAGCGAGTGGGCCAAATCAGCAAAGAAGGCCCGTAGCTAATAATCGAGGCCTGCCCAAGTCAATCGGTGGGAAGTCCCATTGGGAGGATGTTCGACCGGTGATAGAGGATGTTTTAGTGTGGATCTTTAGAACATCGGTCGAGATTGTCCCGAAAAGCGAGCTCGGAATCACCGGAGGGGCGTAACTGCATCTCAGACGAAATGTGGGACCGCAGAGGGTCGTGGCAATGGCAGAGGAAGCAATGGTCCTAACCGAGGTCGAGGAACCTCGAGGCGTAGGTTCAGCAACATGCAGGCTAGGCACTGGCTTAGTCTATGGCAAGGCGTCATGAGAGGGTGACGACCGGATGTCATAACCCAGACGCTTTCGATTTTTGGTCTCCTTATTATGCATTAATTGATGTGGGGTCTACACACTCACACGTGTGATGAGGGTGGTAGAGACTTTGAACCTAGACTCGAGGCTCGCCGCTAGGGAGATGACGGTAGTGAGTCCTTTAGGTCACTCTGTAGTGGTAGACAAACTTTAGTGGACGCACCCTAGAACTCCAAGGGTCGATTCGTGGTCGATCGATGGAACTACCATTCGGGAGTTCGATTTGATCCTTGGAATGGATTGGTGGCTAAGTATCAAAGTAATTTGGATTATGCTAAGCGCATGGTTCTTAAGACTACCGAGAATGGTGAGGTGGTTATGATAGGTGATAGAAGGAATTACCTATCCAATGTGGTGTCTGCCTTGAAGGCGGAAAAGATGGTTAAGAAGGGTTGTAAGGCGTATTTGGTTCGAATCTGTGCTTTGGAAGCTAAGGAGTTAGCAGTTGGAAGGGTCCGAACGATTGGGGAATTTGTTGATGTGTTCCTCAAGAACTTCCTAGTTCCCTCCGGATCGGAAGTCGAATTTGGTATAGACTTGATACCTTAAGCAGACCGTGTCTATAGCACCTTATCGAATGGCACCAAAGGAATTGGTGGAGTCAAGGCTCGATTCGTGGAGCTCTTGGACAAGGGGTTTATTCGACCTAGTATATCTCCGGGGAGCGCGCTGTGTTGTTTGTCAAGAAGAAGGACGGTTCTATGCGAATGTGCATCGACTACCGTCAGTTAAACAAGTTAACGATCAAAAACAAGTACCCATTGCCACGGATCGATGACTTGTTTGACCAGTTGAAGAGGGCCGATGTTCACAAGACGGCTTTTCGAACTCGGTATGGGCATTACGAGTTCCTAGTTATGCCATTCGGGTTGACCAATGCCGGCGTTGTTCATGGATCTAATGAACGAGTTTTCAACAATACTTGGACCAATTCGTCGTAGTGTTCATTGGACGACATATTGGTCTACTCAAGGACGGAGGAGGAGCACGACAAGCATTTACGGATAGTCCTACAAGTGTTGAGGGAAAATAGCTTGTATGCCAAATTCATGTAGTGCGAATCGCTAAGGGAGGTGGCTTTTTAGGTCACGTGGTGTCACGGAAGGATTAGAGTGGATCCCGCAAGATTGAAGCAATATTGAGTGGAAACCGCCTAAGTCGGTGGGTGAGATACTAATTTTTCGGGTTAGCGGTATTACCAAGATTTGTGGAAGGGTTCTCTCCGATCGCAAAGACCAGATTAACCAAGTTGCTAAGGAAAGGTGTTCCGTTTGTATGGTCGGAAAAGCGAGAAGGAAGCTTTGATAAGCTAAGGAAAATTTTGACTAAGCTCCAGCTTTTAGTGCAACCCGAGGTGGAAATTATTCACAGTCTATTGTGATGCATCTCACACCGGTTTGGGGTGTGTGCTGATGCGAGATGGGAAGGTAGTAGCCTGCGCGTCCGCCGCCTAAGGCCGCATGAGGTTAACTATCCAACTCATGACCGGAGTTAGCCGCAATGTCTTCGCTCGAAAGTATGGAGACATTATCTTTATGGGGAGAAGTCGGTAATTTACACGACCACAAAGTTTGAGGTATCTTCGACACGTATGATCTCGAATCGAGGCGGCCGATGGATTGAGCTATTAAAGGACTACATCGCTCCATCGAATATCATCCGTAAGGCTAACGTGGTGGTCGACGCGTTGAGCCTAAGGTCGTGGCGGATTTAAGAGCAATGTTCGCCGATTGAGCCTATATGACGATGGAAGCCTTTTGGCAGAACTTCAAGTTAAGCCAACATGGGTCGAGGAAATTAAGAGCAAACAGTTAGTGGATGAAGGCTTAAATGCGAAGAGAATGCAAGTTCAGGATGGTGGTTTGGAAGGGTATAGTTTGACTGGTGATGGTGTGTTATGTTTTCAAAGACGGCCCTGTATGCCAAAAGATATGGAGTTGAGGCAGAAAATTCTCCAGATGTTCATAGCAGCCCATACGCTATGCATCCGGAGGAAGCAAGATGTATGGAGATCTACTAAATTACTCGTGGCCGGGTTGAAGCGTGAGATAACGAATTGTAGGGAAGTGTTTGACGTCGTCAAAGTTAAGGTGAACACCGCTACCATCGGGTTACTTCAACCGGTAAAGATCCCTCAATGGAAGTGGAGCGATCACTATGGATTTCGCTGGTCTACCCTCACGCCCAAAGAAGAAAGATGCGCTTTGGGTAATCGAGACCGTCTCGACTAAATCACTCACTTCATACGGTGAGAATGGATTACTCACCCGTAAGCTTGCAAAGTTGTATGTGGCCTAGATAGTCGATTGCATGGTGTACCCAGATCGCTTATCTCGGATAGGGACCCAAGGTTCACTTCGAGGTTTTGGAAAGCGTTACATCAAGCATTGGTACGCGGTTGATTTCAAGATGACTTTCCATCCTCGCACGGACGGCAAATGAAAGGGTCATACAGATCTTAGAAGATATCTTCGAGGGTTGTGTCTTGGAATTCGAGGTAGTTGGGAGGAATTCTTACCTCTAATGAGTTCGCCACAACAACAACTACCAAGCGAGTATTCAGATGGCACCATACGGAAGCATCCGATGGGCGAAAATGCCGAACCCCGACGTGTTGGACTGAGTTGGGTGAACGACAAGTGTTGGGCCCAGAATTGGTAGCAGTAGATCAAGACAAAGTCAAAGTGATTCGGTCTCGTCTCAAGGAAGCATCGATAGGCGTAAGTCTTACGCCGATCTCAAACGCAAGGAAATGGAGTATGTCAGAGAGACAAGGTATTCCTAAAGGTGTCGCCTTGGAAGAAGGTACTAAGATTTGGGCGAAAGGGAAGTCGAGCCCAAGATTCATTGGCCCATATGTGATTGAAGCGGATAGGACCGTAGCTTATCGCCTTGATCACGGCAGAGTTAAGTCGATACATGACGCCTTTCACGATCAATGCTAAGATTCAGATTTGCCGATCCATCACATGTGGTACCGTGATGTAAATCGAGGTTAACGCAGACTTATCTTTTGAGGAAGAACCTATTCGGATCTTGGATAGAGATATAAAGGTTCTACGAGGAAGTCGCGTCCTTAGTGAAAGTGCTATGGCGGAATCATGGTGCCGAGGAAGCTACATGGGAACCCGAGGATGTGATACTGACAATACCCTCATCTGTTTTAGTTATGTAATTTCGGGACGAAATTTATTTTAAGGGGGGTAGAACTGTAACATCCCAAAAGTGGGGTTATTTGGAATTTAGTTATTTTCTTATGTAAGAACTGCTATGTCATTATTTATGGAATAATAATGATTAATTTAAGGCTTTGTGTTGGCTCGATTTGGTGGGAAATTTTAGTTTTAAACTTTTAAGGAAGGAGCCTTGGCAAGAGGGTGTTATAAGAATAAATGGGGATAATTTGGACATAAAATGAGCTTAGACCAAGTGGCAAAGCAAGCCCACTTAAGAGCTACATGTGACGCCACCAAGGAGCAAGGGAGAGCTTGTGTTCGAGTCATGGAAGTCCTCTTTTGCACTTCATTTTGGCACATGGGGGAGAGTTTCTCCTCTCTTTAAACTCTTATTATTTATTTATTGATGATAAATAAATAAGTTAAAAGAAGGATAATAGGGATTTTATTTTAAGGATAATAGATGAATATTGAGGATTAATAAAGATTATTAGGAATTAAATTCAAATTAAATCATGTTAGTTTGAATGGGTGGTCTAGAGTGATTCAAGGAAGTTTGAGGCATCTTGGACTCCTTATTGAGGAGGAGTGACGGCAAGGACTATTGAAAGAGGGGGAGTTGTCAATGCTTATAAATAGCATCACTAGCATTTGTTTTGCTCTTTTCTCCATCTTTGCAAGCTGCCAAACTCTCAAACCACTCATCTTATATTTTTCTTTCTTTACAACCTCTCCAAAACCTTGGCAGAATCCTCCACATCTCCAAAGCCCTCTATTTCTTTTCTTCATAAAACCCCTATTGTCCTACCTCTAAATAGCGAATCTAACTCCCATCAAGGTGCCAAATCCCTTTCCAAAAGCTCTACTTGGCCAATCACTCCCTTTGAAGGGCTGATTTTCTTCTCCTATTTTGCTCACCTTGGCCGAATGGTGTAAGAGGCATAGGCACATCAGATTTCATGAGGTGTTCAATCAAGTGTATGGTAAGTAGAGTTGGTCGAATGCCTATGCTTCCTTCTTCCTATCCTTGTCGATTTTTACAAGGTACTAACCTAATCTGTCTAGGTGTTCGGAATTTTGGAGGTTGTCAACTAAGTTCCATTCGTGACCAATCAAGTGGTAAGTGTTGGTAAGAATCGGTTCTCATAAGTTTTAGTTTGCAATATTTAAAAGTCAAGGCTAATGGCTTGTTTACTAATCGGTGGTAATTGATGAAGCAGATTCGGAATCGGGTATTGTGGTCAAGTATCCTAAAGCGTAAAGGTAACGTCGGGTTCACAAGGAATCCTCTCAAATCAATTGGTTTGGCGAATGGCCCATATCACTAACTCTATTATGGCTTAATATAGGAACAAAGAGATATAAGGTGGCCGATTGGTTATCTTCGGATTTGAGACTATCGTGGTAACAGTGTGTACATACACACTATATAATATATTAAATATGCTTAACCTTGTGAATGCTCATCTTTATGAATGTAGCATTGGAATGAATACCAAATCGGATAAGTGGTGATTCGTAAGCACTGTAATGTGATTTATTATTATTAATGCTTTTGGTAAGCATGATGTGTTGACACATGAGATTTAAAAAAATGTGATGGCATGAAATATATGTATGTTTATCTGTTGTGGGATTGATGAGTGGAGGGGGCAGTGATATTGTGCCGACGGGCACCAGTGCTTTGGTAGCACACCGTGACTATATGTCACCAGAGGTTTGGTACCTCCAGAGGTTTGGTACCTCAATAGCGACTTGTCCCTGTGGTTAACACCACCGTGGGTTGGCCCCACTTGAGATATGGGATCGTCTGCCAGTGATTTGGTATCACACGATGGGTTGGCCCCATCACCGATTTGTGTCTCACGGACACGGTGTTTTGGTAACACGCCAGACTATATGTCACCAGTGGTTTGGCACCACCAGTGGTTTGGTACCACAACGGGGTAGACAGTGGCGTATGGTTGGCTAGGTTGGGTATACATTATTCTGCTTATTAATTATTATATGTTGTGTATGAAAAATGTTTTTAAAACGGGGAAGGGTTACATACTGAGTCTTGGTGACTCACCTTCTCCATTAATTTTTCAGGTGATGCTTAGATCGCGGACATGGAGCCGGAGGGACTTGAGGAGGCCATGCGGTGGATTTAAGCTTTAATGGACTTTGATTCTTGTTATTTTAAATTCTGTTATTGGATTGTTTTATTTTGGATGTAATAAGGCCTCATTATACTTTACTTTAATTATTCCTTATATGTGGGATATTTTATCTTTATTATAAATTTAAATCACGCGTTTTCTAAATTAACACGAAAATGTTTTACTGCGTCTCTAGCACATCTCGAAATTGGTTTCATAACTTGACTTAATTATTTTTTTAAAATAAACACTAGGTATGATCTTAGCAAAATAACCAAAACAAGAAGTTTTTCAACAAAATTTAGTTGGATTTCGAAAATGGGTTTCAAAAGTTTTCTCCAGAACGACCCATATTCTGGTCCTAACGTTTGGGCCGGGTTTGGGTCATTATAAATTCTTCTCATGCGCTTTAATCGCTCTCTGTGTATATGCTATCACCTTGCCCTCTTGCATGAGTACACAACCCAATCTATTTAAAGATGCATCACTATCACAAATTCTTTTCCTGGTTTGGGTTGTACTAGAACTGGAGCCTCGGTTAACAATGCCTTCAATTTCTCAAAACTCAATTGGTACTTTCCTGTCCACTCAAACTTCACATCTTTTTGTAGTAGCCTCGTCATCGGAATAGCTATCATGGAAAATCCCTTAACAAACCGTCGATAATAGCCAGCTAGGCCCAAAAAACTCCTAACCTCAATTACATTCCTTGGCGGTTTCCATTCAACAATCACTAAAATCTTACTCGGGTCAACTCGACTACCGTCACCTGAAACAATGTGCCCCAAAATTCTGACTTCCTTAAGCCAAAATTCACTTTTACTAAACTTGGTATATAATTGTTTATCTCTCAAAGTTTGCAAAACTATTCTCAAGTGCTCCACATGCTCATTCTCATCACGAGAGTAAATCAGTATATCATCAATAAAGACTACAACAAATTTATCCAAATATGACCGAAATATGTTGTTCATCAAATCCATAAACACAGCAGGGGCATTTGTTAAATAGAAATGCATGACTAAAAATTCATAATGTCCATACCTTGTCCAAAATGCAGTTTTCACTACATCTGCATCTTTGACTCTCAATTGGTATATCTAGATCTCAAATCTATCTTGGAAAACACATTGGCTCCCTTCAATTGGTCAAACAAATCATTGATCCTAGGTAACGGGTACTTATTCTTTATGGTTACCTTATTTAGCTGCCTATAATCTATACACACCTCATGGAACCATCTTTCTTTTTCACAAATAATATTGGAGCACCTCACGGAGAATAGCTCGATCTTGCGAAGCCTTTATCTGTCAACTCTTGTAACTGTACCTTTAACTCTTTCAACTTGGTTGGAGCCATCCTATAAGGAGCAATTGAAATGGGGGTAGTACCAGGAGCTAACTCAATCCCAAATTCAATCTCTCTAACCGGAGGTAACTCGGGCAATTTTTTTGGAAATACATCTGGGTACTCGCATTCTATCGGCACTGATTAAATTCTTAACCCAGTCTCTCTAGCATTCATCACAAGGGCGAGATAAGCTTCGTACCCCTTTCTTACATATTTCCAAGCAGACATATGAGAAACCACTACAGGCAACCTGTCCTATTTATTTGATTCAACCCGAAGAATATCCCCATTTTCACATTTTAATTTAATAAATTCCTTCCATAATTTACTATCACGTCATGAGTAGTTAACCAATCCATGCTAAGGATTACATCAAATTCATACCAATCCATGCTAAGGATTACATCAAATTCATCGAACGGCAATAACATGAGATTAGCCACAAAGTAGTGACCTCTAATTCTTAAAGTGCATTCTTTGCATACTTTATCAACTAACACACATTTGCCTAAGGGATTTGACACTCTTATTATAAATTCTGTAGACTCTACAGGCATGTTCATACTAGATACTAATTTCATGCAAACATGTGAGTGGGTAGATCCCAGATCAATTAAAGCTACAACATGAGTATCATAGAAAGAAAATGTACCCGTAATTACATCAGGGGAGGACGCCTCTTCGCGTGCGTGAATGGCATAAGTTCTCGCAGGCACTCTACCCTCAAATCTTGTAGTCTGCTCCCAAGGAGTATTCTTATTACTCGTTCCACTTCCCATATTTCTTTATGACCTCCCTCTAGCAGTATTTCCCGATCTTACACTTTGAGATTTCTCTTTCTCACCCATCTTGGGGCAATCTCTTATAAAATGATTTGGGGATCCACACTTGAAACAAGCTCTCTCGCTTGCTTGACACTCTCCGGGGTGACTTCTGCCACACTGTGGACATTCCAATCTACTTGGTCGAGCGTTGCCAACACTAGCAACCGAAGTGGTCTGACCTTTACACCTCAAGTACTGTCTACACTTACTTCTGTTTGAAAGCCCAGCTGAAGTAGCTAATCGAGTAGTAAACTCTCTTGATTTCTTAGATGAGGATTGAAATGACTTGCCCAACTGTCTTTTCCTCGAGTTATGAGACTTGATTTTTGCCTTTCTTTTCTCTTTGACTAACTCCTCGACCTTGCAAGCTCTATCTACTAGTATGACAAATTCCTTTAATTCTAGAACACCAACATACAATAGGATATCCTCATTTAATCCATCTTCAAACCTTTTGCACATGATAGCCTCGGTGGACACACACTCCCAAGCATATTGACTAAGCCTTACGAACTCACGTTCATATTTAGTTACTGTCATTCGACCTTACTTTAACTCGAGGAATTCCTTTCTCTTCTAATCAATAAACCTTTGGCTAATGTACTTCTTTCGGAACTTCTCTTGGAAAAATTCTCAATTAACCTTCTCCCTTGGTACCACCGACACAAGGGTGTTCCACCACTAGTTAGCGGAATCTCTTAAGAGAGACACCATACATTTCATGCACTCTTTAGGCGTGCAAGACAACTCATCGAATACCCTGATGTTATTCTCAAGCCAGAATTCTACCCTCTCCGGATCATCATCTTTACTCGCTCAAAATTCTTCAACTCCTTGTTTTTGGATTCTATCGACCGGAGGCCTTTCTCTTCTTACCACTTCTACAACTTGGAGAGCTACAGGGTAGGCTGAGGGATAGGTGGGGGTAAAGGGGGTTGTGTATTTGGGTTCGTACGAACAAACTTCATATACCATGCGTTCATCATGTGGAGAAAGGCTTCCGTAGCCTCTTCTCCTCCTCTTTAACTTACAGTCGTTGGTCTATTTTCATTTTTATTTTTAGTTAGCACCGTCCTTTGGGCGAGGGCCGACACGTTACTTTCTACATCATCCACCCCAGCTCTATCGGGATCCATTTACTATATGAAAACACAATTTAACTCGTCAGGAGTCGTCACACTATCATTATGTAAATACTCATACGTATTGTAGGTATAGCTAGACTCATACTTACGTTAGTCCAAGAATCGACTAAACCATAGCTCTGATCCCACTAAATGTAACACCTCTTACCCGTATTCAACACCGAAACTGGGTACGAGGAATTACCGGACTTAACTTACTCAAACATACAACATCAGGCCACAAAATTTCTTTTCAACATAAACTTTTCATTCAAACTCATAATGATCCTCTTATAGGTCTACGAGACCTTAAACATACTTACGAAGTAGTTCGAGACTGAACCGAAAATATTTGAATACTAAGAAAACTTTTACACAAAATAGGGCCACACGCCCGTGTGGAGAGGAACACGCCCGTGTGGAGAGGAACACGCCCGTGTGGGAAGGCTATGTGATCACACACGCCTATGACCTTAGTCCATGTGGATTTTATTTTTTATTTCGAACCTATAGGGGTTTTCACACGGACGGACACACGTCCGTGTCTATGGCCCGTGTCCGTCACACGGCCATGACACACCCGTGTGTGAAAACCTTGACATTCTGTTTATGACATCATCATCCCATTTAGGTCACACGGCCAAGGCATACGCACATGTCCTTAGACCGTGTGGCAAATTAAATTCCTAAATTCAGGTGCAGACTTCACATGGCCTAGGCACACGCCCATGCTCTATGGTCGTGTCTTCTACACGGTTGAGACACACAGCCGTGTCTCAGCCCGTGTGTTTACTACTGGGTATTCTGACTTTCTAACCTAGCATTGGGACACACGGCCTATCAACACGCCCATGGGGCTGACCGTGTGTCACACACGTCCTAGACACAGGCTTGTGTTTCTACTCGTGTGGACAATTATAAGGCTATCTACCAAGCCAATTGCCACTTTACAAAGCAACTACACTTATACCATTTCAATACAACATACATCATGACCATAAGCCACCTCTAATACCCAAAATCAAGACATCCACATATAGGTTTACACTACAATCATCATGTGCATAGTTTACTCATTACTCATCCCATCACACAAGCATGCACTTCATGAACTTCGTCATCATTGAATATATAAATTTGTCAAGTATTGGCCAATTTTCAATGGCCATTAACAAAATGAATTTAATGACATTAATAGCCACACATTGGCTAGCAAATATGACATAACACAAAATAGCCAAGTTCCTCTACATGCCATACTCAAAATAAATCAAACTTTGCTATACCAAAGAGAAGTTAATAGTGTGATCCGAACTTCGACGTCCTACGATCCCCGAGTTAGCTTGGCGATACTACAAGGAAAAGGGAAATGAAAGGGGTAAGCATGAAGCTTAGTAAGTTTGCATGAAATAGATAGCAACATAAAGGTTCATGATAACATCCATTCATTACATTTAACAATTCACAAGTTCTCAAGCTCATCAGTATAACTTACTCATGCTTACTCTTACCAAGTCACATTTCTCATTTTTGCATTTATTACTCGTACGTTACTCATGGCTACCTGTATCACTACATCACATAACTTTAGCACTTTTATTCTCTTGAACTTTACTCTTTGCTATATTTAACATAAACTTAGTTTTTTACCTATTGAACTACTTGGAATATCAAAGGATACTCAATCTCATCATACATCATGATGCCAATGCCATATCCCAGATATGGTCTTACATGGGATCACATCTCGATGCTGATGCTTTATCCCAAATATGGTCTTACACGGGATCTCATATCTCGATATCGATGCCATATCCCCGATATGGTCTTATACGAGATCGTATATCGATGTCGATGCCATGTCCCAGACATGGTCTTACACGAGATCTCATTTTGGTGTCGAGGCGATGTCCCAGACATGGTCTTATACGGGACCTACATTCTCTCATGTCATGATAATAGTATCCTTGTTATTCCAAATGTTCAACCAAGACTTTAACTTAACATAATCTCATTATACTTGCATCGAGGCATCATTAATCATTTTCATAAAAATAATAGGCATTTCTCATTATATCAAGCAACTAAAAACATAATAGCATTATGTAGCTTAATTTCACACAAACTTACCTCGGTACCAAAATATATGTGGAATTGTTTAATTTAGTCTATGACTTTGTCCTTGCCTCGGTTTCGATCCAGGCTTCGTGTTTCTTGATCTATAATAACAATTTCACTTGTTTAATAATCACATTGACTAAAATAACCCATGAATCTTACTTTGGCAAAAATTATGATTTTTCCCCTAATCTTTTACAAATTTATAATTTTGCCCCTAGGCTCATAAACCAATTCTAATCAAATCTCCTCCTTTAACCAACCTAGATGAACATTTCTTACTCTTATAACAACTCACAATATCAACTATTTTTCACATTTACCACCTATTTACAACCTTTACAAAAAGGTCCTTTTAAGTGTTTTCATGGAAACCCCTTTCACGAAAGTTGTTTGTTTAACAACTAAGATTCATTTTCTTCCATAAAATTTTAGAAATCAACATGAATACTCACATGGGAAAACCCTATACTCTTAACCATTTTGTAAAATAGTCCCTTCATTAGCTAGATCATGCTATAAGGGTCTCAAAAGTACAAAAATTATCCAAAAAAACCACCGAAATCACTTACTTTTAAGGGTGAGAAGTTGCTGAAAAATTTAGGCTCCAAAAACCCCCTCATTGGCTGATATTTTTGGTGGAAGAAGATGAATGAATAAGGTGATATCATCTTTTTCTTTATTTTATTTTTTTTCATCAATTTAATCCACCTAATCCAACAACTTTGACCAATTTTGACGTTGTTTGTCCCCTATGGCCGGCCAGCCCTATTTTTAAAGGTCTAATTTCACATTAAGGACCTCCAATTTAATATTCTATAGCTATTAGACACCTTTAGCTTGTAAGACAACACTTTCGCACTCTATGCGATTTAGTCTTTTTTTGCAATTAAGTATGAAATCGCTAAAATTAATGCAGTAAAATTTTCATGCATTCATAATATCATGTTATAATACATAAAATAATATTAAAACTAATTTCTCCAACCTCAGATTAGTGGTTTTGAAACCACTATTCTGACTAGCCCCAAAATCGGGCTATTACAGTATAGGTATGTGTAGAAACCTTATTAGCTTTGGATCGAAGAAATGGTGAAGAAAATATATAGTTTTTTGAATGAGAAATTGAAAGGTTTTTTAGTTGATGTGAATTCATGTATTGATAATCAATTGTTGAATTATGTGTTTATGATTATATCGATTTTATTTCATACGAGCTTACTAAGCTGTAAAGCTTACGCTATTTATTTTTCTATGTTTTATAGTGATTTCTAAGCTAACTCGGATTCGGGGATCGTAGGAGACATCGTCACACTATCCATATATTAATTTGGTACTTTTAAGCTTATGTTTTGAGTATATGGCATGTTTAGGGTCTTTGGTCATTTTGGTATACGTGTTGTTATGAATTTGGCCATTTGTGTTGGCTTATAAATGTTATGTATATAATGTTGAATATGGCCATGTAAGTTAACCTATTTGGCTTAGTTGGTGATGTATATATATGTGTGTGCTAATGCCAATTTGTAATGTGGTTTATATTGCTTGGTGAAGGGTTGATTGTGGATTATTAGTTTGAGTAGCTAATGGTTGAATTTGAGATTGGTATGCTTATGGTTCTAGGAAAAGGAATGTTTAGGTGAAATAGTACATGTAGATGTGTTGTGCAAGTGAGTTTTGGTATGAAATTGAATGGTATATTATGGTATTGATATGTTTGTATTGGTTGGTATTGAGATGGTAGGAATTATGCTTGAATAAGGTTAATAGAATGCTTATTTATGCCTTGTATTGGTGCCAATTGGTTTGATGTAGGTGTGTACCAAATTGGGTGGCAAAATGGCTTGGTAAATAGCCTATTTTTGTCCACACGAGCAGAGACACGGGCGTGTGTCTCAGCCGTGTGTGGCACACGGTTATGTTGCATGGCTGTGTGTCCCTTAGTGTTGATTTAGAAACCAAGTCAGTATGCTCTACACGACCTAGCACACGGGCGTGTGATTGGCCATGTGGTATAAGTCAGTATACCCTACAAGATCGGCACGGCCTAGTACACAGCCTGGCACACGGGTGTGTATGGTTATTTTTAGGGCACATGGGATAGCCACACGGGCGTGTGTGTTGGTCGTGTGACCCTAAGTTAGAGAGTTACACGAGGTCAAACATGGGCTAGGACACGGCCATGTACCCCATTTCGAATGTCCACACGACTTGTGACACAGGCGTGTCTGATGGCCGTGTGAAACACACGGTCAGGCCACACGGGTGTGTGTCCCCTGTTTTATGCAAAAAATTTGAAGTGTTGGAAAAATTCCTGAGTTATCAGTTTAGTCCAAAACCACCCTAAATGCATGTTTAGGGCCTCGTAGGCTCTATTAGGGACAATATGAATGTTGTTGATTGATGTTTGAAATAAATTTGATAAAGTATGTGAATGTATGTTTAAATGTATCGTAAGTTTGGTAATGCTCTGTAACCCTATTCCAGTATTGAATACGGGTGAGGGGTGTTACACAGAAGCTCGTAAAGGTTGGAATCGGTCGGAGCATCATCACACTGTCCTCAGCACGTTTTGGTATAGATAGCGGACTTATTTTGGTATAATGGCATGTATAGGCTAACTTGGCCAATGTTGGCATGTAAATGGTTGTTTGTAATCTATCCATTGGAATGGCTAATAATGGTATACTCAGTAAAAAATATACTTGAGGTTATAATATGGTTAAATATATGTGTGTTTGGCATGGTTAGATTGAATGATGGTAAACATATATGTCTTTTAAAAAGGTAAGTTTGAATACATGTGATGATATATCAAGTATTAATGTAGGTACGAGGCAAAATTTGGGTGAGAAATAAGACTTGGAATTGGCCTTGTTTTTATCCACATAGGTAGACACACGGGCATGTGCCTCAACTGTGTGTGACACACAGCCATGCGCACAGGCGTGTGGTTTGGCCATGTGTCCCCTGCATCTTAAAAATTGAGAAACAGAATGCTCAGAATTGGTCACACAGGCAGAGACACGGGTGTGTGTCTCAGCCGTGTGAATCCTGCACCTAATTTTTGAAAATTAAATTGTCCACATGGTCTAGCACACGGGCGTGTGGTTGGCCGTGTGACCCAAGTCAGAGAGTTACACAGGTATGAGCACGGGCTGGGATACGGCCGTGTCTCTCACATTGAATGCCCACATGGCCTGGGACACAGGCATGTCACTTGGCCGTGTGAGCCACATGGCCTGACCACATGAGCGTGTGTCTCTGCACTTAATAAAAATTTTGAAATTTCGCGAAAAATTCTCTAAGTTCCCAATTTAGTCTCAACTTGATTCAAATGCATGAATTATGCCTCGAGGGTCCATTTAAGGGAAAATATGATTAACTATGATTGATTCCTGATATGAATAGTAATTAACATGAATTAATTGTATTTGTTCTGTAAAGTCCGGTAATGCTCCTTAACTCTGTTCGGACGACGAATATGGGTTAAGGTTGTTACACCGACCTTGCAGGAGAACACTTATGTGTTCAAATTAACAAGGAGGATTTGCGGAGGTGTAAGCAGACTATATCAAAAATGAATATTAATGATAATTGACTTTGCGGAGGTTTGGACAGACTATACAGAGAAAAGTGCACATGGGTGGTATGAAAGCCATTTACGGGTAGTATATGAAAGCCCTTTAAGAGTGGCAAAAGACTCTACGAAACCAGAGGCTTTAAGCCATATGAGTGAATGCAAGTCCATGGCCATGGCGTGATCTAGGAAGGTTTACGAAACATTTCACATTTATAAATCTGTCAAAATCAGCTATAAGGCATAATCTAGTGGAGGTCCACGACATAATTCACGTATATGAATCTATATATATGTCCGCATCTATATTTCCACAAATATTGGATCCACTTTCATAAGTCCACCAAGAATGAACTCGTTTACTTATAATCTATTTCTATGCGTGAACCCAAAGGTACGAGTTATCTGCTATCATAAGTCATATGTAAGATATGATAGTCCACCAGATTTGTCTACTTGATTGAGATGAGTTGATTTTTTTTATTAATCCGTAATAGGGGTCTTCTTTATGAATCTTTCATAAAGTATGAATCCTCATACTTGGGTCTAAAACATGAATCCACAAGGATCATACTACGAATCTGAGTTCGTTAGGACAAGCTACTAATAACAGTTCGTAACAAGAATAATTCGTCAAGATCTATCTTATTTGGTTATTTGTGTTTATTTGTGCAATACTTGCTATGGGAATTATCTATGGGTTTTCTTTCATAAGTCCACAAGTAAGAATTCTTAAGGATTTTCTCTCAAAGAATTAGATGCATAGAAGTTCGCAAAGGCGACTAGTAAAGGTAGAATCCGCAGGGATAATCCGCCAAGAGGTCAAACGTTTACAAACCTGTATTTTGATATTACGTCTATAAAATATCATCGATGGAAGCTTTATGTGTGCAAGGCTTTGTATAGTCGAATATGAAATCTTACAGTCGAGTAAGATGAATTATTCCTCAGGATGTGCAAGTAAATAAGTGATAGTGTCATTGAAGATGATGTACCAAGTACAAGTGAGCCAGTTCGTGTGATGTAAATACTACACCGAGGCGAACCATCATAATACAGACAAGTCAAACATGAATTCTGAGTCATGAAATACAAGCATGCTAGCATTGTGCTAATAAGGTATGAAAACTCACTAAGTTCATTAGAACTTACAATGTGTTATTATGTATTGCAGGTAAAAAGGGAAATTTGAGGATTCAATGAGGAATCAGGCCAGAATCTGCCATGCTCAGAAGGACATGCTTCTTACTTGTAATACACATACAGTGGGGTAACCTAGAAGTGGATCCTCAGAGTCATAGTCAAATTTGTAATTAGATATGATCATAATATTATTTTCAAAACTAAGCAAATATTCATCATGTTAAAGCTACTTTCTAAGATATTTTGCATCTTAGATTGAAGTTACATAATTGAAATAAATTCATGTATGTGGCGAGGTCAATTAGATAACTGTGTTTTAATAATTATTGTATTAAGTATGAATGGCAGAATATATATTAAAGAATGTGTTAGTTAAATTTTGGATATGAAATGTAGCACCCTGTAGTCTGGATTTGGCATTCAGGCCGAGTATGGGGTGTTACAAGGTTTCTCTATTGATTTTACTAAGAAATTAGGAAAAAAATTGAAGAAATTGAGCTTTGAAAGGCTTCAAAATGATGGAAGGACCTAATTGTAATAAAAATAAAAGTTGAAATAGGTGAAACATGAAAGTGGCGTGGGTTGAACATGATAATGGGATGATCCTTCATCATTTTTCTACACCATTCTATAAAAATATCCTATTATTTTAATCACAAAATTATAATTACCAATTTAGTCCATCAATTACCATTTAACACATTTTAATCCTTAATAATGATATTTCCATAATTATCTTATTAATTAATTACCATTCTACCATTCATCTTTCTTCATAATACCATGTATGAATCATACATTATTTTGATAAAATCTACTTCTAATCCTTCCTCCTTTTTTCTCCAATTCAATGTAATCTTTTAAACTTTTACTTTTCCCACTTTTGCATCAATACTTTCCATTCTCTTACAACTAAGTCAACATTCTGGATTAATATTATTGTCTCAAAAGTATTTTTCCCTACCAGGTCTAATTATTTTCTACACTAACACTCAGAAATTCTTATTTGATTTATTTTTAAATTTTCTAATATTCCTAACTTGATATAGCACTGTTCATGTTTGGTTCGGGTAAGCCGGATGTTATACAATATTCTACTAAATAGGTATCCATGACATCTAAGTCTTGAAAAAAAAAAATAGATAAGATTTTGTCTTGGCCCCATCGAATCTAAAAATCTTAGTTTTTGAACATACAAAGATAAAGAAGCCATTGCAATTGCTTGGAAATACTAGGCCCACTAAAGGCACAAAATTAGAGGGAAAACTGTTGAAAGTTGTCATAAAATGGGTACCTCAATTTAATATTTGTACCTGTTATTGTTATATTATTTATTATAAATATATCTTATAACGATTATATTATAATTCATATATTATACTAATTATATATTAATACTAAGTATATCTAAGCGAGTCTATATATCTAATAGATATCTAACAAGGCATAACGAGGATGTTACATTTGTGAAGTTCTCATACGTCACTTGCACATTTAATAATTTCCACATTACACTTGATGTTTAATGTTAATATTCAGTTTGAACTCCCTTCAGATACATTTCTCTTTTTCATTACTTCGTTCTTCTATTATTACCACTTTTAGCTTTGTTGTATCATTTTACTATATCATACTAATTTATGGAAAATAGTAATATTTTATCATCAAACAACAATTTTCTTTAAACCATGGCATTAAAAATCCTTTGACACTTATTAATTCATGTTATGCAACTGTACTTAAGCCTTATTATTATTAAAAGTTTTCTTATAAAATAAGACAACATTTTAAGCCATGATTTTTCACACATTAACTCATAATTACATCAACTATTTATTTAACTCATTATTTAAACTTATAATTATGTTATTAATGAAAAGGTTAAGAAACTTAATAGTGCTTATCTAGGATTGAAAGGGAGAAGAAATAGCCATGAGAGTAGAGGTGCTCCTCCGTAGTTGCTACTAAAATTTGGGGAAGAAAGGGTGAGAAAAAATCTCACCATTTCATATTTTATTTACTAATTAAAAATTTGAGTCAAAATTCATGTCATTTGTGTGGTTCGCATTTAATCTTTTAACAAAATTCCAATTTAATGGCTCAAAATTGATTCCAATATTATAATCTAACTATTTAATATTCCCAATATAATTTTCATGAGAAATGACCAAAATGTCTTTTTTTTTTAAAAAAAAAATTACACTTTAGCCTCTTATCACTTCTTACATTTCTCTAATTCCATTCTCGGCACTTAGTACCTCAAGTTTTTCATGATTCACACTTATCATCCTCAATTATCAATAGTTCATGCAAACTTTTGCATTAATGACCCTTCTCGATAAAATGGAAAATTTGTAACTTAGTCTATGTATATTTTACTTTAATTCAAATTAGCCGAATCAAAAACTCCTTAACCCTAGTACATACTCCTAATCAATCTCATGCCAAATAATAATTATCATCTCATTTTTCTCTGTTTGGTCAAATTTCACTTTAGACCCTGCATTTTCCCAACATTTTTAATTTAATACTTTTTTTCTAATATTTCATGATGCCACTCATATTCACAACAAAATTTAAATTAACTCAATAAGAATATTCATTTAATATCTCTTTTCAAATTTCCTCGAATTTTCATTGTATACTCTTTCGAAATAGTACTATTCACTGTACGGAATTTTGGCGTCACATCCCGAAAATCGGGTTACTAGAATTGGACATTAGATTATGGGTTTGAGAGAAAAATCATATTTTGTGTCATAGGAATTAAAATAGGATAAAATAAATAATTAGTTAATAATAGTAAAATAATAATAATTAAATTAAATAATTATGGTATTAATAATCGGGCATAATAATAATAATAATAATAATAATAATAATAATAAAGACTAATTTGAAATTGTGGTTAAAGTAGAGGTTAAATGTGTAAATTAAAACCTAGTGGTTAAAAGGGAAGCTATTAGAACAGGGGAGAATAGGGGAGGACTTATAGGGCAAATAGCTCCTTTTTTTTTAGGTTGGTTTTTCTATCCATTTCTTTTTCATTTTTAAAATTTGTTAGATCTAGATTGAAAAATTTTCTCTCAAAAATTTCTACATCCCTTATATTTTATTGGCATCCAAACACTCTTTATTCTTTCAATTTTGCAATAAATCACTCTTTCTTCCTCAATTTCTCACCTAAACTTAACTCGTTTTTGTTCAATTGGTACAAATTCGTGGAGGTTTTTGAGTTAAAGGTAAATATATTATTTTCTTATGTATTAAATTTTTATTAGGTGTTTTTAATTTGAATTTTCATAGATCTAACTAAGAAAATTAAAGATTCATGATTTTAAAGCTATCTTTTGCATTAAAATAGTGAATCTTATAATCAAGAGCTAAGAGATGTTTTTAAATGATTTGTAGTATATTTAGATGAGATTAAGAAGTTAACAAATCCAAACTAACAAAATATTTTAAGTAATTGCATGAATTAAATGGTTTTCTTTTGAGAATGAGGATGAACAATGTTTTTCTAAAAAAATATTAATTAAAGAAATTGAGTAAAGTTAGAGATCTAGATCTATAATTAGGCACAAGTTAGGGGGTTAGGAGGTAGAAATTAAGGATTTAATTAAGTTAAAAAGAAAAAATTAAGTGAAATAGATTGTTCGAAATAACTCAAATAAGTATGTGTGAATGGAGTCGTTGTATGAATATAAAGAGAGTAAGCTAGATTGTTTTTGAATGTTAGTAATATGTATATTCTTGTGCAAAGCTGAAAACGTTAGTGGAGCCTCAACAAACCGAGATAAAGGCAAGTAAAATATTGTCTAATTTAACGAGACATGGTGAGCTACAGGTGAGTGCACTTGTATGTTGTATTTTTACATGAATTGCGAGATCCGGAACGACAAAATGTGGCCTATGACCCCCCCCCCCTTTGTGGTATGCAAACTTTGGTTTTTTTCTTTCTTTTTTGTGCAAATCGTTGAAGCCTTGCTTGAGTTTCTGGATATGCATGCTGTGCAAACTTGAGGGTGCCAGATGTGTGTGAGTGAATAGTGCATTAAAGGTTGAGTGTGTGTGAACATTGTGGGCTGTCTTACTAAATGTGAATATATATAATATATGCGTAAATAGGTGTATATATATACGATATATATTTGCGTAAATGGTCTTGTGAGTGTTTGCTGAAGTTGACATGATAAGGATGAAAGCATTTATTGTGCGTGTGTGGGTGAGCTTTAATGGCTGAGTAATTAAAAAGGTAGGTGTAACTATATATATAATATATAGGTATAGAGGTTTAGTTATATATATGTACAGTGAGTTTTGTGTTATGTAAGTATATATATTGGTGTGGGTGGTTATACATATTATATATATATATATATATTATACATATTATATATATATACATATATATGCATGGCTTTATTTTATATAATATATATGCATGGTTTTATTATATAGTATATATTAATGGATTTTGGTGTTATATAATATAATATAATATAATATAATGTATACGATTATATTGTATATAATATATATAATTATGGGTATGATTTTATATAATATATAAATTTATCAGACTTTTAATGTAGCTTAAAATTAGAAGTGACAAATGTCACTAAATAAATATGTATATATAATATATTTATTTGTATATGATTTTGTAATATTTACAAATGAATATAAAAATAAATAATATAATTTGGACTTTTATAACATGCAAATTTTATCGATAATGCATATTTATGCTTGCACAAATTCGTAAGTGAATTATGAGATTTATGATATTGCGAGTTTGATTAGTGCAAAATTATATTGTCGTGAAATGCTAAGTGCAAGCTCAACTGTAGTGCGAGCCAATTATATTTGTGTATTATGTTATATTGTGAACTATGTTAACTTGGTGAATTATATTATTATGGCAAACTATGTTAATTTGGTGAATTATATTATTATGGCAAACTTTATTACTTTGCCAAACTGTGTATTGTGAGATTTTGAGTTGTATTGCATGTAAACTAAGCTATTGCGTGCCCTATACTAAATAAAATATGTGAACAATGATTTATGTGAGCTATGTCATGAATGATATAGTTGGCATGCCATAGGATTGTGAGTACTCACCTCTTTTTTTATTGCGATGAGCATTGTGGCCCGAAGATAGCGTTGGAGAGATAAGGAAATGTCGACCATAGCTCCATTCACTATAGATAGCGTGGTGTGTTTGGAGAGTGTGAGCATACGTGCTACAGTTACATGGGGATAGTGTACGACTTTATGAGTCATATGGTGTGTTTTGGAGATCCGTTTATCCAATGAGTGTATAATTCAACTATGTTTCATATTCATGAATTATCAATATATCACTGTGTTGAGTATGAAAATTATGTTATATATAAATTGTTCAAATATGTTCAAATCCTTACATGTTTGGTGTGTTTACTTGTGTTGTATGCATGTGTACTCACTGAGTTTTCCCAAGCTCACACTCTTTACTTTACCTTGGAGATGACTAGTTTGCGGGCTAACAATAAGGGTGGCAAATCGATGATCCATTGCAACGCATTTTCTTTGAGTATGTGTTGAAATTTTAAGCTCTGAAGTGAAGTCAAAGTGGGTCGTTCCAAGGTTTAGTACTAGAATTAGACTTAAACTTTTTAGATAAAATTTTCAACAAGTTGTAAATGGACATTATGGACTGTTTATTTTTTGGGGGGATTTTTGAACGTTATAATTGCTTGCTTGATTGTTGGCTTAGGTGGTTTTAATTACTTGCTTAATGTGATGATAATTAAATGAACTAAAAAACTTTTGTAGTTAAGGGAAATTGCCAAGTACTAAGGTATGCCTTATACTTTCTGATTGTGTGAACGAAATGATTAATTTAGAAAAGCATGTACTTAGGTCTAATTTCTTATATGAAATATTCTGCAACTATGTGGTATGTATGGTTGGTTGGTGTGGTTCGTAAAGTTTTAAACGAAGAGTCATCTTGGTGGCTAATGTGATGTTTCGAATTCAGGTCAAACCGTTCCAATCGAGTTTGGGGCATCACATTTGGGATGTTATAGCAATAAATACATTCTTTTTTATACTAGTGTTTCCCTTTTTATATTTCCAATTTCTCTCATTTTCACAGGTCACAGTTCCCTCTTGTTGTTTTATTTCTAGGTAAACTTTTCTAGACTCGTATTTGGTTATCAGGTTCAAGATATGTTCTTCAATCTTTTTGATGTACTATTTATGTTATAGGTATGGCATAACTTGATTGCGATAAAAATCTAGTGTCGGTTTTTTATTTGATTTTGTTAAGACCTATGAAAACTTACCCTGTAGAACTTGTTCAATTGCCCAAAGCAAAGTTAACCTAGCTTAATTTAAGGTTTATGTCAAGATTTGACCCTTGAATTATCCTCGTATTTTCAGTTCAGTGTTTAAACTTTTTTTGTCCAATTTTGATTTAAGAATTATCATTTTGTTTTATGTTGTAGTCTAAAAAGTTAAGTTAACCGTATTTAAAAAACAATCAAACAATAGTAATGAACCAGGTGGCATTTTAACTCAACATAGAATTAAAAAATCAATTGACAAAATATATATTTTAAAATTAAATTTAACTAAATAAATTTATTTGCTTATATTATCATTTCAAATCTAGTTGGCACTAATCACTTCAAAAGACATATTGCCTTGGGTATCTGCCCTGTAGTTCCTTAGAGAAATTTACAAATATCAACCCTGAATCTAGTAATATCACTTACAACCACGAAAAATAGATAAATAACTTGGAGAATTGTAAGCATTAGTTTTAATCAAGAAAATTGCAACCACGAGATTGTTAAGATGATCATAATGTATCTATCCCCTCCACATTGTGGAACGCCCCAGTTTTATTGATTTTTGTGACAACTCTTCAACCCCAGTTCCATATGATAAGTCTCAACACTATTCAAGGAGATTGTGTCGCTATGCACTTGAAAGAGAAGCAGAGCCTTATCAATTTTATCAACGAAATTCCAGGAAGGGTCAGCCTTACATTAGATGTGTGGATTTCAAATCAAATTGTGGGCTATGTTTCCCTAACAGGCTATTTGTTGATACCGAATGGAATTTGCATCGCTGCCATCAAAATAGTTAGTGTACCTTTTCGTTTTTGGGTATTATTTTCTATTTGGTTGTTAGATAAATGAATGGGAAAGGTCGAGTTTGATTTAGTGGAGGGTGAGGGTTTTTTTTTTTTTTTTGAAAGAAAAGTTAAAAAACTTTTGTTTTGTTTTCAAGAAAATGAGGAAATGTCATTGAAATTTTGGCGGCAATGGAGTTATAGTACGTGATCATGAAGGTTTGCTCCATTAATTAATGTCCTGGTCCTGAATATAGCTGAAGCTCTGGCAGCACCCAAGACTCTGGAATTTGCTTATCATATGGGGTTTCAATCTGTTATTTTGGAAGAAGGTTCCAAGCAAATACTATTGATTGGTCATACACGGGTAGCTGGATTATGAGGTTCTCAAAGTGCGATGTGCAACATGTAAAGAGTTCGGGAAATCCGGCAAATGAAGCTTAAATCAAGAAACTACATGGGTAGATTTGTATAATTCAAAGCTACATCATAATATTAGGAAAGAAACAGACCAACACCCCCCAAAAAAAAAAAAAAAAAACAAGATAAAGGAGAGAATTACTAAATCAGAACGTAATTACTTTTTTTGGATTTTTAGCCACAAAATAATGGACCATTGTCAATTGTTGGGCCAAACAAATTTTTTGACAGTTTCACTATGATTATGATGATCAGAATAAAATAGAACAGATTCAATTATACCTCTTAGCTATTATTCTCCGAGACCACTTACTTGGTTGGAGCTATGTAACCTCCTAAGGCTTAGGATAGAGCATGGCATAATGATTTGTACGCCTCTACACACATCTTAAATTTCTCTTCAGCCATCTCCTGCATAAATGTATAGATGTTACGTCACTACAAAAAAATAAAAAGAAACCATGACGGGATCCGCTTCACTACAGAAACACAACAAATTTGATAAACCAGAAATTAAAATCCATAAAAATTTCGTTTGGAATTAGATGAGCAGCCAAAAACAAAATTTTTGCAAATTCTAACTAACCTGTGAAGGACCTTGATGCTTATCAGGATGCCACTTCAAAGCTGATACGCGAAAGCTGAATGGCAATTTTAATGAACTTTAGAATGCATGCGTATAAAAAGAATTGGAGCAAGGGAAAACTCAAATATGTAATGTCCAATCTTCAAGATGACAGGCCTCTCAAATATTAAGTTGAGTACTTACGCATTCTTAACGTCTTCAATCTTTATGGGGCCTGCTCGAGGCAAACCAAGGATTTCTCTATCAGAACATGATCCTACATCATATGACTTCTCCTCCTCAGACTCAGACTCAGAGTCACTAGTATTTTCCCACTCCTTCGTTCTTTGATTTGTCCAGCCTGATTTTTCTCTCCACTCAAATCCAGACTCTGGATTCTTGAAAGACTTATCTCCACCAGAAGACCAAGTATACCATTTGTTCCCAAATTTAGCTTGAAAGATTCTCTCAGGATGACCAAAGTCATCAGAGAAACTCTCTCTTCTAAACTTTCCTGCGCCATGTAACAAAAAGTACAATGAGTGTCAAATATGAGAGCTAGTTCTGGTAAAAACAGTGCATAAAGGAGGCTTCTTTTTTTCTTTTTAGTTGTGTTTCAATAAACAATAAGGGGAAATGAATGAAAAAAGAAAGTGGAAGCTCACGTTTAACTTTTTTGCGGTTAGATTTCCCAGCATGTCGTCCAGAATACCTTGACCACCGCTTCTTATCAGAACCATCTGAATCCCAGCCTTCTGTCCCATCAAATTTCCATGTTCGAACTTCATCCTAGATAAAAGCCAAAGGCAAGGTTTATATTTTAATTTCAGGTACTAATGAAAACTGTAAACTCAATCTTTTGGTACAATGTAAAGCAGAAGGAAGATAAAAGGCATTCATGTTCTAGATACATTCCAGTCCAATGGTTTCTTGGTAAATAAATAACATTCAAGCTCTACATGCATGTCAAGTCCACTGGATTTTTAAAAAACCAACTTATCATCGTCCATCGAAAACGAACAGCATCCTCAGTCTTTCAATGGCCTAACTGAAATCATAAGCTTCTACTATGCTCGGACGCTAGATGCACATTTTATGGGATGTTGTATGAACCGTAAACTTAACAATTTTGGTTCCATATAAACGACAGCAATGCCAATAATGAAGAAACAAAAACTAATTTCAAGGCTTGAACCTATGTTTGTTCGGGAACACTAACTTGTTTTATGTTACAACTTGTAATGTAATGTAAACATGCTTCATAGAGGTTTTTTGTGGGAGATAATTAAATGACAATAACAAACCAGGAAATGAGGTTTTATGAGCCTACAATGTAGGCAGATCAGATAGATCTTTCATGCATTATTGGCTCCTCCAAAGAAAATAATTTAAACTTGGTCCTATCCTAATAAAATAATTTGCCTAGGGAGTGGAAAGATCCTTTAAAATTCATAAATCCTGCTTATTGAATACGAAAGTAATTTTATCAATGAATTGTCACAATAACCCATGCTAAAACCCATTTGATTTTGCAGTGCAATTACTGAACAATTGCATGGTTTAATAGAATCTATCATCTATGGATAAGATAAGTTTGGGAAAATAGTACAGTAAACAAATTTAAAATTCTGCATCTCAAGCGGCCAGTAACATCAGTAACTAAAATGGAAATTCTCGGCATTGTGATCCATTATATAAGAGCCTTCATCTCTTCAACAACTCGAGTATTACTATAATTCTCTAAAACCTTTCAATTAACATGTTCTTATTCACCCTTGTGGTTTAACATATCCAAAAAATAAAAATTAGCAGAAAGAGGCATAAAAAACTTTGGTTAGCAAACATGAAGAAATATGCATGTAACAAACATAAATTAATGGTATTTCTTAGGGTGCTCTCTCTCCAAAGATTTCAGAAAAAGATAACCGGGTGCCATGATTCTGACTCTATAAATTAGTCCTCAGGATCCAACCTTCTACCATGAGATTGCACTATCAACATGTCCAAACATTTAAAATTCTGCCAACTTGTAGTCCATTTGGTTAGATGACACCTAAACAGTCCTAATACTTTCAGCATGACCAAAATCAAACTTGGATAAAACTGTATAAATTGGATTCTTTCAATTGAAACTCCAAAGCACTGGGAAGACTGTTGGTCCATTATTTGTAAAATAATCGAAAAACTCCTTAATACATCAGAATAAGCAAATAAAATTGGAATGAAACTACGGGTGTCAACCAGGCAAGTTTAGTCGGGTTTGGGTCAGGTAACTTAGTGCATAAAAAAATTTGGGTTTTGCTCAGTTCAAGTTTAAGTCATTTCAGGTTCAAATTGTTTAGTTTTAAGTTAAAACCAGTTTAATACAAAGTTAGGATCTTGGTTTATTCAGGTCTGGATCGTCTCTGAATTCAACAATTTTAGGTTCAGATAATTTCAATTTTGGTTGGATTGTAGGCTTTTAAGGTCAAATCAAGTTAGGTCAACTTCTGATGCAGACAACTGGGTGAGTCGTACAGGTTAGAGTAAGTTTCAATAATAGATTTTATCGCAATCTAATTACGCCATAACTATAACGTAAATAGTGCATAAAAAATATTGAAGTTCACATCTTGAATAAGATCAAGGTTCTAAACCAAATAGGAGTCCAGAAAAGTTTACCTGGAATGAAACATTTGAGCAACCACAATTATAGAGAAGGTTTTTCAGAGCACTCTTTGTGTCAGCACGCTTTTGATGTACTGTATATCTTATGTGATTCTGCATTAATATTTGAAATGTCATAAAATTTCCATTTTTTATGAACATATAAAGTAAGAAATAAAATGCCAGAAGAAGACAAAAGGTTCATAATAAAGCTACTTGGGAAGGATGAAATTAACAAATAGCAACATCTTAATCCATTACTAGATGACACCCATCACCTGGTCAATGTGAACATTAAAATTAATCATGGGGAATCCTTTTGTGAGATGCATTAGAATTTTATCTGCACTAAAAGATTGCTAGGAATGTTCCCAGCCCAAGATGAATAAGATAGCTGTTTTAGCAATCAAGCAAGGTTATCCTCGGCATACAAACTTGAACTGGAATTTGGTCTGCTAAGTTTTCAGAAAATTACCAATCTAAAAACGTGCCTATATGATATACTAGGAACAAGATGATTAAAAGATGCAAGCAGATAATTACATAAATAGAGGCTGCCAAAGCTATATACCTTAGTTGGTTGTTGTGTTCTTCTTTCCTCCTGCAAAAATATGGTTAATTGTTAAATTTTCTCATCAAAAGCAATGCATACAGATTTATACGAATTACTAAACCAAAATTTTCATGCATTACAAACATCTGAAGCTCAATTCTATGCAACTGGTGGTGGCCAGAGGAGGAAACAAGTAGGCGTACTTATTCACATAGAAGATGAAGTACTTTGATCACAACTAGGAACAGACAATATGGGAAGCTAAACATAATGAATATAGAATAAATCTCCAACGGTAGCATCTATAACAATCAGCAAGCAGAAACTTTTAGCATGAAACACTGAAGCTCAAATTTCTCAATTTAATTTTGACGTTAAAGATTAATTTACATAGCACTCAGAGAACAAGATTATTTCTTTCATTTAAGAAATGCCACAAATTAGAGCTATTCAAGGATTTGAAATTTCAGAAACCCTATCTACAGCCATTCAAATAAAAATAGAAATTCAAGCTCTCCCCGAACTCACAAAATCCCATTTGCTCTTCCATTTTTCACAGGTAATAGGCGTAGAATGAAAGGAAGCAACGTGGGTTGTTGCAACAGTAGCCGTTGCTTTTGAAGATAAGAAAGATGGAACCAATGAATTCTTCAGTAGAAACACGTTTCGCCATCTAGGTATCTGCATAACCGATAAAATCAAGACAAAAAGACACTCTCTTCAAAATTAGCAGCACCAATAGAGGAAGCTTTGGGTTTTCTTTTTGGTGGTAAAAAGAAATGGTTCTAAATAACAAAAGGGTTAAATCTTTTCCGGGTGGAGGATGATAACAGAAGTTTATGTTTCTCAGTTGATTTGGATGTCTGAAAGTTTAGCTGTTGATGAAACCGAAGCAGAAAGTCGAATCGAAACATGTTCAAATTAAGGGTTTTGGGGTTGGATACTAGGATGGGATGGATCCTTTCATTGTTCTCAGGCAATTGCAGAGACCTGAATCAGTAAACTCCAAAGGGACCTAAACCTAGGCCCAGATGAATAGGTGTTGGTTAAAGATTAACTTAGAGCCCAAAACTATAATATCTTCGTCACTCAACTATATCAGTGTTCATGGGCCAATTTGGGTAGGACTCAATAAAAATTTTAAGCTCATTTGTTAGGCTTGACCTGATTTGAAAAATGTGTTTAAAATTTTATTTAAATTCAATTTAAAAAAAATGTTAAAACTCAGATTTGACTTGACTACATTATTTTTTTATAATTTTAAAATATATATAATACATTAAAAATATTAAAAAGTATTAAAATAAATATTTCTCAATAAATTAAAAATAAAATATATATACTTAAATAATATTGAGATATACAAAATTAACAATAAAAAATAAGGAAATACATCTAAAATTGTAACAAAATTAATAAGAAAATAAGAGTTATATAATATCTAAATAATAACTACAAAATAGTAGCAACATAATTATGAAATGGTATCAAAATAGTGAAAAAAAAAAACAAGAAGAAAAAAAAAAAAAAAACAATGCTTTTTTAGCATATTCAGTCGGCCTGGTCTAAAATGGACTCGAGCCAAAAAAATCTTTCTCGAGGCTCAGCCCGTTTTCTAAACGAGCCTTATTTTTTGTCTAAACCTATTTTTCGGGCTTATATTTTTACCTAAACCCTTCCACTTTTCAAGCGAGTCGTCGGATCGGATCGGGTGACCCAACTAATGGACAAATCTAATATCATATAAAAGATTATAATTGGATCACTCACTTATGAAGATGTTTTTTATTTTTTCAACCAATAGTTAAATAGTTAACACAAAGGTAATGTGAACTTTTAAATTTTATATATTATATCAATTTATTTTTTAATTTTCAATATTTAGATATTGTGTCATTGTTGTGTTAATCTTAAATAATTTAAAATATTATTTAAAAATTCATAAAATTCCTTATAGTATTGTCAATTGAGTCTTAATTTTATTAGTATTGATATTGTTGCCAATACAAGAGGACATAAGTTTGAGTATATTAAAATACATTATCCTCTTATTTAAAGGTTTAGACAAATCGTAATAATAATAATAATAATAATAAAGGGCAAGTTTTGGAGAAACAATTTGTAACTTTCTTAAATACTGGTAATCTCTCTGGTGGGTTAGTCATGTTTCTTTATGAGAAATTATGTGTTTATTATTTACTTTCTTGAATTTTCTGAAAAGTTTTTTTATGAAATGGGATTGTTTTATTACTAACATCCATTATATGCATGTGTTCATTAAATTTTTTTTTTTTACGAAGATGCTTAAAGATTTTAAATTTGATTAAAACTATATCGGGAGGTTTTAAACTTAATATATATTTGTGTTATAAATAATTTATTTTAAGTGAATGTTCATCAATATTAAGATAAATTTGATATATTTTAGGATTTTAATGTTCATTAGAAATACAATTTTATTTTATTTATATAAATATAAATTTTGAAAAATATTGTAAACATCCCAATTGATCAATAAAATATGTCCTTCTCTTTTTCTCTTTTATTTCTTGTTTTTTTTTTTTACTCCCTTTTATCTTTATTTTCATAACACATTACCAACATAATTCTTTTTTAAACTTTTTCTTCTTAAATTATCTCTCATAGCCCAAACAAAATTTCTAACGCACCAAACCTGACCCGATAACTAAATCCAAGTATGATGTGTCACAACTTAAAATCAGAGTAATTCTTAAACAAATCATTCAGTGGAAGCTTGTAAAACTTTACAGATTTAAAAGTATAAAACATGTAATGGCTATTACTTTATAAAGGACTCAATGTACATCATTGGCATTTTAAAACAGGGTTTAATTCATTTGGCGGATAGTTCAAATAAATAGGTTCATGAACAAATTATAATAATTCAAATCCAAGCATTGAGAGTTAAGAAGATTTTCGTAAAAGGACAGTGTCTTAACATAATAATAGATCGTTATACAAATTGGTTTCAAAAATACATTTAGACACCACTCCCAAAAGTCATGCATGATACAAGACAAAACAGACTACTCACAATAGTAGCAATGCTCTGGCGTAGTTCCTTCAACAGAAAGCTTTCCTTCAAATAGCACGCCTGAGAATGAAAAGATAATAGAGTAAGTTCGTACAAACTTAGTGAGTTCCAAAGGTAAATAGAAACCATACACACTATTTCTTACGATAATAGCAAACCTTTCAAAGGAGTTTCACATATTAATCACAATACGCCCAATGACATTCATAGAACATAGACGAATTTAACACGCCAATTTACATAACACATGGGTGGACATTGTACGCCAACTTAACATGACATAGAGAACTCATCTTCATACCAGCCACATACCCAAAATTCAAAGTTAGAGCATATCATATAGTCTCATTCACATACATACTCCCCCTTAACACCTCATATCATTTTCGTTCAGAATTGCATGTTTTATCGTGATTTGTCAATATAATTTGCAATATAGTTGCCCTACTGAAGGCATCACAAACATATCTCCCCTTCTCCACCACCACAGATCACATCTCACATATCACATGTCACATCCCAAATCTGGTGAGTCCAAGGTTAAGACGTGTTGTAGTGAAATAATCTATTTGGTGAGTTGTAATCTGTCAAATTACTTCTTTTGGCAAATACATGTTGGCGTATAGTAACCACCGTGGCAGTACATGAAGACTCTATTTTAGGTTATACTACTATGTGAAGAGAAATATCTTGTTAATGTAAAAAAGGTAATTAAGGTATAAGTTATTGCCTAAAGCATACTACGCCTTGTTTGTCTGAAGTACTGTGTTAGTTGGGTTGTAAATTGACTTGGTTAAGGACCAACAAGATTGACTGGTCAAATATCATTAGTTCAGGATTCTCATTTATGTTTCTCTCAAAACCAGTAAGCCATTAAGAGAGACAAATTATGGATTCAAGCAACACTTGTTAAGTTCCAATAAGTTAAGTGAGTTATATATATGTAACAGTCTGGTTTAGACCCTAGTCAGAATAGTGGTTTCGGGACCACAAATTTGAGTTTGGAAAATATTTTAATATTATTTTTCGTGTTTACAATATGTGATTAAGCATGTGTAAAAGTTTCTTGAATTAATTCTATCGTTTGTGTGCTTTTTTATGAAAAATGACTAAATAACAAAAAGAGTAAAAGTGGAATTCTATATGTTAATGTGCTAAATTGCTATGATTTGATTTGTTAGAAGTCCTTAAAAGGTTAATATGCCATTATTAAGTTAGTGGACAATTATGTCCATGATTTAAATGTTTTTCATTAATGTTTCATTAAGGTTAAAAGTGTAAATAGATAATTAAATGTTTGATTAAATAAAAACAAAATGGAAGGCCATTATCATCCTCATTTCACCAATTTTGAAAGAAATGAGAAGGATTTTAAAGCTTAGCTTCTTCATTCGGCCTAGGTTTAGCTTAATTAAGGTGTGTTTTTGTTTCAGTTTTTTATAATTTCTATGTTTTTGTGATCGTTACTTCGTGTTCTCTTAAGCCCATGTCTCGATTTTTGAATTTGATGAAGATTTCAAGTTATGCCATTGATGATTATATGAGTTTAATGATGTTAGTTGATGAATTATGGAAGCTTGATATGAGATTAATATGTTTTGTCTTTGAATTTTTGATGAATTTGAATAATTTGGAATAAATTGAGAAAATGATATTTTGAGGGACTAAAATGTGAAATAAATAAAATATGTGGGCTTATATGGACTAATAGAATATTTGGCCAAGCATGTGTATAAAGAAATTTTGTGTATTTGGTGATTTTATGAAATAGGGGCTAAAATGTTAAAATGTGAAATGTGAGGACTAATTTTTAAAATGTCCTAAATATGCTTTTATGGATTGAATTGAATGATTTGGTGAATGAATGAGTTAAATTTGAATGTGTATAGATCAAGAACCAAAGAAAACGGAATTAGATCGGGGGAAGTTGAAAATAGTAGAATAGCCGTTCGTTTCCGTTCTTTTCTGTACGAGGTAAGTCTATATACAAATAAATGTACTTGAGTTGATTTATTCATGTTTATATGAAATTGAATTGTGATTAATGATTATGGAAGATGCATTTGTGAAATCCCAGAAAGTTTCGACAATGTGTCAATGTCCGAAAAGTCCTGAATGAACCATAGGAATAGTTAGGATACATATGTCATGACATAGGGTTCGATATGTGTTACCGTGTAAGACCACGTCTAGGACGTTGGCATTGATTTACTATTTAAGTGTAAGACCATGTCTAGGACATTGGCATCGTATATGATTTCGTGTAAGACCCTATCTAGGACAGTGGCTTCGATATTTAGTTACATGTAAAACCAATTCTGGGACGTTGGCATTGTATGAGTTCTTAGAAATATTCGAGTATCCTTATAGATTCTGAACGGTTCAACAGGCACTCCGAAAAATGAATGATTATGTGGAATGTGTACTCAATGCAGGTACGTTTGAAATGTATGCAAAGTTCGAGTATGAAAGGTAAGTATATGTGAAATTGTGGAATTTAGATACTTGTATGAAAACATTGAAATAAAATGTGTTATGATCAAAAGAACTACAAGGATATGTAATATGATGGTAAGCAAGTGATTGGAAACAATTGAGCCAAAGGGAAAATATGAATTTGCCATTGTGTTGTGCCATAGTTTATGTGAATTAAATGGTTTATAAATGTTCTATATGATAAGTTTATTTGTATACGGCTTACTAAGCTTTTAAAAGCTTACTTTGTGTATGTTTTCATTATTTTATAGATTATCGAAGCTACTGGAAGCTCGGGGATTGTCGAGGATCATCACCATACTATCAAAATATATTTTGGTACTCTTTTGAAATGTACATATTGAAGTATGGCATGTATAGGCTAGAGAACTTAGGTTATGTTTTGGAACATGTATATATAGCCATGTGATATGGCTTGTTAATGAATGTGAATATGGTAAATATAGTCCATGCTTTGTGATGCAAAGTTAGTATATTTTTATGAAAGGTTGGCATATTGAGTTGGTAAGTTTTGGATGGATTTATACATAGAGGTGAATGATGTTGTTATGAACTAAGTTGTGCCTAATTTTGATATGATTTGGTTGTTTTTGAGTTATAAAATGATGCTTGTTCATGCTTGTAGGTATGACCCTTAATGGGTGGCAATTTGGCCTTACAAATGGCCTATAATTGCCCACATGGTTGAGCACACGGGCGTGTGACCCGACCGTGTCCTTCACTGTCCTTTTTCATAGTAAATCAGTGTTGCACATGGGCCAGACACACAGGTGTATGGCAGGCCATGTGATTCAATTCAGTATTGCACACGGGCCAGGCACACGGGCATGTGACAGGCCGTGTAGTTCTAGTCAGTTTTGTACACGAGCTGAGACAAGGGCCAAGGCACGGTCATGTGAGGCACACGGCCTAGTCATATGGGCATGTGCCCCGTTTCGAAAGAAAATTTTTATGAGTTCTGCAAAGTTTTGTATGTGCTCGATTTAGTCCCGAACCCTCTCTAAAGCATATTTAAGGTCTCGTAGACCTTCTAAAGGGACAAAGTGATTATGAATGATGATGTTTTGTTGGTGTGAAATGTTTCGATATGTCCGGTAATGCCTCATAACCTTAGTCTGGCGACGGATACTGGTTAGGGGTGTTACAATATATGGATGTGAATGATTTGGAAGGAAGTTCTTCTTCCTTCAATATTACTCTTTGTTCCATTTCTAAATCTAAATGTGATCTTTTCTTTTCGATTTGGAAGTTAAGATTTTTAGATTTATTAGTGATTGTCCTATCTCTTAGTAAGTATTACAACTTTGCATATTAAGTTTTTGGAAGAGTAAGTCTAGGAAAGGTGTATAAACAGTAAGTTGTAAGTACAAGGCTTTGCATGGGGGTTATTAGTGATTGAGATGATAGTAATTTGTATGTAATAGAGTTTTTATGGTAATCTTATGTTCTTTAAGAAGTTGTTGTTATTGTTTCATGAAGAATGTCTGAGTCTAGAACTTTGAACTATAATGGGTGAGTATTAGGTGAGTCTCTATCCTGACGCTTATATGTGGATTGCTCAAGTAGAAGTATATATATAAAGAATGGTGATATCTATAATAATTGGTAAGTGTATGAGTAAAGTAAGGATGAGATATGTGCTATATATATAAAATCTATTGATTGGTAGGCATGCAAGTAAAGTTTAATATACGTAAAGTATGAATCAGTTAGGAATGCAAACAATTTTGGGTAAGTGAATGTTGAGCAATGTCCCTCTGTAAAGCCTTTGGTAAGGCAGTTATATTGCTAACCAAATTGGTAGATCACGATATGAAAACAAGTGAGAAACTATGAGATTAAGACTCATGGCCTCTTAATCTGATATGAAAATACTTATGATGTAGCCTCCAGTAAGATAAAGACTGGATTGGCAAATTACGATACATGAATGTGAGTATGACCATGTGGTTGAGACCCACGGCAAGATAGATCTATATGTACGTTCATGGTGTAGCCTTCAATATGGTATGGATCAAATTAGATCACAATACATGAAATTTATGGATAAGTTCATGAGGGAGAAACCCATGACACCTTCTGTAAAAGCCCATTGGGACAGTAAAAACGTGACTTTGTATTATGCCTTTATAGCATATTTTGTTTGGCCTTAGTGGCGTACTATGTTAAGTCTGTCTGGTAAAATATGCTCATCCGCCCTTATGGTAAGTTTTGGGAAAATTCTAATTGTTTTGTATGCTAAGATAAGGTTATGATAAATCTGAGGTTAATTTGGTTGAAGTAGATCTATGAAGTAATTGAATAAGCCTTAAGGAGATGTCTTGAAAAGAAGTATGTACCTATATGTTTAAAGAGGGTATCCATCATGATAATTTGTTAGTTTAAGGTTTGGGTATATTTGTAGATATTATTGAGATTGTTATTCATTAGTCTATGTTTGACTGTATCATGTAAGGTGAATCCGAGTTCTCTGGAATCGGCCATATCAGAGTTGTATTATATCTTCTTCTGAAATCATATGGAATTTTGAGTTATTATTATCCTGAGTAATTGGGGTTGTGGTAAAATGGTGTGAATTTCACTTGAATGATTTGTATAGTTCATTATTCAAGTGAGATGGTAGGGTATCGAACAAGAATTTGATTCAATTTGTAAACTGATGGTATTCAAATTTGTGTAAGTATTAGCCAAACGTGTATATATTCGCCAGTGATTAGTGTAACATCCTGAAAAGGGCCTATGCATTTTCGGTTTAATTGTACGAAATGACATGTCTTATGTGTTATGAACGTATTTTGAATATTTTTGGTAGCCTGGGAATGTATGGAAATGTCAAGTTAAAATAGAAAAGTGAACATTTTGGAAACTTGGAAATTTCAAGTTAAAATAGGAAAGTGAACATTTTGGAAACTTGGAAATGTCAAGTTAAAATAGGAAAGTGAACATTTTGGAAACTTGGAAATGTCAAGTTAAAATAGGAAAGTGAACATTTTGGAAACTTGGAAATATTAAGTTAAAATAGGAAAGTGAACATTTTTGGAAACCTGGAAATGTAAGGAAAAGATTTATAAATGTTAAGTAAAAAGAGGAAACTAAGGCAAGGTGGCCTTAAGAAAATTAATAGGAGGAATTTGACACAAGAATGTGGCTTGGAAATGTGGCAAGGAGGCACCACTTAAAGCTCAAGAATGACGCCACCAAAGATGTGTGCAAGCTTAGGTTTGAGCAGCAAGGAGACCATTTCGAGAGTATTTTTAGCGTCTGAATTGGGCTTATGCCCAATTCATTATTAAAGCTAAACTAATCATAGGGAGGCGCCACTTAGGTGGATAATTTGGGCCTCGATGGCCACAAGGAGTCCAATAGAATAAGTTTAAATTCGGCTCATCAAGGGAAGGGGTGGACGGCATCTAGCTAAGACTTTAAGTGATTTTATTTAATTACTTAAAGAGGAAGCAATGGACGACAATAGGGACTCTTAAGAGAAGAGTTTAATTCTCCTTAAAACTCGGCTAAATAGGTGGATAAATTATGATTTATTTTAGATTATTTTCAAAGAGATAATTGAGGATTATTCTTTAATTTTAATTAAAGAGATAAAGCTATCAAAATAGAAGAGTGATGGCCAAGTAAGGATTCTAAGTTAGTAATTTTGCTATAAAAGGAAAAGAGGGCCATTCATTCTTTCTTCTATCTCTCTCTCTCTAATTCTCTCTAGCAAATATCTCATTTCTTCATCATTTTGCCAAGCCAAAATACACCTTGTGTAGTGAAACTTCATTACCAAATTGCTCAAACTCTTTTTCTTCTTCTTTCATAATCTTCCAAAAGCTGAAAGTTTGCTAAAATCAAGGCCATAGCCGAATAGTTTTGAGACTTCAAACAAGGGGTTGTCGACTTTTGTATTAAGGGTAAGAACTAGTTATCATTCGATTTTCATCCTTTTTCTTTTAAGATTTGTTGAAATCTAGGACTAACCCCATTAATATCTTGTTGCCGAAACTTTGAAGAGATCTTTCGGGATTTGTTTAAGTCAACTACAAGAAGGAGAAGTTCTTTTCCCAAAGGTACACCATAGGCCGCGTGTTCCCTAGTTATTCGGTGAATTTTGGGATTTAAAATCCACAAGGTAAGTCTTAGTGTACAAATCCTACTAGGATTTGGTTTTATAGCCGAATAGGCTTTATGCTAATATATTAAGGTTGGTCGAATGTAGGAATTGAGATCTAAGGCATTAGATCAAGCTTTCCGGGATTTAAGTGAACCGCTAAGCAAATCAGGTGTGTACCCTATCCTAAGTCTTGATATGTTCATGGCTATGTTTAAATTAAATGAAATATTAAGAATGTGAAAATATGGCTAAGTACCATGCTATGGTACAAAGTACTCAGGTACGTTTCCTACTCCCCATAGGATTATGAAATATGTTATAAGTAACATGAGAATAATGATAAGAATGTGAACTTTGGCATGTTAATGCATAATATGATTTGGGCATATGGGTTATTGAAAAGAGGAAGTGAATGTGGTGACCTAAGACCACGAAATCTAAATGCGGTGACCTAAGACCGCGATATCTGAATGTGGTGACCTAAGACCACGATATCTGAATGTGGTGACCTAAGACCACGAAATCTGAATGTGGTGACCTAAGACCATGAATTTTATAAGGGCGATGAGCACGTCGACTGCAGCGACTGCCTTCGATGGTGTGTAGCGGATGGAGGGTTGACTTAGTAGTCCCCACGGTGTACAGGTTGGTACGGGGGAGTGTAGCGGATGGCTAACTAGGTTTGGGTTTGGGTTGCATCATTATTTTTACCTGTTATATGAGCATGTATGTGATATGATAATGCATGCCTGAAATGTTAATTCTTAGTGTTGGTTACACATTGAGTCTGTTTGACTCACCCCGTTGTGGGAACATTTTTCAGGTGATGATCAGTAATGGACTTGGTCGGTAGGAGCTTAAAGGTGGCCATGCACAGCAAGGAGAATTATTTATTTAGACATTTTAATTTTTATTTAAGCATTTTAATTTATTTTGGGTTGTTTTAATGTAATAAGGCCATAGTTGAATTATTTTATTTTACTTCTACTTATCCTGCTACAAAATATTATTTTAAGAACAAAAAGGGACTAAGTGAATTTATCATGAACTAAACCTTAAATGTTTTGTCACCTAAAGTAAAGGATTTTAATAATGAAATAAACTTGTTTTCAACTCAAGCCCAACCCAAAACAATCTTTCTTTCAAAACACACAAGTTTTTCCTAAGTAACAAAAGAATTTGAAACGGTTTACACCGGGGAACATACCAGATCCGGTCAAGGCTCGTGGGTCGGGTTTGGGGTGTTTCAATTTGGTATCAGAGCCCAATTTTAAACTCTCGATCTTGGGTTTAAGGCCCAAGACGTTTTCAAAGTTAAGCCCAAAAGGGATTTTGTGAATTAAGTAGGTTTTTCTGGCATGGCCCACTAAGTCTCCGACCCGAAGTCCACCAGGTAAGTACTCCGATCTCTTGTGTGATTTATATTATGACTTGTAGAAGGGGTAGAAATGGAACGTAGAATAGAGATTTAGTACTTGAACCCTAGGGCTAGTTACCCAACAATTACATAAGACTTAAGTGCTTAATTAAACAAACCTGTGGTTAAGTCGCCGAGTTAGGGTGTGGCAACCATGGTGCGCATGTCTAGGATTGGTTTCGGTGGGAGCTTGGTATTTAAGCAGTCCACATGACTCACCTCCTCTCCACTCGAATCCTACCTGGTGCGTAGCCTCGATTCACCCTAACCGAGAGGACTTATACACGTGCTAAACCTTAACTAAAACCCGAAAGGGACTAGCCGTATTTTTATGGAAACCCTAGTTTTAAAATTTCTAAATTACCCTCTTGATTTGAAAAGATTATTTTTATAAATTTTCCTGAAATATTTCTGATTTACAAATTTACTAAAATACCCCTAGTGGTAAAATTACAAAAATGCCGCCCTTGGTTTATGAAATTTCCAAATACCTACAGTTCTTATCAAAATTTCACTACTCTGCTTAAAGGAACCCTAAATTTACAAAATATCAAAATACCTTGATTATGAAAAAAATATTTACGAAATTACCCCTACCCTACAAATTACCGAAATACCCCCGAGTTACAAAATTACCAGAATGACCCCGATCCTCAAAAATTTCTGCAACAACACTAATTTGGAAAACAAATTCTCAGAAACAACCTTCAAGTTTTGTTAATTACCAAAATATCCTCAGATTTCAAAATTTCCCAAAATACCCCTGGGAATGAAAAATTACCAAAATACCCTTATTGCCAAAATCACCAAGTAACATTATTTTGACAAATTACGAAAATACCCCTGTAGGGCAAATTACGAAAATACCCCTGGGTAGTGGAAAAACAACAACAATGAAAACTACAACATTTCTCTGAATGAATGAAAGTTCATAATTGATTGATGGATGTATGAATGTAAAGACTGTATGCATGTATGAATACGAAAGAACCACTCCTAAAATTCTTTTCATAAAACTTCTTCGCGGTTAAACAGTGGAACAAAGAACTAATGCATAAAACTTTTAATCGATTAAATCGCGACGTTAGTAATGAGTTCTAGTGGGACGTGGTCGAGGTAGTATCTAAGAAATGTGTTAGTTTTGTTAAGATCGAGTCTGTGACAAAGGCGTAGTGTGATGAGTTAGGATTGAACGATAGTAAGTAATTTTGAGGACGAAATTATTTTAAGGGGGTAGAACTGTAACATCCTGAAAAGGGCCTATGCATTTTCGGTTTAATTGTACGAAATGACATGTCTTATGTGTTATGAACGTATTTTGAATATTTTTGAAACACAGGAATGTATGGAAATGTCAAGTTAAAATAGGAAAGTGAACATTTTGGAAACTTGGAAATGTCAAGTTAAAATAGGAAAGTGAACATTTTGGAAACTTGGAAATGTCAAGTTAAAATAGGAAAGTGAACATTTTGGAAACTTGGAAATATTAAGTTAAAATAGGAAAGTGAACATTTTTGGAAACCTGGAAATGTAAGGAAAAGATTTAGAAATGTTAAGTAAAAAGAGGAAACTAAGGCAAGGTGGCCTTAAGAAAATTAATAGGAGGAATTTGACACAAGAACAGGGCTTGGAAATGTGGCAAGGAGGCACCACTTAAAGCTCAGTAAATGACGCCACCAGCATGTGTGCAAGCTTAAGTTCGAGCAGCAAGGAGAGGATTTCTGAGAGTGTTTTTGCGTCTGAATTGGGCTTGCGGCCCAATTCGTTATTAAAGCTAAACTAATCATAGGGAGGCGCCACTTAGGTGGATAATTTGGGCCTCGTATGGCCACAAGGAGTCCAATAGAATAAGTTTAAATTCGGCTCATCAAGGGAAGGGGGTGGACGGCATCTAGCTAAGACTTTAAGTGATTTTTATTTAATTACTTAAAGAGGAAGCAATGGACGACAATAGGGACTCTTAAGAGAAGAGTTTAACTCTCCTTAAAACTCGGCTAAATAGGTGGATAAATTATGATTTATTTTAGATTATTTTCAAAGAGATAATTGAGGGATTATTCTTTAATTTTTAATTAAAGAGATAAAGCTATCAAAATAGAAGAGTGATGTCCAAGTAAGGGATTCTAAGTTAGTAATTTTACTATAAAAGGAAAAGAGGGCCATTCATTCTTTCTTCTAACTCTCTCTCTGCTAATTCTCTCTAGCAAATATCTCATTTCTTCATCGTTTTGCCAAGCCAAAAATACACCTTGTGTAGCTGAAACTTCATTACAAAATTGCTCAAACTCTTTTCTCTTCTTCTTTCATAATCTTCCAAAAGTGAAAGTTTGCTAAAATCAAGGCCATAGCCGAATAGTTTTGAGACTTCAAACAAGGGTTGTCGACTTACGTATTAAGGGTAAGAACTAGTTATCATTCGATTTTCATCCTTTTCTTTTAAGATTTGTTGAAATCTAGGACTAACCCCATTAATATCTTGTTGCGAAACTTTGAAGAGATCTTTGGGATTTGTTTAAGTCAACTACAAGAAGGAGAAGTTCTTTTCCGAAGGTACACCATAGGTAGCGTGTTCCCTAGTTATTCGGTGAATTTGGGATTTAAAATCCACAAGGTAAGTCTTAGTGTACAAATCCTACTAGGATTTGGTTTTATAGTCGAATAGGCTTTATGCTAATATATTAAGGTTGGCCTAATGTAGGAATTGAGATCTAAGGCATTGGATCAAGCTTTCAGGGATTTAAGTGAACCGCTAAGCAAATCAGGTGTGTACCCTATCCTAAGTCTTGATATGTTCATGGCTATGTTTAAATTAAATGAAATATTAAGAATGTGAAAATATGGCTAAGTACCATGCTATGGTACAAAGTACTCAGGTACGTTTTCTACTCCCAATAGGATTATGAAATATGTTATAAGTAACATGAGAATAATGATAAGAATGTGAACTTTGGCATGTTAATGCATAATATGATTTGGGCATATGGGTTATTGAAAAGGGGAAGTGAATGTGGTGACCTAAGACCACAAAATCTGAATGCGGTGACCTAAGACCGCGATATCTGAATGTGGTGACCTAAGACCACGATATCTGAATGTGGTGACCTAAGACCACGAAATCTGAATGTGGTGACCTAAGACCACGAATTTTATAAGGGCAATGAGCACGTCGACTGCAGCGACTGCCTTTGATGGTGTGTAGCGGATGGAGGGTTGACTTAGTAGTCCCCACGGTGTACAGGTTGGTACGGGGGAGTGTAGCGGATGGCTAACTAGGTTTGGGTTTGGGTTGCATCATTATTTTTACCTGTTATATGAACATGTATGTGATATGATAATGCATGCCTAAAATGTTAATTCTTAGTGTTGGTTACACATTGAGTCTGTTTGACTCACCCCGTTGTGGGAACATTTTTTAGGTGATGATCAGTAATGGACCGGGTCGGTAGGAGCTTAAAGGTGGCCATGCACAGCAAGGAAAATTATTTATTTAGACATTTTAATTTTTATTTAAGCACTTTAATTTATTTTGGGTTGTTTTAATGTAATAAGGCCATTGTTGAATTATTTTATTCTACTTCTACTTATCCTGCTACAAAATATTATTTTAAGAACAAAAAGGGACTAAGTGAATTTATCATGAACTAAACCCTAAATATTTTGTCACCTAAAGTAAAGGATTTTAATAATGAAATAAACTTGTTTTCAACTCAAGCCCAACCCAAAACAATCTTTCTTTCAAAACACACAAGTTTTTCCTAAGTAACAAAAGAATTTGAAACGGTTTACACCGGGGAACATACCAGATCCGGTCAAGGCTCGTGGGCCGGGTTTGGGGTGTTTCAATTAGTATCAGTGAACACTGTTCTAGAATAAGTGTATGTGTGAAGAGATAGTCTGTATGAGGTAAACTCTGAAGATATATATTCTTTGAAGAATACTTTTATGGTTTCGCTAAAAAGAAAATATTAATGTATTGTCTGGAAGGATTTTAAGTTAGTCGGGTAGATAAGAAAGAATTTGTATGTAAATAGTATGGTAATTGGCACGTAAGGGTAAGCTTGAAACTGAGAAAGTATTCTCCCAAAATAGAAGTATCTACCACGATAATTCTGAGCTAATTCTCACTAAGTTCTCCTAAACTTATAGGTGTTATGTTTATTATGAGATTTTGCACTAGAAGGGACAACGCCAGGAGTACATCAAGGTAGCGGCGAAGTGGGTTATTATGCATACAGTGGAAAAGTGACTTATTGTAATATTAAACCCTTAGAGTCAATTTTTAGTAAATGTTTTTGTTGTAATGAACTGTATTCAATTTGATGTAATATTTTATTTCTAGATACTATCTTTTGTTTATTTGATAATGAATCTTTAAATAAAATAATAAGAAAAATGTTTTAAGTAAAAAGTGTTGGTCAATTGTTTGTAAATTTTGTTTAATGTCATGTGTAGTAACACCTGAGATCTGGATTCGGTGAATCGGGTTGGATTGAGAGCGTTATATCACAAACTATTGGTATTGGCTTGAGCATGAAAGATGATTTTTACTTAATATCACAAACAGACTAAACTCAGACTGATTACACTAGACGACTATTACCTACACATATACTGTTCATACATTACCGAGGAAGATTACTTAACTTACACAATTTATATATAACAATGGAATTTACAACACATGGAAGTAAGAAGGAACTCACCAGAAACTCTACTACAGTGATCTACACAACAAGTCCTTTACCTTTATCGTTGGGACCTTCGTTAGCTTCTTGAGTTAAAAGAAAGATAATTATCCTTATCAAGTAATTAACCTAACAGAAGTTAACATGCATGCAAGAATCAAAGTCACTCAATCCAGAATCAGAAAGTTTCCTTTCTAATAGACAACTCTAAAGTCTATGCATGCAATACCATAAACACAAAACTTATTTGATAATAACCTAGGGGTTTATAAGGAATTACCAGAAGGTTGGTACAAGCATAGATGCTAACTAAATACTGCAAACCCTCTCCAAGGCACTTTCTATGCTTAAGTTTTTAGAAACTTAATAGAGAAATTCAAGGAAAAAGAAGATGTAAAAGTGGTTTGTACAGGCTACTGTTATCCTTATATACCTAAGCAACGGAGACAAAGATTAGTGGAAAAATCAAATATTTCCACTAACATCCTTGATTCCCGTGATTAAGTGCACTTAACAAGTTTTCAGTCTTTTTATTTATAGTACTCTAGTTCGGTTCTAACTAAGTCTCAACTAAATCCCAATTTGATTAACTAAGTCATCATACTTAAATATAAAACAAGTGTAAACAAACTACAAACTCAATGAGTTTGCCTAAAACATCTAGAGTGTGTTGATACTTAACATCTAGAGTGGAGCATACCGACGAAGACTTGTCATTCGGGTGTCGGGTTCTAGATAACATTCCTCCTATGGACGAAGTCTCAACTGCACCTAATGATCGGTCCGACGAGGTGTGAAGAATTTACTTCCTTTTATGCATCTCGTTTTTCATTGCATAACCATTGCCTTTATCTATAAAATAGTTTTTCGTTATTTCATTGCTCATCTATCTTTGTTATCCATTAGTCTCGTATTATCATTACAACAGAGAAATAAAATTTAACATATCTGAGGGTTTTGCCAAGCTTGGTGCATTATGCATACAAGGCTTTTTTGTCTTTATAGTCTGAGAACTGCCTAAACTTAAGCTCTGATACTAAAACTTGTAATTCTTTTGACCAACCCAATGGACCGGATTCGAATATTGGGTGTTACTACTAAAATTTTAGACTCCTACTGTTTGACACTTACAAACACATTTTATGCTGAATGATACGTCTACTTTTATTTAATACAAATTGACTTAAATCTAAATATAACATAACTTACAAATGCATATCACGCCTTACGATTGGCGGAGTATTATAAAAGAGTTACATGTTTATATATGTATAACTATTCGACATAACTCTTTTAAAATAATTTGAGGTTATGACAAAACTATTATTACGTGGTTAACCCATTCTACACATACAATGGGTTTGCATAATAGTTTTCTTAATTTAATTGTATGACTCCTAAAGCTTGATCATGACTGCGTGGTTCCCTCTGTATCCATAAGTGTCTTACTTTGCCTTTTCATCGGCACAACCCTGGTGTCATCCCTCACGGCATCATTCCCACTTGAAACATAGGACACAAAGAGGTAAATTCGATAAAACTTAGAGAGATTATCCCTCTTTTTACTTGTATTTGCATCCCATACTTTCTTCCTCAAAGTTCATCCCATCGGTGTTATCTTCGAAACATTATTTCAAAGGCCATTCCATCGACTGCGCCATGAAGGCGTATTTTGTTGGCAATAACTTTAGAAAATCTTCCCTTTGACACAGATTGCCACAGAGACGTTTATAAATAATACATAGCCATGAAGGCATCTTTACATAAGATAGTCACAAAGGCTTCCACTATGACAGGCTCTGCCATGATGTCGCATTTAATAGATACAACCTTGAAGGCTCTCATAGAACAAAAACATCCACAAAGCTTCACCTTGACAATTTTGCTACAAAGGCTCCCACATATAAGATATTCCGCCACTAGGGCTCACATATAACAAAGAACAGCCATAAAGGCTTCTACATTTCGATAAATGACGTTTTCAACGACAGGGATTTGCCTAAACTCAACATCTTGAGGTTTTCTCCTCATCGTTTGGTACTCGTCCAACCATCCTTTTTATTTCCACATGACGCCATAGTCCCAAACTAGGTCTTACACTATGTGGTCTTCATTTCCCCATATGATGCCATAGTGAACGGCTAGGCCTTACACTATATTGTCTTCTTATCCCATAAGATGCCATAGCAAATGGCTAGGCCTGACACTATATGGTATTCATTTGCCATGGCCATGATTTTTCCTTATCAGAACTCGTGTTTACTGTCCCGACGGACTCATACGCAAGCAGGCTCAACATGAAAACTCATGCTCGACTAACTCATTTTAATAGACTCACATATTTATCCAACTGACTCATTGCAACAGACTCACATATTTATCCATTCATATTTCAAACATGCAATTTCGACTTCTTATGCAAAGGCAATCGCGCTTAAGGCATATTCATGTAACACTCCTTACCAGTATCCGTCGCCAGATTAGGGTTACGGGGCATTTCGTAACTAACCCAACCCAAAGTAGGTATTAATACACATGTCTGTCAGAATTTTTTTCGTTATTAATCATACATCAATTTCATTCCACTTACTCTCACATATATAACCTATAATATAATATATGCCATTTCAATCATCGAACATTTTAAAAGATTTCTGTAACCAAGTACACAAGCATACCATCTCCAACTTATTAAATCAATTCATCCATATAAATATGTATAAAAACATATTACGTACCTATCAATACATTACAATATGCTAAGGCCGATACTCATAATCACTTATATTATATCGTTGATCAAAATTAAACTTACTAAAGGAAACTATTCATTTGATCATTGTCAAACACAAGCCAAATGTGTGCATACTACATTCACCTTACGAAAACAGATTCGTCAATTCTCAACACCAAGTATACATATACCCAAACGTTATTCATATAACTTATGTTATACCAAAATCACACCATTTTCCGACTATATCCAAACTTGTAAACAACCAACTTTCATACAATTATCAAAGGCAAGTTATCAAAACAACCTTATCTTATATTTAACTTAAAACAGATAAGTCGAACGTATTAGGCATGAATATTAACCCTAAAATCATTCAAGCCACCTTTCCATACATCTACACAAACACATATAAGATGCATTTTCATATTAACCAAACATTAAGGCCGAATTCACACAAGGTTAAGCCCACAAAATTTAGCCATTTTCGCATGGCATAAATAAACATATATATCGTTGAAAACAATTCAAAATGTATCTTAGCCTCTACATGCCATAATGATTAAGATTCACTACTTCAAAAGAGTACCAAACGACATGATAGTATGGAGAGCTTCCGAAGTGATTTCCAGAGCACAAAATGAACTTCCAAAAGCAACCTATGCAATTAGAAAATAACCAACACAAAATAAGCTTTCATAGCTTAGTAAGAATTAAGCCATTATTTCCATTCACATAAACTTATACAAATGAAACAAATAATTTCTTATTCACTATTAAACCGAATAATCAAAACTCCAAAAGTTGGATACATAACCACATTATAATTAATTTATATATGTAATAAATATTTCACCAGTATTCAACTTACACCCCAACCCCTATCACTCTTTAAAATTATAGAGATGATACTTACCTCTAGTATACTTACCAACCTCAAACTTAGTCATGCATGCATATACCTAGGATAATATACTCAATCATTCTTGTATATTTATTTGCATCTATAATAGAAGTCTTTAAAACAACTTCACACCTGCACATTATCAATATGATTAGCACATCTCACACACATAGTGTCATTCATTAATACCTCTCGTAACGTATCGCTCACATAGAGTCATTACTTCTTACTTCTAGTAACGTATCGCTCACATAGAGCCGTTACTTCTTACTTTTAGTAACGTATCGCTCACATAGAGCCGTTACTTCTTACTTTTAGTAACGTACAGCTCACATAGAGCCGTTACTTCTTACTTCTAGTAACGTATCGCTCACATAGAGCCGTTACTTCATACTTATCGTAACGTATGGCTCACATAGAGCCATTACTTCTTGCTTATCGTAACGTATCGCTCACTTAGAGCCGTCACTTAACTTTGCACATATGGTACTCATTGAACCGTATTACTCAATGTATGCTTCCCTTAACTTGTTATTCCTTCAATATGCATTATATATATATATATATATATATTTCACATTCATTTTACACAAAAGAATATACACTTATATATGTATATATCAAAGTGTTCAATATCCAAGTACTATATTGCATTCGGCCTATACCACATCAAACCATCATCAACTCCGTTTAGTATGCCTAAATCTCATTATAATATCATCATTAAAATTCCCCATTTCATGCTTCTAATCACAACAACCAAGTACCATCACCTGTGACCATTTCTTATCAAATTCAAATATATATATGTATATTCGACAATGCCTTGGAATAACCATCAACATTCAATTTAAACTTATAAGTAATCATTATTTCAATTTAATTCCATTGCTTAAAACTTACCTCAGAAGTTGACGAATTTAGCTTCCTGACTACTCGTTCAATTTTGCTGTCCCCCTGATCCAATCTCGTTTCCTTATGTTCTTGATCTAAATAATTTCAATTTAAACCCATTTCAATACATTTCTATTCGATTTATCCATGGACAAACAAATGGACAATTTATAAATTCGTCTCTGATATTTCATACATTAACAATTTAATACATAATTTATACTCATTCGAAACATGTCATTTATACCTTAATGAGCATAAAGTTGGTTGAACTTTAGGCACATTACAATCCATATATGCCTCTAATTTTGAATCCAATCACAACATTTGAAATTTTACCAAATTCACCCCTTATTAAAACCATGTATTCAATTTAGTCCATATTATGATTTTCACTGAATTACACCTAATTGCATATACATCCCTATAGCCGAATCAATCCATGAACTACATAAGTTCATATACTATCATATTTTCTATGTTTAGTCCTTCTACGATTTGTTCATAAAAATCACCCTAATATTCGTAAGTCTTCAAATTAGCCCCTAATCAACTTTATTCATCGAAAACCCCAAAGCAACAATTATTCATCTAATATAAATCTTCCATTTCATGCTAATAATCATCTCAAAGCTCAACCTATGTTCAATGACAGATCTATCATAAAATCAATGTACAAAATTGATGTATGGCCTTGATAAAAGAGTACATACCAATCACAAATTCATGAAATTTATCAAAATTCAAACTAAAACATACCTTAAATTAAGCCTAGCTAAAGCTGAACCTTGTTGAAGTTTTTCTCCCCTTTTTTTCTTTCTAGTTTCGGTCAAGATAGAAGAAAATAAGAACATGCAAATGTTTTTCTCTATTTTTATTTTATCTAAACATGTTAATCATTATATTATAACATAATATAAGACAAAATAATATATGTAATGCCAACACTATTACATGCATAATGATGGCCATCCACTATCCACCATTTTATGGTCTAATTGTTATTTAAACCTTCAATTTATAAAGCCATCAATAATTCAGCACTCACACATTTAACCACCAAATTTTCTTTTTATACGATTAAGCCCTTTTTCCATAATTAAGCACCAAAACGATCAAATTTTAATATGAAACTTTCACTCACATCAAATCACACATAACAAGCATAGAAAATAATATCAAAATATTTTTCTGACTCAGATTCATGGTTTTGAAACCACCATTCCGATTAGGGTCAAAATTGGGTTGTTACAACTCTCCCCCTAAAGAAATTTTTGTCCCCAAAAATCTTACCCGCAAATACGTGTGGATAATGTTCCTTCATTGATTCCTTGGTTTCTCAAGTTACTTTTTCTATCCCGTACTTATGCCATAATACTTTAACCAATGATATTTTTTTTATTTCGCAACTCTTTCACTTTATGAGCTAAAATGCGAATCGGTTCCTCCTCATAAGTTAAATCGGGCTGAATTTCAATCTCTAAAGGACTGACCACATGAGAGGGATCGGATCAATATCGTCGAAGCATAGATACATGAAAAACATTGTGAATTCTATCCAACTCAGATGGTAACATAAGTCTATACGCAACCGGTCCAATCCGCTCAATAACTTCATACGACCCAATGAATCGTGGACTCAACTTCCCTTTACGACCAAATCTCATTATCTTTTTGCACGTCGATACTTTCAAAAATACTCGGTCTCCAGCCTGAAACTCAATGTCTTTACGTTTCAAATCCACGTATGACTTTTGGCTATCTGATACAACTTTCAAACTATCTCAGATTACTGCCACTTTCTGCTCAGCTTCTTTAATCAAATCAACCCCGTATATCTTGTTTTCACTAAGCTCGGTCCAGTACAATGGTGTACGGCACTTATGGCCGTATAAAGCCTCGTAATGTGACATTTTGATACTGGATTGAAAGCTATTATTGTAAGCAAATTCAATCAAAGGTAAGTATCATTCCCACGTACCTTTAAACTCGAGGACGCAACATCTCAACATATCCTCAAGTATTTGAATGATTCGCTCAGACTAACCATCTGTTTGTGGATGAAAAGCTGTGCTAAAGTGTAGTTTGGTACCTAAAGCATCTTGCAATTTCTTCTAAAATCGTAACGTGAATCTCGGGTCTTTGTCCAAAACAATGGAAATCGACACACCATGCAATCTCACAATTTAAGATTCATACAACTCAGCAAGTTTGTAGAGCGAATAGTCTGTACGAACTGGAACAAAGTGAGCTGATTTGGTTAGTCTATCCACTATAACCCAGACTGCATCTTTCTTGCTCGGTGTCGTAGGCAAACCAGGTACAAAATCTATAGTAATTCTATCCCATTTCCATTCAGGTATCATAATCAGCTGAAGTAGTCCTGATGGAACTCGATGCTCAGCTTTCACTTGCTGACAGACTAAGCACTTCGAGACAAATCTAGATATGTCCCGTTTCATACCGGGCCACCAATAGAACTGTTTCAAATCATTATATATTTTCGTGCTACCCGAATGTACAGATAATCGACTATTATGAGCCTCATTCAATATCATTTGGATCAACTCCTCATTCTTCGAAACACATAATCGGCCTTTGAATTCCAGACCATTCTCATCAATCTAAAACTCTGACTCAACATTACTTTCACACTGAACTCATCTTACCAACAAATCTTTGTCATCAAAGATACTATCATAGAAAACCCTTTTACGAAGCATCTATAATATCTGGCTAGCCCCAAAAGCTACGAACCTCATAAATATTTCGCGGAGGTTTCCAATCGAGTATTGCTAAAACTTTACCCGGGTCAACCCGAATACCCGAAGCTAAAACAACATGTTCGAGAAAACTAACTTCACTCAACCAGAATTCACACTTGTTAAATTTCGCGTACAATTGTTTATTACTCAAAATCTGCAACACTAGCCTCAAATGCTCATCATGTTCAGTTTCGTCTCGCGAATAAATCAGTATATCATCAATTAACACAACTATGAACCGATCTAAATACAGTCTGAATATCCGATTCATCAAGTCCATGAAAACAGCAAGGGCATTAGTGAGCCCAAACGGCATCACTAAGACTTTACAGTGACCGTATCTTATCCGAAAAGTAGTCTTTGGTATTCTGATTCCCGAACTCGCAGCTGGTAATATCTCGACCTCAAATCAAATTTTTTTTTGAGAATATTAAAGCTCCCTTAAGTTGATCGACTAAATCGTCGATACGTGGCAACCGGTATTTATTCTTTAGGTGACTTTATTAAGCTGCCGATAGTCAATACACATTCTCAAAGTTTCATCCTTCTTTTTCACAAATAGAACAGATGCACCCTAGGGAGAAAAACTGGGTCAAGCGAACCCTTTATCTGACAATTCTTGCAACTGAGCCTTCAATTCTTTTAATTCAGTCGGTGCCATTCTGCATGGAGCTATCGAAATCGGGGTAGTTCCTGGCATTAACTCAATCCCAAATTCTATCTCACGAACCGGTGCCATTCTGCACGGAGCTATCAAAATCGGGGTAGTTTTCGGCATTAACTCAATCCTAAATTCTATCTCACGAACTGGTGGCAGTCCTGGTAACTCCTCAGGGAATACATCTGAATATTCATTCACAATCGGCACTGATTCAATCTTCCTTTCGGTTACCTTGCTACCAATTACATATGCAAAATAGGCTTCACAACCCTTTCTCATATATTGCCGAGCCAACATCAAAGATATCACAGTAGGTAGTCCACTCAAATCCGCCGACTTAATTCAGATTGTCTCGTTATTCTAACATCTCAGATCAATAGTCTTTCATCTGCAATTGACTATTGCATCATGAATTGTTAACTAATCCATATCGAGGATAATGTCTAACTCATAAAAAGGAAATAACATTAGGTCGACCGGAAAACACATCTCTCGAATCATTGAGGGGCAGTTCTTGTACACTTTATCAACTAATACCCACTGACCCAGTGGGTTCGAAACCCAGATCACAAATTCAGTAGACTCAACAGATAGAGTCTTACTGGATACTAATGTCTCGCACACATATGAGTAAGTTGAACCGGGGTCAATCAAAGCAGTTACATCAGAATCAAAGAAGGTGAAAATACTGGTAAGGACATCTAGAGATGAGGCCTCCTCTCTAGCACGGATGACGTACGCCCTAGCCGGCACACGAGTATCTGACCGAACAACTGCATTTCTAGTCCCTCTCTGTGCAACACTCCTACCTCCCCCATAACGAGACGATCTACCTCTAGCTGATGTGCTGCTAGGTCTCGCACTCTGAGCAGCACCCTTTCCAGTAGTCTCCAGGCAATCCCGAATGAAATGGTCCTGCGAGCCACACTTATGACAAGTGCGAGAAATAGATTTGCCCCAACACTCACCAAAATGTCGTCAGCCGCACTATTGACACTTAGGTTTTCTAGATCGATCATTGCCAACACTAGCCACCGATGTAGCCCGAGAACTCACTGGTGGTCGCTCTCGTATAGAAATCCCAGTGTTGGGTCTAAATCGGCTACCATCATTCTTAATCTTCTTTGTTATCATCTGCGATTGTTTACCCACCGATCTCTCTCGAAAGTCTCTAGATTCAAGTTCGACCTTTCATTTTTCTTTCCCCAGTTCTTCTGCCTTACAAGCTCTTTCGACTAGCACTACGAACTCGTTAATTTCAAGAATACCAACCAAAAGCTTTATATCTTCATTCAGACTATCTTGAACTTTCGACACATAACCGTCTCTAATGAAACACACTCGTGAGCGTAACGACTGAGTCGCACAAACTTTCATTCGGATTCAGATATAGTTATACGACATTATTTGAGCTCGAAGAATTCTTTACGCTTGGAGTCAATAAAGCGTTGACTTATATACTTCTTGCGAAATTTAGTCTGAAAGAAGTCCCAAGTAATCCTTTCTTTTGGAACAACTGACACCAGCGTGTTCCACCAATAGTAGGCAGAATCCCGTAACAAAGATATAGCACACTTCAAGTATTCATCGGGTGTGCAAGATAATTCATCGAAAACACGAACGGTGTTATCAAGCCAAAATTTGGCTCGCTCAGCGCCATCATCATCCTCAGCTCTAAATTCCTGAGCCCCATGTTTCCTAATGCGATCAACCAGAGGTTTAGTTACTCTTTCAAGATTGGCGACTGGAGGAATCATCGGTACTACAGGGGGTACGTTCGGATTTTTGGGGTGGTTGAACAGCCAGATTGGTACGTATGTAATGGCTGAACCAATCATTCATCATACTATAGAAGGCATTTCTAGCCCCCTTATCAGGATTACTCGTAGTCGATTGAGATTCTTACGCACGGTCCCTTTGGGGGGCGCTGCTACCTCTCGGCGTCTTGACTCTGACTCGCTCGTGATTGGAATCCATTACTAAATAGAAGAGCGAAAACATTACATTGTCAAAAGTCATCATACTATCATTTATATATTATGGCATGTATAGCTAAACTCACACATGCTAGTTAGTCTAAGAACCGACTAAACCGTAGCTCTGATACCAATCAAATGTAACACTTCTTACTAGTATCCGTCGCTAGATTAGGGTTACGGGGCATTTCATAACTAACCTAACCCAAAGTAGGTATTTAATACACATGTCTGTCAGAATTTTTTTTCGTTATTAATCATACATCGATTTAATTCCACTTACTCTCACATATATAAACTATAATATAATATATGCCATTTCAATCATCGAACATTTTAAAAGCTTTCTATAACCAAGTACACAAGCATTCCATCTCCAACTTATTAAATCAATTCATCTATATAAATATGTATAAAAACATATTACGTACCTATCAATACATTACAATATGCCAAGGCCGATACTCATAATCACTTATAATATTTTGTTGATCAAAATTAAACTTACCAAAGGAAACTATTCATTTGATCATTGTCAAACACAAGCCAAATGTGTGCATACTACATTCACCTTACGAAAATAGATTCGTCAATTCTCAACACCAAGTATGCATATACCCAAACATTATTCATATAACTTATGTTATACCAAAATCACACCATTTGCCGACTATATCCAAACTTGTAAACAACCAACTTTCATACAATTATCAAAGTCAAGTTATCAAAGCAACCCTATCTCTTATTTAACTTAAAACAGATAAGTCGAACATATTAGGCATGAATATTAACCCTAAAATCATTCAAGCCACCTTTCCATACATCTACACAAACACATATAAGATGCATTTTCATATTAACCAAACATTAAGGCTGAATTCACACAAGATTAAGCCCACAAAATTTATCCATTTTCGCATGGCATAAATAAACATATATACCGTTGAAAACAATTCAAAATGTATCTTAGCCTATACATGCCATAATGATTAATATTCACTACTTCAAAAGAGTACCAAAAGAAATGATAGTATGGAGAGCTTCCGAAGTGATTTCCCGAGCACAAAATGAACTTCCAAAAGCAACTTACGCAATTAGAAAATAACCAACACAAAATAAGCTTTCATAGCTTAGTAAGAATTAAGCATTATTTCCATTCACATAAACTTATACAAATGAAACAAATAATTTCTTTTTCACTATTAAACCAAATAATCAAAACTCCAAAAGTTGGATACATAACCACATTATAATTAATTTATATATGTAATAAATATTTCACCAGTATTCAACTTACACCCCAACCCCTATCACTCTTTAAAATTATAGAGATGATACTTACCTCTAGTATACTTACCAACCTCAAACTTAGTCATGCATGCATATACCTAGGATAATATACTCAATTATTCATGTATATTTATTTGCATCTATAATAGAAGTCTTTAAAACAACTTCACACCTACACATTATCAATATGATTAGCACATCTCACACACTTAGTGTCATTCATTAATACCTCACGTAACGTATCGCTCACATAGAGCAGTTACTTCTTACTTCTAGTAACGTATCACTCACATAGAGCTGTTACTTCTTACTTCTAGTAACGTATCGCTCACATAGAGCCATTACTTCATGCTTATCGTAATGTATCGCTCACATAGAGCCGTTACTTCATGCTTATCGTAACGTATCGCTCACATAGAGCCATTACTTCTTGCTTATCATAACGTATCGCTCACTTAGAGCCGTCACTTAACTTTGCACATATGGTACTCATTGAACCGTATTACTCAATGTATGCTTCCCTTAACTTGTTATTCCTTCAATATGCATTATATATATATATTTCACATTCATTTTACACAAAAGAATATACACTTATATATGTATATATCAAAGTGTTCAATATCCAAGTACTATATTGCATTCAGCCTATACCACATCAAACCATCATCAACTCTTTTTAGTATGCCTAAATCTCATTATAATATCATCATTAAAATTCCCCATTTCATGCTTCTAATTACAACAACCAAGTACCATCACCTGCGACCATTTCTTATCAAATTCAAATATATATATATGTATATTCGACAATGCCTTGGAATAACCATCAACATTCAATTTAAACTTATAAGTAAGCATTATTTCAATTTAATTCCATTGCTTAAAACTTACCTCAGAAGTTGACGAATTTAGCTTCCCGACTACTCGTTCAATTTTGCTTTCCCCCCGATCCAATCCCGTTTCCTTATGTTCTTGATCTAAATAATTTCAATTTAAACCCATTTCAATACATTTCTATTCGATTTATCCATGGACAAACAAATGGACAATTTATAAATTCGTCTCTGATATTTCATACATTAACAATTTAATACATAATTTATACTCATTCGAAACATGTCATTTATACCTTAATGAGCATAAAGTCGATTGAACTTTAGGCATATTACAATCCATATATGCCTCTAATTTTGAATCCAATCACAACATTTGAAATTGTACCAAATTCACCCCTTATTAAAACCATGTATTCAATTTAGTCCATATTATGATTTTCACCGAATTACACCTGATTGCATATACATCCCTATAGCTGAATCAATCCATGAACTAAATAAGTTAATATACTATCATATTTTCTATGTTTAGTCCTTCTACGATTTGTTCATAAAAATCACCCTAATATTCGTAACTCTTCAAATTAGCCCCTAATCAACTTCATTCATCGAAAACCCCAAAGCAACAATTGTTCATCTAATATAAATCTTCCATTTCATGCTAATAATCATCTCAAAGCTCAACCTATGTTCAATGACACATCTATCATACTAAATCAATGTACAAAATTGATGTATGGGCTTGATAAAGGAGTACATACCAATCACAAATTCATGAAATTTATCAAAATTCAAACTAAAACATACCTTAAATTAAGCCTAGCTAAAGCCGAACCTTGTTGAAGTTTTTCTCCCTTTTTTTTCTTTCTAGTTTCGGTCAAGATAGAAAAAAATAAGAACATGCAAATGTTTTTCTTTATTTTTATTTTATCTAAACATGTTAATCATTATATTATAACATAATATAAAATAAAATAATATATATAATGCCAACACTATTACATGGATAATGATGGCCATCCACTATCCACCTTTTTATGGTCTAATTGCTATTTAAACCTTCAATTTATAAAGCCATCAACAATTCAGCACTCACACATTTAACCACCAAATTTTCTTTTTATACGATTAAGCCCTTTTTCCATAATTAAGCACCAAAACGATCAAATTTTAATACGAAACTTTCACTCACATAAAATCACACATAACAAGCATAGAAAATAATATCAAAATATTTTTCTAACTCGGATTCGTGGTTTCGAAACCACCATTCCAATTAGGGTCGAAATTGGGCTGTTACAAATCATGCATGCATATCTTTCCATATCAGAAGCATCTCACACTTGGATATCTTTCTTCATGCTTTCATTGCATTCATTTCTTTATATAACAGAGGTGTAGTACCATACAATGTAGCATGCACTATCATCGATCATTCATCTTTCTCGTAATACAGTACAATCACTATAGAAGAAATTAACATACAAATATGCAAACATACGTGTGATACATGTAAAAGTCTATGTAGAGTTTCATGAGACTCTCACTTGTAACCTTCAAATAGTAGCTCATGCTTTAGGTTTAAGATCTTCCCCAAATATTGCAGTGACCACTACTTATAAAAGAGAATATTACTATTAACAAATTACTCAAATACTTTTTCCTTCATCTCAAACCCAAATGACACCATGCAGAGAATTATCTTCATGTATGCAACAGACTTACTCTTTTCCAAAATTCACATGAAAGATTGGTATACTTACCCTGGTGAGAAACGACCCTACATATGAGCTAAATTATTAACCTTAACATGGTAAGAGGATCCCCTCATCAGCCTCTATATGAAAATGAAAAGTATGTCTTTAAATAGAAGAGGAAATACGCCTTTCCTTCATGCAAAAGTTTCTTAAATAAAAATCTTGGTTCTTACCATAGGGCTTCAACACATGTCACACATGCTAAGGCCTCTTTAGCTAGTGACATACAGTTTTAGGAAACGTATACCAGAAGCCAATATCCTTTTATACTCATGATTAGACTCACCTTTTTAGACTTAACATTCTGGTTAGTGCGTAATTTATACTTCACCCAGACAAGCTGATGTGACCCATATGGGTGGCATTTTTAAGACCCTAAAATCTCTTATCATGATTGTCAATCCCTTCTATACATTCATACGTTAGGTACGAAACAACCTTAACCCTCGAGTCCCACATGGCCTTTTTATGCTCTACTATTGTATCAGAGTGCCAATTAGGCAAGTAGGACTACGCCAAATCTATTTTTCCCTAACCTATCCATCCAAGTCAAAACCAACCAAGTTTGGGTGTTACAAGTTGGGAATACAATCATGAATGTGAGGTTGTACATTCAAACTAAAATAAATCAATGGTTTGTTTAAATTAAAATGTTGACCAAAACAGCTTTCATACTCCTTGACAATTTATAAATAAGTAAATGAGTAAGACTGGGACCCCTTACTAACCCACGTCTTACGAAGAATCCCTGACTCCCTTTCCAATTGAAAAAAGTAGAAAAGCCCTCATTGTAAATAAAAAATAAATACAGGCTAAGCGGGTCACCTTGCAGAAGCCACTTAGACGAATGAAACACTGCCATCACCACCCTATTCACAAGCACAGAATATGTAATAGAGGAGATGCAATGCATAATCAAACCAACCCATTAGCCTACAAAACCTATGCGTAACATAGCCTCCAAAAAGGACCACTCCATTCTATCATATGCCTTATTCATATATGATTTCTAAGCAAAAGCTCCCTTACCCCTTGTTCACTTTTTCTTAAAAGAGTGCAAAACTTCATAAGCAATAAGAATATTATTAGATATAAGCCTACCCGGGATAAAAGCACTCTAAGCTTCATCAATACAGTAATCTAACACACCTTGAAGTCTATTAACAATAACTTTAGAAATTATTTTATACACCATCGAGCATAGACTAATAGGTCAAAGTTGAAACATGTTCCTAAGATTAGCAACTTTAAGAATAAGGACAATAAAAGTGTGTGACACCTTATATCGACCCAGTTGTTGGATCTAAATATAAAATGTCACATTCCGTTGTCGAAGCAACTTACTTTAACGAAATGGAAGTGTAGTAGTAAAATTATTTTATAAAAATTTTGGTAGCATTTTGTCTATTTTACATAAAACCCCTGCAAAAATTTGATTTCACAATATGTCCAGCATTCAAATCTTCTCCCAAATCAATTCCCATCACTTTGATTTCCCCTATCATACCGTTAAACTAAATTTCCCACACTTTACTATTTCATCAAAGCATTAGTTGTAAAATACTGGTTAAAAAACACAACAAAAATATTTAAATTCGGTTTACTACTATGTAACACCCTGAATTTGGGCCTAGTCGAATTGGGCCTATTGGGCCTTGGGCATAGGAACGTTTAAAACTTTTGTGAACAAGAGAACGGCACAAATACAAGTTGGACCTATTAAGTGAGTGATTTTGGAAGGTTAAGGGGCTTCCATGAAGTCCCGGATTCAAACTTGGGCTTTAGGTGAATAAAACCCTAGGAGTAAGTAAGTAGGCTTTAAGAATAAAATGTGGAAAAAATGACACAAGAAAGATGTGGCCTAGTGGTTGTGGCGTCATTAAAGGTGTAAGGGAGCTTGGGTTCCAGTCTTGGCCCTTGTAGAATTTTTAAATTTTTTGCTCTTATAAGAATCTGGGCACTGGCACAGGTTTTATAAATATTTGTGCATGTTTTAAGTCACAAGAGGAGCTTGTGTTGTGGTGGCATATAGTGTTTAGAGCATAAGAGAGGGCAAGGGTTCAAATCCCATTGCAAGCAAAAAGGGATATTTATTTTGCAGTTGGGACGGTTTTGGAGGATTGATGGAGGGATCCCATATCGGGAAGCTAGCATGAGAGTAGGCGAGAAGCTGGCTTTAAATAGAGCTATTTATGAGGAGAGTAAGCATACCTTCGTTGGCGTTTGGGCACAGGTGTGTTCGGAGCGTGGATTAACTCCATATTCCTATCAAGTGTGTATTTCGCACTACTCTAGCTGTAGAGTGGCAAATGCCAAAATGTCGGTCACACGGCGATGGTAGCCTCACAAGCGTGCGAGCGCACGTGTGGGAGCTTCAACGCGATAGTTGAGGCCATTATGAGTGTTCTTGTGAGTTTAGGCTGTTTGGGCCACGATAGTCTGAAAGGGGCCATGTGGGGCCAATAGGCCCATGGGCCCAATCGGATAAGTTGTATGATTGTGTAGTAGATATTGGACTGGTCTATGTGAATCTCATATCTGTGGCTAGATTTGGGCTAAATAGGCCACACGAGCGTGTGAGCCCACTTGGGCCAAGAATGGGCCTTAGGCCCATTTGTATCGTTATCTCTGTTTAGAATACCTTGGTTTACAAATTACTGAAATACCTTGGTTTACAAAATTATTGAAATACCCTTGGTTTGTAAAATTACCAAAATACCCATGATTTGTAAAATTACCGAAATACCCCTAATTTGTGAAATTATCAAAATACCCTCAGATTGTAAAATTATTGAAATACCCCTAATTTTTAAAATTATCGAAATACCTTTGGATTGTAAAATTACTGAAATACCCCTAATTTGTGAAATTTTTGAAATACCCCCAGTTTGCAAAATTACTGAAATACACCTGTAGGGTAGAAATACCCCTAAAGGGTAGGATTATTGAAATACCTTTATAGGGTAAATGACTATTTTGCCCTTGTGGGTAAATGACTGACTTGTGCTATGATTTGACTGATTTGATTGTGATCGTATGACTGTGTTTTAACTGACTTGACTTTGGGTGTGTGACTGATATGCTGTTAATATGTGTTGAAATGATTGTTACTAAGCATGGCCATTTTGCATACACGTGTAATGATTGAGCATGACATACACGACATATTGCATGGGATTGAGACATTGATACGGAGGAAGTTCTGATAGGGTCGCACAGGTCTCCTGATGACTGTGGATCCAGTATTGATCTGATAGAGTCACACAGGTCGCATGACGAATGTGGATCAAATATTGATTTGATAGGGCCACACGGGCCGCATGACGACTGTGGATCTAGTATTGATTTGATAGGGTCGCGCGGGTCGTATGACGACTGTGGACCAATGGACGGCTTAAAGCCGCGTAATCTGATTATGGCTCTGTGCCAACCTAAGTATGGCTCTGTGCCATCTTGATTATGGCTTTGTGCCAAGCGTATTTACCCGTGGCTATGTGCCTAACATATATATATTGATGACTCTGTGTCAATCATAATTATCCTTGGCTGTGTGCCGATTATATTACCGTCGCTGATGGCTATGTGCCAAATTTAGATAATGGCTCTGTGCCATCCTGATTATGGTTTATAACCATTCCATTTATGGCTCTTGGCCGATTACATTAATGGCGAGATTGTTGCGATATTTATGGCTTCTAGCTATTCTGTTCACGGTACTGAGCCGTTCTGTTGACTTAGTGCCGCAACTTGTGCTAAGCTTGGTGTGTTGGCTGGGTGGGTCAATTTTATCCCCACATGGTGTGTTGGTTGGTACGGGTGGTGTGTTGGCTGGATCGAGGTGGGATGCATCCTCATACTGTTGCATATCTGTTTATGAGATCTGTCACTGTACTAGGCTTAGGCCACTTGTTCTGCTATTAGTTTGGGCTGGGCTCAATTGGTTCCATTATGGGCTGTCACCCAAGTGATATTGTAGTGGGCTTTAGCCCACGTATGCTTTAAATTGGACTGTACTATTACTGTTAAAGGGCTTTGGCCCAGATTGTTTCAGTTTCAATTTCTGTATACTGACTGTTACTCTAGTAAGGGGATTACACATTGAGTTTTCATAAACTCACCCTATTTTTAACTATACAGGTAATCCCCAGCCTTAGACGGATCGGTGCTGCGAGGGACTCGAGAAGGCCACACATTGCTTGTGTTTTCTGTTTTGATTAGTTACATTCAAGTATTTTGATTTGGGTTGTAATAAGGCCTCTTTAAGTTTCTGAATTTTTATTAGGGGTCTTTCTTTACTTTGAATTATATCCGTTAGAAGTAAATCACGGTTTTCCAAAATGCTAACTGATTTTAAAATAACACTACTTTTTCGCAACATTTTTGAAATGGTTTCGCGACATAATCTTTTTCATAAATCAATTACTTTCAAAATTAGCTTTCGTAACAGAAAATATGTTTTGGGATTAAAACTAATAATTTTTCAATGTACCACGTTTTAAAAATAAACTAACATAACTGGGATTTTACTTAAGCCTTTAAACAAGAAGGGTTTTCAATGAAAACATGGTTTTCGAAAAACACTTCAATGTGACACACCAAATTCGGGCCTAACTTCTAGGCCGGGTTTGGGGTGTTACAACTCAATATTATATATATAAGTCTAAGTACATGTCATTTATATTAATTATAAAATAAACTTTTCATCAACATTATTTGAGCTAATTTTCAATTTTTCGGATGATGTTGGAATGTCTTATTGAATCTAACTATCTGTGCATGAAAAATAAACAAATATTATGTTGAACATTTTTTTATACTCGGTTGTGCTAATATCACATAATTAGTTACATAAAGTATTGAACATAAATTATTTGATAAAAATTAAAGCTTGATTTTAAATAATATTAGTAACATCACAATAAAAGAAAGTTATAATAATGAGAAATTTTCATATTACGATATTGCCAAACCAAATGAAAGATAAGCCTTTTAAACAAATTCAAAATCGCGTAATTAATTTAATTCACACAACATGGAATTTCGAATAAATTCAATTTTTGTTTTCGCTTTTCCTTCAATTTAGTCCTCGTACTAAGGTTTAGACTCACAATTGGAAATGCGAATCTGCCACCCCGAGTTATTCAGCAATGATGACTATCAGAGTAGCCCACGACCCTCTGGGAATTGGGGCTAATAATAATAAAACTAACCAATTTGTCCTTTCATCCCTCGACCCTTTGGGAATTGGGGGGTTCTACACCCTCTTATGTAAAGACTAGACTCTATGGCATGCTAACTATATCTGATTTAGTCTAACTTAGTGTACCAGAGTCAAAACCAAATTTCATGATTCATTTCAAATCCATTTTTGAAACACCCCAAACCCGCCCACGAGCCTTGACCGGATCTGGTATGTTCCTTGAATAAATCAGTTTAATTCTTGTTTGCTACTTTGGTAAAATTTGTGTGTTTTTGAAGAACACTTGATTTGGTGTTGGGTTCAAACTGAAAACAGTGTTGTTTATGTGTCAAAACATTTAAATATTTGTTTACATTTTTAAGAAAAATTATTTAGTCTCAATTTAATAATAACCTTATCATAATAAACCAATTTTAAACGCTTACTTAAAACAGTTAATAATAATGGCTATAATTACATCAAAACAAAACCCCAAAATAAATCAAATACTTAAATAAAAAAACAATGAAAATAGAATAACTCGAAATGAGCATAGCCACCCATCGAGCTCCCGCCAGGCAGGTCCATTCTTGAGTGTCACTGAAAAATATCCCAGCAGGGGTGAGTCAAGCGGACTCGGTGTATAACCACCAACACAAAGTCCCAACGATTTAGGCATATCGGTTCATACATATATATATATATAGCAATTATAGATAATGGTGCAATCCAGAACCCAAACCTAGATAACCATCCGCTACACATCACCGTACCAACCATCACACCGTAGGGACTACTAAGTCGACCCTCCATCCGCTACACATCATCGAAGGCGATCCTTTGCAGACGACTTGCACATCGCCCTTATAAATTTGTGGCATAGCCACGGATAATTGTGACAAAGTCACCAGATGATAATATGTGACATAAGTCACCACATTGATTATGTGACATGAGTCACCGGATATTGTGGTACAAACCACGGATCACTTCCCTTTTCATAATCACCCATATGCCCCATGTCATACAAATCATGCAAGTAACATGCTATATGTCTTATCCGCATTCATATCAATATTCACATTTGTGCCATATTCCAAATGTTCACAACATTGGTTAACATAATGTTAAGGTTACGTACCTGAGTACTCTGTACCATTATATGGTACCTTTAGCCACTTTTTCCAGATTTTCATTAACATATACAGAATATTAGTACCATAAATCTATTGAGAATAGTGTAGGGCTACACACCTTGTTTACTTAACGAGTTCACTGAAATCCCGAAAATCTCGATCTAATGCTCTAGATCCTTAGTTCCTATATTCGGCCAACACTTAGCATTTAGCAAGAAGCCATTCGGCTAAATAATCAAATCCCGAAGGATTATCACAACTTAAATCCTTACCTTGCTGCCGATTTGATTACTAATCAAATCCCAAAACTTCGTAGTGTTCCCCCTGGCAATCGGCTAACACTAGATCACCTAACTGGTTAGTTTTGGCTTTTGAACAATTAAGAAACATATCCGAATCACTAATCATGACCTTGGCCGAATATCATATTTACTTACCTTGTGAATCTTAAATCCCGAAAAGTGCTATTGATTGTGGTATCTATCGAAATCACTATAGGCATATGTTAGATCCAATTCTAACATTTATTCATAATAAAATGGCCTTCGGCCTAAGATCTTATTTGCTTACCTTAGATTAGAAATCCCGAAACGGTCACTTGTTCCTGAAGTTGTCGAAATCCCTTGATGATTCGAATCTTGAAAGAATCCTTAATGCTTCCTTCCCTCGACTACACACAAAAGAACACATTACTATGGCCTTAAAGAACATTGACCAACCTTAGATCAAGGTTTAAACACTTGATTAAGCACACCCATGAAGATAGGAACCCATAACCGATTGCTAGGAGAGAAATACTTACCACTATGTCGCTACCAATAATGACCAACTTCCGAAAGATCTCCTGCAAGGGTGTGCCTCCCCTACAATCGGCCTTAATAATAGGTCCTTGGCTTTAACAAAGAATCATTACGCTAAGATTGAGATTTGGCTTCAAGGTAGAGATGGTGTTTGGCACTTTAATGGTGAAGAGAGAGAGTAAAGAATGAGGCTATAAGGTTTGGCTATGGCCTCAAATAAAGGTGAAATATCCAGGCTATCAAAAGAACAAGTATGGAGTCAAAGTTGTAAGAAAGAAAAGAAGAATGGAAGAGACTTAGGAGAATTGACAATGGCCTAAAATGCACAAAGTGCTCAAATGGTCACTTCAATATTGGATTCGCTTCCAAGAAAAGAGAGAAAAGAGAGGAATTTCCTTGACTAACAATTTGACAAGCAAAGACTAAAGATGAAAGAAAATAATTTTGGCACTTATCCTCTACATGACCGAATTTTTCCAACCAAAGAGTCCCTTGGTGGCCACTTCTCATCCCCTCTCCAATCCCAAAATTTTCTCCTATTTTCCTCTCGCCTCTCATTCAAAAGTTTGAATAAGTCCAACCTTCATCCATTCATCCTAGCCAAATTTTAAAAGAAAACCAGGCTTATCCTCATCTTTTTGAAGTCCAATTGCCACCCAACTCCTCTCCTCTTTGACGCAAAAATAAAAGCTCCCGTGTGCTCCCTCTGCAACTCGAACCTCCTCCCTCCTAAAGCTCCCTTTGACGCAAACTCCACAGCACCCTAGGTGGCGTCCCTTGCCACTTTACCAAGGCTTAACTTGTGTCTAAATTCCCTCACAATTTCTCTTAAGGCCTTATTTGCCTAGCTCCCCCTTTAAGGATTAAAATACAATATTTCTAAGGTATTCATCTACATTCTAAAGTTCTCAAATTTCATAAAACATATTCACCACACACATAGGCATGCTACTTCATACAATTAAGTAATAATGCATAAGCCCTAATTCCTGGATATTACAGTTTCTACCCCCTTAAAATAATTTTGACCTCGAAATTACCTGGTTGAAATAGGTGGGGGTATTACTGTCGCATTGCTTCTTCCGGCTCCCAAGAAGCTTCCTCCAATCCATGATTATGCCATAACACTTTGACCAAAGGAGTAGATTTCCTCCGTAGTACCTTCACATCCCGTTCCAGAATCTGAATCGGCTCCTCCTCGTACGACAAATCTGGTCTCAGTTCCACCTCCTCAACTGGCACTACATGAGATGGATCCGATCGGTAGCGATGTAGCATCGAAACATGGAACACGTCGTGCATCTGCTTCAACTCTGGTGGCAACTCTAACTGGTATGCCACTAGTCCAACTCGCTTTAATACCCGATAAGGTCCTATAAACCTTGGGCTTAACTTCCCTTTATGACCAAATCTCATTACCTTTTTCCAAGGCGAAACTTTGAGAAACACTTGATCTCCCACAGCAAATTCTATGTCCTTCCGTTTGAGATCTGCATGCGACTTTTTCCTGTCAGATGCCTCCTTTAACCGTGCCCGAATTACCTTAACCTTTTCCTCAGATTCTGCCACAATCTCTAGACCCAACACTTGACGTTCCCCTAATTCCGTCTAACATGTAGGAGTGCGACACTTCGTCCATACAGCGCTTCATACGGTGCCATCCGAATACTGGCCTGATAGCTGTTGTTATAAGCAAATTCAGCTAAAGGCAAATATTCTTCCCAACTTCCTCTGAAGTCTATCACACAGCCCCTCAACATATCCTCTAACACTTGGATCACTCGTTCAGTTGACCATCCGACAGCGGATGAAATGCCGTACTGAAGTCTAATCTAGTGCCCAAAGCTTGATGTAGCGCTTTTAGAACCAAGACGTAAACCTCGGATCCCTATCTGAGATAATCGACACCGGCACTCGTGTAGCCTCACAATCTCGGCTACATACAACTTTGCCAATTTTTGTAGAGAATAGTCAACCCGCACTAGTATGAAATGTGCGGACTTGGTCAACTGGTCCACGATCACCCATACCGAGTCCTTCTTAGTAGGCGTAAGGGGAAGCCCTAACGAAGTCCATGGTGATTCTCTCTCACTTCCACTACGGAATCTTTATCGGTTAAAGCAATCCTGACGGGACTTGGTGTTTAGCCTTAACTTGCTGACACGTTAAGCACTTCCCTACAAATTCGGTAACTTCCCGCTTAAGACCAGGCCACCAAAACTGTTCCCTTAGATCTCTATACAACTTACTACCTCCAGGATGCATAGCATAAGGACTACTATGCAATTCCTGAAGAATTCTCTGCCTTAACTCCTCGTTCTTTGGCATATAGACCTTACCCTTGAAACACAATACTCCCTCGTCATTAATGCCATAATCTTCCAACTCCCCATTCTGCACTTGCTGTATCTTAAGCCTTAAATCATTATCAGCCAACTGTCCCTCTTTCACCTCATTCAGCCATGACGCTTGACCTGCAACTCTGCCAGTAAACTTTCATCATTATAAAGGCTTAAATGTGCGAACATTGCCCTTAACTCCGTCACTACTTTCCGACTTAGGGCATCTGCCACCACATTCGCCTTGCCCGGGTGATACTCTATAGAGCAATCATAGTCCTTCAACAACTCCACCCACCTTCGCTGTCTCAGGTTCAGCTCTTTCCGAGTCAGCAAATACTTCGGGCTCTTGTGGTCCGTGTAGATCACTAACTTTTCTCCATATAAGTAGTGCCTCCACACTTTGAGAGCAAAGACCACTGCTGCCAATTCCAAATCGTGCGTCGGGTAGTTAACCTCATGTAGCCTTAATTGTCGAGATGCATAAGTAACTACCTTCCCGTCTTGCATAAGGACACCTCCCGATCCTGTATGGGAAGCATCACAATATACCACAAAATTCTTCCCTACCTCAGGTTGAATTAAAACTGGAGCTTCAGTCAAGACTCTCTTAAGCTTTTCAAAGCTCTCCTGTTGCTTATCAGTCCATACGAAAGGTACCTCCTTCCTTAGTAACTTTGTCAAAGGTGCTGCGATCGACGAGAACCCTTCTATGAACCTTCTGTAATAGCCTGCCAATCCCAAGAAGCTCGAACTTCTGCCACGGACTTAGGTGGTTTCCAATCCAACACTGCCTCAATCTTCCGAGGATCTACCCTTATCCCTTCTGCAGACACCACATGTCCTAAGAACGTAACTTCCTTTAGCCAAAATTCGCACTTGCTGAACTTGGCATTTAGCTTTTCCTCCCTTAACACTTGCAACACAACTCAGAGGTGCTCATCATGTTCTTCCTCAGACTTCTAATACACCAAAATATCGTCTATGAACACAACAACGAATCGGTCTAGATAGGGTTGGAAAACCCGGTTCATCATGTCCATGAACGCGGCTGGGGCGTTTGTCAATCTGAACGGCATTATCAAGAACTCATAATGCCCGTACCTTTTTCGGAAAGCTGTCTTATGGATATCAGCCTCCTTCACCTTAAGCTGATGATATCCAGACCATAGATCTATCTTGAAAATCTGCATGCCCTTAAGTCGATCGAACAAGTCATCTATTCTTGGCAAAGGGTACTTGTTCTTGATGGCCAGCTTATTTAACTTACGATAATCTATGCACATGCACATAGTTCCGTCCTTCTTCTTCACAAACAGGACCGGTGCTCCCCATGGAGACACACTGGGTCGGATAAACCCACGGTCTAGCAGCTCTTAGATCTGAGCCTTGAGCTCAACCAACTCATTTGGTGCCATTCTGTATGGGGTAATTGACACAGGAGCTGTACCCAATAGTAAGTCAATTCTGAACTCCACTTCCCTATTCGGGGGTATTCTAGGTAATTTCTCCGAAAAGACATCCACAAATTCTCTTATGGTTCTAACTCTACTAACTCCCCCTTCCTTTACATCCAACGCACTAACAAAGATCAAAAATGCCTTGCACCCTTTCCGAACCATCTTATTAGCCTTTAAAGCAGAAACTACGTTAGACAAGTAATTTCTTCTTTCCCCTATCATAACTACCGCCTTATCCTCTGGCGTCCTTAACTCCATTCGCTTAGCTGCGCAATCCAATACAGCCCGATGTTCCACTAGCCAGTCCATGCCAAGGATAAAATCAAATTCTCCTAAGGGTAGTTCCATTAAGTCGGCAGGAAATACCACTCCCTGAAGCTCTAGAGGTACACTCCGAAATATCTTATTCACCACTACAGTTTGACCTAAAGGGCTTACTATAGTCATCTCTCTATTAGACAGTTCAGAGGCTATGCCTAGTGTTTCAACTACTCTACATGCAATATAAGAGTGGGTAGAGCCAACATCAATTAAAGCAAAATAAGGCTTGTCAGCCATAAGGAACGTACCAGTTATAACGTCCGGTGCGTCTCTATCCTCCCTCCGACGAACTGCATATACCAAACCCGGCTGTCTTGCCTCTGTATTACCAACACCTCTGTCCGGTGTTCCTCGTCCTCTACTAGAACCATTACCTCTGCCAGCCAAACCACGACCTCGCGGTGGCTGCTGTCCTCCTCTTCCAGCCTGATTAGGACCCTCACTTACTGGTCGGCCCCTTCTGTTCTCAAAGGGCAGTTCTTAATCATGTGGTCCTTGGACCCACACTTAAAACATCCTCCTGTCTTCTTCCAACACTCTCCTAGATGCATCTTTCTACTTGGTCACAAGTGCAGATCTTGTCCTCCCCGTAGCGACTTGTCGACCTCACGACCACCAACTCTAGGCCTCTTTTGCACATTCCCAGATGACCCTGATGGTCCAAAACCTCTCTTTTGCCTATTCCAGTCCGTATTCTGTCTCACCGAGTCCTTAATCCCTTCAGCTACCTTAGCCTTCTCCACCAACATGGTAAACTCTCGCTCTTGTTGTGGAGCAATCAGTAATCTTAGGTCATCCCTTAGTCCATCCTCAAACCGGACACACCGTTCATGTTCCGTAACCACTATTCCCCGAGCATATCGGCTCAACCTTAGAAATTCTGCCTCGTATTCCGCTACAGACTTATTTCCTTGAACCAGCCTCAAAAACGCCTTCCTCTCCTTATCTACATAACTAGTTCCAATGTACTTCTTCGATATGCCGCCTTAAAATATTCCCAAGTAAGATCGTCTGCGGCAGCACCATCCTGAACCGTGAGCCACCATTGATATGACTCATCACGGAGTAGCGACACCACCCCTTTCAGTTTCTCTTCGGCAGTCAAGTCCAAGTCATCCATAATCCGTTCCGTCGCCTCTAACCAATACTCAGCCGTATTGGGTGCCACACTAGATATGCCACGAAAAAATTTAGCTCCATTAGCTCGAAGTCACTCAGGTAACGACTTTGAGCTCCCATGCCTCCACCTGCTCCAGCCACCCTTTCCAAAACTCGCAAGATCGCTGTGATATCGATCTTCCCTGCTCGATCCTCGATATTCCATATCAGCGGCTGGCGGTGGTGGCATTTCATTTTTGGACCCTTGTCTTGACCTAACGAGCTCTGACATGACTATTCGACCTCTACCACGGCCCGCACGTTACGACCACGTCCCCTAGAGTTCATACTTCCAAATCGTGTTTATCTGATTAAAGAATTTTATGAATTAGTTTTGTTCCACTGATTTATCACGAACAATCTTATGTTCAATAGCTCTAAGGAGTAGTTCTTTCGAATTCATACACATACAGTCTTAATTTCATTCCTTCAATCACATTCATGAACTTGCGTTCATTACAGAAAAATGTTGTAGTTGTCATTGTTTGTTGTTTTCCACTACCCAGGGGTATTTTCGTAATTTATCCTATAGGGGTATTTTGAGAAATTTCTCAAATTAGGGTATTTTGAAAATCCCACAAAGTAGAAATTTTGGCATCTTTACAAAATTGAAATACTTGGTAAGTAAATTTAGGGGTAATACGATAATTTTATAAACTGAGGGTATTTTTGTAATTTTTCAAACCAGGGGCATTTCGATAATTTTTGCAAAAATATGGTTCCTAGTGATTTTCCAAAATAAGGGTATTTTAGAAAAAAAATTTATTTTGGGGGTACTTCGGTAACTTTCCACACTAAGGGTATTTTGGTCATTTGTACAGGTTAGGGGTAATTTGGTCAATTTGCAAATCAGGGGCATTTTGGTCATTTTTAAATCAAGGGCACTTGGAATTTTAAAATCATGGTTTGAATTTTGAGTTTCTCAAAACAAGGTGACGGTCCCTTTTGGGTTTTAATCATTGGGCTTATTGTGGTGAGTCCTCTTGGTTAGGGTGAGAAGTCACTACTACGCACTGGTAGGATTCAAGCGGAGAGGAGGTGAGTCACTAGGACTGCTTAAATACCAAGCTCCCCCTGAATCCAATTCTAGACATGCGCACAACGGTTGCCACACCTTTAACCCGACGACTCAGACACAGGTTTGTTTGGCCGAATATCATATTTACTTACCTTGTGAATCTTAAATCCCAAAAAGTGCTACTTGGTTGTGGCATCTGTCGAAATCACTATGGGCATATGTTAGATCCAATTCTAACATTTATTCATAATAAAATGGCCTTCGGCCTAAGATCTTATTTGCTTACCTTAGATTAGAAATCCCGAAACGGTCACTTGCTCCTAAAGTTGTCGAAATCCCTTGATGATTCGAATCCCGAAAGAATCCTTAATGCTTTCTTTCCTCGGCTACACACAAAAGAACACATTACAATGGCCTTAAAGAACATTCGGTCAACCTTAGATCAAGGTTTAAACACTTGATTCCGGCACACCCATGAAGAAAGAAACCCATAACCGATTACTAGGAGAGAAATACTTACCACTATGCTGTTTACCAATAATGAACAACTTCCCGAAAGATCTCCTGCGTTAGGCTATACCTCCCCCTACAATCGGCCTTAATAATAGGTCCCTTCGGCTTTAACAAAGAATCAGCCCACACTAAGATTGAGATTCGGCTTCAAGGTAGAGATGGTGTTTCGGCACTTTAATGGTGAAGAGACAGAGAGTAAAGAATGAGGCTATAAGGTTTGGCTATGGCCCTCTAATAAAGGTGAAATATCCGGCTATCAAAAGAACAAGTATGGAGTCAAAGTTGTAAAAAAGAAAAGAAGAATGGAAGAGACTTAGGAGGATTCGGCAATGGCCTAAAATGCACAAAGTGCTCAAATGGTCACTTCAATATTCGGTTTACGCTTCCAAGAAAAGAGAGAAAAGAGAGGAATTTCCTTGACTAACAATTTGACAAGCAAAGACTAAAGATGAAAGAAAATAATTTTGGCACTTTTCCCTCTACATGATCGAATTTTGCCAACCAAAGAGTCCTTGGCCAGCCACTTCTCATCCCCTCTCCAATCCCAAAATTTTCTCCTATTTTCCCTTTCGCCTCTCATTCAAAAGTTTGAATGAGTCCAACTTTCATCCATTCATCCCAAATAGAATTTTAAAAGAAAACCAGGCTCATCCTCATCTTTTGAAGTCCAATTGCCGCCTAACTCCTCTCCTCCTTGGCCTTAAAAATAAAAGCTCCGTGTGCTCCTCCGCAACTTGAAGCTTCTCCCTCACAGAAGTCGCTTTTGACGCAAACTCCACAAAGCACCCTAGGTGGCATCCCTTGCCACTTTACCAAGGCTTAACTTGTGTCTAAATTCCCTCACAATTTCTCTTAAGGCCTTATTTGCCTAGCTCCCCCTTTAAAGCTTAAAATACAATATTTCTAAGGCATTCATCTACACTCTAAAGTTCTCAAATTTCATAAAACATATTCACCACACACATAGGCATGCTAATTCATATAATTAAGCAATAATGCACAAGCCCTAATTCCCGGATATTACAATTTTCATATCATTCTCATTTCAATTTTGCTTCATGTTCAAATCACATATCACCTATTGTAAAATTAGGCTTCCAATTTAAAACATATTAAACATTTGTTTGTTCAACCATTTGAAATCATAATGTTTAAATTCAAATCATAACCAATAGTTTGCTAATTAAATCATTTGAAAGCATAGTTTTCATCTCGAAACATAATTTTATAAATATTAATTAGATCATTCAAACTCATAAAAATAAAATTAATATAGCTAGTCATAGTTAAATAATTATTCTAAAGCATTATGTAATGAAAATAAGATATTAGCACAACCTAAGTTTCAATGGCTTTACTCTTTTTCTTTGTCTTTCTCCTTCGAGATGCTCATTTTGTTTTTAGCTACAATAGGAGCAATTCAATACGAAACAATGTCATTTACCTATTCTAATACTAAAACTAATAATAACAAACTTAAATATGCATAGTTCATCAAGTTGACAACTTAAGATTCCTAGTTCAAAATTTGAATATCTTTCAACTTAATTATCCATTTTCAATTCCATCTTCACCAAAATACTCATTGCTTCACAAGCTATAATTTAGAACCAATATTACACAAAGTGGCCAAGGTTCTCTACTTCCACTTCACCATGGCCGAATGTACCAAGAAGACTTTTCATCCATTTTTATTTCTTTTTCATACTTCTAACAAGCTGGAATTCATATTTTAATCATTTCCTATCCAAAAATATACCTATTTCACTTAAGTTTTCTAAGCTTTCATCACTATTCTTTAATGATAACTTTTGTACCACCTTAAACCCGACCAAGACGTCCAGATCAATTTCAGAGAGTTACATCACCAATACTAGAAATACTACAATCATAACGCAGTCGAAATGAACCATTCATCACATAATACCCATCACAAAATTAACTAAGCACATAATCTTCACAAATACCATAACATCATAGAATATCGAATTCCTAATAGTTATGCTTAAAAGAAAGATAAAAGATTGATCGAGCACCCGTAGCGTCGACCCGCTTAAGTTTGAGAACCACTTGAAATCCAACCAATAACAGAGTAAGTTGTGAACTCAGTGCATAAAAGAAGTTGGTTTAATTAAAACACATTTATAGGATAGTTTCCCATTTCCAAAATTTGATTAGTAACAGAAGTAATTCCAGTTCAGATCCATGACAGATTAGTACATATACTGAAGCAATTTCAATATAAAATATAGAACAGATCAGATTCAAATGCATATATTCCTACCCCCATCCGCTACACACTATCTTCGGCCATCCCAACACACCGTTAAAAGTGTTCAATGCCCATCCAACCCTACATACCACAAAGTGTCTGTCTGACATGTTTATAGAGTCGCGGCTTAACTGCTAGATTGAAATGCGACAAAGCGTCAGATTCAGATTAATACACATTCAGAATAGATTTCTTCCTTCTTCACAATATCCCAACCAGTGCAAATGCAGAGTACCAATATCCGCAATATCTGTTCAATCATTTCAAAATGCTTCACAAGTAGATAATACAACTCAATATCAGAATAAGTGTCACAGTACGTACACAATTATGTTATTCACACATCAATCACAGAGTATTAGAGAGTTCTCGTATAATCAAATTCAAATCCTTCATGCATTGGATACATTAATATCAGTGTTGATCAGCATTCACTGCCTCTGAAAATAGGTTTCGGGCCCTATTATATGCTACACAGCTTGGACACACGCCCATTGGCACACACAGCCTAGGCACATGCCCATGTCTTCTGCTCGTGTGGTTCTAAAGCCTAAACAGTGAGTTATACAGCCTGGACACTAGCTCGTGTCCTTACCCATACGACCCATACGGCCTAGGCACACGCCCATGTCCCTGGTCATGTAGTCCTATGTCACAAATAGAGAGTTACATGACCTGGACTGTAACACCCCTTACCCGTATCCAATGCCGGAATAGGGTACGAGGCATTGCCGGACTTAAAATTCTTAAACATGTAAAACCAGGTCATAAAATTTCGTCAAGTTTAAAACTTTTCTAACACATGCATTTTGTCCCTTATATGGGCTTATAAAGCTCAAAACATCCTTTAGGATGGTTCGGTACTAAACCAAGAACTTTAGAAACTTTTGGGAAAATTTAGAAAATTTTGTCAAAATAAGGGTCACACGCTCGTGTGGTCTGGGACACGCCCGTGTCCCTAACCCGTGTAACTCTCTGTTTATGATGTCATCATCAAAATAGGGCCACACGGCCTTGGCACACGCCCATGTCCTTAGACCGTGTCTGTCACTTGGCTGAGACACATAGCCGTGTCTCTGCCTATGTGGCATGGAAGTTGGCTATTTTCCAAGCCAGTTCCCCACTCTAAAACACGAACTCTCTTGCATCCATTTCATCAACATGTATCATGCTATAATTGGACATTCAAATATTCAATTTTGCATACACATTCTCATACATATCGCCATTCATGAAATCATTTGTAAACCACATCCACAACATTTCAATTATGCAATTACCACATACATGAATAACCACATCATAGGCGTATATCAACCATCAATATTGGCCATCTCCAAATAGCCTTAATCAAAATGAACATTTGTTAAATAAGGGCCAACATTTTAGGCCATAAGAAATATGACATATATGAAAAAAATGACCAAGCCTACTATACATGTCATAACCCAAAAATTTATGTATCTAGATATACCAAGTGTTCCAATTGATAGTGTGAGCGAGTCTCCAACGTCTATCGATCCCGAGCTAACTTGGCAATACTACAAGGCAAGGGAAAAGAGAGGGGAAGTAAGCATGAATGCTTAGTAAGTTCACATGCAAATAATAAGAAATTAATAAACTTGTTTGGATGAATCCTCACAATAATTTCTTAAGATGATATAATCATTATATCACATGCTTACACCTTATTACTAATGTTCACATTAATTTGTCTACTTGAGTTACTGTCACTAAATTATTTATTTTTGAGCTACAGAGCTTCAAATGAAGAACCGTTAATTTTTCTTGAAACTAGACTCATTTATCTTCTTACCATAAAATTTCCAAAATTTTTGGATTATCCAATTAGTACAGTTTATTCATTAATGTTTCCCCTATTTTACTATTCGGCTATTCTGACCTCTCTTCACTAAGAATCAATTTTCTCCTCATACAGAGTTTATATGACCTTCTTGTTTAGTTCATTTGAGAAAAGGCTCATTCAGGATTTCAAAAATATAAATTATATCCCCTAATTATTTTTGTACAATTTTTAATGATTTTTCCAAGGAAGAATAGGGGATCACGTAATCATTCTGAACCAGTCTCATAGAAATTCAAATATCTCAAAATATACAAATCATTTGTTTGCTATGTTACTTTTATAAAACAAATAGACTCATTAAGCTTTAATTTCATATCTTACACAGCCTTTAATCCAATTTTCACCATTTTTGGTGATTTTTCAAATTTATACTAATGCTACTGCCCACGACTATTTTAATGTCAATTTCACTCATTCATTAATTCTTTGTGTTCACTTTCATTTATACACACCTCAAAGCATATTATAACTTGGCTCATAACAACCAAGTGATCATAGACACATCTTACTTGTTTTTTAAAACAGTGCAATTAAACACATACAGTAAGCTATCATAGCTTAGTAAGTTATAAGCAAAAGGGAACATAGATAGAATAAATCATTATACAAATTTAATTAATTCAACTTAATCACTTACAAGTCCCTAACAACATTTCATATTGCATAATACTCTATAGCAATATCATAATCATTAGATCTCCAAATCTGAATATACAAATACTCTATATTCTTTTCAATTAAGCTCAATAAGTTAATGAATAAATCACATATCTATGAAATGAAGATATAAAAACCACTTACCCTTTTTAGCATCAAGTTATTAAATTCTTATGCTTAACATACTTACATGACTCTTAAGAGCATTTTCATTCATCGATTCATGTCTTTGAGAAATCCGAACATACGCACACACAGTGCTTAGCATGTAACGTATCGCACACTTAGTACCGTTACTCGTCTCACGCACACATAGTGCCATCTTCCGGTAATGTATCGCACACATAGTGCCATTACCCGTTTCTCGCACACATAGTGCCATCTTTCGGTAATGTATTGCACACATAGTGCCATTACCCGTTTCTCACACACATGGTGTCATCTTTCTATAATGTATCGCACACATAGTGCCATTACCCGTTTCTCGTACACATAGTGCTATCTTTCGGTAATGTATTGCACACATAGTGCCATTACCCATTTCTCGCACACATAGTGCTATCTTTCGTCCAAATTATCACCTCATAAACTATCACATTTTTAAAGGAGATATACAACACTCATGGATATAGATATTCGAATCTCACTATCCCTCCTATGAAGTGCTACCATACTCAGCAATAGAAGGCAAACATGTACACTCATCAATTTAGTACCATAATCATACATTACCAATCCACAATTAACCAAAGCTCAACCATGCTTTATCATTTAACTCAATTTATTCAAAGCTTATATATAAAAATATACTAAGCTTATATTCGGCTAACACATGTATTTTTATCATGTCACATTCGGCAATTCACAAATTAATATACCTACCTTTACTTAAAAATTTCACTTCCATATAGTCCAAATTCAATTTAACCCAATTGCTTAAAACTTACCTCGAGTATCGACGGACTACGTTTTCCGACTATTCGATTAACTTCTCCTTTCCCTGATCCAATCCCAATCCTTTTTGTTCTTGATCTAAATAATTTCAAATTAAGCTCATTCAAATATATTTTCATTCAATTTAATCCAAAAACACATAAATGGGTAAATTACTATTTTACCCCTGACATTTACAATTTTTACAATTTAGTCCCTATTGCACAAAACACAAAATACTCAAAATTTGCACACACTTCTCTAGGGCCGAATATTCCTAGTCCTCATACAAGCCCATACATTTCATTTATTTCACATTCTAGTACCTAAAAAATTTATTTTTGCAATTTAGTTCTAATTACTCAAAATCATCAAAAACTCCAATACAAAACTTGTTAATCTAAAACATATATTTGATATTTTATCATCAAACATTACAAAACACAAATATTCATCAATAGCCTAACTCAAAATATGCATCAAAATCAGAAATTCTAGCTTGGGCTAGCTAGTCAAAGCAACGATCTCAAAAATGTAAAAATTATCAAAAACCGAACTCAATTACATACCTTAATCAAGCATGCAAGGCCGAAAGTTTTAAGAGGTGAAGCTCTTTCTTTCTTCTTTGGTTTCAGCAATGAAAAAGACCAAATGATAGAAAAGATGTTCATCCACTTATTTTATGTTTTATTACTATTATATTATTATATGATATTAAAGTCACCACCTTTTCAATATAAAAAAAATAATTTAATAACCCATCTACTATTGCACTAATACCTATTTATGGTTAAATTAAAACATTAATACTTCATAATATAAAATCAATCACATTTTGACCCTTACACATTAACCCTTAATTTTTCATTTTACGCAATTAGACCCTTTTTAATCAGGCATCTAAACGATAAAATTTTAAAACGAAATTTTTACACCAACAAATTCACACATTTAGAACACCTAAATTAATATTTAAATATTTTTCTAACTCAGATTCATGGTCCCGAAACCACCATTCCGATTAGGGTCACAATCAGGCTGTTATATGGACAAATACTCGCGCCCTTACCCGTGTGAACCCTGCACTAATATGGCCACACATGGCCTGGACACACGCCCATGTGCCTTGCCCATGTAGCCCTAAATCGATGAAAAGTGAGTTACACGACCAACCACACGGCCTAGCACATGACCATGTGGCTCACACAGCCTAGACATACGCCCATGTGCCCGGCCGTGTGGCATGGACAGCCATCATTTTCGACGATCGAAACTCGCAAAAATTAAGGTTTTCGGCACGTACCTAAAGTAGAAAAAGAGGATCTCCAAAGCCTAAAACAAACATTCAATTTCACAATTAAGTCATTTTATCGACAGCCATTCCCAATTACACTCCTAAAACCCAAGTCGAAAGTTTCAACATGAAACTCTCAATTAACTCAATACCTACCGAAAATTCAATAGAAATCGTTGGAATTGGCGTGTCGCTGTTCACCATTTACGATATTTTTGCCTAAATAGAAAAATTAATAATCCGCTATTAATGATTCGCATGGAGCTCATAATACTTAACTTAGAGTAACTTAAAAGTAAAAAAAGGAAAATAGTGTAGACAACTGACAGCCTGAGACTTACTCGATAGCCTTTCGATTGATGCGATTTACAGTGTATAATCTCAACTAGATTGTATCCACTTATGACCACAATCAAAATGAAGAAAAAGAAAAGTAAAAGTATTGGAAAGAGAAAAAAAGAGATGAAAAGAACACAGAAAGAAATATCTAAGAGGAAATGATACTTTAAAATGCTATTAACTTCAAGTCAACTTCTAACACTTAGCAAAAATATTCGCTCTCGCATATTCTTGGATTTGAACTCATAACCAGAGAGAATACAGACAGATTCTTAACTAGTGAACCAACAGGCTCAATCTTGACACAGGCTTACCCTGAATTAAACTTAAATGTGCCATTCCAGGATCACAGTTACCTTAAATTAAAATAAAAAAGTTCTTAAAGATGCAACTTAAACTCCTTACCGCAAACACATAAGCAGAGCACAGAACCACAGATACAAGAATTAAATTACAATGGAATTAACAGTCAAACCTTAAAATTTTTGCACGTTACAAGTCTCACCCCCTAAAGGAAATTTCGGCCTCAAAATTTACCTAACTTAAACAGATACGAATATTGTTGCCGAATTGAATCTTCAGGTTCCCAAGTGGCTTCCTCAGTCCCATGATTTCGCCACAAAACTTTAACCAGATGAACATTTTTCTTCCTCAAAACCTTAACATCGCGATCTATGATCTGAGTAGGTTCCTCCTCGAATGTTAAATCCGATTGAAACATGATCTCATTGGTAGGAACAATGTGCGACAAATCAGATCGATACCGTCTCAACATCGAAACATAAAATGCATCATGAATTTACTCTAACTCTGGAGGGAGTTCTAACTGATACGCAATAGGTCCGACTCATTTCAAAATGCGGTAAGGTCTAATAAATCTCGAGCTTAGCTTGCCCTTGTGTCCAAATCAAAGAACTTTTTTCCACGATGATACCCTCAGAAATACCTGATCACTTACAGAAAATTCGATGTCTTTTCTTTTACATCAGCATACAACTTCTGCAGACCGAACGTGGTTTTCAAATGGTCTCTAATCACTTTGACAGTGTTCTTAGTTTTAGAAACTAGCTTGGGACCTAGAACCCTACATTCACTTAATTCCGTCCAACATAACGGAGTACGACACCTACGACTATACAAGGCCTCATACTGTGCCATCTGAATACTAGATTGAAATTTGTTATTGTATGTAAAATTTGCCAATGATAGGTACTCCTCCTAACTACCCCTGAAGCCTATCACACAACCCCAAAGCATATCCTCTAAAATCTGAATAACTTGCTCAGACTGTCCATCGATCTGGGGATGATACGTGGTACTGAAATTAAGTCGGGTGCCTAAAGCCTCATAAAGTTTCTTTTAGAATTGGGATGTGAATCGTAGATCCCTATCAGAGATAATTGAGACTAGAATCCCATATTGTCTCACAATTTCAGTAATATACAATTTAGCTAACTTTTGTAGGGAGTAATCTGTTCAGATAGGAATGAAGTGAGCATATTTGGTCAACTGATCAACGATAACCCAAACTGAATCTTTCTTAGTAAAGGTTAAAGGCAACCCACTAACAAAATCCATCGTTACCCGCTCCCACTTCTACTATGGAATCTTGACTGGCTGAAGCAAATCGGAAGGCAATTAATGTTCAGCCTTAACCTTTTGACCTGTCAAACAGTGTAATAAACATCAATTTATACATATTTTAACCCCATGCTTGGCTTATTTTTGGATGAATTTTTATTAGATTTGATGAATTCGATGCTCATAATCCCTTAATTTCATACTTTACACTCAGGAGAGCGTAGGGAGTCGAAAAGAACGAGAAACGGGCCAAAATGGGACAAAATGGGCCTGCCTTAAGAATCAACACGGCATTGGCTATCAAACACGGTCATGTGATACAAGCAGGATCAAACACGGCCTGGATCAACGTATACAGGAAGACCACATGGTTGTGTGTGCGCGAGCAGGATTGAGCACAGTCTAAGGAATCGAACACGGGCGTGTTACACGGGCGTGTCTCTACCGTATCAAAGTTGAATTCTATTCGAAATAGGCTACTTATGGGCTAAGAGAGGTGTTCCAAAGTCTATATAAATACCCTAGGGAGCAACCTAAAAGAGGAGGTCAAGTAGAAGGCAGAAAATACTTGAAGATAGCCATCTGAAGCAGCGAGGAAGAAGGATCTCCATTAAGACTGAAGATCTCCTATCAAGTTCTTTAGAAGTTTTTGGGTTTTCTTATGTTTTGTTGTTTTCCTTATTTTAAGATGTTTCCCCCCATTAGTATGAACTAAATCCCTTAGATACCTAAAAGGATGAAACCTATGATTGATCTTATTATTTGATTTATAAAATAAATACTTATTCTTATTCTTAATTGTGAGTTCTTATTCTTGTTCTGATAATTCAAGTTATTGATTCAAGTCGAATGTGCTTATTTAGTAGAGCAAAAGTCCCTGTTTAAGAGTAGATCAACACAATTAAGCAGATTTGATTTCAACCCTAGAAATATTGCGACGAAAATCTATCGGATTAGAGTCAAATCTAATAAGGGAGTTCATAGATCGAGTTAATGGGACAATAGGGGTTTTAATTAGAAAGAAATTTCAATTAATCAACCTAGTTGAAAGAGATATTAACATAAATTTCTACAGATTAAGTCAAGTGAATAAATTATATGAATCAAAAGTAATAAGTGAAGTCTAGGTGGATCCTTCCTTAGGTATTACCTATCTCATATTAGTTATCTAAAAGTATTTCCTGATTCTTTCGTTGTCGTATTTAATTAGTTTTAATTTAAAAGAAATCACTTCAATTTTTAGGCTAGATAATAAAAAGATAGTAATTTCTAATACTCTTGGTCCTTGTGGATACGATATTACCGGTCTTACCATAACTATACTATTAAACGATAGGTGTGCTTGCCTTTAGTAGTTAGTTTGAGACCACATGATAGTAGGACACAAAAGCGACTAGCTCCCACTTCAATCCGTGCCACCATTAGAGCTCTCGGAGATCCCGATACATTTTGTTCCCACCAGGATGCATAGCATAGGGACTACTATGCGCATTCTGTAGAATCAACTATCTCAACTCCTTATCATTAGGTATGTAAATCCGACCTCTAAAACATAAGTCCTCATCGCTGTTCAAGCTGAAATCAGAAGTTTCATTTGAATTAACATGTTGTAGTCGTTGAACTAAGGACTCATCACTCAACTGTTTAGCTCAAATCCGCTCAACCCAAGTTGGTTTAACCTATAATTTGGCTAATAGCCCACCATCCTTAACCAAACTCAGACGAGCTAACATTGCTCTTAGATCAGTCATCGCTCTACGGCTAAGGGTATTAGCTACCACATTAGCCTTACTCGGATGATACTTTATCGTGCAGTTGTAATCTTTGAGTAATTCAACCCACCTACGCTGCCAAAGATTTAACTCTTTTTGAGTTAACAGAGATTTGAGACTCTTGTGATTGGTGTCAATGATACACCTTTACCATACAGATAGTGTATCCAGATCTTCAGAGCAAACACAACCACAACCAGCTTAAGATCATAGGTAGGGTAGTTACCCTCGTGTGCCTTAAGCTGTCACGGTGTGTAAGCAACCACCTTACCATCTTGTATAAGCACACATCCTAACCCGACATGTGATACATCATTATAGACTATAAACTCTAGGCCCGATTTTGGTGGAACTAAAACAGGAGCTTGTGTCAGAACAGACTTGAGCTTATCGAAACTAGATTGTTGTGCCTTAGACCACATAAACAGAGCATTCTTACATAGCGTCTTCATCAGAGGTGACGCAATAAAGGAAAATCCATTGGCAAACCTTCGATAGTAACCAGCTAAACCTAGGAAACTACGAAACTCAAATATATTTTCCAGTTGCTTCCACTCAACCATAGCTTCTATTTTCTTGGATCGACTCGGATCCTTTCTACAGTTACCACATGGCCTAGAAAATCGACTTCCTGTAACCAAAACTCGCACTTACTGAACTTGGCATACAACTGTTTTTCTCAGAATGTCTGAAGTACAATGCAAATGTGATTATCATACTCGGTTTTAGTTTTAGAGTAAATCAAGATGTCAGCGATGAAGACTACTACAAATTGACTCAAGGTTGGAACACTCGATTCATTAAATCCATAAACGCCGCTGGGGCATTCGTCAATCCAAAAGGCATTATCAGGAACTCGTAATGACCATAACGAGTCCTGAAGACTATTTTATACATATTAGTCTCTTTGACCTTAAGCTGATGGTAACCAGAGCGCAGATTAATTTTGGAGAAAACAGATGCTCTTTGAAACTAGTCAAACAAATCGTCAATCCTCAGTTACAGGTATTTATTCTTAATTGTCAACTTGTTCAACTGTCGATAATCTATGCACATCCTTATCGACCCGTCTTTCTTCTTAATAAATAATATCGGTGTCCCCATGGAGGCACTCGATCAGATAAACTCTCTATCAATAAGTTCTTGAAGTTGTGCTTTTAGCTCAGTCATTTCCTTCAGTGCCATGCGATAGGGCGCAATGAAAATTGGAGCAGTGTCTGGTAACAAATCAATACCAAATTCCACCTCTCTATCCGGAGGTACTCTGGGCAATTCCTCAGGAAAACAATCAGAAAGTGCTTCACGATTCGGATATCTCCCACAGAAAGCTTTGCGGGAACATAATCAGATACGTAGGCAGGGTATGACTCACACCCTTTTTGGACTAACTTGTTTGCTATAAGAGTGGAGATTACATTAGAGAGGTAATATCGATGCTCACCAACCATGACCACCTCATCATTCTCATTCATTTTCAGAGTAACTCTCTTAGTTGCACAATCTAGACTGACTCGATATTCTACGAGCTAATCCATTCTCAGAATCAAATCAAACTCATTAAAGGGTAACTCCATCAGATCAGCTGGAAATACCATACGTTGGAGCTTTAAGGGTACCCGTTTGTATACTCTATCAACCCAAACTGATTGACCCAAAGGACTAATCACAGAAAACTCTCTAACAATATTTCCAGCAGTTAAACCCAGATTTGCAGAAACAACACTAGCTATATATGAGTGAGTAGAGCTAATATCAATTAGAGCATAGTACGGTATAGAATGAATAAAGAAAGTACCTGCAATGACATTAGCATCTTCGCTATCAATTAGAGCATAATACGGTACAGAATGAATAAAGAAAGTACCTACAATGACGTTAGCATCTTTGCTATTCTCGTGGTGTCTCGCTGCATAAACCAGAGCGGCTGACGAGCCTCAATCTGACCTATACCTCTTCCCGGTGCTCTCTGTCCTCTCTCAGACCCATTACCACCTCTATTAGTGCCACAACCTCTAGGTGGTTGCTGAACCACTCTCAGAGGCTGGACAAAACCCGGAGTCAAAGTCTATGTCGTAATTGGCACCTGATCTAGTCGACAAGGGCAATCCCTAACTTGATGCTTCATCAACCCGCAATGGAGGCATGCTCCTAACTTCCTCTAGCACTCGCGAATGGCATTTTCTGCAATCACTTCATAGCTAAATCTTATTCACTACAGTTGGTTCCTTGGCCCTCGGGGGCCTGTCAAATCTCGCCCATTTTTTAGGACGCTGACCAGAACCAAAGGGACCCGAATCCCTCTTAATCTTACTATGATCCCTTTCGCGCTTCACTTCTTTCACTATCTTTGCTTTGTCAACCAGAACAACAAAATATCCTCCCTCTAAGGAGTTATTAAAACTCGTAGATCGTATCTCAATCCTTCTTCAAACCTCAAGCACTTGTCGTAGTTAGACGTTACCAAAGTCCATGCATACCTACTCAGTCGCAGAAACTCGACTTCATATTTCGCCACCAATCAGTCGCCTTGAACTAAGCTCATAAACTCGTGTTGGCGAGCCTCAACATAACTCGCCCCCCACGTACTTACTTTGGAAGGCATTCTTAAATTAATCTTAGTTAACCTGTTCAGACTGAGTACCTTGCTTAACTGTCAGCCACTATTGATAGGCTTTGTCCCGAAGTAAAGACACTACACCCCTCAATTTCTGAGTGGGAGTACAGTCAAGATCAGTCATAAAATGCTCGATAGCCTCTAGCCAATATTCAACAACAATAGAGGCGACTCTTATGCACCTTTGAACAATTCAAGCCCATTCGACCAGAGTCGTTCAGTAATAGGTCCTCGATTGCCCGATCTCGAATGGGTCTCTACGACCCTCTCTAGTGCTCGAATCTTAGCTTGGGACAGTGCGTCATCCCCACTCGTTAGAGTTTGGGACTCCTTCTTAGCAGTGGGAGTACCAACTATCTCGCTAGTCTCTAGATTGGGCATACTACCCATAGAGGATGACTCTGCTCGAGCTCCTCCTCGGCGTCCTCAACGCCCACAAGTTCCTCGCCCATGAGTTCCCCACCTACGACTACCACACGAACTCATTTTAGTAATACTTGTAGGGTCAGCGTCGGAGGCTCGGTCATTTGCTAAAGTTTTAGTTTCCAGATTAATTCAGATACTAAATTATCATCTAACTTTTTTATCACACATTATGAGCCCAAACACAGTTCGAGTGTTGATATACCTAGCTCTGATACCACTAAATGTAACACTCTAAATCTGACCTAGACGTCTAAACCAAGTTCAGATAATTACATCACCAATACTAGAAATACTACAATCATAACGCTATCGAAATGAACCATTTATCACATAATATCTATCACAGCAATTAACTAAGAACATAATCTTCGCAAATACCATAACATCATAGAATACTGAAATTCTTAATAGTAATGCTTAAAAGAAAGATAAAAGCTTGACCGAGTACCCGTGGCAACCCGTTCAAGTTTGAGAACCACCTGAAATCCAATCAATAATAAAGTGAGTTGTGAACTCAGTGCATAAAAGAAGTTGGTTTAATTAAAACACATTTATAGGATATATTCCCATTTCTAAAATTCGATTAGTAACAGAAGTAATTCTAGTTCAGATCCAGGACAAATTAGTACATATGTTGAAGCAATTTCAGTATCAAATGTAGAACAAATCATATTCAGATGCAGATATTCCTACCCCCATCCGCTACACACAGCCTTCGGCCATCCCAACACATTATTAAGGGTGTTTAATGCCCATCCAACCCTACACACCACAGAGTTCTGTCTGACACGTTTACAGAGGCACAACTTAGCTACTAAATCGAAATGTGACAAAGTGCCAGATTCAGATTAATATGCATTGTGACTTAGCCATTAATTTAGAATAGATTTCTTCTTTCTTGACAATATCCCAACCCATGCAAATGTAGAGTACCAATATCCACAATATCTATTCAGTCATTTCAAAATATTTCACGAATAGATAATACAACTCAATATCAGAATAAGTATCACAGTATGCATACAATTATGTTATTTACATCACTCACAGAGTATTAGAGAGTTTCCGTATAATCAAATTCAAATCTTTCATGCATTGGATACATCAATATCAATGTTGACCAATATTCACGGCCTCTAAAAATAGGTTTCGAGCCCTATTTATATGCCACACGGCCTGGACACACGCCCATGTGGCTCACACAACCTAGGCACATGCTCATGTCCTTTGCCCATGTAGTTCTAAAGCCTAACCAGTGAATTATACAGCCTGGAAACATGCTCGTGTCCCTGCCCGTATGATCCACACGGTCTAGGCACACGTCCATGTCCCTGGCCGTATGGTTCTAAGTCACAAACAGAGAGTTACATGGCTTAGACACACGCCTATGTCCTTGCCTGTGTGGCACCAGAACATTGAACAGTGAGTTACATGGCCTAGACACATGCCCGTGTGAACCCTGCACTAATATGGCCGCACACGACTTGGACACACGCCCGTGTGCCTTACCCGTGTGGCCCCAAATCGATGAACAATGAGTTACATGGCCAACCACACGGTCTGGCACATGGCCATGTACCGTCGACATCCACCATTCCCAGCGATAGAAACTCGCAAAAATCAAGGTTTTTGGCACTCACCTGAAGAGATTTCGAAGTGACAACAACAAGGAGGATCTCCAAAGCCTAAAACAAGCATTCAATTACACAGTTAAGTCATTTTATCGACATCCATTCCCAATTACACTCCTAAAACCCAAGTCAAAAGTTTCGACACAAAGCTCTCAATTAACTCAATACCTACAGAAAATTCAACAGAAATCATTGGAATTGGCGTGCCGCTGTTCACCACTTCCGATATTTCCGCCTAAATAAAAAAAATCGACAATCATCTATTAACGACTTGCATAGAACTCATAATATTTAACTTAGAGTAACTTACGAATAACAAAAAGAAAACTGTGCAGACAACTGATTGGCTGGGACTTACTCAATAGCCTTTCGATCGATGCGATTTACAGTGTATAATCTCGACTAGACCGTATCCACTTACGACCACAATCAAAATGAAGAAAAAGAAAAGAAAAAGTATTGGAAAGAGAAAAAAAAGAAAAGAGATTAAAAGAACGCAGAAAGAAATAACGAATAAGAAATGATACTTTAAAATGCTATTAACTTCCAGTCAACTTCCAACACTTAGCAAAAATATTCGCTCTTGCATATTCCGAGATTCAAACTCGAACCCAGACAAAATACAAACAGATGCTTAACCAGTGAACCAGCAAGCTCATTCTTAACACAGACTTACCCTAAATTAAACTTAAATGTGTCATTCCAGGATAGCAATTTCCTTAAATTAAAATAACAAAGTTCTTAAAGATGCAACTCGAACTCCTAAACGCAAACACATAAGCAGAGCACAGAACCATGGATACAATGATTAGATTACGATGGAATTAACAGTCAAACCTTAAAATTTTAGGGCATTACAACTTTCAATATACTTGATAAAATAAAATAAAAACTATCGGTACATATATGTAAAACAAGCTTCAAAGATTCAAATCAATGAAAAATTTGAAGAAAAATCATACCTTATGCTTGAATTTGAAGAAAATTGATTAAAGATTTTTTCTCTTCTTCCCTAACTTTCAAAATTTGAAAGAAAAATGGAAAAAGATATTCATCTTTCTTTTACATGTATTATAATATTACTTAATAAAATATTAAATAATAATTATTTAATAAAATATCATTTAAAAGTTATCGAACTATTTGTTTTTTAAGTAATGGTAAAATTGTCATCAAGCCCTTTCCATCAAAATAAAAATAGGATAATTACACTTTAATTCCTATAATTTCTCAATTTATTCAATTTAATCCTCGAACTCGATACTAAATTTTAGCCTAACCACATGCTCCGATTAATAATTCTCTATGTTTTCAAATCTAACAGTTTCCTCTAAAATTAATAACAATATTTTATATTACTATATATTTATAGATCACTTATTCAATGATTTCTACCACAAAATGTTAGAAAGTACAAAAAATATTACCGAAAAGTAATTCATGATGCAAGACAACCATAGAGGCCAATATAAAAGTTTACTATATTTTTATGAAATAGATATATTACCATGAAATTCTATTAATAGAATATTTTTCGCAAAACTTAAGCAAAGGTAATTCAATAAATTGATTACGGCCTAAAAAAGAATTACCTATGCATTTGCCTACTCAATTCATTTTTTTTATGGAAATATAAGTTTTCTCTTTAAAATAATTTATTAGATAATATTAATAAAAGGTATTTTGATTGATTTATTACCCCATTTAACACAACCTCATTTTGGTAGATTGACCGTCATATTGTTAATAATCATATTAAGTCTAAATATGAAATGAGGTCAAAATTGAGAATAACATTAATTTCCTTGATTATATTATCATCCGTATTGCTTCTCTGTCTATAAGTAAGTCCCCTACAAGAACAGAGAGCTACAGCCATAAAATCATACATGAGGCACTTGGAAATACAATCAGAAAGGCAAACACCAAAATAAGCCAATCCAAGGGCAGAAAGATAAAAATCTCAAGACCTTGATCAGAACAAGCAGGGCATCCACCATTAATTATTATTTTGTTGTGTTTGAAACCGATTAATAAGTGGTCTGATTCTATTTTGAGTACCTACTCAAGTATCATTATCTATGTTTTGTTTGAAACTGATATTCAATGGGAGAATTTTGGAAGCTAAGAGCATCCACTGCTACCTTTATATTTGACTACGTAATATACATATATATATATATATATATATACAGTAGTTTTATATACCCGTGGATAGGGTTTAATATTAATGAATTATAATGTAAGAAAAATTGTAGAATATATTATTAGTAGTTTAAAAAGAAAGATTTGTGGTTATTATTTTTATATGAAAATAATATTTCAAATTGTAATAATTTAACAATATTTTAAGGGTACTATTTCAAATTATGTATCAAACATAAAATTTATTTTATAATAAGTTAAATTTTAGAAAATTGAAAACAAAACTTAAATTTTCAAAATTATATATTCTAGAAAATTTGTAATAAATTTTATTTTAAAAATTCAAAATTATAAAAATAAAAATAATATATCAAAATTTCAAAAATAAGAAAAGTTGAACTAAAATTTTATAGAGTCTAGAAATTGAAAAAATTTAAAAAATAAAAATAAATTTTAGAAAAATAGTAATATTTTAAAAAGAAAATCAAAAAATTATTTTTTACTTGATATTTAAGAAAAATATTTAAAATTCAAAGTCAACAATCGGTCAATACCGATCAACTCTTGGTCAAAGGTCAGTCAACGATAGTCAATGCAATCAACAGTGGGTCCAAATGTGTTTTTTAATTTTTAAATATATAATTTTCTTTATTTTTCTTTTTTGAATTTAAAATTTAATTTTTAAATTTTAATAAACTCAAATTTTATATGGCATATTCTAATTGGAATCACAAGTCAACTTTTTTAACACCATTACAAAAATGGACTTAACTGGATAATGAAATGATAATTTAAGTACCAAATTGAGATGAAAAAAAATTTAAGGATCAAAGTGGGAAGCATGTATAGTTTGGGAGTCAAATTGAGCATTAAAACTTTAATAAATTTTAGTATGCTTTTAATATTAAATATAAAATAAAGGTTAAAATATGTAGTAAGTTCATGTACTCTTTGTAAATTTGAAATTTAGTCTCTATAGTTTTATTTTTAAGAATTTAGTTATCTACTTTTCATATTTCAAATTTCACATCCAACTGTTACTACTATTAAATTTAGCTTGAATGCATATATTTAGCTTATAGTTTTGAAACAATTCACCATATGTGTGTGATTATATGTGATTGTTTGCAAGCCATATTAGAATAAATAAATTAATTAATGGAACCATATTAGGATCAAAATAATTTAGGTTATATTTCTATGGGATAAATCTTAAAACTATACATTAACTTTGGTTTAATATGCAATTGTATATATGAATTTTAATTTTGTGCAATTTTATACATCAAATTTTGATTTGATCCAACTCTCACAAATTATTAACACAATTATTGATATAACATCATTTTATGTTATTATGTTGCATATAAAAATAATTATATTTACCAAATATAAAATAAATTGATGTATTTATTTCTTTAAATGTGTATAATTGAACTAAAATTAAAATTTCATATATACATTTGACCCATAATCAAAATTTTATATGTATAAATGAACAAAATTAAAATTCATGTATCAAATTATACATTTAATCAAAATTTATATATAATTTTAAGATTTATCCTTATTTCTATTTGTATTTGCAAACCGTAAATTTATGCCCTAAAATAGTTAAATAAATCATACATAAAAAAAATAAAAGTAAAGCAGAAATGACTTTGTATGTTTTTTGGGAGTTATAAAAAGATAAAAACTACCTTGATGAAAATATAAATAAATTAAAACTCATGAAATTGAATGAAATGTATAACTTTGGAGATTAATGTTGCTTCGTGTAGAATGTAATAAGCAAAACTCTTAACTTCGTGTAAAATTTATTTTATGATAATAAGTTAATGCTTTCTGATATGAAATAAGGACTTCTATGGCATAAAGTAGCAAAATATTTTTTTTCAAATATGTAATAATATGTTGCAAATATTAAAGTGGTTAATTTATATAATTTGCTTTAATTGATGTATTGAATTGTAATGTTATTTTAAAAAAAATTAAAATGAAATCGATCTGAACAAGAAAATTAAAATATATAAAAAAATTTATATTTAATATTTGGAAAAAAATTATTACTAATAATGTTGTTCATGATTAAAAGAAAATACATTTGTTAATTGAGTTTAAAATTGATTGGTATCAATATTATTGTCGATCTTTGAAAGCGTAGATTTGAGTGTGTTGAAGCGTATTATCTTCCTATTTAAAGGTTGAGGACAAGTTATGAATAACTCTATACATTATATAAAAAAAATAAATATGATAATAATCTATAACAAGATTAATAATAATATATTTTACAATCAATAGTCACAAATAATTGAATGAAATAGGAAGATAAGTTTTTCCTAGAACATTGAATATGTAAATGGTTGATGTCCTTCTCATTCATATGTTGTTGTTGTTTTGCCTTAGTAAAATCCTCAGCTTCTGTGATATTTTATGAGATCCATCCTTTCTTCAAAAATATATTATTGAAATTAAATAGATAAAAGCAGAAAAATAAATAAATAAACTAAAATACATAAAAGAAAGGGAAAAACTAAATTTAAAATTCAAGTTCTGAAATATCTTGAGAAATCCTTGAAGATTCGGCTTCAGTAATATTATTAATTAAATATATAAGATTTATTTAAATTAGAATAATAACTAAAATAGAAAGGAAAAACTTACATTGGAAAGAGTTTTTCCTTTCTGAAAAATTTTAAATGGGCTTTGTATTGAAAAATAAATAAACATACATAGTATAAACCCAAATAGAAACAGAATATCCAATAAACAGCTAAAAAACGGCCTAGATCTAAAATGACCCAAAAATTAAGTAAAAAAAATATCTAGATATTTTCCAAATAGTCTAGAATTATTAATTAATGCGCTTAATTAATGCCCAGTCCCAAATACTGAAAACCGTCTCGTCATTTGAGAATCATTTCAAATTTTTTTCCTTTTGACGGTTCAATTTTTGGGAAAGTTTGTTCTTTCAAAAACCCATTCTTCTGCTTTTCTTTACTTTCCTCTCATTTCACTTCTTCCCCTTCCATTCTTAATCTGGTTCTCGTCTCCAGTCAATCCTTCGTTGATTTTCAGCATACCCTGGGACCCACATTTCTAGGTACATCTCTTCCTTTCTTTTTAGAGTTTCCGTTGCCAATATGTGCGCAAGGGCGTTTGCATATCTTAGTATATGTTTGAATATGAAACTTCTAGATCTGTTCAGTTTCTGTTGAATATCATATATATATATATATATGCTCGAATATGTGAACGATTTTGACTTTTTGTTGCACATTTCTTGATTATTGTGAGGGAGTCTCCTTCTACTATAACCTTCATCCATTCCTGTTCCATTCCTACTTGGACTGTTTTCCTACACGCGATTGCTTCAGCAGCAAATGCGGAAGTTACCCCGTGATGGATCTCTGAGCAGGAAAGTAAGACAACCCCTTCTTCGTTTCTAACAACAATCCCTGAGGCAGATTGGTGGTGATTCGCATCATACGCACCATCAAAATTAATTTTTACAAACTCACTAGGTGGGTAACTCCATCTTCTTATCTCCTTCCCCTTTACTGGATTTCTCATTTCTAAACCATTTAGTTCAGCCATATAGTTGTTGATGAAAACTGCTATTTCCTGACCTGTACTGTTTTTCTGCTCATGTATTCTTCTGTTTCTCTCTCCCCAGATGGCCCAAAGTCCACAACAAAAGAGGCGGTTCTGGTATGAAGTAAGCTGATCAAAGATCCAGGTAATCCACTGTAAAAAATCCATGTTAGGATCCAGAATAATATTCTAAATTTTTAACAGTGTCCAAACTTCCACTGTGACAGTGATGTGATCTGCCTCGAGATGAGTCGAGTCGTATGTGAGTTGCCCGATCGTCTACGAGGAGAAGTATTGTTCGGCTTGTTTAATAATGACGTTTTAAGTAAATATTGGCTGAAGCTATGAAGAAGGGTTCAAAGATGAGTTTATGGAAATGAATAATATATAGGTTCGGTTATTGAAAATAAGAATGAATGGTATATGGAATGGGAATGAAATGGATTTTAGGTTCAAGGAAGAAATGGAAAATTTGGCTAGCAATAAAAATAAAGGATAGTGATGGAATGGAAGGGAACAAACTCAATGCAAGTAAGAACCACTACTAAGGAGTAATAACCCAAATACTTATAAGCTTCAAGGTGGATGATGGAAGTAGTGAAATCTCGACTCACTATCTAGTAAGATAGGAATCTCGGTATGTTTGAACATCATACTATGAGTAGTGATAAGTTCAGTTTTTGACAGAAAACGGATGACACAACTAGAGCATCTAGGTAGCCAATGAATCTTTGAACGAAAAATAGAGAAAAGTTTACCTCACAAATTTGGCAGCTTAACATTAACAAAATGTCCAAAGTTGTTCATCAATAGGTTGATTACATGTATTTATAGTATCAAAATAAGTTAGCTGAATGGTCACTTTTAATGAAGCTAATAATAAGCTCAAATGAAAAGTTTAACTCTCATCTTCAATGTGATTAATTTCTTCAATTAAGTTGTTGTCAAAGTCCTTTGAAGTCTCTATGACTAACTGAAAAGACATCAACCTCTTAGATGGAAAATTGATTGTACGTAGTGATTACTCATGAAGCAAACGATTATGAAAGTTGAAACAAAGATGATGTCGGAATTAAAGAAGAAGAATATTTTTTAATTGATAAAATAATTTCTTAATGATGTATTAAGCCTTTTTTTATATCGGTCCTCTTTTGTGTAATTGGATTCACTTGAAAAGTCATTAAATGCAAAATATAGCCTTTAGATTTGATAGATGTGAGCTGAAAAGTCACCGCAATTAACATAATATAATTGACACATTAATGTAATTATTAAATTTAAAACAAATTAACAACTAACTTAAATAAATGAATTAATACTTAAGCATAAATTATACTAACAATTAGTTTAATGAAGAGAAGCATTATTAAATGAACTTTATCTCATGCATTAATAAATTATCCTAGTAACTAGATTAATTAAAGAAGTAACTATTAAATAAAGTTAAACAAAAACTCAATTAATTAAACCAAGATGAGTTGAATTGATGTCCAACGACTCATTTATTAAACTAAGATGCTTAAATGCATAGTTTAAAATGCAAATTAAATAAACAAATGAGTTATTTAATGCATGACTTAATTAAATGCGAATACATAATGCATGTCATAATTAAAATATGTAGATCAATAATGCATGACATTAACTAAAGATGCATTTAATTAAACAAGACATAATTAAAGACTAAAGTAACTAAAATAAATAAATCAAGTCCTGATTTCAGCAATTTAAATGCAAGAATTAAAATTTAAAGATGAGCTCAAATGAGCTTATTTAAGCTGAATCAAGCTCGTTGAATGAGCACACAAACTCATTGAGCTGGATTGAGCTCAAATGAGATGAATTTGAACTGGACGAAGCTCGTGGAGTTGGAAATGAGCTGGGATTAGCTTGCCAGCAACGCAATGCTCGACTTGAGATACTTGTCTGATGAAGTTCGCGGCGTGCTTGCATCATTCCCCCCTCTTTAAAGCGACTTGTCCTCAAGTCGAGCTGTTTGCCTAAGGGACAATATTTCTTCTCGCTTGGTTTTCCTCGATCGAATGGAACAAAGAATATCAAGAAATTTTGAAATAGATTCACCAATGGACAAGTAAACACATCACCATCATAATAAAGTAGCAGAGGGTTAAGATAACAAAAACTTAAAGATAACCCGAATGCTAAGCAAAAGATGAATCTTATCTTGCCGAATTGACTTAAAAATTTTGGCAACGACAAGCACAAAGTATTTAAATTCGGATGGTATATGTAAAATTTAGTCCAGAGATATATGGCAAAAATTTTAGTCTTTCATAACATGGAAACTTCACGTTGTCGCACACTTTCGATATGCCATCAATATGATCAATTGAACAAAATGGAAACAATGAATGTTTAATCATGCATTCTTGCAAACGACAATACATTCCTCGTTTCATCCACAATATTTCAATAGGCTCAAAACAAAGAACATATTCATTTGAATGAAAAACATTGGCACTTTCCACAAAATCATTACCAACATCAGAGTTCTTTACTTTTCAAACAAAACAAAGACATTTTTGACTTACCTTGTAAGTTATATGATGAAAGTTCAAATTTACCTCGTTCTCGCAAAACAAACCTTCGCTCCTTAGTGAGGTAATGCAATCGATATTTTGGTCTCGAATAAATTTGCAAAGGTAAAAAGTCAAAAAGATAATTCTTTCTTTTCAAAATATAAGTTCTACAAGAAAGGAAGCTACCAATGTCGCCATGAAAAATGTACTTAAAAGGACAAAATGAAATGTTAATCATAGGTGGAACGCCTGATTCAATTCGGGGTTTAAAAATAAAATTTTCAGAATCAAGGATTTGATTTTGATTTTGTAAACTAACCACATACTTTATTTTCAAAAATAAAGATAAGAATCGAAGTAGATGAGGAGGTATAACAAAGTTACTTACAATGCGATCATGATGCATACCTTTTCTTGGAAATGACTCAAAGTGGCTTACTCCGGGCTTAAAGACTCAATTTTGGTCATTTAGCCCGATATACAGTAAGAATTTCGTTTTCTCAAATAAATCACAAGAGTAGATAAAAAAAAGTCTAGGCAGACGAACATGCAAACATTCATACTTCACAAAACTCAATCGAATAGGCGGATCAAAACATGGAAACTTCGCACAAAAATTTAAAGTTTTCTTTTGATAGCCACAATCCAACAAAGTAAGCATTTTGGGCGAAAACCTTTTATCATGTATATCAAACAAAGGAGTTGTGAGCATACGACTATTCAAATGTTCAAATCCATCACAGTCCAACATATCAAAATTTTTATGTGGAAAATTTTTATCACACACATACAAGGTTTGCATAGGTTGAACCAATCCAACAGAAGGATAAGATATGTCATAAGACAAACTTTTCATGGATCTTTTTGAAACATGGTCATTAACATCAATAGGTGGACAACGACTAACCAAGTCAAAATATGGTGACCTTTCAGAAATTAAGGCATCAAAACCTTTATTAGTAGTTTTTAAACCAAATGATCGTGAGTCGATAATCATAGAGTCCTTACCTCGCTTACCTTCAGACAAAAGTGGGCAGTTGTCATTCTCGTTCTTACCTTTCTTGTACAATCGAAATCACCGCTTGTTGGGAAGGTATTGAAGCTGGAATTGGTCACACAGATTTTCAAAAACCTGGGAAGAGATATCACAAGAAAAAATAACAGGTGGGTTAGTGGAAACAATCCTCTCTTGCTCACTAACATCTTTTCCACTCGAATCTTTTTCTTTGGAAACACTTATTTTTTTCCTCAATTTCTTTTTTTACTCTTTTTCTTTTGATCAAACACTTTTTCTTTTTCATTCTATTTTTCAATCTCATTTTGTTTCCTCTCTTCCTCTTTTTCTTTCATTTCTTTGTTTCTTTTCTCGATTTCATTCAAATCCTCTCATTTTCTCCCATAATCTTTTCTTGCCTCTTTTTTCTTTTGACCTCTTTTTGCTTTTCGTCTTTTTCTTTTCTCATTTTCCTTTTACAAGAGGACACAAAAGATTCAGAAGAATAATCATTTTGTTCAAAAGAAGAAAAGTCATTTACATATGATTCACGAACAATCCTTCGTGAAGATCTCTCCGTGGATGTTTTCTTTGGAGATCTTGAAGAGGTGTATCTTTCATCTAGCACATCTTCTCGGAAGGAGTCAAAATCAAAATCCACTTCTCGTCTCGAATTCTTTGATGAAAAGGAATCTCAATCGGAGTCTCTTCTCGAATAATCATTAAAAATGTATCTTTGCGAAGTTCTCGATTCTGCTTTCTGATTTGATGACACTCGTTTTCGTGGATCTCTTTGTTCCACATGATCTAATCTTTTGTGTAGTCTATCAAACTTGGAATTCACCATTCTTTTCATTTCTTGCACCAAGTATTGGTACTCCGATTCGGTGAACTCTTCGCAAGACATCTTTGATTGCTGAAAAGAAATTTTTTAAGTAGAACAAAAATTCAATTCTTCACAAAAAAATCCTCACAATTTCACTCAGAAAGAAAAATTGATGGTTTGGGCTCACGCTTGTGTTTACACTCGATTGGCTTTTACCTCCGCTCGAATAGTCTCACACGCTCGTGCCTTTTACCTCTCTTTACCTTTCTTGTGATTTCGTAAGCAGATTCGCCAAGGCTTAACCTTAGTCTAGAAGGTCGACTTCAAATAGGTTTTCAAAGGGATTAATTGTGGTTGTGGGTAGGCTAAAAGAAAATTGTAAGTTAGTTTAGATGTTGTAACACCCCAAACCCGGCCTAGAAGTTAGGCCCGAATCTGGAATGTCACATTAAAAGCGCACTTCAAAACAATTTACTAATTAACCATTTAAGGCCCAAAAGCCCAAGCACCGTATCTGGTTAAGTTTATTTCGAAAACCACATTAACATTTTAATAATTTTATGAAATTCCTTAAGCTGGAAGTTGAAATGATAATAATAATAAACCCAAAGTTCAAAGTTAATTAGGAGATTACATGGCCTTATTGCAATCCAAAAAAAAAAGTATTTAAAACAAAATCATTCGAATAAATTAAAAAATTTGAACAACCTGTAGTGTGGCCATCTCCGAGTCCTCTCCCACGTCGAATCGTCTATTCAGGATTACCCGAAACATTAAAATTAAGGGTGTGAGTTTCGAAACTCAGTGTGTACAAACCTTGGCAAACAAATCACATACAAATATTCACATTGGGCCTAAGCCCTATCAATATCGGTGGTCTTGGGCCTTATCCCACCATGACCTCATATCATATCATATCGCATCATATACATATAAGATAATGCAAAAACCCACCCAAAAATTCTATCCGCTACACATACTATTTCCCTTCCAACCTTATGACTCCTGTGCAGAATTCTAGCTCGACCCACCCCTCCGCTACACACCAAGGGTAGCAGGTTCTTGATACTACTAACGTGGCGATAAAGGCGCTAATCATATATTGGGCTTAAAGCCTCCGGTGGATCAATACCATATGGCCATGCGATCCTCAAATCCTCCTCCGTACCATAATTCTTGCCCATATGTATCCTAAGCAGAATATCATATGAATGCATCAAACACACAAGTAACAACTATAAGCTTATGTTCGTCACATAGGGTATTTTCTTTATTTCACTACCTAGGGGAATTTTTGTAATTCTACCCTACAGAGGTATTTTGGTAATTTGGCAAAATAGGGGTATCTAGGAAATTCTGCAAAACGGGTGTATTTTGTTACTTTCGCAAAACATGGGTATTTTGGTAATTTACAAAAGTAGTGGTATATTAGTAATTTTACGAGAATAGGGTATTTGGTCCTTTTCAGGTTTTAGTTATGAACTTTGGCCCATCAACAAGTCCTCACGGCTAAAGTGAACAGATACTATGCACTAGTTAGGATTCCAGAGAAGAGGAGGTGGGCCACTAGGACCGCTTAAGTACCAAGCTCTCCATAGATCCAATCCTAGACATGCGCATGCCCGTTGCCATACTCCAACCCAACGACTTGTTCACAGGCATGTTTAATTAGATTAAGTCTTATGAAATTTAAGAGTTGTTCAAACTAGGCCTAAAGTCCATAAACCCTAGCATACTTGTCTTCGTCCCCATAAAGCCCATCAAACCCAAATTTCAACCTTACGACCCATTAGGCCCAAATCTCATCGTATGGCCTATTAGGCCCAAAAGAAATCCAGATCGTGTATCATGCGTGACTAACTCAATTCGTATAACCAACCAAACCATTTCATCAAACTTAGCCTCAGGGCCCATCGGGCCCATTTAGCCACTTTCGATTTTTTGACTTTTTGGCATTGCCGATATCGTGTGTGTAGTGTTTGTACACACCTGGTAACCACGTGCTCTGCAAACCCCTTAGTCACGAGCCTAAAATCGACATTACTAGCGATTAACTAAGGCTTTAACACATACTGACTAAAAAAAAATGAAACCTCATCGTACCCTTACCGTGTACCTCATGTTCTAGTAGCTCATCCTTTGCTTCTATTGGCGTTTATCCTCTAGATCTGCACCCAAACACTTATATCGTCAAAACCAAGTGACCCATATTGATCATAAGTCACCCCTACGAGCCACACACTTATTAAAACTCTAACTGAATCGATAAACTTACTGCCTTAATAACAATCCTTACCTATCGTACTTCCGATTGCTGAGCCTCACCCTTATTAGTACATGGTAACGGCAAAGATGGGTTAGATAGCCCTTCAGCTTTTAATAAAACACAATAAAAATTCAACTAAACCCTTACCGAAATCCTCCTTTGATCCTGCGGCTTAAGTCCAGCTTTTGAGACTAGTAAGGTGACAGAGGCAATTCGGCAACACTAAGGGGAATAAGAAATAAAAGTGATTTGGCTAGAACTGAGTGGTGAACAAAAAGGGAATTTGAGAAGGAAGGATATGAAGGATTCGTCTTTGGCACACTTAGAAAAAAAAAAGATGTCCGAGCCTCTCACAAGTGAAGAAATTCAGCCAGAAGGAAAGTAAAAATTCGGCATTAACCTAGGTATTTAATTCGGCACTCGTATATATACCAAAGAAAAAATAAAATAAAATTACACTCCCCAATCGACTCAAACTTATCACCAATTAAATTCCTTTATTTTTTCCAAAATTTATCTGCATCCTCATCCCAAAAATTCCTTTATTTAGCCAAAAATTCAATCTGAAAATTACATTCAAATTGCTTTCCCCTAACAGCAGCCATCTTTTGGCTTTTCGGTCCACTTCAAATACCTTTCCCACGCTAGCGGGGCAAAATAGCATATTATTGTGCATAAGGCAACTCGAAACCAAGACCTCCAAGCACCACCACACGCTTCTCGCCATTGCACCACAACCCTTCTTGTGATATGTTCCATTCTTAACTTCTTTTAAAGCATATTTTCTAGCGACCGAATCATCCAAAGAAATCTAAAATTATTAGCCAACACCCAGCCTCGAACCTCCAACCTCTTCACTATGATACACGTCCTTTGCCATTGCGTTGCTTATTTTATTTGAGTCATATTTCCTCCCTAATTAATTATAACCCTTTCTGCCACGCTCCAAGTTTACTCCCCAACATTTAACGCACGCCGCGACTAGAACTCTGCTCCCCCTCCTGTTCCTAACGCCTTTGCCACTGGGCCAGGCATTTCTTTGTGTTGAAAATCAACCCCAACTAATTATAAGGCCTAAACTCTAGCCTTCATACTAACTTATGCGCAACACAAAAAATTTTTCCAAGTCCAAGACTTGAACCTTTGACCACCAGCTTATTCAAAACATTCCAAGCCACCAGATCACGTACTTCCTTATGCTATCTTTTAACCCAAAAATATTTTAAAAGCCTTTTTACTAACACCAACCTCACTTAAGGGTAAAAACAAATTTTTTTTTTGCTAAAGCCTTAGATCGAGCCCAGAACTTTTCCAACATCACCAACCCTTCCTAAATCACCTAAAAATTAAACTAAACATGCAATCATAATTTTTTTCTGAACGCCAAAATCCATTCTCTTGACACATGAAACCTATTTATTCTAGGCCCAAATTCAGGGCGTTACAATTTCAGACAAGTATGCTAGGGTTTATGGACTTTAGGCCTAGTTTGAATAACTCTTAAATTTCATAAGACTTAATCTAATTAAACATGTCTGTGAACAAGTCGTTGGGTTGGAGTGTGGCAACGTGCATATGCATGTCTAGGATTAGATCTAGGGAGAGCTTGATACTTAAGCGGTCCTAGTGGCCCACCTCCTCTTCTTACCTAGTGTGTAGTGTCTGTTCACTTTAGCCGCGAGAACTTGTTGATGGGCCAAAGTTTATAACTAAAACCTGAAAGGAACTAAATACCCTATCCTCGTAAAATTACTAATATACCACTAGTTTTGTAAATTACCAAAATACTCATGTTTTACAAATTTACCCAAAATACCCATGTTTTACGAAAGTACCAAAATACACCCAAAATACCCCTATTTTTCCAAATTACCAAAATATCCCTGTAGGGTAGAATTACAAAAACCCTGGGTAGTGAAATGACGACAATACCCCTATGTGACGAACATAAGCTTATAGATGTTACTTGTGTGTTTGATGCATTCATATGATATTCTGTTTAGGATGCATATGGACGGGAATTATGGTACGGAGGAGGATTTGAGGATCGCATGGCCGTATGGTATGGATCCACCGAAGGCTTTAAGCCAAATATATGATTAGCAGCTTTACTGCAACGTTCGATAGTATCGCAATCGGGCTACACTTGGTGTGTAGCGGAGGGGTGGGTCGAGCTAGAATTCCCGACAGGAGTTATAAGGTTGGAAGGAAATGGTGTGTGTAGCGGATGGAATTTTGGAGTGGGTTTTTGCATTATCATATTTGTATATGATGCGATATGATATGAGGTCATGGTGGGCTAAGGCCCAAGACCATCGATATTGATAGGGCTTAGGCCCAATGTGAATATTTGTATGTGATTTGTTTGCCAAAGGTTGTACACACTGAGTTTCAAAACTCACACCCTTAATTTTAATGTTTCAGGTAATCCTAAATAGAGGGCTTGGCGTGGGAGAGAACTCGGAGATGGCCACACTACAAGCTGTTCAAATGTTTTAATTTATTCAAATGCCTTTGTTTTAAATACTTTTTTTTTGGATTGCAATAAGGCCATGTAATCTCCTAATTAACTTTGAACTTTGGGTTTATTATTATTATTGTTTCAACTTCCCGCTTAAGAAATTTCATAAAATTATTAAAGTGTTAATGTGGTTTTTGAAATAAACTTAACCAGATATAGTGCTTGGGCTTTTGGCCCTTAAATGGTTAATTAGTAAATTATTTTGAAGTGCGCCTTTAATGTGACATTCTAGATTCGGGCCTAACTTTTAGGCCGGGTTTGGGGTGTTACATTTAATGGTATCAGAGCCCGATTGCAAAAATCGGGCTGTGAAATAGGACTTAGATTTTGGGTTTTAAAAACGAGTAGACTGAAAAGTTTTTGCAGGGTTCTTGAAGTGTAGTTCACCGAGCCCTCGACGTCGAGCCAAGTAAGTTTTCTGTACTACATTTGCTTAGGTTACTGAAACTGTATAGATAATGGGCTACTGATAAATAGGCTTTTAGAGACTAAAGCCCATAGGGAACCTAAGCCTGTAGTGGATTCTCGACCGCGAAATAACTTTAAGAAAATTATCGTTACTTACATAAGACATATGCCCTAAACAAGTGGAACTAAGTATTAATTTCATAAAATTTTTAATTCAAAAATACGCAACGATGAGCGCTAGACAAGGTGGAAGAGGCCGCGGTAGAGGCCGTAGATGTGTTAGGGCAAGATCGTCTGAGTCAGGCCATATGCCCAACATAGGAGTAGGGGAGGCTTCGGCCTCACCAGTAGCTGAAAGAGGAGCAAATAAACGGGCTGTCCCTACGGAAGATGTCGTATTACAGGCCATGTTAAGAATCTCAGAAAGGGTCATTGGGCCCAATAATGGTACGGTGAGTCGTGTGTCGATCGTGGAGTGACTCCGAGCTAATGGGGCTAAAATTTTTAAAGGAGTAGCGGAGGTGGCCCCGAGTGTGACAGAGTATTGGTTGGAAGCTACTAAAAGAATAATAGGTGACCTGAATTGCACGGCTGAACAAAAGTTGAAAGGAGCAATATCCCTCCTTAGGGAAGAAGCCTATCAGTGGTGGTTGACTGTAAAGGAGGGCAACCAACTGGAGCAGATCACTTGGGAGTTCTTTAAATCGGCATTCCAGGGAAAGTACATTGGAGTGGCCTATGTAGATGCATAAAGAAAGGAGTTTTGAGTCGACTCGGGGAGATGAAGCGATAGTCGCCGATTCGATTGGCGCGGTTTTGCAATAAGGGCTCGGTGTCATTATGTTAATAAAAATGGCTTGGTGGTATGTTAACAAATTGGACCACTCTGAAGCGAGGCTTCATAAGTTCAAGGACTTGAGAAAGAACAAAAGACGAGGGGACTCAACCGTCTTTAGAAAAGAGATCTGACTATGTTGAAGAGACAATTATCTCGCTTGCAAACATATCTGGGCGGGATTAAATATATGACGAGATTGCTTGATATTGTAATCATCGTTGATCAACAAGAAGAATATGCGGCTCTGCGAGAATGTATCACTTTGGGAATTCCAACAATTTGTTTAATCGATTCAAATAGTGATCTCGATCTCGCAGATATTTTGATTCCAACAAATGATGACGCTATAGTTTCAATTCGATTAATTCTTAACAAATTAACAGTCGTAATTTGTGAGGCGTTCTAGCTATATACGAAATCCTTGATTAACAATAAGATAAATAAATTATTTTTTGGAACTAATAGACCTATGGAATCGGTTACTATATCTTGAATCGCACAAAAGAGATAAAAAACTGTGAATATTGTGTGATTAGTTTCGTCGGTGTCAAAAATATAGAATTTGAGTAGGCAAGAGAAGATTGAATCAAAATAAGTCCTTTTTTTTTAAGTTAGTAGTAGAGTACGAGGCTGAGTTTCTATGCCTCAGTCGATATGCCAAGGGGATAGTCGTGACGGAATATCAAAGGTGCGTACGATTCGATGATAGATTAAGGGATAGCCTTAGGGTACTGATAGCTCCATAGAGGGAACGAGATTTTGCGGTTTTGGTGGAGAAAGCAAAAATAACAGATGAGGTAAAAAGCATAGAGCGTCACAACCGAGAGAAGGAGAAGGGTAAGAACAAGCGAAATATGGAACCTACGGGAGCCAGACAGAGGCCCATGAGGAGGGCCAGAGTGGATGGGCCGGTTAGAGCTGTGGCCCCTTGTTGCTGCTGTTAATAATGGAATAACCCTTTGTGCTGAATGCGGGAGAAGGCATCCGGGCGAATGTTGGAGGAGGATGGGAGCATGTTTAGGCTGTGGATCCATGGAGCATAGGGTTAGGCAGTGCCCGAGAAGGCTAGATCAAGAGCAAGTCGAGGGTAGAGGTAATTTTCAGCCTCAGAGGGGTGGTCAACAACCACCAAGGGGCCGTGGACAAGCCAGGGGCGATAATGGTAATGAACGCGGTCGTGGAGCACCAGGTAGAGGTGCGAGTTATCTTTGAGGTGAGGCACCGACTTTGGTCTATCGAGACATCGCCAAGGGGACGAAGACGCTCCAGATGCGAATAATGGTGCGTGCCCTACCATAGTATACTAAGTGTTTATTTTGGCTTTAGAATTAGAGTGCGCAGCGAAAGCATAGTGGTGAGACTTGGGTAGTACGATTACTACTTAGTTGGAAATTTTGAAGACGAAATTTCTTTAAGGAGGGTAGAATTGTAATGCCCTAAATTTGGGCCTAGAATAAATGGATTTCGTATGTCGAGAGAATGGATTTTGGCGTTCAAAAAAAAATTATGATTACATATTTAGTTTAATTTTTAGGTGATTTAGGAAGGGTTGGTGGTGTTGGAAAAGTCCCGGGCACGATCTAAGGCTCTAGCAAAAAAAAATTAATTTTACCCTTAAGTGAGGTTGGTGTTAGTAAAAAGGATTTTAAAATATTTTTGGGTTAAAAGATAGCATAAGGAAGTAGGTGATCTGATGGCTTGGAATATTTTGAATAAGCTGGTGGTCAAAGGTTCAAGTCTTGGACTTGGCAAAAAATTTTGTATTGCATATAAGTTAGTATGAAGGCTAGAGTTTAGGCTTTATAATTAGTTGGGGCTGATTTCGAACACAAAGAAACGTCTGGCCCAGTGGCAAAGACGTTAGGAGTAAGAGGGGGAGCAGGGTTCTAGTCGCGGCGTGCGCTAAATGTTGGTTTTTTTTAAGTAAACTTGGAGCTTGGCAGAAAGGGTTATAATTAATTAGGGAGGAAATATGACTCAAATAAAATAAGCGACGCAATGGCAAGGGACGTGTGTCATAGTGAAGAGGTCGGAGGTTCGAAGCTGGGTGTTGGTAATATTTTTAGATTTCTTTGGATGATTCGGTCGCTGGAAAATATTCTTTAAAAGAAGTTAAGAATGGAACATATCACAAAAAGGGTTGTGGTGCAATGGCGAGAATCGTGTGATGGTGCTTGGAGGTCTTGGTTTCGAGTTGCCTTGTGTACAATACTATGCTATTTTGCTACTGGCGTGGGAAAGGTATTTGAAGTGGATCGAAATGCCAAAAGATGGCTGCTGTTCGGGGAAAGCAATTTGAATGTAATTCAAATTGAATTTTAGCTAAATAAAGGAATTTTTGGGATGAGGATGAAGATAAATTTTAGAGAAAATAAAGGAATTTAATTGGTGATAAGTTTGAGTCGATTGGGGAGTGTAGGTTTATTTTATTTATTTATTTATTTTCTTTAGTATATATATGACTGCCGAATTAAATTCCTAGGTTAATACCGAATTTTTACTTTTCTTTTGGCCGAATTTCTTCACTTGTGAGAGGCTCGGACATGTTTTTTTTCTAAGTGTGCCAAAGCCGAATCCTTCATATCCTTCCTTCTCAAATTCTCTTTTGGTTCACCACTCAGTTCTAGCCAAATCACTTTTATTTCTTATTCCCCCTAGTGTTGCCGAATTGCCTCTGTCACCTTACTAGTCTCAAAAGCGGATTTAAGCCGCAGGATCAAAGGAGGATTTTGGTAAGAGCTTAGTTGAGTTTTTAGTGTGTTTTATTAAAAGCCTAGGGGCTATCTAACCCCTCTTTACCGTTACCATGTACTAACAAGGGTGAGGCTCAGCAATCGCAAGTGCGGTAGGTAAGGATTGTTATCAAGGCAGTAAGTATTATCGATTCAGTTAGAGTTTTAATAAGTGATCGAATCTATTGTGGCTCATAGGGGTGACTTATGATCAATATGGGTCACTTGGTTTTGACGATATAGGTGTTTGGGTGCAGATCTAGAGGATAAATGCCAATAGTAGCAAAGGAAGGGCTACTAGAATGTGAGGTACATGGTAAGGGTGCGGTGAGGTTTCGATTTTTTTTTTTAGTTAGTATGTGTTAAAGCCTTGGTTAATCGCTAGTAATATCGATTGTAGGTTTGTGACTAAGGGGTTTGCAGTGCGCGTAGTTACCAGGTGTGTACAAACACTACACACATGATATCGAAAATTCTGAAAAGTCGAAAAGTCGAAAGTGGCTAAATGGGCCCGGTGGGCCCTGAGGCTAAGTTTGATGAAATGGTTTGGTTGGTTATACGAATTGAGTTAGTCACGTATGATACACGATCTGGATTTGTTTTGGGCCTAATAGGTCATACAATGAGATTGGGCCTAGTGGGCCGTAAGGTTGTAATTTGGGTTTGATGGGCTTTATGGGGACGAAGACAAGTATGTTAAGGTTTATGGACTTTAGGCCTAATTTGAACAACTCTTAAATTTTATAAGACTTAATCTAATTAAACATGTCCGTGAACAAGTCGTTGGGTTTGAGTGTGGCAATGGGCATACGCATGTCTAGGATTGGATCTAGGGAGAGCTTGGTACTTAAGCGGTCCTAGTGGCCCACCTCCTCTTCTCTGGAATCCTACCTGATGCATAGTGTCTATTCACTTTAGCCGCGAGGACTTGTTGATGGGCCAAAGTTCATAACTAAAACCCGAAAGGGACCAAATACCCTATCCTCGTAAAATTACTAATATACCTTTAGTTTTGTAAATTACCAAAAAACCATGTTTTACAAATTTACCCAAAATACCCCTATTTTACGAAAGTACCAAAATACACCCGTTTTACAAAATTGCCTAGATACCCCTATTTTGCCAAATTACCAAAATACCCCGATATGATAAAATTATGAAAATACCCCTAGGTAGTGAAATGATGAAAATACCCCTTCGTGACGAACATAAGCTTATAGATGTTACTTGTGTGTTTAATGCATTCATATGATATTCTGCTTAGGATGCATATGGGCGGGACTTATGGTACGGAGGAGGATTTGAGAATCGCATGGCCGTATGGTATGGATCCACCGAAGGCTTTAAGCCCAATATATGATTAGCGACTTTCTTTGCAACGTTGATAATCTGTAATCGAGCTACCCTTGGTGTGTAGCAGAGGGGTGGGTCGAGCTAGAATTCCCCACAGGAGTCATAAGGTTGGAAGGGAAATGGTGTGTGTAGCGGATGGACTTTTGGGGTGGGTTTTTGCATTATCTTATTTGTATATGATGCGATATGATATGATATGAGGTCATGGTGGGCTAAGGCCCAAGACCACCGATATTGATAGGGCTTAGGCCCAATGTGAATATTTGTATGTGATTTGTTTGCCAAGGGTTGTAAACACTGAGTTTCGAAACTCACACCCTTAATTTTAATGTTTCAGGTAATCTTGAATAGACGGCTCGACGTGGGAGAGGACTCGGAGATGGCCACACTACAAGCTGTTCAAATGTTTTAATTTATTCGAATGATTTTGTTTAAAATACTTTGTTTTTTTTTTGGATTGCAATAAGGCCATGTAATCTCCTAATTAACTTTGAACTTTGGGTTTATTATAATTATCGTTTCAACTTCCCGCTTAAGGAATTTCATAAAATTATTAAAGTGTTAATGTGGTTTTCGAAATAAACTTAACTAGATACAGTGCTTGGGCTTTTGGGCCTTAAATGGTTAATTAGTAAATTGTTTTGAAGTGCGCCTTTAATGTGACATTCCAGATTCGGGCCTAACTTCTAGGCCAGGTTTGGGGTGTTACAGATGTGCTGTTGGGTAGAAGAATTGAGGGTAGATACTTTGGGGTTGATCGGGGGTAGTAGAAAAGAATGATAACACTTAACTTGTAAGAACCACACTTTTTTTTTTCAATTTTCGTAATTTTTTTGTTTACTTCAAATGCAATGAAATGAGTACAAAAGAAATGAAATACAACTTTGATTTTTTTTATTTTTTTATTTCTTCATGAACCTATTCTGGCTCTCGATTGTCGTCGTAGCTCATCGTTTTATAGCTCTGATACCAAATGATACGATCCGCCTCGGGGCTGAGTCGAGTCATATGTGATATGCCCGATCGTTTACGAAGAAGTATCATTCGGTTTGTTTAAAAAGGATGTTTTTAAGTAAATAATACGGAAGCTATTCAAGGGGTTCAAAGGTAAGGTTTAAGATATGAATATTAAAGGTTCGGTTTAACGGAAATAAAGAAATGGAAAAAGGTGATAGTTTGGTTTGGATAAAATGAAATGTAAGTATGGAAAGAAAGGAACTCAAAAACAAGCATGAACCAATACTAGAGAGTATCAATCCAATTACTTATAGACTTTTAAATTGATCGGATGAAAGAAGATAAACCTCGTCCCACTACTTAGCAAAGTAGGAACCTTGGTATAGTTTCGAACGCCACACTCAAAATAGTGATAAGTTCGGGATAGATGAAAAACAGGTTGACGCCACTAGGCTTCCTAGATAAGCCAACAAGTCTTCAACGAAATTAGGGAGAAAAGAATCTCACAAAATAGTTTCATTAACAAAGAAACAATAATCAAAGTTCCAAAAGTTTTTCATCAATAGGTTGATTACATGTATTTATAGTATCAAAAGAAGCTAGCTCAATGGCCACTTTTAATGAGGTTAATAATGAGCTCAAATGAAAAGTCTCAACTTTTGAAATTCTAGCCCAAATAACTCTTATCTTCAATGTGATTAATTTCTTCAATTAAGTTGCTATCAAAGTCTTTTGAAGTCTCCATGACCAACCGAAAAGACACCAGCCTCTTTGATGGAAAATTGATTGCATGTAGTGATTACTCATAAAGCAAACGATTATGGAAGTTGAAACAAAGAGGCTGTCGAAATTAAAGAAGAATAATGCTCTTCTTTAATTGATAAAAAAAACTACTTAATGATGTATTAAGCCTCTTTATATCAGCCCCCTCTTGTGTAACCAAATTCACTTGAAAAGCTATCTTATTGAATGCAAAAACAACCTTTAGATTTGATGGATGTTAGCTGAAAAGTCACCTGGAATTAACACAATGTAACCGACACATTAATGCAATTATCAAACTTAAAACAAATTAACAACTAACTTAAATCAATGAACTAACACTTAAACATCATTTGTTCCAGCAACTAGTTTAATTAAGAGAAGCATTATTAAATGAACTTTATCTCATGCATCAATAAATTATCCTAGTAACTAGATTAATTAAAGAAGCAACTATTAAATAAAGTTCAACAAAAACTCAATTAATTAAACTAAGATGAGTTGAATTAATGTCTAGCAACTCATTTATTAAACTAAGATGCTTAAATGCATGGTTTAAAATGCAAACTAAATGAACAAATGAGTTACTTAATACATGACTTAATTAAATGCAGAACACATAATACATGTCATAATTAAAATATGTAGATCAATAATGCAAGACATTAACTAAAGATGCATTTAATTAAACAAGACATAATTAAAGACTAAAGTAACTAAAATAAATAAATCAAGTCCTTATTCCATCAATTTAAATGCAAGAATTAAAATTTAAAGATGAGCTCAAACGAGCTTATTTAAGCTGAATCAAGCTCGTTGAATGAGCACACGAACTCATTGAGCTGGATCAAGCTCAAATGAGCTGAATTTGAACTGGACGAAGCTTGTGGAGTTGGAAACGAGCTAGGATCAGCTTGCTAGCAACGCAATGCTCGACTCGGGATACTTGTTCGATGAAGTTTGCGGGCCGTGCTCGCATCAGACAGGACATTCGCGAAAAATATGGCCGATTATTTCAGCTCTTTCTCTGCATTGGGTGCAGCTTGTGCTACTGACAAGCTTTCGGTGCTGCATATTAACCCTCAACGGTAAATAGTTCCATGAAATTTTCCATACTGTAACCTTGATTTTATTTGGTAGATTTAGGAGCCAGAGTTTTTTGTAAAAATTCCTGTAGTCAGTTTGTAAAGAGTAAGCTCTAGAAATTTCATCAAAAGTTTGTAACAGTTTTGCTTTGGACCGAAAAATCGCCTGAATGCTCGCCTCCCCAGACAAGCAGATCATCGTGAGGTATGCGTGCTGAAGGTATCCAGAGAATTTTTCCAGCATCTTCCTCTGAAAAGGTATTGTTTATAAGTTCTCTTTTCCATGTTCTCTCATTACTGTCTATCACCTCACTGACCTTGACATTACGCATATAATTAACAACTGAAGATAATTTAAAATTAACAGCATCTGGAATCCAAGCATCAGCATTGATAGAAATATTTGTACATGTACCAACCTTCCAACATATTCCTTTTTCCAAAATACCCTTCGCTGCCCATATACTTTTCCATATATAAGAACTAGTTTTCCCCAATCGAGAATTTAAAAAATGTTCATTCGGGAAATATTTTGCTTTAAAGACTCGCGTAACCAAAGAATCCTGATTAGTAATAATCCTTCGCCCTTACTTAGCTAGTAATGAAATATTGAATTGTGCCAGATTTCTAAAGCCCATTCCCCCTCCTCTTTTGATCGACACATAAATTTCCATTGACACCAGTGTATCCCTTTCCTTCCCTGTCTTTTTTGCCACCAGAATTTAGCGAAAATATTTTCTAACTCCCCACATAACAATTTTGGTAAGAGGAAACATGACATAGCATAAGTTGGAATTGCTTGAAGAACAGATTTTATAAAGACCACATTTTCCCTTTGTGATAGTAACCTTCTACTCCAACTTTCAATTCTCGACTTAACTTTATCTTTGAGATTCTGAAAAGCTTCCTTCTTTCACCTACCTACAACATTAGGGAGTCCTAGATATTTTTCCAAATTTGTGGAGTATCTCACACCTAGTAAACTCGAGATTCCTTCTTTGTCTCTTTCTGTTGTATTTAAGCTATAGTAAATTGTTGATTTGCTAAAATTCACGCCTTGACCAGAGCACTGCTCATATTCTTTCAAATTTTCTTTTAAAATTCTTGCCCCTCTATTTGTCGCTTCACCAAATAGTATGCAGTCATCTGCAAATAGCAAGTATGATATTTCTGGTCCTCTTCTACTAGCCTTCACTCTCTTCATCAATTCCTCAACTATTGTCATTCTTATTAAATATGAGAGTCCCTCACTGCATATTAGAAAAAGAAAAGAGCTAAGCGGGTCACCCTGACAAAGCCCTCTTGTGGGCTTAAAAACATTTCCTCTTCTCCCATTGATATTCACTGTATAAGAGACTGTAGAGATGCATTTCATGATTAATGTCACCACTCCATTGCAAATCCCATTTGAAGCATAACTTTCTTTAGAAAAGCCCACTCAAATCTATCATAAGCCTTGCTCATATCTAGTTTTACTACCATAAACCCTTTTTTCCCAGTCCGTTTTTGATATAGCGTATGTAAGAGTTCATAGGCTACAAGCACATTGTCAGTAATTAACCTTCCGAGAACGAAAGCACTTTGAGCCTTGTCAATACATTTTCCAATGACTTTCTGAAGACGACTTGCAATTGTTTTTGCCACAATTTTGTATAAAACTGTGCATACGCTGATAGGTCTAAAATTAACAAGACTTGTGGGGTTTGGTACTTTTGGGATAAGCACAATATCTGTAAGGTTTAGAGAGTCAAAATACATTGTCGGAACCATTTTTATTTCGATCGAGTTTTGAAAAATGGGAATCGACTTTTAAAAATATGGAGTCGCCATCAATCCTTTTTGTTTAGGTGTGATCGGGTCACCTATAAAATAAATTTTGGTCTAGGAATTTCCAGAAGAAAACGGGTTCGGGAGTCGGTTACGTGCGAGGAAGGATTAGCACCCTCGCAACGCCCAAAATTGGTACCAAATTGATTAATTGATGTCCTAATGTTGAAAAGTTTGAAATGATTTTGAAATTCTGTTCTTTTTTTTATTTTAAATAACTTGATTGAATATTGAGATTCCTTGTTCCGAAGGAATAGAGTATCACATCCAGCACGATTGGATACGACAATCTGAGTCTTTGAATTCAAGATCATCCCCAAAATCCTCCAAGCACGTGTATCGAAATTTCGAAAGGGTATTTGATTATTTGGACAAACAAAAAAAAAAAAAACACACCCTGCACGATTGGGCATGATTTCTTTGAATTCCCAAACGTACAAATATTACCTTGTTTTGGAAGTATGGACAAAATTTTGAAAAGGGTATTTGTTTATTTCGTTAAACAAAGAAAACCACACTTAGCACGATTGGGCATGATTTCTTCAAATTTCCAAATGCACAAATATTACCTTATCTTTGAAAACTTTTAACGTAAGCGATTTTAAAATTGACTTAAGATGCTTTTATTAAATCAGGAGAAAAAGAAATACAATATCAAACATGAAAGAATAATATCACGAATCGACATTTATACAAATGGAGAATAATAATATGAACATATAATTCAATATATACAAAGTCAATAATCTCACCACTCTTCTTAAAATACCAACATTATTAAGAAATAACGAGATCAAAAATATAACTAATTGAAAATAAATTATACTAAAATATAGCATATTTAAAAATTAATAATCAAATAATATGTATCAACTTAAGTAATATATACAAATAAATAAAAGAAATTTAATATAAGTTAATGTGTATATAAAAATAATAATATATGAACATGTATAGAATAAGTAAATATAATTTTGAAGAAGTAAACTATACATATAACAATAATATAAAATCCATAATATATATACATAAGAATAATTTAATATAAATAATATGCATACATAAAATGTATATATATATAGAATTAATAAAATATCCTATAATAAAAGTAAATAATAGCTAAAACAATTTAAAACATTTAGTATTAAATATTAATTAAAAGAATAATTAAAGAATTCAATAAATAAATAACTAACTAAATAATTTAAGGATTACATTGAAAATCAAAACAAAATTAAAGGGTTAATTTAAGAAATAAATAATTCATTAACAGTAGGGACTAAAATCGAATGCTAAGAACAAATAGGGGCCGATGTGCAATTATTCGAGTCCTTTAAGCATACGTTTAAACAGATCAAATTGAAATGGTGAATGAATTTGAGGCAAAATTAAAAGAATGAAGTAAATATAAAAGGACTCAATCGGGTGCCAACACAGGCGGGGAGGGACTAATCGTGAAATAAGACCAAATATAAAAAAGTGGATCCTCTTATGGAGCAAGTCGGGTCGTGGGTCGGATTGTGGCCTATCTGGCGTCGTTTTAGGCTATGGGCATAAGCCTAAACGACGCCGTTGCTAATGTGAATGTAAAACAAATTAAAACCTAATCGAGCCCTTCTAAATGAATCTTAAATCCCTTTTTTAGTCGACTCTTGAAATCCCCTTTGAGCAGGCGCCTCTTTTCTAAAACACCAAACCCAGCCTCCCTTTCACCAAAGTCTAACTCTCTCCGTTTACCACCAAACCGCCATCATGACCGGTAAAAAGCAGTACACGAAGGCCCTGATTTGACCAACGTCTTCGTCTAACTCTGATCGCAATGGAGAAAACGAGGACGAAATCTCATAAAGGTAATACTTCTTTTCTTTTAATATCCTTTTTTTTTTTGCATGCACAAAGAAGATGAATCAAAAGCCAACAGAATAAGATTTAAAAAAGGAAATTGAAAGAGATTGAAATTGAAAAGAAAACCTTCGAATTTCTATTTTTTTATTTGTTTTTCTCTGTTTTCTCTGTATTCAGTGTGTGTTTTTTTAAAAAATGGGGGTCCCCCTTACAATGGTTGATTTCAGACTTTTTAAAGTCGAAATACAAAAATAAAAAATACAATACAACTATTTTTGTTTCTTTTTCTTTCTGCTTGCTGGTCTTCGTTTGTCTCTTTTGCAAGTGTGTGACGCACAGTGGGCAAGGGTACGGAGGCCGTACATAGGCGAGCTGGTAGAGGTTGTACCAGACGTGGCGAGTGCTCTACTGGCGGTACGGAGGCCGTATGGAGGTGCGCGTGGTGATGCGTGTGGGTTGCTGAAACGACGCAGGGCGCGTGCGAGGGACGCGGTAGCCCAATCGTCAGCAGGGCTACGGCGCATGAAGCTTCCAGAACCTCTAGGGTTTCAGTCTGAAACCAAGATTTGGGCTATCCGGGCCAGTTTTGGAATTGGGTCTTTAGGCCTATTTTGGGGCTTGTAAGTGGGCTATTGTAATTGGGCATTTGGGCTTTAAGTCTGGGTTTGTAAAAGAGATTGGACTATTTTATTATTGTTGGTTTTCTGTTTAATGGTTTTTGGTTATAAAATGGGCTAGGGCATAAATTGGGTCTTACATCCCTTCCATCATTTAGAATTCTCAAGCAAAAATTTTCAACATCTTTACCTACAATGTGCCAGAATCTTTGAAAAAATAAAGCCGAAAATCCATCACAACCTGGTGCTTTAGTGAGCCCCACTCCTTTCAAAACTGAAAATACCTTTTCTGCCGTAAATGGTGCTAGTAAATCTGTATTGATATCAGATGAAATATTAGTATTAATGCCCTTTAGAAGATGGGATAAATTCCCAATACCCTTTGACGAAAATAAATTCTGGAAATAATTTGAAGCGGCCTCATTAATCACTGATTCATTAGAAATTTCCCTCCTTTCATCAGATCCCGACCTAGTAATAGTATTAATTTGTCTACGAACTAAGGCATATTTGTAAAAAAAAAGGCAGAATTTTTATCTCCTAATTGAAGCCAATTGGCTCGTGCCCTCTGTTCCCAATACATTTCATTTTTTATCAATCTCCATATTAAGTAAAATTCTAGTGACAATCAGCTTTGCCATTGTGTCATCATCCCTATTGCTTTCCAGTAGATCTTCAAGTTCCTTTGTGAGCTTATTCTTTAACCCATCTCGACCCTTCTTTATTGAGCTTGCCCACCTTATCAAGCTTATATCCAGCCTTTCAAGCTTTTCAATAATAGATCCATTTGATGACTCCCATGATTTTATAATCTCTCGTTCAATAGAATCCTCCATAATCCACCATGCCTCGAATTTGAATCTTGGAATCCCCTTATAACTCTTCTCATTGTTAGTACTGATAAGTAGGGGATAGTGATCTAAAATCGAGTATGTTAAATGATGAATAATTCCTTTTGCGAAAATATGCATCCACTTTTCATTCGCCACGCTTTATCCAGTCGCTTTTTAATATTTGTTTCTGGAAGATTCCCTCTCTCCGATTTATACCAAACCCCCGAATACCCCACGTCCATTAATTGACATTCTTTTAAAACCTCGCGGAAAGCTTCCATTCTTTTTTCCTCCCTCGGTTGACCTCCACTTTTTTTTTCAAAAGAATACATTATTTCATTAAAATCATCACATACCAGCCATGGGTGGTTTTGATCCTGACCCAACTTCCTTAACAAATTCCACGAGACACTCTTATTATTAACATAAGGTGAACCGTAAAACCCTGTAAATCTCCATTCTTCATTGACATTGTCCTCTTTTATCATCACATCGATATGGCTTTTTGAGAAATTGTTTAGACAAGCCGTAATACCTGCTTGCCATGCCATACAAATTCCACCTCCAGAACCTTCTGCTCCTACATCAATCCCATTTTCAAAACCACATCTCATCCTAATTTTTTCCATGCGCTTTTCATCTATTTTGGTCTCCATAAGGAAGACCATTTGGGGTTTATGTTGCTTCAGCAAATACCGAAACTTTCTCACTTCCCGTGGACTCCCTAATCCACGGACGTTCTAACAAATGTGTAACACCCCTAACCCGAGACCATCACCGGAATAGGGTTAAGAGGCATTACCAAACATTTAGAACGTTTCATTACCATTTCACGACACAAAGTCAAACATCAATCAAACATATTCAATCACAAGTATATAGTCCCTTATTGATGTCTTCGAGACCTTAAACACGTGTTAGAAAGGGGTCGGGACTAAACCAAAACACATACAGAAATTTTCAAAAATTTAAAACTTTTCAAAGTTTTAGGGGTTACACGCCTGTGTGGGCAGGCCGTGTGTCTCCCACGGTTGCTTGACACACCTATGTGTCTTCCTTGTGGTCGAAACTAAATTAACTCCATGGCCACCAAGCATGCCCGTGTACTCTGGCCATGGTCGATCCTGACTTAGCTCCACGGCTACCAGGCACGTCCGTGTGCCAAGGCCGTGTACACTTAATTAGCTACTGAATTATGCCCACAGCTAGTTGACACGCCTGTGTCAAGGCCGTGTACTGTTAGGCTAGATCCTGTCATTCACCCACGGCCATTAGGCACGCCCGTGTGCCACAACCGTGTTGGCAAAACAGGCCATATGCAAGGCCAATTTACCACCCACATAAGGGTCAGTCCTACAAGCACATTTAAACATAATCCCACACATAATTTGGCAACCAACCTCATGTCAAATGATCTATATAACATCTCATACAATATCATTTATAACCATGTTAACTTATAGACTAAATTGCACCTCTTGAACACATTCAATACCAAATATGATTCCCCCTCAATTTCACTAGATCATACTAGCATCAACCTATCGTCAAGATTACCATTTATAAGACATATCCATTGCCATCAAAACATACCAAATCTCACTACACATACCAAATCCACACAAGCATATTTCAAATATTTATCTAGTCACCTCACATGGCTATTTACACATCTCATATATATAATTTACATATCTAGCCTATATATGCCATATTTCAACTATGTACATCTTTCCAAAAGTACTAAAATAGATTGCTGATAGTGTGATTGAGATGCTGACGATCCCAGATCCGAGCTAGCTTTACTGACACTACAAAGAAGAGAAACAAATCACACAGTATGCTTTCCAAAGCTTAGTAAGTTCGAAATACAATATAATTATCTCATCAAATCAAACCAATGTATATAATAAACCATCACATAGATCAATTCTCTCATATTCATACCATATCATCCATAGCTAAAATACTCATTCATCCATTCATAGCTTTATCTATAAACTCATCAACCACAAAAGTTCAATACATACCTTAGCTAACACATAGTTATTCAATTTCCAAGCTATTCAATGCTAGATATTACATGTTGATCATCCTCTGATATTTGTTTAATTTAATCGCACACTCAGTGCTATATACATGATCGAAGCATATTCGTTATCGTACACTTAGTGCCTATTCTTTTAATCGACTTATCTCGGTATCACACACAGAGTGCCAAATCAATAAGCCGAAGCTTTCATAACATCGCACACACAGTGCAATTCATCTCTGTTTCGATTTCGATTTTGAACACTTAGTGCCATCTAATTTAATTTTGCACATAACATCTCAAATCTCATAATCATATACATATTCAATCCATAATACTAAAACTATCTTAATAACATGTATTATATCCGAACTTACCTCGGACGTCGAACTATCGAAACGGTCAATTAATCGAGCACTTTATCTTTGCCTCGATCTCGATCCGAACCTCTTCTTTCTTGGTCTATACATGTTCAAATTCAATGCATTCAATCAACAACTCATTCAATTTAATCCACACACACACATTTAGGGTATTTTACAAAATAGCCCTCACATTTTCACATTTCGACACTTTAGTCCCTATTTCACAAAATCATCAAATACACAAAATTTCAAAACACATATGCTAGCCGAATTCTTCCCATGCTAGTACAAGCTCATACATTTTATTTATTTCATAATTTAACCCTTCAATTTCTCATTTTCTCAATTAAGTCCAAAATACTCAATTTCACTAAAAATCCCAATACAAACTATGTTAATCCAACATCAAGTTTCCATATTTCACTATCAACTAACACATAGCTCAAGTGTTCATCAATGACTTATCACAAAAACATCATCAATTCACAAAATTACAACATGGGTTAGCTAAAGTACGAAGCAACGATTACGAAAATGTAGAAATTATCAAAAATCGAGCTCAAACATACCTTGAATCAAGCTTAACCCTAGCCGAAATTTCAAAGCTTTTTCTTCCTTCTTTTCTTTTCTATTTTCGGTGAGTGAAAGATGAACATTCATCCATTTTCATGCTTTTGTTTTATTATTAATCCCTTATTAAACATGTTACCAAATTGTCCTTTCATTAAACATATGAGACAAATAAACATTATGGTTTACATGTCATTTAGCCATCCACTATATTAATATTGAGCTAATTGCCTTTTGAGGACTTCACATTATAAAGACATCAACAATTGAACACTTAACAATCAGCACACAGCATTTTACACTTTATGCAATTAAGTTCTTTCTCACAATTTGATACACAGTCGATAAAATTATCACACAGAAATTTCACTTAGGCTAAATCACATACTATTCACACAGAAAATATTATTAAGTTATCATTCTGACCTCAAATTTGTGGTCTCAAAACCACTGTTCCGACTAGGGTCTAAACCGGGCTGTTACAAAATGGTTTTCATTATGCCCGGTCGGCTTGCCATTTGGCAGCCACCGATCTATTTTGGTTGGTAATACAACCTTGCTTGAGAATTCCTGCCGACAAAATTATGCCTCCTTCGATATAAGAGTCTTGGCCATCATACTTCATTCTTTTTGCTTCCTCTTTACAGGATTTTCCTTTGCCGTCGTCTTTAATTTCTATATCCTCTGATTTTCTTTTTCTCAATATACTCTCTCTGTTACAAATATCCACCTCTCTTACTACCTCAATTCTCTTCCAACTCGATTTCTTGGCTGGTTTCAAAATTCCTGTGTAATTATTATTTTCCCCATTCGCTTTTTCTTCCACAACTATCTCTTCCTCATGTATCATCATTGCTTTCTCTGTTTCTGTAAATTGTGAATATCTTGGATTCTTTGGGCCATGTCACTTTTATCCTTCTATTGAAAATTTAGGTTAGGGATCTTCTCTATATCACCTATATATGAACATTAAAGCTGCATCTTCTTTGAAAGGGAATTAAACTTTAAACTCTCCCTTCCAATAAAATTTACTTCTGCTTTTAATCCTAGAGAATAAAGAGGATCATCTCTGATTTTTTTTTTCTGGTGTAAAACTGAGACATTCGATGAGCCCATGTCCCATCATTCCACAGCCAAAATAGAATGTTGGTAATTTTTCATATTTAAACGGGATCCAGGACTTACTTTGATTTTCAGTTGAGACGAAATACCCCCGCGCAAGGGTTTTTGCACATCTAACTAAACTCTAAGCCGACAGAATTCACCATTAATTGTAGATCTTAGAACGCCTCTAAAAGTAACCCCAATAGCATGCATTAAATCTTTTTTTATCAAATTCTAGTAAACATGGTCCAATTTTAATCCAAAACGGAGAAGAATTAAGCCGAATATGACTTCTTTCCATCATTTATTCAATCGATCAAATAGCACTAAAATTTTCCAAAACAACCATGGCTGCCCCTCCATAACTATCTCCAAATCTTCTTCAGTTTCAAACACTATCAAGAATAGATTCTGCCCTGCCAGTTGGATCTCGAATTTTTTTCTCGTTTTCCATATACTTTCATCTGTGCCGTAAAACTATCCGGATTATAGAATTTCTTCGTCCATATAGTGTAGAGTAGGGTTGGCTGTTCACTTGGTACCACCATCAAGCTTTTAACCGATAACTGAATGAGTTCTTCTGCCAGAAGGGAGATTTCCTCTCCTAAAAAACCGTCATCGCCACCACTTTCCTTCATCCCAAGCCGCAGAAAAAACTATTTTCGCTAGGATGCTAAGCAAAGCACTCTTGGCTAGCGTTTTGGTTACATTTGAAAGACTTAATCCTTGATTTATTTGAAGATGTCTCCTTCCATTGCTGGCAAAACAATTAGTAATCTACTAGAAAAATAATAATGTTAAAAAAATTCATTAACATAATAATTACATTTAAGGAAATAAAAAAACTGATAATATAATTTTCTACTATTCTGAACTAATGTTAACCTTATGAGAAAAGCGTTATTTATAAATATCCATTCAGGTAAAAAAACATTGGCTTTGCCTTCGATTATGATTTATTGTAGTGAAACATGGAACAACTTCAATTTTTATTTTTCATGAGCAACTGTAAATATATGCTTCTAAGCTGATATTATAACAGTTAATAGCAATGTAGTAGATTCCTTTTACATAATTGATATGGAAATAATTTCAAATATCATTTAATTTGGCTGAGGTGTCAATTAATGATTGGTGCCATTTGTTCAATGAACAAATCACTTAGAACCGAAACTTACCTTAGCTATAAAATGTAGTAGTTTTACCCCTGCCATGCACAGGATAATCATTTCAAATAGGGTTTTTTTTTTTTTTTTTTACCTTAGCTATGAATTGTTTAATATTTGTTTAGAATAGGGTTGGTTTTATTTTCACCATTTCAATTTTTTTTCTTAATTTAATCATTTTAAATAAAAAACTGTTTAAATTATTTTGTTTTAATGAGTTGTTGATGTAATTCATGCGTAACGTTTTTTTTTAACCTTTTTATTGAAGTTTAAAAATCTCCCTTTCTCCAGGGGCATAACTAAAATTTGGTATGGTACGATCACTAAAATGTAAAATTACTTAAAAGGCTTTTAGAATATTTTAAAAATTTTAAATTAATAAAGATAAAATTGTCTTTGGCCCCCCTTAAATTTATAAAAATTTAATTTAATCCTTTACAAATTATAAAGATATAGACTATAAAAAATTAAAATTTTATCCGCCCCTAAAAAATTGTTCTGGCTTCGCCTCTGCCTTTCTCACTATCACTTTATTGGTTACTACTCTGGTTTTCATGGAGTTAATCAGAATTTTCAGCTATGCTTCAATTATTCTTTCGATTTCAGGTACTGGGTTGCACGTTTTGTTTAACCCAATCTTGAGCATTGTTCGGGTCTTTCATCTTCTCCAAGTCCCTGTTGCCTAATCTAATCATGAATTTGGCGTCGATGTTGGCGAATGCGCCGAGCACTTTCAGATCTGGATCGTAAAGTTTAACTTTGTTAATTCCATTGGATTCACGAGCGGCACTATAATTTTAGGGGAAGGAAGATTGTCTGCTATTTGCCAGTAATTCATCCCAATCAAATTAACCATAATTGGAAACAAATAAACTGCAAATAGGAAAAACCAAAAAAGAAGAAGATGAAGAAATCAGCAAAATCCAAGAAGATAAAAAAAAAAAAAACAAACAAACCAAGAAAGTGAACAACCTAGTAACTGAAATCGACAGAATAATTGAAGCATAGATGAAAATTCTCATTAACTCCATGAAAACAGGGCAGAGTGTGACTGTGACTAATTTTACCAAAGTATTTTTAAAAAGTAGTGTAAAAAACTATTTTTAAAGATTCCTTTTGAAAATTTGGTTTAAAATTGAAATGCTCAGTTATTAAAAAGTGTTTTAGAAATAAAATATTTATTTTAAATATTATATTATAAAATAATAAATATGTATTAAATAATGTTTAAATTATTTAATATTATGATATTTTAACATGAATATAAAAATAATTTATTATAACTTGTTGTTAAAATTTTAATACAAGAAATATAAATTTTAAATATTTTAAGAAATTAATGTTAATTATTTATAAAATTAATTAGAATATATAAACTATATTTTAAATATTTAAATATAACCATAAAATATTTGTAACTAGATATTAACACATTTGGATTATTTTAAGAAATATTTTTATTTTTAATTAATGATTTTATTTTAAAATGTAATTTGATTATATAATTTATATTAGATATTAAGTCATGTCAGTCATTTAGTGTCACATTAGCAATCCATTAAAAGAAAATATAATTTTTAACGATAGTGGTTAATTCATGCAATTATTTTATTTAGAGCGACTAAATTGATAAAAAAACTTAAGGTGACAAAATTAGAACAGATCTTATTTTAGAGTGATCATGGTTGTAATTTACTCTAATATTTATTTCATAATTTGAAAAAAAAATATCATGTTGTAAAATAAACAATATTCTTTTCATAATTTAAAATTGATTTTTAAGTTGGAAGGATTTATTTTAATCAAAATAAATGGATATAAATAATCATATAGAATAACCATTTGTAGTTGGACAAAATTTTTATGAATGATTTAATTTATAAAATTATGTAAAATGCAATATTAGTAAATTTATAGATAGAATTCCAAAATTATTTTTTTCAAATTTAGGATTGATACATCTTACTCCTTGTAAGTTCAGTACTACATGCTTCAATTACACTTTGTACTATATGTTTCAATATGAACAAAAATTTTAATCAATTCTGTCTTGAACTTCAAAATCACCTTTTTTTTTTCCTAAATAATTAACATGTGTAAAATTGACGACATTTTAAACTAAATTCCTTACTTTGTACTAAAAATATGAAATTTTTATTTCAAATATCTCAAAATTCATCCTCTACTTATAAGACTAAAAAATCACAATTTTATTTCTATAATCAAACAATCATTGTTTTTTGCATAAAGATATTGGATTATTTGCTACTAAATGTTTTGGCTCATGTAATTGAGAAAAGAAAAAAAGTATCTATTATTTATGCTTATTTCAAATATGCGTTGTAGAGTAATGAGAATGTTATATCCAATTTAATGTAGTAATTTTAAAATAATTAAAGAAAATATTACTAATAAAAACGTTTAATGTATATTTTAATTATTTAATACAAAAACAATGAAAGTGAATATTAAGAGCTATTGCTAGTCCGGCAAAAAGACAAAAAAAAAAAAGAAAGAAAGTGTTTTATCTGTTTGATTATTTTAAAAGTTTGATGAATATTGGTTTGAAGGGAAAAAATAATTACTATTTAAGGGTGATGAAATTTTATATTTTAAATTTGTAATACTAATGTTTTACATTATACTTTTATTGCTAATGTATTTTTATAAATGACAATCCAAATGTATCATAATAAGCTAATTTAAAATTATGAAAAATGTGTGTGTTTTTCTAATTAGAATGAGAATTATTTTTACTTTTCTATAAATGTCCTAAAATTGAAATAAATTCACGGAAATGATTATTCTAATAATGGGATAGTATAACCACAATCATGACAAACGTAACTCATCGTGTCTTTTTATTGAAAATCATTACATTAATCTCTATATTTTAGATAAAAGTGTAGAGTAATCTTTTATTAAAAATCTGTCATTAAACGATGATATGGAAGGTGATATTAAAAAAAAAATGAATAAATCAAGTGTAGTATATTATGGAATGTCTTAATATTAGAAATTAGATTACATTTTGTTAAAGTTTTATTTAAGAAATGAATAAATTAATCTTTATATATTGGATCGAAGACTAAATTGATATTTTTGTTAAAAATTTTACCCATTTTAATTTTTAATACCCATTTTAATTTTTAAGTATTGATGTGACTGACAAACCAACCATATAATGACATATGACATGTCAAATGTACTTCATATTGACATGATAATATTAAAAAATTTTTAAAATCATAAAATAAATAATTTTCTTATAATTATTTAAAAATCACATTTAGATCATCCACGTTCTTCTTAGAAATAATTTTTAAATAATTATAAAAAATATAAAAGTATAAAAATTATTTAAAATAATTAGAAATTATAAAAATAAAAATATTAAAACAACATCCATAATAACCATGGGCAAATGGTTGTCCTTTCTCAAATGAACTTTGACAAGTATCTATTTAAGTTTTTTCTAGCGTAGTTTTTAAATAATTATTAAATAATTATAAAATTATTATATATGCACACACAAACATATGTATTTTTAATTGAGTTGATATTTTAATTTTATCAATTTAACAAGTTTTATTTTATTAATTTTTAATATTTTTATAATTTAAATATATACACAAATATATAATAGTTTTCTTATTATTACTTTTTTAAAAATTTAAATAATATCTATAATATCTTATATTTTAATATTTTTAAAAAATTATATAATTTCGTACAATTTTTAACAAATTTGAATAATTTTCTATATTTTTATAATTATTTAAAAAATCTTGAACTTAGTTTTAAATAATTATTAAAAAATATTTTGAGATTTTTAATGTTTAAATTTTGACAAAATATCACATCAATATAAGACACGTGACACAATCGTATGACAATAAAAATGATTGAATTTTTAATAAAACGATCACTTTGCTCTTTTATTTAATATGCAAAATTAATTTATTTTTAAGTAAAAAAATAAAATACAATTCAACTCTTAATACATGAACTTTCATAATATTTCTACCTAATCTTACTCACCCTTTAATTCCATGCCACTTACATATTCTTTTCTTGAAAAAGTCAAACTATCCCTCAACAACATAAATGAATAATTTTTTTAACAGGAAGATTAATTTATTTTTTTAACATATAAGAATTAATTTATTAATTTTTAAATAAATATAATAATATGCAGACGAGGACGTCGAAATCTCCTGTTACTTTGATATTTAATAAAACCAAATCTTCCAGCTACTTGTGGGATAGACACGTCTTTCACCTTTTCATGCTACTTGAAAATCGCCCAAAAACTTTTTGGGAAGGTTATTAATTATAAAACAATTGTTGAAAAAATATTGTAGTTTTCAGTCAGAAATGTAATTTGTTAGAACCATAAAATAAAAATTGATATAAACTTAACTTTAAATCGGATATATCATATCAAATAATCAAAAATAAAATTAGATGTAAAAATATATCTAAATTCATCGATTTTTTAAAATCTACGGATCTTAAGGTTTTGATATTCTAAATTAGCACATAAGTAATATAGAGAATCGACTCTCTCTTTAATAAAGATGGGATATTAGAAAAACTAGCTTGTTATGTAATTTGAGGATTATAACTCTAATATATATAACTTGACACATTAGCCCTAATTTCTAATCAACCCATCATCAATTAGAAATTTGTTATTAGAGTATTTATATATATTCGATCCATACTTTATTTAATAATTAAAGGCCTATAAACTTTAACCAAATTAGATCACTTAATTTGGACTAACTTTTATGATAGTAACTAATAACATGTAATTACCCTTATTATATATATGATGTCCATATTTTCCAAAAATCTCTCACTTGAACCACATATATATACTAACTACTCTATAATTACATGTATATAACCTTAAGAGCTCAAAACTTTACTATCATATCCAAAATGTATTCTGAATAATCTCGTTTATTAATTATGTTAACAGAGAACCAAGGCGACTTTCGTTACATATATCGCAACTAAATCCATCCCTGATCACATATATTAACAAAACCAAATGACATAGATCAAGTATGGATGTGTAGCATAGATATTATATGCAATATAATCTAAACATGTCTATTTCCAACTGGTCCTCCTTAACCTTATTGAGATCAAACTTTACCAAAATCAGAGTGTAAATAAACCAAATAAACTTTATTTTTGCAGAAAATAAACTTAATATCCGTCAACTAAAATAACTGAAAATATGTCTATAACATAAAAGCATTTAAAAGTACAAACTCCCACTAAAATCAAATATCCTTAAATGACATTACAACTATATGAGCAATGTGCTCTTATAAAACCTTAGGTGTAGTCCCTTAGTAAGCGGATCCGCAATCATGAAGTTTGTCCTAATATGCTTTATAGGCACCTAACCACTCTGAACTTTTACTTTAACAACCAGGAACTTAAAGTCTATTAAGAAACTTTTCTCTAAACCCCTTTCTTTTTATTTTCCTCATTTTAATTCTCATAATTTATCCTCATAATTTCAATTCGTCTTAAATTCTTTTTTTTTCCAGATCGAAAATTATTAATTCTATTTTTTTATTTATTTTTTCAGAACGAGTTTTCTTGGGCACGATTCGCCTGGGATCTTGAAAGCAGCATTTGTAAAATTCGATCCACGTGGATTCGACCCTACTTGCCCTTTCTTCGTTATTTTCATTACTTGCGGGAGTAGGACATATTTTGGTGCATTCAACGACGCATCAAATTTTGGCGCCGTTGCCGGGGATCGATAACGTACTAATCTTGTTTTTTGTTTTCTATGACCAGATCTGCTCCAGGTACTCTTGCATTTGATTCAGAAATTGAAAAGACTGCAAAAGCTAATCGTAAGGAAAAAAAGCTAAGGAAAAAGCAGTCAGCGGTGGTAGGAACTCAAAGCAATCCACCGCCAGAAATCAGAATCGACGACGAAGCAGAGTCTAGGGTTAACGAAAACCCTACCCAAACACTTAAAAGTAAAGCAGAAGAAGTCGATTCACTTGAAGAAGTGCTCAACGCTAGGGTTGACGAAAACCCTAATTTGGTACGAGAACCAATGGCTCAAACGATTGACAACTAGTCAAGCAAACCGCTGTAACAACCACCACTGTGCATCGCATATCCTACTATGGATACCGATTTTGAACTGAAATCAGGGTTAATTCAGTTGCTGCCAACTGTTCGAGGGTTACAAAAAGAAAACCCCCATAAACACTTAAAGGAGTTTCATATGGTTTGTCTGAGTATGGAACCTCAAGGCGTAACTGAGGATCAGATTAAATTGTGCGCTTTTCCTTTTTCCCTAGCAGATTCAGCTAGGGAATGGTTATTTTATTTACCTCCTAGATCTATTACTACTTGGGCTGATTTATCTCGTTTATTTCTCAACAGGTTTTTTCCAGCATCTAGAGCAGCTGAGCTAAGAAGGGAGATCGTGGGGATAAGGCAAAAAGAAGCGGAGACTCTCTACGATTATTGGGAGTGATTTAAAAAGTTGTGTGCGAGCTGCCCACAACACGGTATAACAGAACAATCTCTCCTCCAATACTTTTATGAAGGTTTGAAACCAATGGAGATGAATATGGTAGATGCCGCTAGTGGAGGAGCGTTGGTCAATATGACTCCCCAACAAGCAAGAGACTTGATCTCCACGATGGCTGCAAATTCTCAGCAATTTTGAGCCAATACTGAACCCCCTAGAAGGGTTCACCAGCTAAGTAATTCGACCTTAAAGGATAAAGTTGATAGACTTACTATTATGATGAATTTTCTTATTGCAGAAAAAGCTAAACCAGCTCGGTTATGTGGAATATGTGCTACACCTGAGCACACAACTGATGCTTGTCCAAGTTTGTCTGACGATATTATGGCTCATTTAAATGCGGTGGGTAATTTTCTGGCCCACCACAGAGGCGATACGACCCTTACGCTAATACCTACAACCCAGGATGGCGGGATCACCCTAACTTAAGTTATGGGGCCAACCCACAATATAACCGACCATACCGTAACCGAGTTCCACATGACCACAAGATTCAGGTAATTCTCTAGAAACTTTGGTCAATAAATTAGCAGCTAATATGCTTGATTTTCAACAGAAAACCGAGGCATCTATAAGAGAATTGACCATATCAGTTGAGAAATTGAAATCTCAAGGGAAGTTGCTGTCACAAACAGAACCAAACCCAAGGCAAAACGCAAATGTAGTGACGCTGCGAAGTGGAAAGGTACTGGAATCGATTCCATACAGAAATCATGCCCATGAAATCGCCCAGGAAAAACCCAAAAAAGACGAACAGGTCCGAACGAAACCCCCATTGCCCATAATTTAACCTCCATTTCCAGAACGATTCCACCAGTGTCGAAAAGGTAAGCAGGACAAGGAAATCCTCGAAACATTTAGGAACGTCGAAATCAACATTCCACTGTTGGATGCCATCAAGCAAATATCCAGGTACGCTAAATTTCTTAAAGAGCTTTTCACTAACAAACGAAAGTTAACAGGTAATGAAAGGGTGAATGCTGGTGAAAATGTGTCTGCAGTGTTACAGTGAAAAATGCCGGCAAAATGTAAGGATAGGGGTATGTTTGCAATACCATACAAAATAGGACATTTGGGAATTAAAAAGGCTATGTGTGATCTAGGAGCCTCCATAAATGTAATGCCCTATTCTATTTATGAATCACTTAACGCAGGTTTTTTGACAAAAATAGGTGTTATTATTGGTTAGCGAGCAGTACGTTGTGCATCCCGAAGGAGTCCTCGAGGACGTGTTGGTAAAAGTTAACGAACTTATTTTTCCTGCAGATTTCTACGTGATAAAAATGGAGGAGGACAGTGCTCCGGGATCTTCAGATCTCTTGTTGGGACGACCATTCCTTAGTACAGCTAGAGCTAAAATTGGCGTTCGAAGTGAAACTCTCACGATGGAGTTTGATGGGGAGATCGTGAAATTTAACGTCTACGATGCCATTAGCCACCCCAGTGAAAATTTGAGCGTGAATTGTGTCGATATAATTGACTCATTAATCGAAGAAAATTTTGAATCCATTTATGATTTTAAATTTGACTTTGATAAATTTGAATCCGTTAATGAGTTGTTATCCCTAGGTACTAAGCTTTTACCTTCTGTTGTGCAAGAGCCAGATCCAAAATTAAAACCACCTCTCGAGCATCTCAAATTCACATATTTGGAGGATGATGAGACCATTGCTGACTTAAAAGGGATTGACCTCTTGGAGGAAAATATGAAACCAATGAAAAAGGCGCAAGGACAATTAAACCCAAATATGGTGGATGTGATAAAAAATGAGAATTTCCAGGCTCACACGATTAAAAAGATTTATTTTGAGCCACCATAGAACCATTTAAGTCGTCGAGCTAATGACGTTAAACAAGCGCTTGTTGGGAGGCAACCCAATCCTTATTATTGTTATTATTTTCAATTATTTCTTATTTCTTATTTCTTTTCTTTTCTTTTTAATTTAATTTATTTTAATTTTATTTAAATATTAATAAATATTTCTTCTTCTATTTAGGTAAAACGGAGCGAAAATACTAAGAAAATGGAGACAATTCAGAACCAAACAGCCTCTATTCTAGGTACTATTCCATCCCAGACTACTATATTCCTGCAGCCAACAATCATTATCCCTGCACCCAAACATCCACTTTCAGCCAAATAAAACCCCAAAACCTAATTTTTTTTTTTTCCAAATTTCCTTCCCCAACTCCATTGCCACCGAAAACTCACCCCTCTCCACCAACCATCGCCGTTCGCCATTCACAATGGTCCAAACCCGAAGTCTCACCGTTGCCGAGCTTCCTTTCACCGTTATCGTCGCGCCATTCGACCTCCCCTTCCTCCTCTTCTCCCACGACACAAGCCACCGAGCCCTCTACAATCGACAATAGCTACACGGGGAGTCTTTCTAAACTTTTCTACCTATTTATTTCTTTTGCGTCCACATTGAGGACAATGTGTTTTAAGTAGGGGGAGGTACTCCTCAGACATTCGTCATATTCTCTTGAGATTTGTGTTTGCTACTTCAGGCTCTTTTAGGTTGTCCATATTTTTTAGAAACGATCTGTCGCTTTTCATGCCCAAGAATTTGCCCACGACTTGCCTTTGCTTGACCCACATGCATGATTCTTGGCCCTTGAGTTAATTCGATTACATGCTTGATTTTATCTCTATTGTTTTATTCTTATTAGGCCAATAATATTTATAATTAATAAATTAACTCTATCTTGCTTTTTGTAAAATTGATCAAGTTTAATATCAAGTGGACACTTAATATATTTGCATGCCTAAGTTATGTTCATGACTATTAGGAGGTTACTAAAACTTATTTTTGACACTTGATTATTTCTCTTAGGTCCTCTTGAAGTTTATATTTAGCGAAAATTGTGATTAATAAATATTTTCAAGGTTATGAGTACAGCTTAGAACGTGACTAACTGAGTAATCGGGGTAGGGTGCTTGGGTTGTCATTCTACTTCGCGTCAAAAGGTTTTGTGACGTAATAGGTAAAACTCCGCTAGCCAAGGTTATGAGTATGGCTCAGAACGTGATTGATTGAGTAACCGGGGTAGGGTGCTTGGGTTGTCATTCTACTTCGCGTCAAAAGGTTGTGTGACGTGACGGGTGAAACTCCGCTAACCGAAAATAAATAATTTTTAAGAGTATGTTGAGCTGAGTAACCGGGGTGGGGTGCTTGGGTTGTCATCTCTCTTTGCGTAAAAAGGTTCGATATATTCCTAAGTAAATAAATATCTCCATTTATATTAAAAAAAACAAAAAAAAAGAGAACAATAGTACTAATAAAATTTCAGCTAAGGACTAAAAGTGGGAATAAGTAGAGTGTCTCGATAAGTTTGGTAAATCACCTAATTGTCATGAAATAATTCAAGACGATTTTAATTTTTGTGTGTGTTAATTAGAATACTTTTTCTATTTTACTTAAAGCAAGCTTAGAAGTTCTCTTTATTTTTCATATGCATTTTTGACTAATTTTTATAAAACTTTGGAGTAGAATTTCTTTCAGGGTCTAATTTTCACAGTGGATAGGAACCATACTTGAGGGCAAGCATGGGCCAAGTAGGGGGGATTTGATAACACTCTAGAATGTCATGCTTTTACGTGCTAATTGCATATTAATTTTGAGTGTGATTCTACTAATTTGGGCTATTTATGGACTTTTATCTCGTAGGGACTAAATTGGAGACCAAAGCAAAATTGAGGGCCAAAACTGTGAAATTAGAGATAAAAATGGACCAATGCATAACAAAGGGAAAAGATGGTGCCAAAAGTGCAAACATGGAGGGCAGAGGGATTGAAATGCAAAAAGAAGAGACTTTGCTTTATCAAACTCTATTTTAATTATATTAGGATAATTAATATTAGGATAATTCTTTAGGATTATTTAATTTCTTTATTTATCTCTATTTATCTTCAATTAAATTGTAATTATCTTTGGGAGTTTGAATAGAACTAGTCCATCTACCTGAGCACTATAAATAGGGGATGAAGTGACTCATTTTGGGGTTCATCTTTTTATATACACTCTTCTCCTATAAATCTTTTGTGCTTCCTTTATTATTTTCCTTCAATAAAAATTCTCTTTTTCATTCTTATATATTTATTTATTTTTCCACTACAAATATGAGCCACTAAAATCCATCTAGCCGAAGGTTGTCAAACGCCCCAAAGAGGTTCTTGAGGCCTAGAGTCCGCACTTAACTTTCTCACCCAGGTATTCATCGTTTCTCCAGACACGGGTGACGCTTCGTCTGTGTCCCTTTAAAAGTAACCCTTTCAACGTATGCAAAGGCGGTCGCTTTGTGTGTTTTGGGAGGATTTCACCGTCGGTTCGTAGCGACGCCTAAGAGACAAAATGGCGTGTGATTCGCCATTGAGAAACGTTGATCTAGCGTAGGTGACTCGACAAAAGCAATCGCAAGCTAGAGTTAGGCTCCCTAAATCCGTAAGTTTAAACTCTTGGAGTTGGTGGTCTAGGCGTCTTCTTCCACTATAACTGGCTTACTTGGGCAGAGAAGGGTCATCCAAAAGCCGAAGATGGAGCCCAAGGAGGAACGAGACAATTGGAGGCTGGAATCTCTCCACATAAGAAACTTTTCTCTAAACCCCTTTCTTTTTATTTTCCTCATTTTAATTCTCATAATTTATCCTCGTAATTTCAATTCGTCTTAAATTCTTTTTTTTCCAGATCGAAAATTATTAATTCTATTTTTTTATTTATTTTTTAAGGAACGCAGGTTTTCTTGGGCACGATTCTGCCCAGGATCTCGAGAAACAGGCATTTGTAAAATTCGATCCCTGTGGATTCGACCCTACTTGCCCTTTACCGTTATTTTCATTACTTTTCAGGGAGTAGGACATATTTTGGTGCATTCAACGACGCATCACCTGACTCGCATTGAGCTCTCTTAACTTGCAATTCACTATCTTCTGTCTGAGCCTCCAAGATCTCTTGAAGGAACATTGGTCTAGCTCTCAACTCAGCTAAAATAGAACCATCATCGAATAAAGATATTTTTTAATTCAATGCTCTCAAGGCAAATAGGGATTTTCTGCTTAAAGCATCGGCAACCACATTCGCCTTTCCAGGATGGTAATCAATGACCAACTCATAGTCCTTTATCAACTTTAACCATCTTCGTTGTCTTAAGTTCAACTCTTTTTGCGTCATCAAGTATTTCAAACTTTTGTGATCGGTAAAATCGACATCGTTCACCATATAAATGGTGTCTCCAAATCTTCAAAGCGAAGACTATGGCAGCCAATTCAAGATCATGCATCGGATAATTTTTCTCATGAGGCTTCAACTGTCGGGAGGCATAAGCAATTACCTTGCCTTCTTGCATGAGTACACAGCCTAATCCATTTAAGGATGCATCGCTATAAATTATGAATTCTTCCCCTGCCTCGGGTTGTACTAAAACTGGAGCTTCTGTCAGCATTACTTTCAACTTCTCAAAACTTTGTTGGCATTTTTCCGACCACTCAAACTTCACATTCTTCTGTAACAATCTAGTCATCGGGTTGCAATCATAGAAAACCCTTGACAAATCGTCTGTAGTAGCCGGCTAGGCCCAGAAAACTTCTAATCTCCGCGATGTTCTTCGGTGGTTTCCAGTCTATTATAGCTGAGATCTTACTTGGATCTACTTGAACTCCATCTCTCGAGACAATATGTCCCAGAAATCCCACTTCCTTGAGCGAAAACTCACTTTTACTGAATTTGGCATACAACTGATTTTCTCTAAGAGTTTATAAAACTATCCGTAGATGATCTGCATGTTCATTCTTGTCTCGGGAATAAATTAGTATGTCGTCAATAAAAATGACTACAAACTTGTCAAGGTATGGTCTGAAAATACGGTTCATTAAGTCCATGAATACCGCAGGAGCATTGGTCAGCCCAAAGGGCATGACTAAAAATTCATAATGCCCATACCTCGTTCGAAAGGCAGTCTTGGATACATTTGAATCTTTCACTCTCAGCTGGTTGTACCCTGATCTCAAGTCTATTTTGGAGAACACAGTCACTCCTTTCAATTGATCAAACAAATTGTCGATCCTAGGTAATGGGTACTTGTTCTTTACTGTCACTTTATTAAGCTGACGGTAATCAATGCACACTCTCATGGTGCCATATTTCTTTTTCACAAACAAAACCGGAGCGCCCCATGGTGAACAACTTGATCTTGCAAAGCCTTTGTCTGTCAACTCTTGCAACTGTAACTTCAACTCTTTCAGCTCTGTTGGAGCCATTCTATAAGGAGTAATGGATATTGGTATAGTACTGGAGTTAGCTCAATGCTGAACTCAACTTCTCTAACTGGTGGTAATCCTGGTAATTCATCAGGAAAAACGTCCACATACTCACATACTATCTGCACTGGTTCAATCTTTAGCTCTGTCTCTTTATCATTCAATACAAAGGCCAAAAATGCCTCATACCCTTTTCTTAGATATCTCTGCGCCATCATATAAGAAATTATTACTGACGATCTACCTTGCTTATCTGATTCTACATGAAAAGCATCCCCATTCTCACATCTCATCTCAATGCATTTCTTTCCACAATTTACAATTACATTATGAGTAGTCAACCAGTCCATACCAAGAATGAGGTCGAATTCATCAAAAGGTAACAACATAAGATTTGTTTTAAAGCAATGACCTCTAATCATTAATGTACAATCTTTACAAACTTTATCAACTAACATACTCTTGCCTAAAGGATTATAATCACAAATTCTGTGGTATCTATAGGCACACCCAAACCGGGTAATAATTTCATGCAAATGTAAGAGTGTGTGGATCCGGGATCTATTAAAGCAATAACTTTGGTATTGTAAAGAGAAAAGGTACCGTAATAACATCGGGGAAGATGCCTCTTCATGAAGTGCGAATGGCATAAGTCCTGAGCACTCTACCCTCGGGTCTCATAGCCCGCTTCTCCGGGTTACCTCTTCCACTTGCCCCTCTTCTCGGGTTTGTCTGCAGTCCCCCTCTGACCATACTCCCGGATCTCGGGTTCTGAGTTCTCTCTTCTTTAGTCATCTCTGGACAATATTTTATGAAATGGTCTTAGGAACCACATCTAAACCATACATTTTCATGTGCTCGACATTCTCCCAAATGGCGTCTACCACATTGTGGACATTCTGGTCTGTCAAGTCTAAAATTCCCAACACTTGCAACTGAAGTCGTCTGTGCTTTATTTTCCAAATGCTGCTTACTCTTGTCTTTTCTTGAAAATCCAGTGGAAGTAGCTGTTCGAGTAGAGAAATCTCTTGACTTTTTGGATGACGATTGGAACGACTTGTTCCACTATCTCTTTCTAGAATCGTGAGACTCCATTTCAAATTTCTTCTTCTCTTTTACTAGTTCTTTGGCTTTGCAAGCCCTTTCCACTAGCACAACGAATTCTTTTAATTCAATGACAGCAACAACCAGCTTAATGTCCTCGTTTAAACCATCTTCAAACCTTTTACTCATAATAGCCCCAGTGGACACACATTCGCGAGCGTACTTGCTGAGTCGTACAAACTCTCGCTCATAATCGGTTACTGACATCTTACCTTACTTTAGCTCTAAAAATTCTTTCCTCTTCTAGTCTACAAATCTTTGGCTGATATATTTTTTCTTAAACTCTTCTTGGAAGAATTCCCATGAAATCTTTTCCCTTGGTACCACCGACACAAGGGTGTTCCACCATTGGCAAGCAGAATATCTTAAAAGAGAGATTACACACTTCATGCATTCATCAGGGTGCAGGACAGCTCGTTAAATACCCTGATGGTATTTTCTAACCAGAACTCAGCTCTTTCTAGATCATCATCTTTTCTAGCTCGAAATTCTTCTGCCCCATACTTCCTGATCCTATCAATTGAAGGTTTATCTCCTTTTATCACCTCTACTACTTGAGGGGCTACTGGAGTAGGTTGTGGAACAAGCGGGGGTGGAGGGGGTTGTGCATTCGGGTTCGCTCGAACGAACTCTGTATACCAGGCATCCATCATATGGAGGAAGGCTTCTCTAGCCTCTTCTCTTACTCCTTCTTGACTCACCGTAGTGGGTCTATTCTCATTCTCATACGGCATTGTCCCATCTGCGGGAGCTAGTGCGTTACTTTCTACATCATCCGCCTTAGCTCTTTTGGGATCCATTTACTCTATGTATAAACATAATTTAAGTCGTCAAGAGTCATCACACTATCATTATAAAAACATTCATACATATGGCATGAATAGCAAGATTCATGCTCGTGCTACGTTAGTCCTAAAACTGACTAAATCGTAGCTCTGATACCATTAAATGTAACACCTCGCACCCAAGACCGATACTGGGTCTCGATACGAGACATTACTATGCTTGAACTCACTGAAACATGTACTTACGAGCTATAAAATTTCGATCCAACTTAAAAACTTCACTTTCTTAGTCAACACATATAACAAGGGCCTACGAGGCCTTTAACTCAAGTCAGAAAACTTTCGGAATTAAAATCAAATAACTCATTTTTGAAGCAGGGTTCATACGCCTGTGTGACTTGGAACATGCCCGTGTACCCTTAAGCACGCCTATGCCCTCAAACCGTAGAGACTATCGACTATTTCACACGGCTTAGACACGCCCATGTCTACCCGTGGGAGGTTCTTGACTAATTTACACGGCCATGACACACCCGTGGGCTTAGACCGTGTGCTAATCCTTGATATACTGACTAAATTAACACGGTCTGGGCACATGCCCATGTCCAAACCGTGTGTCTTACACGGCATACACACATGGCCGTGGGATTTGCCCTTGGCCTATTCTGATTAATAATACTAAGGTGCAGGGTTAACACGGCCTTGACACACGCCCGTATGTTCAACCGTGCCGGCACTTAAAGGCTATTTACCAAGCCATTGGCCACTTGAAAAGAAGATCATACATAAACTCAAATCAACAATGCAATAACAACCTATCTTTCATGAATAATACTACATGCTTCATTGATCTCAATAAACATACATACTTAGTCAAATACAAAAGAATAATGAACTTGATGGCCTATACAATGGCCTTTCCTAAAGCATATACACAAAATGAATGCTTCATATACATGCCATACTTAGTAAAGTAACATGACTATACCAAAATAAGAGTTGATAGTGTGCTGCGAGCTCCGACTTTAATGATCCACTAGTTAGCTTGGCAGGACTGCATAGTAAGAAAGAGTCATAATGTAAGCATATAGCTTAGTAAGTTTGTATGTACAACACATGTCAATATACTTGCTTAACATAAACTATCTAGCTTACAATGGTATCATAATTTCAGCTATAAAACTTACTCATGCTTGATTCTTACATGTTTTATGATACTTAACATTCTCATACTTGTAATGTAAACATGGTACCTGTATCACTTGATCACATTGATCAGTATACTTTAATAATAATCATAATCTTTACTTCCTCATTCATAACATGAATATTACTCAATTTCATCTTGATACTAACTTTGCTTTCTTAGCTTTCTTAATATCTTTTTTTTGACTTATTCGTTTGCCCGATGAATTTCTGCGAATAACTGAGGAGTACATAACTTGATACTAAAGCCATATCTTCGGTATGGTCGTACTTGGAATATCTCATCTTAGTTTCAAGGCCATGTCTTGACATGGACTTATATGAAGTCTTGCTCTTGATAACATACTCAATGCCAAGCTTGCCTTAGACTTACATAATAACTTGCTTGCTAACTTGATCAATGCCAAGCTTGTCTTGGACTTACATGATAACTTGCTTGCTAACTTGATCAATGCCAAGCTTGTCTTAGACTTACATGATAGCTTGTTTGCTAACTTGATCAATGCCAAGCTTGTCTTGGACTTACATGATATCTTACTCAATATCAAGCTTGCCTTGGACTTACATGATATCTTGCTCAATGCCAAGCTTGCCTTAGACTTACATTATAACTTGTGTGATAGATCGAGTATCCCAGGGAAATTCATCTTCAATCGGGACTTGCTTGTACATATTATCGTGATTTATCACTTGAACATAACATGATCATTTCATACAATTACTGTACATTACACTCAGCAAATTAATGATGAAAATCATAAAACTTAGAAATCATACAAACTTACCTCAATATACAAAATGTGTGTAAATATGCAATTTAGTCCACAACTTTGTTCTTGCCTTGGTTTTGATCCGGGCTTCATTTTTCTTGATCTATAATCATAAATAGATCATTTAATAATCATATTGACTAAATTAACTCATAACTCAATTTTTTGGCAAAATTACTATTTTGCCCTTATACTATCTAATATTTGTACTTTTGCCCCAATTCTCGTAAACTAATTTTCATGTAACTTTCTTAAACTTCATGCTTAGAAGTTTCATTTTCTCTTCTATAACAATCATCAATTCTCACTATTTCTAGTAGGTATGACCAAATTTTATAACTATTACAAAATGGTCCCTACTACCATTTTTTCATGAAACTCATTAAGGAAAAGATGTTTATCTAACATCAAACTCTCTTAAACTTCCATAAAACATCATTTAACAAGCATATCATTCAAGGGTAAATTTTTGAACATGCATCTTAGCTCATTTCATAGCTAAAATTAGCTAATTCATAATACGAGAACTTCAAAAATACGAAGAATATTAAAAACGGGGCTAAGATGAACTTACTATGAGCTTGAAAAAAAATGAAGAACCCTAGCTATGGTGTCTTCAAATTTTTGGCAGCACAAGGAAGGAGATGAGTGAATTTTTCTCATCTTTTTTCAACTTAAAACACTTAATAGCCAAATGACCAAAATGCCATTCCTCATAAAAATTCTATTTAACACCATCTCAAGGTCAATTTTGTTCAAAATTTTATTTTTGGGCAAATTTCTATTTAAGGGCTCATAATTATTATTCTAAAGCTATTTCATGCAAAAAGCTTCTAGAAACTCATATATTGCAACTTTTGCAATTTAGTCCTCTTTAGACCAATTGACCTCAACTTAATAAAATTGCTTTACAAAACTTTCATACTAACGTGCAAACATGGCATAAACTTGAAAAACTCATAAATTCACCTCGGGTTCGTGGCCTCGCACCACTATCCCTACTAGGCCCTAAATCGGGCTGTTACACAATACATACATTATATATTCAGATCACACGATTTAGGGTCTAAGTAGCACTTACCGACCCTACAGTAGGTTCACAATCGACTTGGACAACCCGTGCAACCTTAAGAAACATTTTAGTTGAATGGGCCCATACGCCCGTGTGGCCCACACGTCCAAATTGGCCTAGCCCATATGGATCACACGGCCTGGCCCAGTTATTACACGCCCTTGTGGCGTGCCTGTATGGGTCTACATGCCTGTGTGGCCCACACACCTAGATTGGCCTAGCCCTTGTAGCCCACACGGCTGTGTCTTGTGCACGGTTTAGCCTTTGTCGATCATAAAGCTGTGTTGTCGCACATGGCCTATCACACGGCTTACCACACGGTCATGTGGCATCAACAATGGCCATTTTTGTCTTTTGATGAAAACTCGATTTCTGCGTTTTGGGTACACACCTAATTCATTTTCGACGTAAAAGCAATTTCAAGATCACCATAACCTAAGATTGACTAATTAACCCCAAATTAATCTCTTAAAACGCTATTAAACCGAAATATCTCAAACCCTTAAATTAACCAAAGGCCTTTACCTTTAAGCGAACAACGATGCTTACGAAAGATTAGGGTGTCGATTGAACTCCTCCAGCCCCTTGATTTTCCCCTAAACACAAAACGAACTCCATCAATCGAGGGTTCATTAGCCAAAACAAAAATCGTACTTACCATACTTACTGATAACACACCAAAACGCCAGAATAATAAAGCAGGAAAAATTGACAGATGTAGGAAGAAGAAAACAAAATCGGTGATAGGAAGAAAGGGTGGAAATGACAGAGAACAAGAAAAGAAAGTTTACGTCAGATTCTTGGGAATTTAGGAAGACAGAGGAAAATTTGGGAAAAATAATAATAATAATAATAAAAGATGATATGAATCCCTTATTTCACTCCCCCACTAACCCCTTAACAGCCAACTCTCGGAGTCCCACTCCATCAAGACTCTTAACAGGAAATCGAGCAAAAAAGATTAGCAATATGCTAATGTAGAGTTTCAAACACAGGACCTCCACACACTAACTCCCTTACCACTTGAACCAACAGACTCATTTTGATATAGAATTTCAGACAACTAAATATAAGCTCATTGAGTAAAAAGAAGGCTTAAGTCAGAAAAATTCCAGAATTTGCCAAAGATAGGGCTTGAACTTGGGACCTCACACACACACCCAGAACACATAACCACTGAAGTAGATACACAGTTGTGCCACATTTTAAGAGAAACAAAAATAAGAATTTTGGGCGTTACAACTAATCTATTTAAAATATTAGACATCTTTAATTAAATCTCAAAGCCAAATCTGAATTTATTTGTTTGAAATTTTCTCTTAATTTCATTTTCAATCAAATTTAAAGATAATAGTATATATATGTATATATATTTATCCCAAAATAACATACAATGATGTTGGTGATATAATAATAGTTGAATAAATCATAAACAACCTCACATAAGACTTCAAATTTAAACTAAAATAATTTGAATAAAGGTAAACCTATCTTAAGATATCAGACACTTCATTAATATTTCATCTTTGGACAAAATATTAACTTGTAAGTGATATCTTGGCGTAATAATCAAGCATTGAAAATAAAAACATGTTTAACCATAAATCTTCCATTAGGCCAATTTATTGCTCACATGTAAAATCGAATAATTGTCATATGTTTATTACCATAGTTGTACATGTAATATTATTAACCTTCATTTGGGTCGATTAATATTAACATAACTTAAGTTACATGCACACAACCTTTTATATTTTAAAACAAAATAATTTATACAAAAAAAATTACTTTGGCGACTTATCGCTTCAATTAAGTTATTTTAAAATATATATAATTATACCAATATTCAAATTTAAAATTTACCCAATAGTCAAAGGTCAAAACTAAAATTTCTAATTGCGCACTACAATTTCGAAATAACTTAAAATAAGGTTGTTTAAATAGCGCAATAAAAAACCGAAAACCTTAATCTTTTAACTCATTTTTTTAAAAACCATATATGTCAAAACCAAACAGAAATAATGTAGTGGTTCAAGGCCAAATAATTAATAAGCACATGTATTCATAATTTTGGCTTAGACAGAACAACAAAGCAATTCATGCATATATGTGTATTAATAATCAATTAGAAAAACTTACCCTGCATATACCATATAAATCCAAAATTGTATTTATTATTAAATAGAGATTCGCATGAATACTTGAAAAATATTTTCAAGCAAATAAATCTCAAAAACAAAATCATAATAATTGGTATATCCCATAATTCAAATAGCAACATCCCCACTTTTTTTTAAAAAAATAGGAAGAATATTTATGGTAGAAGTCCTTGAATAAGTGATCTATAAATAAATAATAGTATAAGAAATTGTGATCGCTTTTAGAAAAACCGTTAGACATGAAAACACAGAGGATTATTTGTAAGAGTATATGGTTAAGTTAAAAATTAAATTATCGAGTTCAAGGATTAAATTAAATAAGTTGGAAAAGTATAGAGGCTAAAGTGCAATTATCCTATTTTATTTTGATGGAAATGGCTTAATGGTAATTTTACCATTACTTAAAAAATCAATAGTTTCATAATGATTTTAAATAAATTTTATTAATTAATAATATTTTAATAATTAATATTATAATATATAAAAGAGAGAAAGATAACATCTTTCTCATCTTTCTTTCTTTTCACATCAAACAAAGGGAAAGAAAAAAATGCTTCCATTGTTTTTCTTCAAATTCAAGTATAAGGTATGATTTTTTTCAATTTTTTTTTTTTTTTTTTAGATTTTGAATCCTTGAAGCTTGCTTTACATATATATACCAATAGTTTTTTTATTTTATCAAATATTTTGAAAGTTTCCATTAAAGGACAACGATGGAAGCTTAGAAAACTTAAGTGAAGTAGATATATTTTTGGATAGGAAATGATTAAAAGATGAATTCTAGCTTGTTGGAAGTGTGAAAAAAGAAATAAAAATGGATGGAAAGTTTACTTGATATTTTTGGCCATGTTAAAGGGGAAGTAGAGAACATTAGCCACTTTATGTAATATTGGTGCTAAATGATATTTTGTAAAGTAGTGAGTACTCTGGTGAAGACGGAATTGAAAACAGATAATCGAGTGAAAGATATGTGAATTTCGGACTAGAAAACTTATTTTGCCAATATGAATAATCATGCATATTTAAGTTTGTTTTTATTAGTTTTAGTTTTAGAATGAATAAATATGTTGTTTCCTATAGTAGCTAGAAAAAAAAAAAGTGAACATCTTGAAGGAGAAAGGCGAAGAAAATGAGTAAAGTGATTAAAACTTCGATTTGTGCTGATATCTTATTTTCATTACATAAAGCTTTAGAATATATAGTTTACTATGAGTAGTTATATTGATTTTATTGTATTTTATTTTATTTTTATGAGTTTTGGATGAGTTTGAATGATTTAGTTAATATTTATAAAATTATGTTTCGAGATGAATACTATGTTTTTCATATGATCTGTAACGACCCAAACCCGGCCCAAACACTATGGCCGAATCTAGTCTGTCACAAGGAAAATATTTTTGGAAACACTTTTGCTAAGTAAAAATTTTTAGTTGCCGAAAACCTTTTATTTAGTGGTATTGCAAAAAGGCATGCTTAGATTTAATTGAAAATTTAATTAAGCCAAGTTATTATAAAATTACAAGTGTGCTGATGGCATGATGAAAACATTTTCGTGTTAATTTGGGAAAACATGTGACTTTAATTTAATAATAATATTATAGTTTAAAACAAATATTCAACATATGAAAAAAAACAAAATAAAATATCGGAGGCCTTATTACATCCAAATAAACTAAAACCGAAATAAAATTTATCATAACTAAAATTAAAGTTCATTTAATTTAAATCCACCGCATGGCCACCTCGAGTCAACTTGGCTCCACATCCGCGATCTACTTCACGAAAAAAATGTAAAGGAGAAGGTGAGTCACCAAGACTCGATATGTAACCCTTTCCCGTTTTAAAACATTTTCATACACAACACATAACAATTAATATGCAAAATATTAAATACCCAACCTAGCCATCCAAACGCCATCGTCTACCCGTTGTGGTACCAAACCCTTGGTGGTGCCAAACCACGGTGACATATAGTCACAATGTGTTACCAAAACACGGTGTCCGTGAGACACGGATCAATTGATGGGGCCAACCCATCGTGTGATACCAAATCACCGCGAGGCGATCCCATATCTCAAGTGGGGCCAACCCACGGTGGTGTTAACCACGAGGATAAGTCGCTATGAGGTGCCAAACCTCTGGAGGTACCAGACCTCGGTGGCCGTAGTCACGGTGTGTTACCAAAACATTGGTGCCCGTCGGCACGATTAATACTGCCCCCTCCACTCATCAATCGCACACCAATCACATATGTATATGTTTCATGTCATCACATACTTAAATCTCATGTATTAATGCATCATGCTTCCCAAAAGCATCAAATAACAAATTCATATTAACAGGTACTTACCTGAATCACCATCTATACCGATATGGTATATTATCCAATGCTACATAAAATCAAGATAGCATTTACAACAATCAGCATATTTAACAAGTTATATGTGTGTATGTACACACCTGTCACCAACGAGGAGTCTAAATCCGAAAAGAAACCAATCGCCCCCACTCTAAGTCCGTGTCCCTATATTCGCCAAGCTGTCAAAGTTAGTGCCATGGCCTAATCGGCCAAACCAAATTAATTGTAAAGGGTTCCTTGTGAACCCGAGCCTTCTTTACCCTTTCGGTTACCAACCACGAGACTTAATTTCCGAATCGCTTAATCAACTACCACCGATTAGTAAATAAAACTAATAGCCTCTGACTTAATCGAATATTAGAATAAAGAGATTAATCTTACCACCTTACTTACCAAATATTGAATACTAGAGATCGAGGCCTGAGTCGACTGCTTTACTCTCCTGAGTACCTAAAAGAAATCGGTTACCACTCGTTTAGAAGCCTTGCTAACCACCATTAAAATTGATACCTACCCCTTAATGGAAATCGCAGAGAATAGGAGGGAAAAACCATGGGATTTCGCACACTTACCTTCTCTCGGGATCGATTGAAGAAGAAATCGAAGGAGCTCACCCTTGCTTGAGATTCGCCAAAGTGGTTAAAAGCAGGAGAATGGAATTGGTATTTCCAATGGGTATATTCGCCAAAGAGGAAATAATGGGGAGGAGAGGTGCTAAGAGTTTCGACTTGAAGGGATTTGAGAGGTGGAGAAAATACAAGAACAAAGGAGGGTTAGGGAATTGACACTTAGCAAAATGAAGAAAAGAAAACAAGGGGTCAACTATCGCTTTTATAGGCACTTAGTACCCTTGCAGTCCACCCTTTGAATTAATTCAAATTAATTTGAATTAATCCCCAATAATCCTTAATAATCTTAATAATCTAGATAATATCCTATTAATAACCATTAATCCTTTTAATCAAATAATTCCTTAATAATCTTATATTATCAAAATAAAACTAATATTATCCCAATTATCCTCAACATTAAACAAATAAAAATCCAATTCCAATGCTCATATCATCCTTTAATATAAAAATCCCATTAAAAGCTCATTTATCTTATTATCTAAATAGATAATTAATAAAAAGAATTTAAGGAGAGAATTTCTCTCCCTTGTGCAATCAAATAAAGAGCAAAGGGAGGATCTACGTGACTCGAACCAAGGTTCTCCCTTGCTCCTTGGTGGCGTCACACTAGCTCTTAAGTGGCCTCACTTTTGCCACTTTGCCAAGGCCTCATTTGGTGTCAAATTATCCACATTTATTCTTATAACCCCCCCTCGCTAAGGCTCCACGCCTTTAAAGTTAACAACGAAATTTTCTACCAAACCATGCCAACTCAAAGCATTAATTAAGCTCTATTATTCCATAAATAATATCACATAGTTCATACATAAGAAAAATAATTAAATTCCAAATAGCCCCATTTTTGGGATGTTACGATTCTACCCTTAAAATAAATTTCGTCCCGAAATTACTTAGCTAAAACAGATGAGGGTATTGCCGCCGTATCACATCCTCAGGTTCCCACGTAGCTTCTTCCATACCATGGTTCTGCCACAGCACTTTCACTAAGGGCACTGACTTTCTACGTAGAACCTTCACATCTCGATCTAAGATCTGAACCGGTTCTTCTTCAAAAGATAAATCAGAATTCACCTCAATCTCTTCTACTGGCACAATGTGCGAAGGATCTGACCGATACCGTCTCAGCATCGATACATGAAATACGTCATGGATCTGATTCAGTTCTGCCGGTAACTCTAGTTGATAAGCTACCGGTCCTACTCGCTTTACCACTGTATATGGCCCGATGAACCTTGGGCTCAGCTTCCCCTTTCGTCCAAATCTCAACACCTTTTTCCAAGGCGACACCTTCAGAAAGACCTTGTCTCCCACAGCATACTCCATTTCCTTGCGTTTGAGATCGGCATAAGACTTCTGCCTATCTGATGCTTCCTTGAGACGAGACCGAATCACCTTGACTTTGTCTTCAGTCTCTGTTACTAATTCTAGACCCAGAACTTGTCGTTCCCCCAACTCCGTCGAACATGTAGGAGTACGGCATTTTCGTCCATATAGGGCTTCATATGGAGCCATCTGAATACTTGCTTGATAACTATTGTTATAAGCGAATTCCGCTAATGGTAGGTACTCCTCCCAACTACCACTGAAATCCAAAACACATCCTCTTAACATGTCCTCCAAAATCTGTATCACCCTTTCGATTGTCCGTCAGACTGTGGATGGAAAGCTGTACTGAAATCCAACCGTGTACCCAAAGCTTGATGCAACGCTTTCCAGAACCTTGACGTGAATCTGGGATCCCTATCCGAGATAATCGATACTGGAACACCATCTCCGCTACATATAGCTTAGCTAGCTTCTGAAGAGAAAAATCCACCCTCACCGGTATGAAGTGTGCTGACTTAGTCAGACGGTCCACAATCACCCAAACTGCATCCTTCTTGTTAGGCGTCGGGGTAGCCCCCGACAAAATCCATAGTGATCCGCTCCCACTTCCATTGAGGATCTTTCGGTTGAAGTAGCCACGATGGCAATTGGTGTTCAGCCTTAACTCACGACACGTCAAACACTTCCTACAAATTTCGTTACCTCGAGCTTCAACCCGCCACGTAGGCTGTTTTAGTAGATCTCCATACATTTTGCTTCCTCCGGATGCATAGCGTATGAAATTGCTATGTGCATCATGGAGAATTTTCCGCCTCAACTCCATATCCTTTGGCATACAAGCTCGCCCTTAAAAGCATAGCACCCTTCACTAGACAGACTGTACCCTTCCAAACCACCATCCTGAACTTGTTCCCTCTTAGCGTTCAAGCCTTCATCCACCAACTGCTTTTTCTTAATCTCCTCGATCCATGTTGGCTTAACTTGAAGTTCTGCCAAAAGACTCCCATCATCATATAGACTCAACCGAGCAAACATCGCTCTTAAATCCGTCACAACCTTTCAACTCAACAGCATCGGCTACCACGTTAGCCTTACGGATGATACTCGATTGAACAATCGTAGTCTTTTAATAGTTCAATCCATCGCCGTTGTCTCAGATTCAGATCCTTCTGAGTCAAAAGATACCTCAAGCTTTTGTGATCCGTGTAGACTATTGACTTTTCCCCGTACAGATAGTGTCTCCATATCTTTAGAGCGAAGACAACTGCTGCTAACTCCAGGTCATGCGTTGGGTAGTTAACCTCATGCGGTCTTAACTGACGGGATACATAGGCTACTACCTTCCCTTCTTGCATCAGCACACATCCCAAACCAGTATGGGATGCATCACAATAGACGGTGAACAACTTTCCTGCCTCAGGCTGTACCAAAACCGAGCTTAGTCAAAATTTTCCTTAACTTATCAAAGCTTTCTTGCTGCTTCTCCGTCCATACAAATGGAACACCTTTCCTTAGTAACTTAGTTAAGGGCGCTGCTATTAGAGAGAATCCTTCCACGAATCTCCGATAGTACCCTGCTAAACCCAGAAAACTTCGTATTTCAGCCACCGACCTAGGTGGTTTCCAATCCAATACTGCTTCAATCTTGCGAGGGTCTACTCTGATTCCTTCAGCTGATACTACATGTCCTAAGAAAGCCACTTCCCTCAGCCAGAATTCGCACTTACTGAATTTGGCATATAACTGTTTTTCCCTCAACACTTGCAGAACTATCCGTAAATGCTTGTCATGCTCCTTTTCGTCCTTGAGTAAACCAATATGTCGTCGATGAACACCACGATGAATTGGTCTAAGTACTATTGAAATACCCTATTCATTAAGTCCATAAATGCCGCCGGTGCATTGGTCAACCCGAATGGCATCACTAAGAACTCGTAATGCCCATACCGAGTTCGGAATGCCGTCTTGTGAACATCAGCCTCCTTCACCCTTAACTGATGATAACCTGACCTAAGATCAATCTTTGAGAATATCGACGCACCCTTCAGTTGGTCAAACAAGTCATCGATCCGAGGCAGCGGTACTTGTTCTTGATCGTTAACTTGTTTAGTTGGCGGTAGTCAATACACATTCGCATGGACCCGTCCTTCTTCTTGACAAATAGCACTGGTGCTCCCCATGGAGATATGCTTGGTGGGATAAATCCTCGTCCAAGAGCTCACGAATTTGAGCCTTCACTCCACCAATTCCTTTGGTGCCATTCGGTGAGTGCTATAGACACACGGTGCCGTTCGGGTAGTAAGTCTATACCGAATTTGACTTCCGATCCGAGGCGGACCGAAAGTTCTTACGAAACACATCAGCAAATTCCCCAACCGTTCGGACCTTTCCAACTACTGACTCCTTAGCTTCCAAAGCACAAATTTGAACCAAAAACGCCTTACAACCCTTCTTGACCATCTTCTCAACCTTCAAGGCAGACACCACGTTGGATAGGTAATTCCTTCTATCACCTATCATAACCACTTCATCATTTTTAGCCGTCTTAAGAACCATACGCTTAGCCGCGCAATCCAAATTCGCCTGATACTTAACCAGCCAATCCATTCCAAGGATCAAATCGAACTCCCCAAACGGTAGTTCCATCAGATCAGCCACAAATACTACCCCTTGGAGTTCTAGGGGTACGTCTCTATAAAGTTTGTCTACCACTACAGAGTGACCTAAAGGACTAACTACAGTCATCTCCCTAGAAGCAGTTTCAGAGTTTAGGTCCATAGTTCCTACCACACTACTAGCAATGTACGAGTGCGTCGAGCAAACATCAATCAATGCAACATAAGGAAAACCAAAAATTAGAAACGTGCCGGTTATGACATCCGGTGCGTCACCCTCCTCACGACGCCTCGCTGCGTAAACTAAGCCAGGCTACCTAGCCTCTGTGTTGCCTGAACCTCTGCCCTGAATTCCACGACCTCGGTTAGGACCGTTGCTTCCTCTGCCATTACCACGACCCCTCTGTGGTCCCACATTTCTATCCTGAGCACGGTTCTGTCCCTCTGGCTGGTTCTTAGCTAGTTTCGAGGACAATCTCTGACCCGATGCTCCAAAGACCCACACTCAAAACATCCTCTATCGCCGGTCGAACAACTTCCCCAATGGGTCTTTCCACAGCGGTTACACTGAGTCGGCCTCTGATTAGCAGTCATGGGCCTTGCCGTCTGATTTGGCCCACTTGGCCTAGCCTTTTTCTAGACACTACCACTGGATCCGGTAACCCAAATCCTCTCTTTGATTATTCCTACTATAGTTTTGCCTCACGACCTCCTTGATCCCTTGGCTACCTTAGCCTTTTCCACTAGAGATGAAAACTCACGCACTTGCTGCGGGGCAATCAGTAACCTCAAATCATCTCGGAGTCCGTCCTCAAAGCGGACACAGCGCTGCGTGTTCGTAGCCACGATGCCTCTAGCATACCTACTCGGTCTTAAAACTCCGCCTCATATTCCGCTCGACTTAGTTCCTTGCACTAACCTAGAAAGGCTTTCCTCGAGCATCTGTATAATCGGTGCCCACATACTTCTTCCGATAGGTGGTTTTGAAATAATCCCAAGTCGGATCATCGCCAGTAGCGCCATCTCGAATCGTCACCACCATCGTCGCTTCATCCTTTAGAAGCGTCGACCCTTTCGCTTTTTCTTCCTCAGTCAGGTCAAGATCATCCATGATCCTTTCAGTTGACTCTAGCCAGTATTCTGCTGCACTGGGTGCCACTCCTGACACACCCCGAAACACTTCCGCCCCGTTGGACCGAATTCGCTCGGGAACAGATTTTCGAGCTCCCAGATTTCCACCAGCCCCAGCCACCATTTCCAAGACTCGCAAAATAGCTTGCGATACCGCCTCACCACCGGTCTGATCCTGCTCCTCAGCTCTAAAAGCTGGAGGTGGTGGTGGCGGTGGTACTTCGTTTTCAGAATTTTGTCCCGACCTGACGGGTTCAAGACACAATCATCCTACCCCTACCGCGTCCACGGCGTCCTCGTCCTCTGGAACTCATTCTATCTACCGCGCTTTTAATCTGATTAAGAAAAATTTTATGCATTAGCATTTGTTCCACTTTCTTATTCGCGAAGAAATTTTTATGGGTAGAGTTTTAATCAGAGATTCTTTCGAGCAAACAAGGTTTCAGTTTCCTAACCTAGTTCACACAAAGAAGTTCTTGCATCCATTCCTTAATACTTTCCATACCTATTCGCTCTTCGGACATTTCTGCCCATTTCTAACCTGTGGGTATTTTGTCTTTTTCCTATAGAAGTATTTTCGTAATAAAAGAAATTTTTAAAACTTTAGTAAAGTAGGTTGTTTTGCAATTCCCAAAACTGGAGGGTTTTTCTGAAAACTCTGTAAAATTTAGAATCTGACATCGTTTTGAAACCGTGGTATTTTGGTAATTTTATCATTCGGGGCAATTTGAAATTTTAATAAGTCGGGATATTTTTACAGTTGTAAAACTCGAGGGTTCTTTTTTTAAAAAATATCCTTTTCAAATAGTGATGTTTGTAAAGATTTCCAAACCGAGGTCATTTCGGTAATTTTGCGACTTGAGGCGTTTTCGTAATTTTCCAAAACCAAAATATTTTGCTGATGATTTTCAAAGCTAAGTTGTTGAATATTTATAAAATAGTTGAAATCTTGAGCAAAACCATTGAACTGATATTTATGAATCGAGGGCATTTTAGTAATTTTTACCCTAAGGGCATTTTGTAATTTTCCACAAATCAAGTTTTTCGAGGAAAACATTGTAAAAATAATGTTCTCGGTTTGAGAAAAAATTATTGCACAAGTTTGAAAACATTAGGGTTTGTTGTTTCATTCTTTTTCGAAACATGGCTAATTCCCTTTTCGGGTTTTAATCATTGGGTTTAGCCTATGACCGAGCCCTCCCGGTCGAGTGAACCAAAGCTACGCACCAGTGCGAGATTCGAGTGAAGAGGAGGTGGGTCACGCGGACCGCTTAAATACCAAGCTCCCATGAACCTTTCTAGACATGCTTGCAGAGGTTGCCACACCACCGAGCCCTACGAGTTAGGGTGAACCGAAGCTACGCACTGTAGGATACCTGCGAAGAGGAGGTGAGTCACGAGGACTGCTTAAATACCAGGCTCTTTCGGATCCAATCCTAGACATGCGTACAGGGGTTACCACACCCTAGCTCAGTGACTAAGTCATAGGTTGGTTTAGTTCTTTAAGTCTTATGTTCTGTTTGTGTGTTTGAGTAATCTAATCCTAGGGTTCAAGTTCCTATAAGTCTATCTACGTTCCATGCTTCCTACCCTTCTACAGAATATAATTCACAAAGAGGTTTAGATGTACTTACCTGGGCGGATCGGTGCCGGAGACTCGGGCCATGCTGCTTTAAAACCCAAAAATAATTAAAAAGGCCTACTAAAACATTTTTGGGCCTTGGGCCCCCACAGCCGAGCTTTGACCTGGGCTCTGATACCAATTTTGTAACGACCCAAACCCGGCCCAAACACTATGGCCGAATCTAGTCTGTCACAAGGAAAATATTTTTGGAAACACTTTTGCTAAGTAAAAATTTTTAGTTGCCGAAAACCTTTTATTTAGTGGTATTACAAAAAGGCATGCTTAGATTTAATTGAAAATTTAATTAAGCCAAGTTATTATAAAATTACAAGTGTGCCCGATGGCATGATGAAAACATTTTCGTGTTAATTTGGGAAAACATGTGACTTTAATTTAATAATAATATTATAGTTTAAAACAAATATTCAACATATGAAAAAAAAACAAAAATAAAATATCAGGAGGCCTTATTACATCCAAATAAACTAAAACCGGAAATAAAATTTATCATAACTAAAATTAAAGTTCATTTAATTTAAATCCACCGCATGGCCACCTCGAGTCAACCCGGCTCCACATCCGCGATCTACTTGTCACCTGAAAAAAAATGTAAAGGAGAAGGTGAGTCACCAAGACTCAGTATGTAACCCTTTCCCCGTTTTAAAACATTTTCATACACAACACATAACAATTAATATGCAGAATATTAAATACCCAACCTAGCCATCCAAACGCCACTGTCTACCCCGTTGTGGTACCAAACCACTGGTGGTGCCAAACCACTGGTGACATATAGTCACAATGTGTTACCAAAACAACGGTGTCCGTGAACACGGATCAATTGATGGGGCCAACCCATCGTGTGATACCAAATCACCGCGCGAGCGATCCCATATCTCAAGTGGGGCTAACCCACGGTGGTGTTAACCACAGGGATAAGTCGCTATGAGGTGCCAAACCTCTGGAGGTACCAGACCTCTGGTGACCGTAGTCACGGTGTGTTACCAAAACACTGGTGCCCGCCGGCACGATTAATACTGCCCCCTCCACTCATCAATCCCACACCAATCACATATGTATATGTTTCATGTCATCACATACTTATCTCATGTATTAATGCATCATGCTTCCCAAAAGCATCAAATAACAAATTCATATTAACAGGTACTTACCTGAATCACCATCTATACCGATATGGTATATTATCCAATGCTACATAAAATCAAGATAGCATTCACAACAATCAGCATATTTAACAAGTTATATGTGTGTATGTACACACTGTCACCAACGAGGAGTCTAAATCCGAAAAGAAACCAATCGCCCCCACTCTAAGTCCGTGTCCCTATATTACCAGCTGTCAAAGTTAGTGCCATAGCCTAATCGGCCAAACCAAATTAATTGTAAAGGGTTCCTTGTGAACCCGAACCTTACCTTTACACTTTGGTTTACCAACCACAAGACTTAATTTCCGAATCGCTTAATCAACTACCACCGATTAGTAAATAAAACTAATAGCCTACTGACTTAATCGAATATCGAATAAAGAGATTAATCTTACCACCTTACTTACCAAATATTGAATACTAGAGATCGAGGCTGAGTCATTGCTTTACTCTCCGAGTACCTAAAAGAAATCGATTACCACTCGTTTAGAAGCCTTGCTAACCACCATTAAAATTGATACCTACCCCTTAATGGAAATCGGCGAGAGAATAGGGACGGAAAAACCATGGGATTTCGGCACACTTACCTTCTCTCGGGATCGATTGAAGAAGAAATCGAAGGAGCTCACCCTTGCTTGAGATTCGCCAAAGTGGTTAAAAACAGAGCAGAATTGGTATTTCCAATGGGTATATTCGCCAAAGAGGAAATAATGGGAGGAGAGGTGCTAAGAGTTTGACTTGAAGGGATTTGAGAGGGTGGAGAAAATACAAGAACAAAGGAGGGTTAGGGAATTCAGCACTTAGCAAAATGAAGAAAAGAAAAACAAGGGGGGTCAACTACTGCTTTTATAGGCACTTAGTACCCTTGCCGTCCACCCCTTTGAATTAATTCAAATTAATTTGAATTAATCCCCAATAATCCCTTAATAATCTTAATAATCTAGATAATATCCTATTAATAACCATTAATCCTTTTAATCAAATAATTCCCTTAATAATCTTATATTATCAAAATAAAACTAATATTATCCCAATTATCCTCAGCATTAAACAAATAAAAATCCAATTCCAATGCTCATATCATCCTTTAATATAAAAATCCCATTAAAAAGCTCATTTATCTTATTATCTAAATAGATAATTAATAAAAAGAATTTAAGGAGAGAATTTCTCTCCCCTTGTGCCGTCCAAATAAAGAGCAAAAGGGAGGATCTTTGTGACTCAAACCAAGGTTCTCCCTTGCTCCTTGGTGGCGTCACACTAGCTCTTAAGTGGCCTCACTTTTGCCACTTTGCCAAGGCCTCATTTGGTGTCAAATTATCCACATTTATTCTTATAACCCCCCCTCCTGCTAAGGCTCCCTGCCTTTAAAGTTAACAACAGAAATTTTCTACCAAACCATGCCAACTCAAAGCCTTAATTAAGCTCTATTATTCCATAAATAATATCACAGCAGTTCATACATAAGAAAAATAATTAAATTCCAAATAGCCCCATTTTTGGGATGTTACATGATCAAATTAGCAAATTCATAGTTATGTTTTGGATTTGAGTATTATGATTTTAGATGATTGAGCAAGAAAATGATTAATATGTTTTGAATTGGAAGCCTAATTTACATTAGGCGATATGCGATTTGAACATGAAACAGAATTGAAATGAGAATTATATGAAAATGGAATTAAAATGGATCATGAACTTTGGTTTTTACCCCGTTTCACTAAGTTAGACTAAATCAGATATAGTTGGCATGCCGTAGGGTCTTTATATTAGAGAATTTAGATCTCCCCAATTCCCAGAGGGTTGAGGGAGAAAATGCCAAGTCGGTCAGTTGTTATTATTGTAGCCCCAATTCTTAGAGAGTTGTGGACTACTCTGATAGCCATCGTTGCCAAACAACTCGGGGTGGTGGATTTGTATATCTAGTAATGCGTCTAAACTTTAGTACGGGGTCTAAATTGAAAGAAAAGCAAAAACAAAATTTGAATTTATTTGAATTTTCATATTGTGCAAATTAAATTGATTATGCGATTTTGAATTTAATTAAAAAACTTATTTTGTTTCTTCGATTTGTCAATATCAAAATATTAAAGTCAAATAATATTAGAATTTTCTTTTATTGTGATGTTATTAATGATATTTATAATATGTTTTAGTTTATTTCTATCAATTAATTTGTGTCCAATACTTATGTAATGATTTATATGATATTAGCACCACTGAGCATAAAAGTTGCTCAGCGTACGGTTTGTCTATTTTTCTATGCGTATGTAGTTAGATTTGCTAGATCATTCCAACAGCATCCGAAGAACTGAAGTTCAACTCAAACAATATTGGTGAAGAGTTTACTTTATAGTTGATGTAAATGGCATGTACCTAGGCTTGTATATATATAAAATATTATGTTGTAAACTAAATTTAAATATTTTCATTATATTTTATTTGCTAGTACTTTATAACTAATGCTTTGGATGAAATAGTAAAATGTTGAAATCTAGTTTACTGGCATGTTTTGAGAAATCAAAGTGTGGATAATTGATTTGAGAGATGAATTGAATGTGATAACATTGTGAAATCTAAATTTTTTTACTAGGGGTTTTACGTAAAATAGGCAGAAATGTTGTCAAAATTTTTATAAAATAATTTTACCACTACGTTTCCTTTTAAAAATAATTAGAAAAGTGAGTTGCTTCGGCAACAAAATGTGATATTTTATATTCAGATCTAACTACTGAGTCGGATATAAAGTGTCACACAAATAATAAACTATATCATCATAATTTAATCAAAAATTCAAATTCATGATACACTAAAACCAAATACTCACATCAAAATAACCTAATCTCATCATATAATTAAACCAAGTTTATTCAATCATATTTGACAATAAGATAATATATAACCCTTAAACAAAATAAGTAATTCTTACATAATTACTCTAATAACCGAAAGCAATTAAGAGATTAAAAAACTATAAACCTCCATGCAATAAACATTCCCAAATCTCCATCCACGATTATAATTTTTTTTCTTTAGAAAAATGCATGCGATTTTACAGAAATAAAGAGTAGACTTATTTACGACTTTTGAAATTGTATGCCCCTACAATTTGCATCAATCTTAAACTTTAAACCTGTTTGAATTGAAAGGATATGTCGTAACCATTTTTTGATAAAACAGAAAACGACGTGGTCGACTCGATTTTTTTTTTTGAAAAAGAAAAGGAAGGGAGTCGCCACCGATCTTTATTTGGTGTGATCGGATCACCTTTGTTTTAATAAAATGTTTAATTTACTAAAACAGTGCTTTTTGGTCCACGAACTTTAAGAAAACGGGTTCGGAAGTCGATTACGTGCGAGGAAGGATTAGCACCCTCGACACGCCCGAAATCGGTACCAAACTGATTGATTGATGTCCTATTTGTTGAAAACTTGAAAGGGTTCGAAAATACAATGTTTTTTTTTTTTCAAAATTTGAAGGAATTGGAAGGGACGTTAAGACTCTCTTATTTTCGAAGAGATAAAGCATCATGTCCAATAAGTTAGGGCACAATACTTTAGACTCCCGAAACTAAGCTCGTCTTTTAAAACTTGATTTTCATTTTGAAGAGGATCTTCATCATTTTTGAATCGAGAAATCGGAACCCGAGAAGTTAGGGCTCGTTTTCCGAAAATCCAAATTAGGAATATTGCCTCTATTTTGGAAAAAAAGCTTATCTCGAAGTATCTAGGTGTCGAGTCCAAGAAGTTAGGTGCGACATTTAGAATTTCTGAGATAAAGTGTTTTGTTTAAAATTTAAATTGTGATTTTAAAAGGGACATTCCGTTGTTTAACTTAAATGAAAAAAATCGGAACCCAATAAGTTAGGGCTCGATTCACTCGAATTGCTAATACTGAATGTCGATTTGAAACTTGAATTTGCGATTTTTGAAAGGGGTATCCGTTGTTTAACTTAAACGAGAAAATCGAATCCGAGAAGTTAGGGCTCGATTCACTCGAATTGCTAATCTGAAATATCGATTGTTATGGAAATTGAGGCATCGAGAAAAATTAGCGAAAATGTGAAAACGTGATGTTATCTGCGAAAAGAATAATAACAAGACACATATGCATATATATATATACACGTATAAATAAGGAGGATATATAATATATTAAAAGTATTACGATAGCAAGCGGTAGTAGAAATAACGATGAAATGATAAGAATAATAACATAATAATGATGATAATATGATAGAAAGAGAAAATAAAATAATGGTAATGATCAACAATATAAGATGCGAAAACAAAATGATAGAAAATAAAAAATAGTAGGACAATGATAATAATAATTGTGAAAATAAAAGTAGAATAGAGAATGATAATAAAAATAACATTAATAATAATAATAATCAATAATAAAATGATAAAATAAGATGATAATAATATTAATCATGGTAGTAATTAAGAGGTAAATAAAATATATATACAAAGGAATAGACAATATATATATATATATATATATATGTGTGTGTGTATAAAATTCTAATATAATAATAGTAATAATCAATACATTAACTAATAAGAATAGGGTGATAATAATAATAATATGGTGATGATAAAATGCTAAGTAATAACAATAATGATGATAATAGGAATAAAAAATTATTTAAATAAATAATAATGGTAATAGAAATAAATATAATACTAGTAGTGAAATAATAATAATAATAATAATAATAATAATAATAATAATAATAATAATAATAATAAGGAAGTTAATTATAAAATAATGATGGTAATTAACTAGTAATAATAATACTAGACAATAATATTATGACTAAATCGAAATCAAAATAAAATTAAAGGGTAAGATAGAAATAAAGCAAAGTGAAAAAGGGACTGAATATAACGCGCAGAAAAATAACGAAATTTGAATGGGAAAATATCCCAAATTCTCTATGTCTTTGCGTTAGGAAGGGCCTTATTTAAAACACAAATGAAATATTGGGGTAAAATTTAAAAAAAAGAAGTGCTAATTAATTTGAGATTAGAAAGCTTGAGAAAAGGGAGAAGGGTCATCGCGCAAATACCCCCTTGTGGGGATATGCACAGTCTCCCTTTATATTAAACGGCGCCATTTTAATCAAGGGCATATAAGCCCCAAGCATTTTGCAGAAACATGTTCCTAACCCTAAAATCTAAAACAAATCAGCAGCCAACCAAAAAAAATCTCTCTTCCTCTCATCTTTTTCCTCTCTCTGGCGAGTTCACTTGTTTCCCGTCGCACCACCACCGCATACGGTGGCCGACGGGGCGCAAAATATGGGCCCTTGTAACACCCCAAACCCGGCCCAAACAATATGACCGAATTTGGTTTGCTACAGAGAAAACATTTTGAAAACCATTTTAAAACTTAGTCGAATTGCCTTTCAATTGAAATTTTATTTGTTAAAACCATACTTAATTTATTTAAAAATATTTGTTGAGTCGAGTTGTTTACAAATTTTCAAATGTACCCGATGGTACTTTAAAAACATTTTTTTTTTGCGTTTAATTTGAGAAAACATGTGCATCCGTTTTAACATCATCATATAGTTTAAACAAAACATTCAAACATGCAGCAATAATAAAATCATCCTAGGAGGCCTTATTACAATTAAGCAACATAAACCCAAAAGTAAGATAGATAAAATCCAAAATTCATTTATTAAAAGTCTCCACTGCATGGCCACCTCGAGTCCATCCGGCTCCTCACCCGCGATCTACGAATCACCTGAAAAATTAAAGGAGAAGGTGAGTTACCAAGACTCAATGTGTAACCCTTCCCCGGTTTAATGCAACAACATACACAAATCATAACCAATTAATATGCATAAGTTTAAAATGCACCCACCCTAACCATCCAAACGCCTTTTTCTACCCCGTGTGGTACCAAACCACTGGTGGTGCCAAACCACTGGTGACATATAGTCACAAATGTGATGCCAAATCACTAGAGATACCAAATCTCTGGTGTCCGAAGACACAAATCGAATGATGGGGCCAACCCATCGTGTGATACCAAATCAACGCGCGGCGATCCCATATCTCAAAGTGGGGCCAACCCACGGTGGTTTCAACCACAGGGACAAGTCGCTATGAGGTGCCAAACCTCTGGAGGTACCAAACCTCTGGTGACCGTAGTCACAATGTGTTACCAAAACACTGGTGTCCGTCGACACGAATATCACTGCCCCCTCCACTCATCAACCCACGTCAAGCAAATACATGCTTTTACAATAATCATACTAAAAGGTTTATTTAACAACATTAATAAATTTATCATTTGCCATATAATAATTAATACACATACCAAATGTGTCATGCTTTCCAAAAGCATCAAATAATAATCTCAAAGCAATAAAGACTTACCCGAGTCCTTGTTAATACCATGATGGTATTACATCCATGTCTACACAAATCGATTAGGCATAATATAACACTTAACATATTAAAAAGTTATAAGATGTGTATGTACACACCTGATACTAACGAGAGTCCTAAATCCCGAATAGACAATTTGGCCACACAAGTTTTCCTTGCCCCTATATTCGGCCAAACACTAGGTTAGTGCCATGGCCTATTCAGCCAAACCAAAATAATTGAGAAGAATTCCTTGTGAACCCGAAACCTTACCCAAATGCCTTCGAACACAAGCCAACACACTCCTAAATGTGAATCGGCCTCACTTCCCTGCAATCAACCATCATCATTAAGGTTATTAGCCTTCGGCTTAAACGAATACTTAAAAGAATAATCCTTTAAAATAAACTCTTACCACCTTACCAAAATCGATTGACAGAAAACCCAAAAATGAATGCCTACCCTTTGAATATTCGGCCAACAAAAATAATACTAACAAGAAGTAGAAGATTCGGCTATGGTTTTGAATGAAGATAACAAAAGATATTATGGAGAAAAAGAAATAGAGTATGTGAGTAGCAAAGAAAATGAGAATGAGAGGGAGAGGATTCGATTTTAAAAATAATGGAAGAAAAGAAAAGAAAAGAGGATTTGGGGAAGAAAGAGGTTCGGTCAAGAAGAAAATAAAAAGGAAAAAGTGATGTTGAGCAAATACCAAAAGTAAGAAAAGAGGAAGAGAGATGGGAGAAAGAGTGCACAAAAGTGCAAAAGATGTTTTCGGTTTCAAAGGAAGAGATGAGAGAAAGAAAATATAAATTTTGGTTCAAACAAAATGAAGGCTAACCAAAAACAAAACTTGCACAAAATGTACAATACTCATTCGGCCAAACAAAGGATTTTTGGAGAGGGAAAACAAAAATGCAAAAGATGTTCAAATGGAGAATTGGCCAACTATTCCTCTCCCAAGCTACCTAACAAAATTCGGCCACCCCCCTAATCACCCATGCCGTCCACATACATTCACTAAAGGCATAAGAATTGTTTCCAAAACATTATTCTTGATACTAGCCCCATGTCTCCATATTTTCCTTAATTACTTGATTCCCTTCCATATGTTAACACTTGCCTTAAACCTATAGTCTACTAACCAAAAATAACAAGGTCAACCTTACCTTAATTTATCCTTGGCGATACTTACCATACCAAAGCAAAATAAAAGTTGTCCCAATGCTATTTAAGGATTGAACCACTCCCCTCAAGCTAATATCCATGCGCCATTACCAACTTGCCATGCACTCAACTTGTGTCACTTATTGACACTTAAATTAATTTAAGTACTAAGCTCACATAATCCACTTCATTAAATAAACCAAACTAACAATTATTCTACTAAACCGAGCCTACTCAAGACCCCTAATTGAGTCTTATAACACCACAAATAATATCACATAAATTTAAACACAAGCAAAATAATTCAATCACAAATAGCCCCAATTTCAGGATGTTACAGTTCTACCCCCTTAAAATAATTTCGACCTTGAAATTACCTGATCAGAAAAGGTGGGGGTATTGCTGCCGCATCACACTCTCGGGTTCCCACGTAGCTTCCTCAGCACCATGGTTTCGCCATAATACTTTCACCAAAGGTACTGACTTCCTACGCAAAACCTTGATATCTCGATCTAAGATTTGGATTGGTTCCTCCTCGAAAGATAAATCCGAGTTTACCTCAATCTTTGCCACAGGCACAATGTGTGATGGATCCGACCGATATCGACTAAGCATTGACACATGAAAGACGTTATGAATCTGATTCAATTCCGCGGCGATTCGGTGATAAGCTCATCGGTCCCACTCGCTTTAACATCAGATATGGCCTGATGAACCTTGGGCTTAGCTTCCCTTTTCGCCCAAATCTCAATACCTTTTTCCAAGGCGACACCTTCAGAAAAACTTTATCTCCCGCAGCATATTCCATTTCCTTGCGCTTGAGATCAGCATAGGACTTCTGCCTATCCGACGCTTCCTTGAGACGAGCCCGAATTACCTTAACTTTGTCCTCAGTTTTAGTCACCAACTCCAGACCCAAAACTTGTCGTTCACCCAACTCCGTCCAACAAGTAGGAGTTTGGCATTTCGTCCATCTGAAGGCTTTATATGGAGCCATCTGAATGCTCGCTTGATAACTATTGTTATAAGCGAATTCCGCCAACGGTAGATACTCTTCCCAGCTGCCACTAAAATCCAGAACACAACCTCTCAGCATATCTTCTAAGATCTGAATCACTCTCTCCAATTGTCCATCAGTTTGCGGATGAAAAGCTGTGCTGAAGTCCAATCTCGTTCCCAAGGCTTGATGCAAAGCTCTCCAAAACCTTGACGTAAATCTTGGATCCCTATCCGAGATAATCGATACTGGCACACCATGCAATCTCACTATCTCGGCTACATATAACTTTGCTAGCTTCAGGCGAATAATCTACCCTTCTCGCAGGTATGAAATGCGCTGACTTAGTCGACGATCCACAATCACCCAAACTGAATCCTTCTTACTAGGCGTAAGAGGTAATCCACTGACAAAGTCCATGGTGATCCTCTCCCACTTCCACTGAGGAATCTTCACCGGTTGGAGTAACCCAGATGGCAACTGATGTTCAGCTTTAACTTGCTGACACGTCAGACACTTTCCCACTTAATTGATTACTTCCCTTCTGATCCCCGCCACCAAAACTACTCTCTCAAATCCCGATACATCTTGCTACCTCCGGGATGCATAACATATGGGCTGCTATGTGCGTCCCGAAGAATCCTTTGCCTCAACTCCACATCCTTCGGCATACAAGCTCTCCCTTTAAAGCACAAAACTCCATCACTGGACAGACTAAAATCTTCTTGTCCACCATTCTGAACTTGTAACCTCCGATCGTTCAAACCATCATCCTCTAACTGCTTCTCCTTAATCTGATCTAACCAAGTCGATTTGACTTGTAATTCTGCCAAAAGACTCCCATCGTCGAACAGACTAAGTCGAGCAAACATCGATCTTAAATCTGATACAACCTTACGGCTCAACGCGTCTGCCACAACGTTAGCCTTACCAGGATGATACTCGATCGAACAGTCGTAGTCCTTCAACAGTTCAATCCACCGACGCTGCCTCAAATTCAAATCCTTCTGAGTCAAAAGATACTTAAGACTCTTGTGATCCGTGTAGACTATCGACTTCTCCCCGTACAAATAATGCCTATATATCTTCAAAGCGAAGACTACAGCCGCTAACTCCAAGTCGTGCGTTGGATAGTTAACCTCATGCGGTCTTAGCTGATGGGACGCATAGGCCACTACCTTTCCTTCTTGCATCAATACACATCCCAAACTAGTATGGGACGCATCACAGTAAACCGTATACAACTTTCCTGCCTCAGGCTGTACCAGAACCGGAGCTTCCGTCAAAATCTTCCTTAGCTTGTCAAAACTTTCTTGTTGCTTCTCCGTCCACACAAATGGAGTTCCTTTTCTTAATAACTTAGTCAACGGTGCAGCGATTAAAGAGAATCCTTCCACAAACCTTCGGTAGTATCCTGCCAGACCCAGAAAACTTTGAATTTCTGCCACCGACCTAGGTGGTTTCCAGTCCAACACCGCTTCAATCTTGCGAGGATCTACTCTAATCCCTTCGCTGAGACTACGTGACCTAAGAAAGCCACCTCTCTAAGCCAAAATTCGCACTTCATCGAATTTGGCATATAAGCGCTTCTCCTCAAGACTTGTAGAACTATACGCAGATGCATGTCATGTTCCTCCTCCGTCTTTGAGTAAACCAATATGTCGTCTATGAACACCACGATAAATTGATCCAAGTACTGCTGAAACACCCTATTCATTAAGTCCATGAATGCTGCCGGTGCATTGGTCAACCCAAATGGCATCACCAAAAACTCGTAATGCCCATACCTTGTACGAAATGCCGTCTTGTGCACATCAACCTCCTTCACCTTGAGTTGATGATATCCCGACCTCAGATCTATCTTCGAGAATACCGATGCACCCTTCAGTTGGTCAAACAAGTCATCAATCCGAGGTAATGGATACCTGTTCTTAATCATCAACTTGTTCAATTGGCGGTAGTCGATACACATCCACATTGAACCGTCCTTCTTTTTGACAAACAGCACAGGTGCTCCCCACGGAGATATACTTGGTTGGATAAATCCTTGGTCCAAGAGCTCCTGAATTTGAGCCTTCAATTCCACCAATTCCTTTGGTGCCATTCGAGACGTGCTATGACACGAGTGCCGTTCTGTAGCAAGTCTATACCGAATTCAACTTCCCGATCTGGAGGCAAACCCGAAAGTTCTTCAGAAAATACGTCAGCATAATCCTTTACAGTTCGAACATTCACCACAGAAAACTCTTTAGCTTCCAAAGCATACACATGAACAACGAACGCCTCACAGCCCTTCTTGACCATCTTTACAGCTTTCAACATAGATACCACATTGGATAGATAATCTCTCCTATTACCTATCATGACCACTTCTTCACCTTCAACCGTCTTCAAAACCATGCGCTTAGCAGCGCAATCCAAACTTGCTTGGTATTTGACCAACCAATCCATCCCAAGAATCAGATCGAACTCTTCAAACGGCAGTTCCATCAAATCGGCAAAGAACACTACCCCTTGGAGTTCTAGGGGTACATCTCTATACAACTTATCTACTTCTACAGAGTAACCTAAAGGACTAAGTACGGTTATCCTCCTAGAAGCAGTCTCAGAAACTAAACTCATGGTCTTAACTATGCCACTAGTAACGTAAGAATGCGTCGAACCCACATCTATCAAAGTAGTATATGGGACACCAAAGATTAAAAACATACTGGTTATGACGTCCAGTGCGTCTCCCTCCTCACGACGCCTTGCAGCATACACCAAACCAGGCTGCCTAGCCTCTGTGTTGCTTGCACCTCTGCCTGATGATCCGCGGCCTCGACCAGAACCATTACCTCCTCTACCATTACCACGACCTCTCTGCGGTGCTGGTCCCTCCTTTCTAAACTGAGCCCGACCTTGACCTTCAGACTGATTCCTGGCTTGCTTACGTGGACAATCCCTCACACGGTGATCCAAATGAACCACACAAAACGACCTTTTCCTCCGGTCCAACATTTGCCCTAATGAAATTTCCCACATCTCATTACACCGTCTTTGGTCCCCGATTAGCGATGCAGACCTCCGAGATCGATTCGGCTCATTTTGCCTAGCCCTCTTACGAACATTGCCGGTGACCCGGATGATCCATATCCTCTCTTATGCTTATTCAGGTTATAGTTCTGCCTTCCAGATTCCTTTATTCTTTCGGCTATCTTAGCCTTTTCAACTAAAGTAGCAAACTCTCGCTCTTGATGTGGAGCAATCAACAATCTCAGCTCATCCTTCAAACCATCTTCGAACCGAACACGTCGCTCGTGCTCCGAAGCCACAATACCTCCAAACATATTGGCTCAATCTTAAGAACTCACCTCATACTACGATACTGATTTACTCCCTTGGACCAAACTCAGGAATGCCTTGCGCTGCGCATCAATGTAACTAGACCCAATATATTTCTTTTGATATGCTACCTTAAAGAAGTCCCAAGTGAGATCTTCTACTACAGCACCATTCCGAATCATGAGCCACCATCGATATGACTCATCCTTGAGAAGCGACACCGCCCCTTTCAGTTTCTCCTCATTTGTCAAATCTATCTCATCCATGATTCTTTCAGTCGATTCTAGCCAATACTCAGCAGTATTTGGTGCTACACCAGATACACCTCGGAAAAATTCAGCGCCGTTAGCTCGAAGTCTCTCGGGTACCGATTTTTGAGCTCCTCCACCTCCACCCATTCCAGCTACCCTTTCCAGAACCCGCAGCATCACTTGTGACACTGCGTCATCACCCGTCTGATCCTGCTCTTCGACTCCAAAAGTTAGGGGTGGTGGTGGCGGTATATCGTTCTCAGATCCTCGACGACACGACAGGTTACGACATCATCATCCTACCCTTCGCGGCCCACGACGGCCACGTCCTCTAAAGCTCATTCTAACTATCGTACTTTAATCTGATTAGGAAATTTTATGAATTAGTACATGTTTCACTTGGTTATTCGTGAAGAAATTTTATGATAAGAATTTAATAGAGATTCTTTTCGATCAAATAGAGTTTTAAGTCTTCTATCTAGTTTACACAGAAAAGTACATCCATTCCCTAATACCTTTCATACCTATGCACTCTTCGGGCATTTCTGTCCGTTTCTAACCTAGGGGTATTTTCATCATTTTCCTACAAGGGTATTTTCTTAATAAACCGAAGAAATTTAAAAAAAATTAAATCAAATCATTTTGAATTTTTAAAAATTGAAGAGTATTTTCAAAAAATTCTTCAATTTAAAGGTATGACAAAATTTTGAAACTAGGGGTATTTTGGTAATTTTGTCAGTCGGGGGTAATTTTGTAAATTTCCAAAGTCAGTGTATATATTTTGAAATACAAGATTTTCGGCTACTTTTGTAAAGTAAGAAGATTTTATTGAAATCGAGGTAATTCGGTAATTCTAAAACCAAGGGCATTTTCGTAATTTTGCCACTAGGGAATTTTGGTAATTTTGATAAATCGGAAATAATTGATAATAAATTTTTTTTTGAAAATAAATTTGTCCTACTATCTAAAAGAGATAATTTAGTGATTTTAAAACCGAAGTTTTTCTTAAAACATGACTAGTCCCTTTCGGGTTTTATTTAGGGTTTTGCCTATGACCGAGTCCTCTTGGTTAGGGTGAACCGAAGCTACGCACCAGGTAGGAATCCCGCGAAGAGGAGGTGAGTCACGAGGACTGCTTAAATACCAAGCTCTTCCGGATCCAATCCTAGACATGCGCAACAAGGTTACCACACCCTAACTCGGCGACTTGATCCTAGGTTTGTTTAATTAGGCTTTTAAAGTCTTATGTCATTGTTTGAGGTAAACTAGTCCTAAAGTTTAAAATACTTATCACTATCTACGTCCCATGCTTCCTACCCTTCTACAGTAAATAATTCATACAAAAGTTAGAGGTACTTACCTGGGCGGATAGGTGCCGGAGACTCGGTGCCATGCTTATTCAAAACCAAAATATTTCAAATAGGCCTAAAAACATTTTTGGGCCTTGGCCCCCCCACAGCCGAGCTTTGAACTGGGCTCTGATACCAATTTGTAACACCCCAAACTCGGCCCAAACAATATGACCGAATTTGGTTTGCTACAGAGAAACATTTTGAAAACCATTTTAAAACTTAGTCGAATTGCCTTTCAATTGAAATTTTATTTGTTAAAACCATACTTAATTTATTTAAAAATATTTGTTGAGTCGAGTTGTTTACAAATTTTCAAATGTACCCGATGGTACTTTAAAAACATTTTTTTTTTGCGTTTAATTTGAGAAAACATGTGCATCCGTTTTAACATCATCATATAGTTTAAACAAAACATTCAAACATGCAGCAATAATAAAATCATCCTAGGAGGCCTTATTACAATTAAGCAACATAAACCCAAAAGTAAGATAGATAAAATCCAAAATTCATTAATTAAAAGTCTCCACTGCATGGCCACCTCGAGTCCATCCGGCTCCTCACCCATGATCTACGAATCACTGAAAAATTAAAGGAGAAGGTGAGTCACCAAGACTCAATGTGTAACCTTCCCAGTTTAATGCAACAACATACACAAATCATAACCAATTAATATGCATAAGTTTAAAATGCACCCACCCTAACCATCCAAACGCCTTTTTCTACCCCGTGTGGTACCAAACCACTGGTGGTGCCAAACCACTGGTGACATATAGTCACAAATGTGATGCCAAATCACTAGAGATACCAAATCTCTGGTGTCCGAAGACACAAATCGAATGATGGGGCTAACCCATCGTGTGATACCAAATCACTGGCAGACGATCCCATATCTCAAAGTGGGGCCAACCCACGGTGGTTTCAACCACAGGGACAAGTCGCTATGAGGTGCCAAACCTCTGGAGGTACCAAACCTCTGGTGACCGTAGTCACAATGTGTTACCAAAAACACGGTGTTAAAATTAAACACGAATATCACGCCCCTCCACTCATCAACCCACATCAAGCAAATACATGCTTTTACAATAATCATACTAAAAGGTTTATTTAACAACATTAATAAATTTATCATTTGCCATATAATAATTAATACACATACCAAATGTGTCATACTTCCCAAAAGCATCAAATAATAATCTCAAAGCAATAAAGACTTACCCGAGTCCTTGTTAATACCATGATGGTATTACATCCATGTCTACACAAATCGATTAGGCATAATATAACACTTAACATATTAAAAAGTTATAAGATGTGTATGTACACACCTGATACTAACGAGAATCCTAAATCCCGAATAGACAATTCGGCCACACAAGTTTTCCTTGCCCCTATATTCGGCCAAACACTAGGTTAGTGCCATGGCCTATTCGGCCAAACCAAAATAATTGAGAAGAATTCCTTGTGAACCCGAAACCTTACCCAAATGCCTTCGAACACAAGCCAACACACTCCTAAATGTGAATCGGCCTCACTTCCCTACAATCAACCATCATCATTAAGGTTATTAGCCTTCGGCTTAAACAAATACTTAAAAGAATAATCCTTTAAAATAAACTCTTACCACCTTACCAAAATCGATTGACAGGAAACCCAAAAATGAATGCCTACCCTTTGAATATTCGGCCAACAAAAATAATACTAACAAGGAAGTAGAAGATTCGGCTATGGTTTTGAATGAAGATAACAAAAGATATTATGGAGAAAAAGAAATAGAGTATGTGAGTAGCAAAGAAAATGAGAATGAGAGGGAGAGGATTCGATTTTAAAAATAATGGAAGAAAAGAAAAGAAAATAGGATTTGGGGAAGAAAGAGGTTCGGTCAAGAAGAAAATAAAAAGGAAAAAGTGATGTTGAGCAAATACCAAAAGTAAGAAAAGAGGAAGAGAGATGGGAGAAAGAGTGCACAAAAGTGCAAAAGATGTTTTCGGTTTCAAAGGAAGAGATGAGAGAAAGAAAATATAAATTTTGGTTCAAACAAAATGAAGGCTAACCAAAAACAAAACTTGCACAAAATGTACAATACTCATTCGGCCAAACAAAGGATTTTTGGAGAGGGAAAACAAAAATGCAAAAGATGTTCAAAAGGAGAATTGGCCAAATATTCCTCTCCCAAGCTACCTAACAAAATTCGGCCACCCCCCTAAACACCCATGCCGTCAACATACATTCACTAAAGGCATAAGAATTGTTTCCAAAACATTATCCATGATACTAGCCCCATGTCTCCATATTTTCCTTAATTACTTGATTCCCTTCCATATGTTAACACTTGCCTTAAACCTATAGCCTACTAACCAAAAATAACAAGGTCAACCCTTACCTTAATTTATCCTTGGCCGACACTTACCATACCAAAGCAAAAATAAAAGTTGTCCCAATGCTATTTAAGGGATTCGAACCACTCCCCTCAAGCTAATATCCATGCGCCATTACCAACTTGCCATGCACTCAACTTGTGTCACTTATTGACACTTAAATTAACTTAAGTACTAAGCTCACATAATCCACTTCATTAAATAAACCAAACTAACAATTATTCTACTAAACCGAGCCTACTCAAGACCCCTAATTGAGTCTTATAACACCACAAATAATATCACATAAATTTAAACACAAGCAAAATAATTCAATCACAAATAGCCCCAATTTCAGGATGTTACAGCCCTAGCACCGTTTCAAGTTGGTTCGAAGATCCAGCCTTTTTGGTTAAAAAATGAAAGAAAATAAAAGGGCGAATCGATCCCTTTTAGTTCGATTTCAACACCTGAGTGGGGAGTTCTAGCAATCGGAGACGATTCAGGTATTTTCTTTCCCCCTTTTTTGTTATTGTTGTAACAATCTTAAAATAAGAAATCAAAACTAAAAAATGAACGAAAGTAGTAGTAAATAATCTTAAGAACAGAAACGAAAATCCACCTTGAAACTCTTATTGATCTTCTGATTTTTTTTTTGTATTTGGATTTTTATTATATTTTTTTTATTCCGAAAAATTTTTTGCATGAATTTCTCTCCCTTTTTTTTATTGATCGAAAAAAAAGGCCTCCCCTTACAAAGAAATTGATTCTGCTTTTATAGCCTACTTTGTACAAATTTATTGGTTGTCTTTTCTTTCATTCCTTTGTAGGTGCAAGCGGCCAAGTGGTGATGACAGTGGCATGGGCGGTGGCCGATGGAGCAGGTGGCCTCGGTAGGGGTCAGAGCAAGTGGCTGGTCAGAAGACCTAGGTGCGGCGCACCTAGGTTTTGTCGTTTCTGTCTCGTTTCTTAAATGGGTTTGTAGTAGGCTAGGGTTTTAATTTGGGTTATGTTTGGTTTGTTAGCCCGGTCAAAATAGGCTATTACAATATATATTCAATCTATACTCATATATCCTTAAAAACTGAAATTATGAAAATCAGAAGATTGAAAATATAATAATTAGACATGATTAATCCCCCAATATCTATACCAGCATTCACGCATAATAGCATAAATCCATTAACCAGAATTTGGGACTGATTCAATCAAAGGGACCAATCCTCACAAATATTCAATTCACAGCAAAAATTAAGCATAACCCCAGTCAATAGTGAATAAGAATGGATTCTACAAAATCGACTAAAGCAAAATAACCGAAGATAATTTGATTTAAAAATCGAAACCCTTGATTTCACATACCAAAATGCAGAATACCGGGATACATATATAAATATATATTCTTTTAATAAACAATACTAAGATAACCTGATTGAATTTACAAAATCAATCAAAATCTAAAACTGCATAATATAAAAGCCATAAAAAAAAATCAACCGACTAATAATCATATTGATGAGATGGACAAAAAAACATCCATTGTCAACATAATAATGCTTTTCATCTATATTCATAAAACCCCAAAAATTAATACACAAGCAATCAAAACCAAAATTTCATATTTTATCTAATATATAGAATCAATAAATCTTAAAAACAAATCAATCCAATATATATAAATTGTTTCTTAATTATTCGACATGACGAGGCTTGAATACCACTTGTTAGAACCATAAAATAAAATTTGATATAAACTTAAAACTGTAAACCAGGATCTATCATGTCAAATAATCAAGAATAAAATTAGAAGCGGAAGCGTTCCTAAATTCATCGATTTCTCGAAATCTATGGATCTTGGGGTTTTGATCTTCTTAATTAGCACACAAGTAATATAGAGAACGTGATTCTCTCTTATCTAAAGATGAGATATTAGAAAAGTTAGCTTGTTGTGTAATTTGGGGACCATAACCCTAATATATATAACTTTGGCACATTAGCCCTAATTTTTATTAAGCCCATCATCAATTAGAAATTAGTTATTAGTGTATCTACACATATTCGACTCATACTTTATTTAATAATTAAAGTCCAATAAACTTTAACCAAATTAGATCACTTTTAATTTGGGCTAACCTATTATGATAGTAAATGATAATATGTAATTATCCTTATTATATATATGATGTCCATATTTTCCAGCACAATTTACTCAAACATCTTTGTATTCAGTGCAAGTTTTATTTCCCATCATTTGCGAGAAACAATAAACTTATTATTCTTAGATAGTTTTTAAATAAAAAAGAAACGGAAATGCAGCTGATTTTGAACTCAAAATTAAAGTTCCAACTGTCTTGTTTTATTTTGTAATTGTTGTCTATAACACCTAAACCCAGCATAGATGTTATGGTCGAATTCGAGAGTGTTACGAAGAAGGGTTTTAAAATCGATGAAACTTCGATAAATCAATGTTTAGTTTTTTGATAAAACGTCCAAGTTTTATAAAACATATTCATTTATATGTACGTTACTAAAACCGTTACATGTTGTTCTTTAAAGTTAGTCAATTTTTTTGCGAGAAGTTTGAAAACCATTTAAAACAAAACCATTTGCTTGTGTTTTCTAAAACATTTATTCACATAAAACCGCTATTTGTCAATCACTATAATTTTAAAAACTTTAACGCAACCAAACCAAAACCAACAGTTAAAACCGTATAGTCCAGAAAGTCCCAAAAATTACAAACTCTAAAATAAATCCAAAATTTAAAATATCAAAACTAATAGTAATGAGAAAACTGTTTCCCAACGAGTGGTCATCGTTAAGCCTCTGTCGCACCGACCTGCCAATGACTGAGGGTTACTTGTACAGATCAGACAAGTAGATGTGAGTTTTCGTAAACTCAGTGTGTAACCCAACAGAGATAGTCATGCAACATTCACAGAATCTCATATGCAGACAGAAATAGAGTTGAACCTAAGTCCTTAACAGATACAGATATCAGAATCAGATGTACAAAACATATATATGGAATCTTACCCTCATCCTCTACACAACATCTCCAACCATCCCATCACACCATGTGGGGTTAAAAACACCCGCCCATCCCATACACACAACAAAATATAAGCGACACATAATAGAATAAGATGCAGTCAAGCTGTCAGAATATAGGCGAAAGGTCGCCGTACAGATCACTTCCTCCACATATACAAAACACCACCCCATACACACATACAAAATATAGATGCAACAATACCAAAATAAACATGCTTAACATGCTCATATACAGATAAATACATACTTAACAGTACAGTCAGGCATACATATCAGTTTCCTACTCAAATCAAACTATTAGAGTATCAGATCACATGAAATAACATTTGGTTAACCCATACTGTAACACTGCAAACCCGGCCTAGACGTTATGGCCGAATCTGGTGTGTCACATTGAAGTGTTTTTCGAAAACCATGTTTTCATTGGAAACCCTTCTTGAAATTTTAAACTTCTTAACATTTAAGACTTGTACAAAACCTCAGTTTGTGTTTGTTTATTTTCAATCGTGGTTTATTAAAAAGTTATTCCCTTTTAAAACGTTATTACTTTTAAAACCTTATTTGTTGCGGAAGCTTAATTTAAAACAAATGATTTACGAAAACGTGATGTTTAAAAATTGAGTTGCGAAAACGTAGCGTTTGAAAATAGTTATTGTTTTGGAAAATCGTGTTCTACTTCTAGCAGATATAAATCACAATCAATAAAATCCCAAATTTAAAATCCAAAAATTATAGAGGCCTTATTACAACCCGAATCAAAATCAAAGTGCTTAAGTAAATGAGCAAAATAGAATAAAACATGTGTAGTTGTGTGGCCCTTTCCGAGCCCCTCGCAGCTCCGAACCGTCTAACGCTGGGGATTACATGAAAGGTTAGAAACGGAGTGAGTTTACGAAAACTCAGTATGTAATCCCCTTATTAAAGAAACAACCAGTATACAGAAATAGAATCAGTCTGGGCTTGAGCCCTTTAACAGTAACAGAATAGTTCAGTTTAGAGCATATGTGGGCCAAAGCCCAAAACAATAACATTTGGGTCACAGCCCATAATAGAATCAATTGGGCCTAGCCTATCATAGTAATAGTCTCAGTATGAATGATGCATGATGCATGCAAACCCATCCAACCCTGTACTTGCCTCGGTCCAATCCTGCACTACCTGTAGGGAATAAATCACCACGCCATCCCTACACTTACGGTGTTAGCAAGCTCAGCAAAGACTAATCAAATCCCAAAGAAAGTCGCTAGTATATTGTGGCTTTAAGCCTTCAAGAATGGTCTCATAATTGGCACATAGCCATCAGAATCGTAATAAGATCGGTACATAGCCATCACCACTGTAATATAAGCGGCACCTGACCATGGGTAAGTATGATCAACACAAAGTCATCAATAATTACGATCGGCACACAGCCATGGATAAATATGATCGACACAAAGTCATAATCAAGACGGCACAGAGCCATAATTAGGTTGGCACAGAGCCATAATCAGATTCATTGGCTTAAAGCCGTCGGTAGGTCCATAGTTGTCTCGTGTGACCCGTGCAACCTTAACAAATCATTACTGGGTCCATAGTCATCTCGTGCGACCCGTGCGACCTTATCAGAACAGTACTTCCTCCATAACCAATATCCCAACCCCATGTAGTATGTCATGTATGCAGAATGTCTGGCCCACAAATCATCATATCATTCACAGTTAAGTCAATCAAATCATAGTCATACAATCACAGTCAAATCATAGCACAAGTCAGTCATTTACCTTGAGGGGAAAATAGTCATTTTACCATTCAAAGGTATTTTGGTAATTCTACCCTACAAGGGTATTTTAGACATTTTGCCCTTCAGGGGCTTAACGGTTATTTCTCACATTAGGGTCCAAGTATGTGTATCAACTCATCAATAGGTCCACAGTCGATCCGCATGACTTGTGCAACCTTTAGCAATCAAAAGGTATAGTTGGGCCCAAAGCACAAAGTATGGCCCAAGTAGGGCCCACACGCTTGTGTGGCCTGCTAAGCCCAAAATTGCCCTTAGCCATGTGGACGACATGGTCGAGCTCATTATTTCACATAAGTTCATGAAGTTGGTCCATATGGGGCCTGCGAGCCCATTGGGCCCAAATGGCCCATTTCGCCCCATTTGACCCAAAAGCGGCCTAAGACCATGAGATCACTCATGGTGGCCTCCATCATTGTATCGAATTCCCCATACGAGCGTTCGTGCGCTCGTATGGTAACCGTTGCCATATTTTTGACTTTTGACATTTTGGGATTTCGGTATTTATCGATCTACAATTGAAGTGGTGTGTGTGCACACACACTTTCGACTTTAAGCCAAACAACAGAAATAGGGTATACAGTTACACCTGTTTAAGCAATCGTTCCAAGTTTTTTAAGCGCCCAACCTACATTCATTCCACATACAGTCAGTCTTTCATATATTATTGTTCAAAGCACTTAATCCCCAAACAATAATCACTACCAACCTTGATTGAGTACTACGTGATCTACTCCTTTTAGATCGCTGACTAAGAACAGTCGTATGTCTCTTGCCGATTTATTGCCTAACAACAGATCTTATTAGAAAGGATCGATTGTAAATGTGGCTTAAATCCACAAATACTATCCTCTCACAAACAAATGAATATTTGGCCTACCCAAAAACAAGGTATCGAAATTACCTTAATCGAATAACAGAAGAACGGACATCGACGGCTTGGTAATCCTTGCACCCCTTTACTTCTTGGGAACACCTAACCCATCGATCATCATATCGCAAAGAAGGAACGAGAATCGCAGTCAGAGAACATATGGAGAGGAACATTCGGCTTTTTAGAAAATGATTAGAGAGAACAGATTGAAATGAAAGGAGGAAATATGGACACTTACCGATTTGCCAGGAACACTTGCAGAACTGAAATAAAGAGGGACAGTGCTGATATTTGGCCAAAGTATGAAACACCCAGTGAAAAGGAAAAGACTGATTCGAGGAGGGAAGGGTAGAACTTCAGTCACAACCTACTAGAATGCCGAGAAAGAAAAAGAACAAGAAAGAGGAAAAGAGGATGAATTTGGCCCAGAAAACAATAATCAATGGAGCAAAAACAATAGGCAGGATATTCACCAAAGCTTGGGAACCGAGAGGAGGCAAGAGCAGAATTGGTGATTTCGGCACAGGTTGAAATAGAAGAAAGAGAAAAAAATGGCTTAAAAAATGTAGCAAAGAAAATTTGGCAGAACAACAGGAACCGAAACAAAAAAATTCACAAAAGATCAAATGCAAAATTCGGCACTACAGGGAGAAGAAAGGAAACAAATTGGTGGCAAAAAAGAAACTGACCAAAAGTGAAAATTCCCTACCAAAACCGACTACTAGGGAGTTCAGAGTCCTAATTCGGTACACCTATTCTCTAACTCCCCCATCCTTATTGATTTTCTCCATAATCCTTTCCTTGATTTTCTCCACCATCATCTCTTGACCAATTCAAATTCCACCTTGCAGAATTTCAGTCGACTTCTGCTTCTCACATGGTAAGAGAGCAAAATAAATACTCTTTTTACCTTTCCATGACTTGAACCTTAGACCTCGAGAGAACTCTATACGCCACCTTGCCACTAAACCACAGGCTCTTTTTGTGTCATAATTTAACCACAAATATTTAAGAACCTTTTATCTATATCCCAATGATTTTATTCACTAAAAATAAAATTTTTACTAAAGCCCAAGTTTGAACCCAGGACTTCTCAGACACTCCCAAACACTGCTAAATCACTTAACCACTGAAGCAGACAGTCAATTGTGTTATTTCCTTGCACACATAACCTTTTATGTGTTCCTACACTTAAGGTCTATTTCTTTTAAGCCCAAATTCGGGGCGTTACACTTACCGACCATACGGTAGGCCTACAGTCGATCGGAACAACCTATGTGACCCTAAGGAAAATTTCAAAATCCTGGGCCCACATGCCTGTGTGGCCCACACGCCCAGATTAGCCTTGCTTGTGTGGCCTACATGGCCTGGCCCAAAACCCACATGCTAGTGTGACCCACGTCCAATCTGATCTGGCCTAGCTCGTGTGGCCCACACGGCCACACTCACACCGTCACACGGCCGTGTCTCATGCATAACCACACCTACGACATTCACACAGCCATGTCTCGCACATGGCTAGCCACACGGCCGGGCACATGCCCGTGTAGCGTCGACAGTGCCCTTTTTTAGCTCTGTGTTTAAGGTACACACCTGGTACGATTTTGATGTAAAATCACTCCCGAGACCATCAGAACCTAAAGTTCGATAATACAAACTCTCAAAATCAGTCTAAATCCTCAATTATCGAACTCACAAACCTAAAAATGGTGAAATTGAAGTGGTCATCGCTTACCTGCTTTCCACGAATAATTTCGACTACAATTTTGCAAGAAGAGAACCACGTTCCTCGCGATTCACTGCTGCCAACCCAAAAATCAAACTAACGAAAAGAAAAACCTACTTAAATAAACTTTAACCAATGCCCCCAATCGAAGAAGAAACTCACCACTTTCACTTACCTAAACGCACAAAGTAATCAGAGATTCGTATTATCACAATTTTGAAAAGGAGATTTTGATAGAAACAAGGGAAAAGGAAAAAAAAAAAGATTTTTGGTGGGGAAAGAACAGTATAATGTCAGAAATTTTTGGAAGATGAGAGAGAAAGAAGAAAGAAACTAAAAAAAGTTAAATTAAAAAGAATTAAATCCCATAATCCCTCAAATTTAGGCATAACCTCTCACCAACCCATTCTCCACCACCCACTCTTTCATCCATTCATACTGACTCCCAATCCCATCTAAACTCTCTCAACAATTGAAGCAAAAATTATCACTCATGCTTACGTCAGGATTCAAACACAAAACCTCCAGCAAATTAACTCCTTACCACTCAAACCAACAAGCTCATTCTGGTGTGAGTTTACAAACAATATTATATAAACCCATCCAACAGGGATAAGGCTTGGATAAAAAATAATAAAAATTTTCAAATGTAGGACTTCAACCCAATACCTCAAACACACAATTAGAACACTTAGCCACTAAAAAAAAAATATTTGTGTTAAATTTCACAAAAACATACTTAAATTATTCAGGGCGTTACACTGTCAACTTTGGAACAAAATAACTTCTGTAATCAAACTTGTTGTATTGGTGTTGGGGTAAACAAAAGAGGTTTAAGATGCCAATTTGTGTAAAATTAATGTATTTATACGACATTTTTAATAAAAGTTCAAAATATTATACCACTCTATTATCATCTCTTTAATTTTTCAAACGCATCCTAATAAATTAGATTACAGATTAATACTCCATCCACAACCTTAACTCTTCATTTTTACACCTTTATTTAATATTCCCCCAGTCTTTTATTTGGAGTAAATTCACTCTCAACCTTTCATTGTTAACATTGGGGCGAGCATTTCATAAAATCAAGTCCAATCGAGTAAAAAAATTTCGAGTTAATTGAATTGACAAACCATGTTTTATCATTTAATTAAATTTGAAATTTTTTAATAGAGTTAAGCGAAATGAAATTCAATTCGAGTTAAATCAAATAAAATTATTCGAGTTAAATTAAAACAAATAAATATGTCAAATTAAAAACTTGTTACAAGATAACTAATTCTATGTTAAAGCACATAAATTTAAAACCGTATATATTTGAAAAATCTTTAAAACCAAAATAAGAGAGAAAAAAGATATTTTAGTGTGATAAACTTGATGTGGTTATTTACTTGTTTAGGCCCTCAAATTTTTGAATTTTTAATTTTTTAAATTTTTAGAATTTTATCTTTTTTTAATTTTTTATAATTTAATTTGAAATTTTATTTTGAATTTCTTTTGTAAATTTTGTTGAGAGAGACCAATTTACTGATTTTTAAAGTGACAAGGACCAAAGTGATATTTACACCAATCTATTATTCGAGTTATTCAATTGTAAAGTTTAACTAGACTCAAACTCAAAAACCGAATTACATATTATATTTAGCTTGAAAAAATCAAATAACTTGAATAATTCAATTCAATTAACTCAAAATTTGATTTTTTTAGTCTAATCGAGTTTTGCACACCTTTAATTGACGTAAAAGTATTTTGTATTATATGCATATAAAAATAGTTAAAATATAAAAATGAAAAATGAAAATTTTAAAGAAATTATTAATACAAATTATAAATTCTAAAATTATGAAAAAGCTCTTCAAAATTACAAAATACAAATAAATCCAACTATAATTTTTTTTCAATTTTCAATAAAATTTTATTTAAAAAATTAGAATGGAAAATAAAATTTTAAATCTAAAAAATTTAAAAAATTATAATTTATAGAGTTAATTACACGCCACATCTTATGTATCTCAAAAGCATATAAAGTACAGTTTTGTTTTATGAAAAGGAAAACAAAATCACTACTTAATTAAAAGTGATTGTATGAAAATATACAATATAAATTATCAAATTTTTTTTTACATTGTGTATATTTATTTAATTATATTATACTCATCTGATAAATTTTAGTAGAAAATTTTAACCTTACATAATTACAATGATTGAAAATGTGTAAAAATTTCTGATAAAAGTTTATAATTAAAAATGTAACAAATGTTGTCTATATTACATATCTTCCATCATTTACTTAAAATTTGTACTATGATGAATAAAAATTAAGATTAAAATTTAAAATAAATTGTAATTGATTTAAAATATGCACCCAAATTGATAAGAATACATATAATTAAAAATTTTCAACATCGATATTCCTAAATAAATTATATATTTTAACTAAGTTTGTAAAATTGATTTATTTTAAAAATGTTTTAACTTTTATTGTTAAAATATATTTTAATGCTGATAGTTTTTAATATTTTTTTTTTGTTATGAATAGCTTATTAAATTGATGTTCATCAAGATCAAGATAAGTTTTGATGTATTTTAAATTCTAATAGTCATTAGGAGTAGATCTCTACTTCATTTATATTTCTTATGTCTATAATAGAGACGTTGGAGAAACTTTGTAAATATTTTGATTGATCAATAAAATACGCTCTCTCTTTGCTCTCCCATTCTCCTTGTTCTTTATTTTTATTTTTATTTTATATCGCTTTTAAAATAAATAAAATTTCAACATTATCTTGAAAATTTTAAAACATATGTTTATTTAAATTTTATCTTTAAAATAATTTCTCAACAAATCTAGCAATTTTAGTAAATATTATAAGTGGAATACATTAGTATTTTCTATTAATTAATTTAACACCAAACAATTTAATTATAACATAAAGTACAATATATAGAAACCTACAATTAATTAATTATAATAATATGATGTGAGACGGCCTAGGGTAATCGAGTCGCTTCATTTGTGTGCCCGATCGTCTACGAGGAGGGGTGCGGAAACTCGGGAAGATAGGTAAATGAAAAAAGAGTTTGCGGAAGCTATGTTGAGGTTTGAAACAATGTGGATGTAAGTTGGAGTAGAGGCATAAAGATAGGTAGGAGTTTTTGGTTTAGAAGTCGGATAAGACGGTTTTAGATGAAATAAAGAAAGATTGACGGTTGGGTAAATCGGCTTAGTAGGGTCGAATAGAGATAGGTAACGAATGGAAAATCAATGGCTCGAGTTTATAATGAATGAACGAAGATAGTTCGGGTGGTGATGGATGATAGAACTTAAATTGAGAATCGATTCAACACTATAATGAGTGTCACCCCGATTTGAGTCGGTTTAAGGTGGAAAGATGAATAGGTCGGTTAGGTGAACGCCACACCACGGTTTGGTGATAAGTTCAAAAATAACATTCGGAAGACGCCACAAGCAAGGTTGATAAGTCAACCAAAACTTGTACGAATAAGCAGAGGAGTAATCTCACTCTATTTGAACAAAAGTTCATTAAAAATTTGACAAAAGTTTTTTTTACAAAAGTAAATGAACATCAAATTATACTAGTAGCCTATGTAGCTGAATGGCCTAGTTCTAAGACTTAACAACTAAGTAAATTAATCTAGAAAACACTTAGAAAATTCCAGAATTGAGTCTTAATGGATGTAGCAAAATTCAGCTAATTTGGAGCTCAATGGACGGTTTCTAGAAGGCTGATTGAACTTGGAGCTTTTGGCATGTTCTTGGCACAAGTCTAGGTTCGGCCAAGCTTTAATTGGACTCATTAAATTGCCATCTTTTGGCTGAAACATTACCATCAATAAATGAGGAGTTGAGCAGCCTCTTGAGGTGTGAAAGGCCGGCCATGAAGAGTCTTGTGTGTGTGAAAGAGTTGAACCGAATGGCCATAGTGTGAACAGCAAGTGTGAAAGCATTGGTGCTGTCTTGGGAATACATTCGGCCACCTTGAGAAGTTTAATGTGCTAGTGATACTTGGCTGAATGGACACTTTGGGAACCCAAAATCAGCTCAAATTTCGTTGCACCCAGCCATACATGCATCGTCCCATGCATTGAACCAAATCCATGCATGTACCTTGCTTAAATGTACTCCAAATTCAGCTCACCTACAAAAACACATGAACCAACATTAAAAATAAGCCAAATTCGGCTGAACCAAGTATATTCATGCTTTGGACACAATAATTAACATATTAATTAAATTAATACATAATTAATGGTTACTTAACTAGCTAATTAAATTGGCTAGCTCAAAACATGAGAAAACACTTAATGAACTGATTTGAGCTAGGGAATTCGGTCATGAGCTATTTCAAGCTGAATTAATTAAAACTAATACTTAATTTATTTAAAATATAAAAGAAATGAGCTAAAAAAAGCTCGATTGAGATCAAACGAGCTTAAATGAGCTCAAGTGAGCTAATTTGAGCTGAAAGAAGCTCGGGAAGCTGGCATCGAGCTAAACCGAGCTGAGAGCAGCTTGCATTAAGATGCGAAACTCCTCTAAGACGTTGACCCAAGCCACTCCATCTTCAATGAGCTGATATTTGGTCTAAAATGGAGTCAATAAGGTCAAAACAGCCTCTCGGAGTTGCTTAGCTCGTACCCGAGTCAATGAGTCTTTAAGAAGCTCGAAAGGTTTGAATTGCGAATCTTGGGATGCCTTGGGTTGGGTTACATCATCCCCCCTCTTCAAGGTGATTCATCCTTGAATCGAGCTGTTGGTTCACTCAAAAATGTTCGCATGGCTTTCCTTGGTCGAACGAGGCGGATGGTAATCGAGTCACCTGACAAGAATATCCATGAATTAGCAAAGAGCATCACAAATAAACTTGTAGTCCAAGCATAAACATAACAAAACAATCATAAAGCATGTGAATGGATGGATTCTAGTCTTTATGCAAATAATTTAATTTACTTGTCAATGCCTCGTCAAATGTTTGAAACAAAATCGAATGGGTTTCAAGGCAGGCATACAACTTAAATTGATTCCACAAGTCATGATCAGAAAGCGAGTAATTAGTCAAAAGATGTACATAATCATCACAAACAGGAAATTGAAAAGTTTCACCCACAAATGCATCTTGACAATTATCAAACACAAGAATCTTTTTATCGATAAACAAGACAGATAGATCATGTTCAAATGAAACAAAATAGTTAACCACATCATGATCTAAGTATCTTTCAAAAATCAAATCACTAACAAAATTTTTGTCATCATCTGAGGAGAACAATCATGTTTCAAAATTTTCAAGTGTCTTACCTTGTTTATCTTTAAGAGCAGGAAAATAATGATAGTTTTTACCTTGCTCTTTCAACACAAACCTTCGCTCCTCGGGTGTATAACGTAGTCGAAGCTTCATGGTTGAATTAGCCCTTTTCGAATGAAGCGCAAACTTCATGTACAACCACAGAAGATTTTCAAGGATCGATTTCAAATTGAAAACAAAATTGTCGAACTTCACTTCCTTATTCAAAAACCAAGTATCAAGCATATTGGAATTATTCGCACAAAATCGATGAAGCTTTATTTTCTCACAAAATGTACCAAAGCATATTCTCGGTTTAAAAATTTGATTTTGATTATTCATGCCAAACTATAGCAATGGTTTCATCAGATTAAACATGTCAATCCAAAAAGATTTTTGCATACCTTCGAACTCATATGGTTCGATTTCAACTTCGACCTTACCTCTCTCTGTCATGTGAAAACGTCGCTCGTTTGGAAGGTATTGAAGTTGAAAATTGTCCTTCGTTCTTTCGAAAACCTGAAAAGAAGAAATAGAACAAGAACAAGCTGCAAATGGGTTAGTTGAATCAACAAGCACTTTTTCTTGCTCGTTCTTTCCTTTTGCTTCTTTTTTTGTCTCGATTTCTTTTCTTTCTTTTTCAATCTCTTTTTCTTTTTCAGTTTCTTTTTCTTTTCTCTCTTTTTCTTTTTCTTTTTCACTTTCTTTTTCCATTGAGAGTCTTATGGACGCTTTCAACCTTAGTTGATCTTCATGGACTTGCGTCAGTGTCATTGGGGCTAAAGTGATTTATCTTCCCAAATATCGGAACGTGTACATATTGGTGTAGCCGTCGTGGATAACTCTTCGGTCATATTACCACGGCCTTCGAGCAACAAGTGTCCCGCATGCATAGGCACAACATTGCAAAGCACTTCTTCCTTGTATTTCCCAATAGAAAACGTCACTCAAACTTGCTTTGTCACCTTAATCTCGACACCATCATTGAGCTATTGTAGCTTGTATGGACTCGGATGTGGGGTGGTTGGCAGACCAAGTCGTTCGACTGTCAGAGTACTTGCTACATTGGTGCAACTACCGCCGTCGATGATTAAACTACAAACATTTCCACTTACTTATCATCGGGAATGAAAGATATTCTCTCATTGTTGTTCGTCCTCCAAGCCTTGGATATTAAGACTCCGTTTGACTACGAGCAACTTGCTTTCTCGCACGGCTAAGGACTTCTCTTCCTCGTGGCAGATTGCTTCAGCTTCATTTTCGCTCATACTCTGATCCATACTTGAAAAATGAAGAAATTTATTTCTACCTCACCACAAAATCTCACGAGTTCACTCACAAAGAAAATCACTCACACTCGTGTTTCACTCGAATATGGCTTTTTCTATGATGTAACACTCGTGCCTTTTACCACTCGACTCTCTCTCGCAAATTAATACTTCGTTTGTAGAGACTTAAAGCAGCTTGAGGGTCGGTTTCAAAGTGGTTACAAAGGATGATGTTGGTGTTTCGGGTAGGATAAAAACAAGAAAAGGCAAATGGGTATGTGTGGCATTGGAAAATAAGTAAAAAGAAACCAAATGATGGTAAATAGCAAGGTGGATGATTGGGTAGAAGGATGAGAAGCAAACAAGAACTTGCATAGAAAACTTCACTATATATATTTAAATATTCGTATTTTTTTTTTTATACTTCAATATACATGAAATAATATAATAAGAATGAAATTACAAAATCTTTCTCTTTTTTTTTAATTTTCACGAACCTAATTCCGGGCCGGGGTAATCGAGTCGCTTCACTTGTGTGCCCGATCGTCTATGAGAAGGGGTAGGAAAACTTGTGAAGATAGGTAAATGAAAGAAGAGTTTGCGGAAGCTATGTTGAGGTTTGAAACAATGTGGATGTAAGTTGGAGTAGAGGCGTAAAGATAGGTAGGAGGTTTTGGTTTAGAAGTCGGATAAGAAGGTTTGGTTTTAGATGAAATGAAGAAAGATTGATGGTTGAGTAAATCGGCTTAGTAGGGTCGAATAGAGATAGGTAACAAATGGATAATCAATGGATCGGGTTTAGAATGAATGAACGAAGATAGTTTGGGTGGTGATGGATGATTGAACTTAAATCGAGATTCGATTCAAAACTATAACGAGTATCACCCCGATTCGAGTCGATTTAAGGTGGAAAGATGAATAGGTCAGTTAGGTGAATGCCACACCACGGGTTGGTGATAAGTTCAAAAATAAAATTTGGAAGACGCCACAAGAAAGCTTGATAAGTCAACCAAAACTCGTACGAAAAAGCAGAGGAGTAATCTCACTCTATTTGAACAAAGGTTCATTAAAAATTTGCCAAAAGTTTTTTTTTTTTACAAAAGCAAATGAACATCAAATTATACTAGTAGCCTAGGTAGCTGAATAGCTTAGTTCTAAGACTTAACAACTAAGTAAATTAATCTAGAAAACACTTAGAAAATTCCAGAATTGAGTCTTAATGGATGATTGAACTTGGAGCTTTTGGCATGTTCTTGGCACAAGTCTAGGTTCGGCCAAGCTTTAATTGGACTCCTTAAATTTCCATCTTTTGGCTGAAACGTGACCAGCAATAAATGAGGAGTTGAGCAGCCTCTTGAGGTGTTAAAGGCCATCCATGAAGAGTCTTGTGTGTGTGAAAGAGTTGAACCGAATGGCCATAGTGTGAACAGCAAGTGTGAAAGCATTGGATGCTGTCTTAGGAATACATTCGGCCACCTTGAGAAGTTTAATGTGCTGGTGATACTTGGCTGAATGGACACTTTGGGAGCCCAAAATCAGCTCAAATTTCGTTGCACCTAGCCATGCATGCATCGTCCCATGCATTGAACCAAATCCATGCATGTACCTTGCTTAAATGCACTCCAAATTCAGCTCACCTAAAAAACACATGAGCCAACATTAAAAACAAGCCAAATTCGGCTGAACCAAGATATTCATGCTTTGGACACAATAATTAACATATTAATTAAATTAAGACATAATTATTGGTTACTTAACTAGCTAACTAAATTTGGCTAGCTCAAAAAATGAGAAAACACTTAACTAGCTAATTAAATTTGGCTAGCTCAAAACATGAGAAAACACTTAATGGACTGATTTGAGTTAGGTAATTCGGTCATGAGCTATTTCAAGATGAATTAATTAAAACTAATACTTAATTTATTTAAAAGATAAAAGAAATGAGCTGAAAACAAGCTCGATTGAGATCAAACGAGCTTAAATGAGCTCAAGTGGCTAATTTGAGCTGAACGGAGCTCGGGAAGCTGACATCGAGCTGAACTGAGCTGAGAGCAGCTTGCATTAAGGTGCAAAACTCTTTTAAGACATTGACCCAAGCCACTTCATCTTCAACGAGCTGAACTTTGGTCCAAAATGGAGTCAAGAAGGCCGAAACAGCCTCTCGGAGTTGCTTAGCTCGCACCCGAGTCAACGAGCCTTTAAGAAGCTCAAAAGGTTCGAATTGCGAATCTTGGGATGCCCCGGGTTGGGTTACATCATAATATGTATCTAGAATATTTAATAATAATATTATATAATAAATTTATTATATATTTAACCTATAAATTCAATTAATAGCATGCCCCACCTTTGTGCCATTTCTCTAAAAAAAGAAAGAAAAAAAAACTAACTTAGAATTACTTGTTTTCATTTTTATGTAAATATGCTACTATAGATAATATATATCATCTCACATATAACTATTAAATCAATAATTTGAAACTTTTTAAAGATATTAATTATTGTTTTTATTGATTAACTTTATATCATTATAAAATATTAATTCTAAATAAAATATTAAATCTATAATATATATAAACATAAGTGGAAAATATTTTTAACCGACAAATATACCTTTTTATTGTTCATTGTATTACTAAATTGACATTAAAATTCTAATTCATTAGTATATTATTAAAATTATATTGGATAATTACAAAAGTGATTAATTAACTTTTAATTCATTGAATATAATTGGATAAATTAAAAATAATAAAATATAAAAAATTACTTATATTATTAATTATTATATGATAATAACAAAAATAACCTAATTGTCATAAAATAAAGAGAGATGAAGAGAATAAAGAATAAAGAAAATATGAAAGTAATAAAGAATGTACTTTATTGATAAAAGGGATGATTATAATGCTTCATCGAGTCTCTATTTATAGGTATAAGAAGTATAAAAGAAGTAGATATCTAATTCTAATAACTATTAGAATTTAAAGTACGTTAGAACTTTATCTTGATCATGATAGACATCTACTTAATAAGATATTCATAACACTCCCCCTTGAATGTCCATTGATAGATAATGTGTCTCGTTAAAACCTTATTAGGAAAAACCCTGTGGGATAAAAACCTAATGAAGGAAAAAGAGTACACAATCTATAATACGTATAATTTGTTGCCTCATTAAAAACCTTTTCAGGAAAACCCAATGGGACAACCTCGGTTAAGGGAAAAAGAGTACAACGCGCATTTACTCCCCCTCATGAAAACATCGCATATTTTCTCATATTCTACGTATTCAATCTTGAATATTGGTTTTCCAAATAACTATTTGAATGTATTGCTAAGCATTTATATCACCATTCTTTTGAAAATTATGAGTGAGAGAAAATTTTGGGGAAACATATTTTGATCTCTTCATGAGTTTCAACAATAATCATAGCAAACTTTAATCATGATCCTTCTATAAAAATACAAATAGGTATTTTGGATCATTTTGTAATCCTCTTTCAACTACTATTGACTAAGTCAAATTTACCACATATGTTCAATTATTTCAATTCATATAAATGAATAATTTCCTGAGAATTTCAATATGCTTCTAGCATTCTAAATCCTTCAAGGATTTTAATATAAACTTTACTATATAGTGATTTATAAAGGTTGTAATAACAACCATTAGACTCAAGTTAAATCTTTTATGAATTGTAAAAATAATATGTCTAAAGGTTATTGCATCCACCACAAAAGAATATTATATCTTTTCATAATCAAATACCAGTACTTAGCGAAAACTTAATATTTTTATTTCGTTTTTGTAAAACTATTTCATTTGCACCCTCACTGGCTTTATACCTTTAGATATTTAGACTACTGGTCCAAAAATTCCATGAATTTAATTGAACTTGAGTTGTGTCTTTCTATTTTGATCAATTTATTTCATATGTATATTTCTCAATAGATTTGTTCAAAATCTTCCTTTTATGTCATTATTTTAATAATATTGCATGCAAAGTCATTGTCGACCACTTTTATTATTCGGTTCCACATTTTCTTGAATTGACGTAACTTATCAAGATCTCTTATTTTCATTATTTTAAAATTCAGTTTCAGGTACTTGTATCTCTTCTGGAGTTTTACTTAGTAGTTACGTTTGGTCTCTTCTAGAGCACCTGCCTCCACTATATGACCATCTAGAAGAATTTTCATCTTTGGAACTGATCAATCTATTATTTATTCTAATTGATTGTCCTACTGGGACTTTGATTCAAATTAAAATATTATATTATATATAAAACTTGGTTATTCTCATTAAGTTTGTATATACATCTAACAGTTAACTTGTAATAAGTTATCCTTATTGAACTTTTGGTTCAAATTACTCTCTCCCTAACTCACTACAAGTTATTATTTCTCTCCCCTTAATGTCAATAAAACTATCGAATCAAAATTGTAATCACAAATCATGTCATAATTGAATCTCAAATACATTTAAAACATCTAATAATATAAAGAAACTTGTAATTAATATATATTCCCAGCTTTCTTTGAGGATTCACTCATCTTTGTGCATTGTGGTGGAGCAATTAGAACATATACCGCACATCCAAAAATTATAAGATGGGAAATATTTGGCTCTTGACCAAAAATCAATTGTAATAGGGAGTATTTATAATTTATTGCCTTGATGTGTACAACATGTAAATCAATACATCTCATACTGAAAGAGAAATTTTTGTTCTCATAAGTAATGATTTAGCTATAAGTTGGAGGCATTTGATAAACAATTCAGCTAAATCATTTTGTGTGTGAACATGAGCTACAGGATTTGCAATTTTTATCCCAATTGACATGCAATAATAATTGAAAAATTGGGATGTAAACTCACCAACATTAGCAAGATGAATTGTTTTAATTGTATAATCTGAAATTAATCATTTAAACAAGCAATCTCGCAAATGACAAGTTGCGAGTTGATAATGCATGTGATTATTTTGTAGATGTATTTACCAAAATCATATAATATCAGAACCATCCACATGGTGGATGAATGGGCCCATATTCATTTCAGAAATACAATACATTAAATCTCAATTTAAGCTAGTGATTTTCTAAGAATCAAATTTCATTGAGAACAAGCAACAAATTAGAATTCTTTAAATTAAAGAATCTTCTAATTCTTTAATGAATGTCCATATGAATTCTCAATTAATTTTCACATCATATATGATCCAGGATGGTCTAACTGGTCATGCCAAGTAGTAAATGCATTTGTATTAGTAAAAATTTGTTTTACTTTAACATGTGTTTCAATTGTACTAAATTGTAACAAATTGATAATTTTATTATCATTCATTTTAATTTGTATCCACATATAAGTACTATTGTGATATTTACTACTAGAAATGTCTAAATCAATGTGAAGTCTATAATGCCACTAAGTCAATAAATATAATTTCCAAATAATTATATGCAGTATTCGCTTCAGGGAATATGTTAAAATCTTCAAATGCCCAAAAATCTATTAATAGCAAACTTTGAGAGTGGATCTTATTTTTCAGGTGTACAACATGTACATAACCAATGACTTTTCATACATAAAATTTTCTCTCTTGTAAGTTCTCATCAGTAGTATTTTACCACATAATTTTAATTGAGAACTTATTCTGAATACTGTAGAGTTATACTCACAGTTTTTAAAAAAACTTGCAACTTTAGGTGCATCTAACCATAATAAGCTTCAAATAGAATTATCATATTCTATTGCTCATGAGTAAATCTTTCACAGTCAAATATTTTGCTTTCAACCTTTTAATACGGATGATGACAAAAGAATATCACAAAGATTATAAAATAAATATAAATTAATAACTCAATCCCTTTTTATTCATATGAAATATAGTATTTTCTTTATTCACAATCTCAATATAAGATCCATTACAAACATCTTTTAAAAGTAATGCATTAACCATAACAAATTTTGTGTTTTTTAGATATTGATATAGTAGCTCTTCGGAGCTTTCAACTAATTTTGTACTATCAAATATTGAAATAATATTTGTTTGTTTTAGTACCAAATAATATAAATACTTTCTATCTATAATGATAGATTTATTACTACATTCTCATATCTTTCCTCAAAGAATATTAATGAAATAAAATATTTGGGCAAACGCCATATATGTGGCCAATAATCTTTCATATCACATTGATAATATAAGTTATCTTTACCATTTGAAAAGTTATCTTGAGAACTCTCATTTTTCTCTCATTTATTACTATTCCCACTTCATGAGTATATCTTTTATTTTCTTTATGTTTACATTCACTTCGGGGAATGCAACAAATCTAATAGGACAGATTTCTAAACGCCTTTATTGGTTTTTATTTCATAATCACCATCGTAAAACATGCGTGAATTTCAAATCAAAATCTATTTATTTATGTTGTCATGATTAGTCTCCAATTATTATAAACATGATATAATAAATAAATCATAATAAAATATACCTGAAGCTCTGAGTGGTTAAGTATCTAATAATTACTCATAGTGCACAGGTCTCAATTGAAGGCTAAAATTGCAATAGCTCTAGAAGGCAATCAACAAAAACTTGAGCAGCAAATTTGGAGTGACCATATTATAAAATAAAAGAGAATCGTGTTGATAATGTGTTATAAAATAAAGAAAGATGGAGAGAATAAGGAACAAAGAAAATATGAAAGTAATAGAAAATGTACTTTATTGATAAAATGTATTATTACAATGCTTCATCAGAGGCTCTACTTATAAGCATAAAAAGTATAAAAGAAGTAGAGATCTAATTCTAATAACTATTAAAGTACATTAAAACTTTATCTGTAACACCCCAAAAATTAAGGGTTAGAAGTTTTGACGTTAGTGGTTATGGTTTGAGAGAAAGGGGTGCTTTTGTGTTCAGACTTGCGGGTAAGTGATAGAATGGGCCTACTGGTCCGGCGGTTTAGTGGGTGTTAGTATACCTCAGGGTTCTGGGTTCGAGTCTTTCTGTGAGCGTTTTGGGAGAAGTATTTTTATTTAATTTTGTTTTAAGTCAAAATGTTATTTTATATTTATTTTGACTTATAATGTTTTTTTATTTTTTTCTTTTCTTTCGGCTAGATGTTTTTCCTCTTTCTATTTTTTCATCATTCTTGGTCTTTTTTCTTTTTGCCTTTGCTCTTTATTTTTGAAAACGATTTACTTTGGGCATATTTAAGAAGAATTTCGCTCCTCCATCGTCAAAATAGGTGTGGGTTTCGTATCTCCTTCCGTTTTATTTGCGAAATTTATCTCGACTTTGTAAAAAGTCGACAACATGGGTGTGAATGTTCGTAACTTGTTAATTTTGTTGTTTTATCGCTGTGTAATGCGTAGAATTAGCATGATTTGGCATGTTTTTGAATTATCGAGGGTTGGAGAGTACTTCGTGGCTAAAAGCACGTTTTTGGGACTGTTTTTAGGGTGGTTTTTTTGGCCATTGGGGTTTCCACATGGGCGTGTGCCAGTTCACACGGTAGTGTGCTTTTGGGAATTTGGGTTTCTAGGTTAATTTTGGTGCCACACGGCCGTGTGGCCGACTTGGGGATTTTATCGTTTTTCACATTGCCGTGTCCTTCGGGCACATGGGCGTGAGTTTAGGGATTAGGGTTTGAGTGATTTGGTGTCACACGGTTTGGCCACACGACCGTGTGATTAATTTGGGAATTAGGGATTCCACACGGGTGTGTGTTTCGGGACACACGGGCGTAGGAGACCCTCACACGGTCGTGTTAGCCCTATACTCAAATTTAGTGCAAATCGACAGAGAGTTACACGGCCTGCTCCCACGGCCATGTCCTTAGTCCACACGGGCGTGTGTTTCAATCACACAGGCATGTGCCTCTCTTCACACGGTCGTGTGCCCCTTTTTACACGGGCTTGTGACCTCCCACACGGCCCAGGCATATCCACACGGCCAGAGTACACAGGCGTGTGGCTCTAAGACACCTATTTTGATTCTGTGTGTTTTGATCTGAGCATTTGTTTGTGTGATTTGTCTTGGCTGATCTTTAGTCAGGGTGGCTAAGAATTATGATCTAAGCTTCGGCTTGAGTGTATCTACGATTGTCATGTGAGATGTTTGAAACTGTTATCTGTTCTATTAGGTGCGTGTGCATATCTGTTCTGTCTGAATGTCTGATACTGTGACACTGTACTGTGAGATTGAATGCATACATGCATTTGCATAAAGTGTTTTGGGTTGGGTTGTGAAGAGAAGAGAGACTGATTCTGATCTGATCTAGCAGTTCTACTACGACTTATACGTATAGTGATTTATAGCATTATATTGCACATGCATCTGCTTTGCTGCGCACTACTATCTGATCTGGTAGTTTAACTGCAACATGTCGGTACAGCAGATTACAACATTACACTGTACTGTACGTACGTCAGCTCTGCTGAGTACCATTATCTGATCTAGTAGTTTAAACTGCGACTCGCCTGTACAACGGTATACTGCATTGCACAGTACAACATATACGCTAGCTCTGCTGCGTATTATTATCTGAGTGGATTAGTCTACATATGTGGTGTGTAGGGTTGGATGGGCCTTCCGAGGTCCTAATTGGTGTGATTGGTTGGATGGGCTTTAGCAGCTCTTATGAGGTGTGATCGGGGGACAGAGAGGTGTGTTGGCTGGATGGGTGGGTTATATTTTCTGACTGCATTTCATATGCATATTTTCTGTGTGTTTTGGGTGTACGAATATCTATCTGTGTTCTGTTGTCTGAACAACCGTGTATACGTGTTTTGTGTATTTGGTGTGCTCCGCTCGATTGCGTTTGGTATCTATTTCTGCTCATGACTGTAAGTCTGTTACACCACTGAATTAAATTATGAGTTGCTGCATTTAGTCTTGATTCGGACTCACACTGAGCTCGAGTAGTTCACCCCCTCTTAGTGTTTCCTTTTCAGGTACACTTTTGAATTCTGGAGCTGGGTTCGGTATGCGGAGGTCTCGGACAGTCTCAAAGAAAATTCAGTAAACGTTATATGTTCAGTTTCTATTTTATCATTTAGAGTTTTGAAATGTAAGGTTTTATAATACCGTAGTACAGATTTCGAGATAATTTTTAAATTGTTTTAATTCAACTTATTATATACTAAACTTAACTGTATTTCAACTGTCTATGTTTTAAATTATTAAATGCTTTGATTCGTCGTTATAAATTACTTTGTAAAAATTTACCTACGATCACTTTAGTGATCAATGTGACATTCGGGATTCGGTCTAAACTTCTAGGCCGGGTTTGGGGTGTTACATTATCTTAATCATGATGGACATCCACTTAATAAAATATTCAAAATACTAATCATATATGTTATTTTTTAAGTTATTAACAACTAATTAGACTTTGTATACATATTTAATTAAATTTATTATTTTAAATTGATTACCACTTAATTGGTGTTATACTTACATACAAACTAAACTAAGATTTAACATTATAAACAAATGTATTAGTAAGTATTTTTCATTCAAGCGATATTATACTTTTAGTATTATTTAATAGGTTTTATTTTTGTCAAAAAATTATTATTATTATTATTATTATTATTATTATTATTATTATTATTATTATTATTTTTGGTATAACAATTACAAGTGTCCTCATCTAAAGCATTGCCACTATTAGAGCCAAAGTGGTATTTTTAAGTAAAATTTTCTCTACTAATATTCGATTATTATTATTGCTTTTAATAATAATACAAAAACTAAATTACACAACTTTTTTATTCATTTTCAAATATTTCACTTTCGTTTCAATTTTTAGTTTTTCTTTCTTGATTTATCGTTATTTTAATTTTAATTGCTGTTTTTTTTTTAGCTTTAGTTAGATTTTTATTTAATTTATTTTTAAAGATCATTTTCCTTTTATTGGACATATTTCCTTAATTACGATTAAACCTTCTTTTTATCTATATACTATTATTTATATTAAATATATTATGCATTATATATTATTTTTATATGAAAATAATCATATATCTTTACTCACAACGCTGGTGAAAAAATAAATATTTTAAAAGACCATGAAGAACGGAGTGAGATTTAATTGTATACAGCTAAAGCACCACAAGTTTCATGCTATAAGAATATCACGTGGAGGGAAACCCTGTTGACACTTCAAACAAATGAACCAGTTAAATTAATAAAAATTTATTTCTAAGTCATCGACTATCCAAATCTGGCCAATGATAAGATCATGTAGACAACTAATGTTGTAATAATTAACTTTAGGTTGAAATTTGAAATTTTTTAAAAAAATTCTTTAACTTTTTTTTAAATTGAAAGAAAATTTCACATTTGTTCTTTAAAAACAAAGTTAGAAACTTTATATTACAAATTTGAAAAGCTTTTATAATTGTTTTCTTGTTAATGTTGAAAAGCCTTTGGTAGTTTTTGAAATTATAATATTTATTTATGGTTTTTTAAAAAATAATTTTTATAATTTTTAAAATATTTATCAATTTGACATATAAATAAAATAGTGTTACATTTTGAACCAATTTGCTTTACCTAAAAATTTAAGGCCAAATTGAGTAAATCTTTTAAGAATGAAGACATTTATAAAATATTTATTTAGTCACGCTTATAGTTGTTTTTGTAAATGTCTATAGCTAGATGAATATTTGTAGAATACAGAAGAGGAAATCTCTGCGAAAAGTAGTATCAACCAGAAGTAGTTAGGGGCCGGTAAGGGATATAGTTCCTTAAGATGAAATATTTTTTTCATTTAAATTCTTTAAAATTTTAAGATAATAAGTATAAAATTATACTTTGACCTCCTTTAAAATTAATAAAAATTTAATTTAATTTTTTAAAAATTAAAAAATATAAACTATTAAAATAATAAAATTATTATTATTTATTATAAACATTATAATTTAATTTTGACCCTAACATTTTTTTTCTAAGTTCCCGCGACCATGCAGCCTTCCTTCCATCGTTTCCTCAGGAAGCTACTAGAAAGCCAACTTTTGGTTATACATAAACTTCATTCGCTTTATTTTTGTCTGGGGGATGGGTGGGTTGACTTCATATTTACAACCAACGAAAGCAACAATGCTTATCCTATTTTAAAACATAGGTCCTAGAAGCTGCCTATATATTTAATTGTTTCAATGCATTTGTTAATGCCATCCAGGTGTTCAGTTCGTAGAACACCCCACCAACCAACTACTAATAATCAACAGACATTCCAGACATTGCCTTCGGCTCTATAAATAGCCATAAGCTCAAAAGTTCTCAGAGTGTGACAATTCATACTTACATTTATACTTTCCATTCTTTCAAATGCTCCAGGAATGCTCCTCATCACTTTTCTTATGGTTGAAACCTTCATGGTTGCTTCAGCTGGCAACTTTAACAAGGATGTTGATATAACATGGGGAGATAGTCGTGGAAAAATTCTCAACAATGGCCAGCTTCTTACTCTTTCCCTTGATAAAGCTTCTGGTTCAGGCTTCCAGTCCAGGAACGAATATTTGTATGGGAGGTTTGATATGCAACTGAAACTTGTGCCTGGCAACTCTGCAGGGACTGTCACTGCCTACTACGTAAGCAACTTCCCTGAAATTTAATTCTGTTATCAATTCACAACTTTCTTTTGCCGACAACTTTGTTCTTGTTTGCTACAGTTAAAATCTCAAGGTTCGTCTTGGGATGAGATAGATTTTGAATTCTTGGGGAACCTAAGTGGTGATCCTTATATCGTTCACACTAATGTTTATACGAAAGGGAAAGGTGATAGAGAGCAACAATTCTACCTCTGGTTCGACCCAACTGCTGATTTTCACACTTACTCGATTCTCTGGAATCCTGGACACGTTATGTAAGTGTACATAAATCAACATGCCATCTAACTCCTTTCAACTTTTTTTTTCTCAAACATTGCAATTAACTCTTGTTGTCTTTGTTTCAGTTTCTATGTAGATAGTAGACCAATTAGAGAGTTCAAAAACCTGGAATCAGTTGGTGTTCCGTACCCAAAAAACCAACCCATGAGAATATATTGTAGCCTTTGGAATGCTGATGACTGGGCCACTAGAGGAGGTCTAGTCAAGACTGACTGGAGCCAGACACCTTTCACAGCTTCTTTGAGGAACTTCACTACGAATGCTTGTGTCTTGTCTAATGGAGTCTCTTCCTGTAGTTCAAATTCATCTTCTAACAATGCCTGGTTTTCACAAGAGCTAGATTCTTCTAGTCAGAAAGTGCTAAAATGGGTGCAAAAGAACTACATGGTTTACAATTATTGCAAAGACGCAAAACGGTTCCCTGAGGGCCTACCTGTTGAATGCACTGTCAGAAACAGAAAACAGATTAAGATCTAAGTACTTTCGAGAAGGCAATTTCGTAGTATAATTCTTTAACGAATGGCAAAGTCGATATGATGGTTGTTTCGGATAATTATTTATATGATCATTTTATATAAATAAAATTTAAAATTAATGCAGCTTTCATTGTGTTCCTTCATTGCCTATAAGCAATAGCAATGCTGATAGATGGAAATGATTACGGATTAGGCTCACCACAAACGAATGAGTTAAGAGTACGGTAACACTTGGTTGGAATGACCCAATATAATGAATTACTTTTTAATTTTAAATCATACATATTTAATATAATAATCCACATATACTATGATTAGTATCATATCTTATAATATATATATATATATATATAAAATAAATGTTGTCGAAACTAATTTTTTTAAAAAATTAGGGTCGATTTTAAGAATGAAAATGAAATCGTCACTAGTTTTTTTTGAAGTGTGATTGGGTCACCTTGAAATTGATTGTTAAAACATTTTGATTTGTTAACGATGATTTTAGCCTACAAAATGCGAGAAAACAGGTTTGTAAGTTGGTTACGTACGAGGACGGATTAGCATCATCGTAACGCCCAAAATTGGTATCGAATTGATTGATTAACGTCTAAATGTCAAAAATTTGAAAAGATTTTAAAATACGATCTTTTTGTTAAAGAAAACTTGAAGAAATTAAATAGTATGCCGAGACCTGCTTATTTCGAAAGAATAAAATATCATACCCAGTGAGTTAGGATACGACATTTCGAATCCTCAAAACTAAGCTTGTCTTTTGCCATTTAAAACTCGTATATTTAAATTTAAGAAAGATATCCGGTTATTTAGGTTAAATGAGAAATCAAAACCCAGTAAGTTAGGACACTATTTCTCAGAATTCTCAAATACGGAATATTGCCTTTATTTTTGAAAATCCTTATCTCGAAATAATAAAATGTCACATCCAGTGAGTTAGGACACAACATTTTTAAATTTCCGAGAATAAGTTTTTATTTGGCTTATGCTTTAATTTAAAAATAATTGGTTCTTTAGACTTGATGAGAAAAATCGAGACCCAGTAAGTTAGGGTACGATTTCTTTCGAATCTTAGAACGCGAAGTATTTGCTTATTTCAAAGCCAAAAATCTCATACCCAAGTATGGCTAAACGTGAAAATCTCGCATTTAAAGGACAATTATGTGACATAAATTTAATAAATTAATAAAGCATAAGGATCATGATAATAATAATAAATGAAAATGTGAATGCCATAACAATATAAAAAACATTAATGATGATAATAATATTAACAACAAAACAAACAATAATAATAATAAAATACAATAAATCGAGTTTATTTAAAATTCAAGAAGAAAATATATATATATATATATATATATATAATAAACAAATGATGAAACAAATAAATAAATAAATGAATAAATGAGTAAATGATAAAATATATGATACTAAATTTAAGTATTTTATAGATAAAATAATAAAAATTAATTAATTAATAAAACTAATACGTAATTTAGGTAAAAATAATGAAAATAATAATAATGATATGTTAATAATAAAAAATAAAAGTTAATAGTAAATCAAATAAAAAATAAGTATTATGCACAATAGTTTAAAGATAATGAAATAATAATAATACAATAATAATAAAAATAATAAAGTTAATAATAATAATAAAGAAAATAACAATAGTAGTAGTAATATTAAAATAATAGTAAAAAAACATAATAATAATATTAGTAACGATGAAAATAATGATAAAAAATAAGAATATTAAAAAATAATTAATAACATATAAAGAGAAATAAATAATATCTTGAACAATTTAAAATATATAATATATAATATATAATATTAATTTAAAAAGGAAAATAATTAGAAAAAATAATAAACAATAAAATTAAATTAATTAATTAAAGGACTATACTGAAATCAATATAAAATTTGGGGCTAAATTACAATAAATTAAAATAAAAGGGCAGACAGGGACCAAAATATAACGTGCGTGAAATCGCAGGGACTGGATAAAAAATTATTCCCCAGCCCTATACACAGCGTTTAATAATGGACCTAGATGAAACAGAACGAAATTAAAGGGGCCACATTAAAAGTAAAAAAAAATTAATTAAAAAGGCTAAAAAAGCGGAAGGACCAAAGCGGTAAATATCCCACTTTCAGAAAACACGCGGATCCTCCCCTGAGTCGGGGCAACACGTGGGTTAAAGGGGGTAAAACGACGTCGTTTTGGGCTATTGAAGCCAACCCCAAAACGGTGTCGTTTTAGGTGCTTATATAAACTTTTTTTTTAAAAAAATTTCATTCTTCTCTTTTCTTAAAAAAAAACTTCTAAAACAGTCTCAACTCCTCACTCTTCCATTTTAATCCAGCCAGGGGTTTGGCCACCACAACACTTGCAATTCGCTTGTGCAATACGCTATTGTAAATCAACATGACGGGAGACCAAAAGTCGTCCCTCTTTCCGGCGGAGTTAAAAAAGTAAGTTTTCTCTCTCTTTTTAAAACTTTTTTTTCAATAAAAAATGAAAATGAAGAAATATATGTATATATAGATAGTATCGAAAAAAAATGAAAATAAAGGAGCAAAAGAAGAAACAAAATAGAAAAACCTACTATTTCAATTGATGAATAATGTTTTTTTTCAATATTCCTCTCTATTTTTGGTATTCAATAGTCTGTAAAAAAAAGAGAAAAAAATACAATGATTCTTTTCGGTTTTATAGCCGAAATAAAATAACAATATACAATATTTTTTCTTTTGTTGCTGTTATTTTCTATTTTGCTTCTTTGTTTGCAGGTGAAAATTGCCATACAAGTGACGTGGAGAGGGGCGCGTGTGGTGGCTGGAAGCTACGGCACACGGATGTTCCAGAAACCTCCAGGGTTTCTGGAAGTGTTAGAGCTTTGGGCCATTTGGGCTGGTTCAGCATTGGGCCCTGTGTATTAGGTTTTGGGTTTTAATTTAATTTTTGTAAAATTTGGACTGTTAAGAAAAATTAGACTTTTATTCTGGATTTTTTTGTTTTTTAATTTAGTTTAAATTGGGCCTGGGCATATTTGGGTCCGTATGACTGCCCCTCTTTACTCGTTGTCGTGTAACGAAAATGGAGCAAAGACTTAAAAGGGCCAATTTTGCCCGGCCTCGCTGAGTCTCTACTTGTTTTGGTGCCTTTCTTTTTCAAGTAGTTTCATCCCATCCCACTGTATCTGTAACATCCCAAAAATGGGGTTATTTGGAATTTAATTATTTTCTTATGTAAGAACTGCTATGTCATTATTTATGGAATAATAATGATCAATTTAAGGCTTTGTGTTGGCTCGATTGGTAGGAAATTTTAGTTTTAACTTTTAAGGTAGGGAGCCTTGGCAAGAGGGTGTTATAAGAATAAATGGGGATAATTTGGACATAAAATGAGCTTAGACCAAGTGGCAAAGCAAGCCCACTTGAGAGCTACATGTGGCGCCACCAAGGGAGCAAGGAGAGCTTGTGTTGAGTCGGAAATCCTCTTTTGGCACTATGTTGGGCGGCATAGGAAGGAGAGTTTCTCCTCTCTTTAAACTCTTTTATTATTTATTTATTGATGATAAATAATAAATTAAATTAAGGATAATAGGGATTTTATTTTAAGGATAATAGGGATATTACATGGATTATTAAAGGATTATTATGTATTATTAGAAATTAAATCATATTAATTTGAATGAGAGGCTTGGAGTGATTCAAGGAAGGTTGGTAAATCTTGAACTCTTTAGAAGAAGGGACGGCAAGGACACTAGGGAGGGGGTCTTGAATTCTTATATAAGCACTTAAAGTGATCACCTTATTTTCTTTTTTTGCAAGTTGCTAGTAGAATCTCTAAACCCTCTCATCATATATTCTCTTTTCTTTTACATCCTCTCCAAAACCTAGGCGAAACCCTCCTAGCATCTCCCATTGCGAATTCCCTCCTCAATTCTTTCTTCTTTTATTTTCCTACTAATGAATCATCTACTCTCTACCTATTTTCTTCTTTCACCAAAATCCAGCCTTGAGTTAAACACCCCTAGCAGAATCTAACTCCCATCAAGGTGCGAAATCCCTTTTCAAAAGCTCTACTTGGCGAATTGTGTGCATGAGAAGTAGGCATCTTTTGTTGCGATCTCGGTAGAGGTAAGGATCCTAGGCGAATGCCAATATTATTGGTATCTCATTATGCCGACTTTGGAAGATAGGTATGGGTTTGACAACTATTGATTAAGAATACTAATTCTGATTAAACTAATCCTTTGTAGGATCTTGAGTTTGGAGATAAGCAAGTAAGTTAATAGCGTTAGTCAATCACTCTTGATGAGGAGTTACATATAGATTGGTGTTCATTTAAAAGGGTTATGATTATTTATATTGACCGATTGTAGTTTGTGAATCAGTTAAGTGATTTGGGCACAGAGGCTAGTATTCAAAAGACTAGGTAAGGATTGGTACAAAGGTTACCCTTTAAATTCCTTGGATTGGCCGAATAGGCCATAGGGCTAACCCATGGTTGGTAGAATGTAGGTACAAAGAAGTCTTGGGTGGTGGCTCTTCTTTTGGGATTTAGACTATCCGGTGGTGACGGTGTGTACATACACACTATATAATATATTAAATATGCCTAACCTTGTGAATGCTCATTTTATGAATGTAGCATTGTAATGAATACCAAATCGGTATAAGTGGTGATTCGGTAAGTACTGTTAATGTGATTTATTATTATTAATGCTTTTGGTAAGCATGATGTTTTGACACATGAAATTTAAGAATGTGATGGCATGAAACATATGAATGTTTATCATTGTGGGATTGATGAGTGGAGGCGGTGTTATTGTGCCGGCGGGCACCGGTGCTTTGGTAGCACACCGTGACTATATGTCACGGAGGTTTGGTACCTCGGAGGTTTGGTACCTCAATAGCGACTTGTCCCTGTGGTTAACACCACCGTGGGTTGGCCCCACTTGAGATATGGGATCGTCTGCGGTGATTTGGTATCACACGATGGGTTGGCCCCATCACCCGATTTGTGTCTCGGACACGGTGTTTTAGTAACACATTGTGACTATATGTCACCGGTGGTTTAGCACCACCGGTGGTTTGGTACCACAGCAGGGGTGAGCAGATGGCGTATGGTTGGCTAGGTTGGGTACACATTATTTTGCATATTGATTATTATATCTTGTGTATGAAAATATTTTTCTAAAGCGGGGAAGGGTTACATCTTGAGTCTTGGTGACTCACCTTCTCCATTAATTTTTCAGGTGATGCTTAGATCGCGGACATGGGCCGGAGGGACTTGAGGAGGCCATGCGGTGGATTTAAAACTAAATAGACTTTAATTTTAGTTATTCTAAATTTGGTTATTGGTTTGTTTATTTGGTTGTAATAAGGCCTCACTAAACCTTACTTTAGTTATTTTTTTTATGTTGGATATTTTTATTTGTACTATGAAATTTGAATCACGCGTTTTATAAAATTAACACGAAAAATGTTTTATCGTGCCATCGAACACATCGAAAATTTGTGTAACAACTTGACTTAATTAAATGTTCAAATTGGACTAAGTATAATTTAACAAGATAACTTAAAATGGCGATTTTCAACAAAACTTAAGTGGATTTAGAAAATGGGTTTCAAAAACTTCTTCTTAGTAACGACCCATATTCGGTCCTAACGATTGGGTAGGGTTTGAAATTTATTACAAATTGGTATCGAGCCAGTTCAAAACTTCATTTGTGGGGCCCAAGGCCCAAAAATGTTTTAGTAGGCCTTATTAATTGTTTTGGGTTTTAAAGCGGCATGGCCCAAGTCTCAAACACCGATCCGCCCGGTAAGTACCTCTAAACCTCTTTGTGAATTATATTTTGTAGAAGGGTAGGAAGCATGGGCGTAGATAGACTTATAGGAATTTGAACCTAGGATTAGAATACTCAAACACACAAGCTAAACATAAGACTTAAAGAACTAAACCAATCTATGACTTAGTCCTTGAGCTAGGGTGTGGTAACCCACATGCGCATGCCTAGGATTGGAACAGGAAGAGCACAGTATTTAAGCGGTCAGGTGACTCACCACCTCTTGGGTATCCTACAGTGCGTGCTCGGGTTCACCTAACTCGAGAGGGCTCGGTGGTGTGGTAACCTCGGTCGCATGTCTAGAAAGGTTCGGTGGGAGCTTGGTATTTAAGCGATCAGCGTGACTCACCTCCTCTCCACGAAACACTGCAGTGCGTAGCTTGGGTTCACTCGACCAAGAAGGTTCGGTCATAGGCTAAACCTAATGACTAAAACCCGAAAGGAATTAGCCATGTTTTGAAAGGAGCGAAACAACGAAACCTAATGTTTTTAAATTTTACGTAATAACTCTTTCAAATCGGAAAACATCATTTTACAACGTTTTCCTTGAAAAACTTGATTTACGGAAAAAATTACAAAAATGCCCTTAGGGGTAAAATTACTAAAATACCCTCGGTTCATAAAATATCAAATCAATGGTTTTGTCCAAAAATTTTAACTATTCTATAAATATTCAACAACTTAGCCATGAAAATCATCAGCAAAATATTTGGTTTTGGAAAATTTAAAGCATACCTCAACTTATAAAATTACTAAAATGCCCACGAGTACAAAATTTTTGCAACATCACCGTTTTAAGAAAAAAAATTCTCAAAGGGACCCTCAGAGTTTTACAATGGTTAAAACATCCTTGATTCACAAAATTACAAAATTACCCTTGGAGGACCAAATTACCAAAATACCCCTGGTTTTTGAAATAAATAACTTCAAATCTTGTCAATTTTCAATAATACCCTCTAGTTTTGGGAACTTCAAACAATATACTCTACTAAAGTTTTAAATTTTCTTTTATTACGAAAATACCCACAGCAGGAAAATGGCGAAAATACCACAGGTTAGAAATGGGCGAAATGTCCAGAAGAGTGAATAGGTATGGAAAGCATTAGGGAATGGATGCAAGAACTTCTTTGTGTGAACTAGGATAGAAAGCTGAAACCTTGTTTGCACGAAAGAATCTCTGATTAAACTTTATCCATAAAATTTCTTCATGAGTAATAAAGTGGAACAAATGCTAACGCATAAAATTTTCTTAATCAGTTAAAAGCGCAAGTAGATAGAATGAGTTCTAGAGGGCGTGGGGCCAGTGGGCCAGTAGGGGTAGGATGACGATTATCGAACCCGTCAGTCGGGACAAGGTTAAAGCGATGTACCACCGCCACCACCACCTCCAACTTTTGGAGCGGAGGAGGCGAGATCGAGACGGGAGGAGGCGATGCTCATGGCGGTATTGCGAGTCCTTGAATTAGTGGTGAAGGTGGTGGAAATTTAGGAGCTCGAAATCATTCTGGCGGATTCGGTCCAACAATTTGAGGTGTTAAGGGGTGTGTCGAGTGGCACCAGTGTAGCAGTATTGGTTGGAATCTGAGAAAGGGTAATGGATGAACTTGACTGTGAGGAGGAAAAAGTGAAAGGCGATGTCGCTTCTAAAGGATGAAGCGTACCAGTGGTGGTGACGATTCGGGATGGAGCCACGGTGATGATCTTCGATGGGACTACTTTAAAACCCTTTCGGAAGAAGTATGTGGGCACAGCTACTACAGCGTGTGAGAGGAAGGCTTTTACGGGTCTAGTGCAAGGAACTAAGTCCGTGGTAGAGTATGGCGGAGTTTTTAAAGTGAGTAGGTATGCGGAGGAATCGTAGCCACTTGAACATGACTGTGTCCGCTTTGAGGACGGACTCGAGATGACTTGAGGTTCTTGATTGCCCATGACAAGTCCGTGAGTTTTCATCTCTTGTGGAAAAGGCTAAGGTAGCCAGGGGATCAAGGAGGTGTGGCGAATTATAGTAGAAATAATCGAAGAGAGGATTTGGGTCGGTGGATCCGATGGTAATGATCGAGAAAAAGGCTAGGCGAATGGGCCGTCGGTGACAAGGCCGTAGCTACTAATCGAGGCCGACTCGGTCAATGTTGTGGGAAGTCCCATTGGGGAGGTTGTTCGACCGTGATAGGGGATGTTTTGAGTGTGGGTCTTTAGAACATGGTCGAGAGATTGTCCCCGAGCGAGCTCGAAATCGACGGAGAGTCGAGCCGTACTCGGGGCCGAAATGTGGGACCCAGGAGAGGGTCGTGGTAATGGCGAGAGGAAGCAATGGTCCTAACAGAGGTCGAGGAACTTCGAGGCGGAGGTTCGAGCAACACAGAGGCTAAGCGACTGGCTTAGTCTATCTGACGAGCGTCATGAGGAGGTGACTGCCGGATGTCATAAGCAGATGCGTTTGATTTTGGTCTTCCTTATTATGCATTAATTGATGGGGGTCTACACACTCATCGTAGCGATGGTGTGGTAGAGACTTTGAACCTAGACTCGAGGCTGCTTTGCTAGGGAGATGGTGTAGTGAGTCCTTTAGGTCACTCTGTAGTGGTAGACAAACTTTTTGAGGGCGTACCCTAGAACTCCAGGGGTTGTATTGAGCGATCGATGGAACTACCATTCGGGGAGTTCGATTTGATCCTTGGAATGGATTGGCTGGCTAAGTATCAGGCGAATTTGGATTGCGCGGCTAAGCGCATGGTTCTTAAGACGGCTGAGAATGGTGAAGTGGTTATGATAGGTGATAGAAGGAATTACCTATCAATGTGGTGTCTGCCTTGAAGGCGGAAAAGATGGTCAAGAAGGGTTGTAAGGCGTATTTGGTTCGAATTTGTGCTTTGGAAGCTAAGGAGTCGGTAGTTGGAAAGGTCCGAACGGTTGGGGAATTTGCTGATGTGTTCCCGGAAGAACTTGGGTCTACCCCAGGCCGGGAAGTTGAATTGATATTGACTTGCTACGGAGCGGCTTTGTGTCTATAGCACCTTCAAGAATGGCACCGAAGGAATTGGTGGGTGAAGGCTCGATTGAGGAGCTCTTGGATAAGGGGTTTATTCGACCTAGTATATCTCCGTGGGGCGCTTTGTGTTGTTTGTCAAGAAGAAGGGCGGTTCTATGCGAATGTGCATCGACTACCGTCGATTAAACAAGTTAACGATCAAAACAAGTACCCTTTGCCTCGGATCGATGACTTGTTTGACCCGATTGAAGAAGCGTCGGTGTTTTCGAAGATAGACCTTAGGTGGGTTACCATCAACTTAAGGTGAAGGGGTCGATGTTCACAAGGCGGCTTTTCGAACTCGGTATGGGCATTACGAGTTTCTAGTGATGCCATTCGGGTTGACCAATGCCGTGGCGTTCATGGATCTCATGAACCGAGTTTTCAACGATACTTAGACCAATTAAATCGTGGTGTTCATCGGCGACATATTGGTTTACTCAAGGACGGAGGAAGAGCATGACAAGCATTTACGGATAGTTACGCAAGTGTTGAGGAAAAAGGTTGTATGCCAAATTGATGAAGTCGAATTTTGGCTAAGGAGGTGGCTTTCTTAGGTCACGTAGTGTCGGCGGAAGGATTAGAGTGGATCCCATAAGATTGAAGCGGTATTGGAGTGGAAACCGCCTAAGTCGGTGGCGAGAGATCTGAAGTTTTCTAGGTTTAGCGGGGTATTATCGGAGGTTTGTGGAAGGTTCTCTCGATCGCGGCCCAGATTGACTAAGTTGCTAAGGAAAGGTGTTCCGTTTGTATGGTGGAAGCGACAAGGAAGCTTTGATAAGCTAAGGAAAATTTTGTGAAGCTCGGTTTAGTACAACCCGAGGCGGAAATTATTCACGATCTATTGTGATGCATCTCACCGGTTTGGGGTGTGTCTTGATCTGAGATGGAAAGGTAGTAACCTATCGTCCGGCAATTTGAGACCGCATGAGGTTAACTATCAACTCACGACACAGAGTTAGCCGCGATCGTCTTCGCCCTAAAAGTATGGAGACATTATCTTTATGGGAGAAGTCGGTAATTTACGGACCACAAAAGTTTAAGGTATCTCACGACACGAAGGATCTAAATCGAGGCAATGCCGATGGATTGAGCTGTTGAAGGACTACTGTTGTTCCATCGAGTATCATCCGGGTAAGGCTAACGTGGTGGGCACGCGTTGGCCGGAAGGTCGTGGCGATTTGAGAGCAATGTTTGCTCGATTGAGCACATATGATGATGGAAGCCTTTTGGCGAACTTCATGTTAAGCCAACATGGATCGAGGAGATTAAAACAAGCAGATAATGGATGAAGGGCTAAATCTGAAGAGAATACAAGTTGAGAATGGTGGTGTAGAGGGTATAGTGTATTTGGTGACGGTGTGCTATGTTTTCGGGGGCGGCCTTGTATGCCAAAAGATATGGAGTTGAGGCGAGAAAATTCTCGGGATGCTCATAGCGACCCATCGCTATGCATCCGGGAGGAAGCAAGATGTATGGAGATCTCTGAAGCAGATTACGGTGGCGGGTTGAAGCGTGAGATAACGGAATTTCGTGAGGGAAGTGTTTGGCGTGTCGGCGAGTTAAGTGAACACGATTACCATCGAGGTTACTTCAGCCGGTAAAGATCCCTCAATGGAAGTGGGGCGGATCACTATGGATTTCGTCGATGGTCTACCCTTACACCCGACAAGAAAGATGCGGTTTGGGTAATCGTGGGCCGTCGACTAAATCGACTCACTTCATCTGGGTGAGAATGGACTACTCACTCGAAATTAGCAAAGTTGTATGTGGCGAGATAGTCGATTACGGTGTACTGTATCGATTATCTCGGATAGGGACCCAAGGTTCACTTGAGGTTTTGGAAGCGTTACATCAAGCGTTGGGTGCAGCGGTTGGATTCGATATAGCTTTCCATCCTCGAACAGACGAGCGGTCGAGAAAGGTCATCTGAGATCTTAGAAGATATCTTTGAGGGTTGTGTCTTGGAATTAGAGGTAGTTGGGAGGAATTCTTACCTCTAAGTGAGTTCGCCTACAACAATAGCTACCAAGCAAGTATTGAGATGGCACCATCTGAAGCCTTTGTATGGAATGAAATGCGAACCCGACATGTTGGGCGGAGTTGGGTGAGCGACAAGTGTTGGGCCCAGAATTGGTATGAGGCGAAGACAAAGTTAAAGTGATTGGTCTCGTCTCAAAGAAGCGTCGGATAAGCGAAGTCTTATCCGATCTCAAGCGCAAGGAAATGGAGTATCTTTGTAGGAGACAAGGTCTTTCTAAAGGTGTCGCCTTGGAAGAAGGTACTAAGATTTGGGCGAAAAGGAAGTGAGCCCAAGATTCATGGCCCATATCTGATCTAAAGCGAGTAGGACCGGTAGCTTATCGACAGCGCCGGTGAGTTAAGTCGATTCATGGCGTCTTTCACGTATCAATCTTTGAGGCGGTATCGGTCGAGATCCATCACATGTGGTGCCGTGATGAAATCGAAGTTAGCGGACTTATCTTTTGAGGAAGAACACATTCGGATCTTGGATAGAGATATAAAGGTTCTCGTGGGAAGTCGATGCCCTTAGTGAAAGTGCTATGGCGGAATCATGGTCTTTGAGGAAGCTACGTGGGAACACGAGGATGTGATCTGGCGACAATACCCTCATCTGTTTTAGTTATGTAATTTGGGATGAAATTTATTTTAAGGGGTAGAAGCGTAACATCCAAAAATGGGGTTATTTGGAATTTAATTATTTTCTTATGTAAGAAGCTGCTATGTCATTATTTATGGAATAATAATGATCAATTTAAGGCTTTGTGTTGGCTCGATTGGTAGGAAATTTTAGTTTTAACTTTTAAGGTAGGGAGCCTTGGCAAGAGGGTGTTATAAGAATAAATGGGGATAATTTGGACATAAAATGAGCTTAGACCAAGTGGCAAAGCAAGCCCACTTGAGAGCTACATGTGGCGCCACCAAGGAGCAAGGAGAGCTTGTGTTCGAGTCATGAAATCCCTCTTTTTGGCACTATGTTGGACGGCATAGGAAGGAGAGTTTCTCCTCTCTTTAAACTCTTTTTATTATTTATTTATTGATGATAAATAATAAATTAAATTAAGGATAATAGGGGATTTTATTTTAAGGATAATAGGGGATATTACATGGATTATTAAAGGATTATTATGTATTATTAGAAATTAAATCATATTAATTTGAATGAGAGGCTTGGAGTGATTCAAGGAAGGTTGGTAAATCTTGAACTCTTTAGAAGAAGGGGACGGCAAGGACACTAGGGAGGGGGGGGTGCCGAATTCTTATATAAGCACTTAAAGTGATCACCTTATTTTCTTTTTTTTGCAAGTTGCTAGCCGAATCTCTAAACCCTCTCATCATATATTCTCTTTTCTTTTACATCCTCTCCAAAACCTAGGTGAAACCCTCCTAGCATCTCCCATTGCGAATTCCCTCCTCAATTCTTTCTTCTTTTATTTTCCTACTAGCAGAATCATCTACTCTCTACCTATTTTCTTCTTTCACCAAAAATCCAGCCTTGAGTTAAACACCCTAGCGAATCTAACTCCCATCAAGGTCTTGAAATCCCTTTTCCAAAAGCTCTACTTGGCGAATTGTGTGCATGAGAAGTAGGCATCTTTTGTTGACGATCTCGGTAGGTAAGGATCCTAGGCGAATGCCAATATTATTGGTATCTCATTATCCGACTTTGGAAGATAGGTATGGTTTGGCAACTATTGATTAAGAATACTAATTACAGATTAAACTAATCCTTTGTAGGATCTTGAGTTTGGAGATAAGCAAGTAAGTTCGTAGCGTTAGTCAATCACTCTTGATGAGGAGTTACATATAGATTGGTGTTCATTTAAAAGGGTTATGATTATTTATATTATTGGATTGTAGTTTGTGAATCAGTTAAGTGATTTGGGCACAGAGGCTAGTATTCAAAAGACTAGGTAAGGATTGGTACAAAAGGTTACCCTTTAAATTCCTTGGATTGGTAGAATAGGCCATAGGGCTAACCCATGGTTGGCGAATGTAGGTACAAAGAAGTCTTGGGTGGTGGCTCTTCTTTTGGGATTTAGACTATCCGGTGGTGACGGTGTGTACATACACACTATATAATATATTAAATATGCCTAACCTTGTGAATGCTCATTTTATGAATGTAGCATTGTAATGAATACCAAATCGGTATAAGTGGTGATTCGTGTAAGTACACTGTTAATGTGATTTATTATTATTAATGCTTTTGGTAAGCATGATGTTTTGACACATGAAATTTAAGAATGTGATGGCATGAAACATATGAATGTTTATCATTGTGGGATTGATGAGTGGAGGCGGTGTTATTGTGCGGCGGGCACGGTGCTTTGGTAGCACACCGTGACTATATGTCACGGAGGTTTGGTACCTCGGAGGTTTAGTACCTCAATAGCGACTTGTCCTGTGGTTAACACCACAGTGGGTTGGCCCCACTTGAGATATGGGATCGTCGCGGTGATTTGGTATCACACGATGGGTTGGCCCCATCACCCGATTTGTGTCTCACGGACACGGTGTTTTAGTAACACATTGTGACTATATGTCACCGGTGGTTTAGCACCACCGGTGGTTTGGTACCACAGCAGGGGTGAGCAGATGGCGTATGGTTGGCTAGGTTGGGTACACATTATTTTGCATATTGATTATTATATCTTGTGTATGAAAATATATTTTTTCTAAAGCGGGGAAGGGTTACATCTTGAGTCTTGGTGACTCACCCTCTCCATTAATTTTTCGGTGATGCTTAGATCGCGGACATGGAGTAGGAGGGACTTGAGGAGGCCATGCGGTGGATTTAAAACTAAATAGACTTTAATTTTAGTTATTCTAAATTTGGTTATTGGTTTGTTTATTTGGTTGTAATAAGGCCTCACTAAACCTTACTTTAGTTATTTTTTTTATGTTGGATATTTTTATTTGTACTATGAAATTTGAATCACGCGTTTTATAAAATTAACACGAAAAATGTTTTATCGTGCCATCGAACACATCGAAAATTTGTGTAACAACTTGACTTAATTAAATGTTCAAATTGGACTAAGTATAATTTCAGCAAGATAACTTAAAATGGCGATTTTCAACAAAACTTAAGTGGATTTAGAAAATGGGTTTCAAAAACTTCTTCTTAGTAACGCCCATATTCGGTCCTAACGATTGGTAGGGTTTGAGCTATTCTGATATCTTGAGGGCATGAGAACTAGCGCTTCGATCCAATTTAAGGAATTTAGACTTGTAGCTTCAATCTGCTCCGCCGCAACTTAAGGGAGATAGATTTGTTATCTTCAGTCTGCTCCGCTGCAACTTTAAGAAGATAAGTGGCTTCAATCTGCTTCACTGCAACTTCAAGAAGATAGGATCTGCCGTAACTTGTAGCTTTAATCGCTCCTTTATGCGTCGGAAAGTGAGATCTCTGTCTTGATCTGCTCGCTACAACCGAGGAGATAAGGCTGGTGGCTTTAATCTGCTTCACTGTAACTTCAAGAAGATGAGATCTGCCGTAATTTTTAGTTTTGATCGCTCCTTTCGCAAGCGTCGGGAAATGAGATTTCTGTCTTGATCGCTCATTGCAACTTCAAGGAGATAAGTTTGTGGCTTCAATCTACTTCACTGTAACTTCAGGAAGATAAGATCCACCGTAATCTGTAGCTTTAATCTATTTCAACGCAAGCGCCAGGAAATAAGATTTCTTGTCTTCGATCTGCTCATTGCAACCGTGGAAACAAGACTGTGGCTTCAATCTGCTCCACTGTAACTTTAGGAAGATAAGATCTTCCATAGCTTTAATCTGTTCTACTGCGTCTTTAGGGAAATAATATTCGCTATGGTGGATTTGATCCGTCCTACTGCAACTTCAGAGGTATTGGACCTGTGGATTCATCGATCTTGTTACATCCTCCTCTGGGGAACATGACCTGTAGAATCGATTTATGGACTTATGCTTATGCATAATGATTAGAATATCATGATTAGAATGAATCAAATGCTCCTAACTAAATGTATTATGGACGACATTTGCATGAATGCAGAATGTCATGAGAATGATCCATTTTTTAAATGTACAGTGATTAGGATGCAATGATCGGAATGAATCAAATGCTCCTAACTAAATGATATTATGGATGACATTTGCATGAATGCAGAATGTCATGAGAATGATCCTTTTTTTTATGATTAGGATGCAATGATCAGAATGAATTGAATATTCCTAACTAAATGTGTTTTGCATGAATACAGAATTTCATGAGAATGATCCATTTTTAATGTTAGGGTTGTCATTGCTCGTTGTTCTTCAAGGCCGTACTACTGACGTCACATCTTATCTTTTTGTTCAATCAACATTTTTGACAGAAAGTCTGAAGAAATGGTTACTGTTTAGAGTTTCCTTCTCAAATATTTCCAACCCTTAGGCTTGTTAAGTTCTAAATAAAAGTCCTGTTTCAGGCTCTCGTATTATTTAGAAGTTTTCAGAGTAATATGCAAAACTCCTTTTGTGAAAATATTAGTAGTCCATTAATCATTACTTCAATACAAAATGCTTGAAAATGATCATAATGATGAACAAAAATGGGATTTATCATAAATGAAATCTGAAAATAATAGGTTAATTAAAGAAAGCAAACATTGCTAGAATACAAAATGATGAGGGGAAAAGATAGGTGCCCTAGATATCGTATCTTGAGCTTCTCTATACGGACTTTCTGAAGACAACTTTAAGCTCAATATATTTTTAGGAGATCAAGAGTACTCTATTGATGCCCCAATATGTAACATCTTTCATTTCTTCTTAATTTAGGTATAGCGAGATCACCGCATGCCCCATCATAATTTGATCATAATTTGCCGCCATTTTAGGTTTTCGACTCAAAACCCCTTTGGTCTCAAGGTGCCCTTTGTTGGTTTTCACCTTGGCCTCTCTGTTTTTCATTTTTTTATAGAAAGTCTCAAGGCGCCCTTTGCGGGTTTTCACTTTGGCTTTTTATTTTTTTTCTTTGAGAAGGTCTCAAAGCGCCCTTTGTGGGTTTTCACTTTGGCTTTTTTATTTTTTTTCTTTGAGAAGGTCTCAAAGCGCCCTTTGTGGGTTTTCACTTTGGCCTCTTTTCTTCTTCAAGTATAGTATCTCTTGATTGAATCTGAATTTACAGGATTGGGCAAGTTTTTCCCATCCATTTCGGCCAAGACCAGTGCTCCTCCGGAGAAAGCCTTTTTCACTACATAAGGCCCTTCCCAATTTGGCATCAATTTCCCTCTGAAATTCTTTTGTATGTGAAGCATCTTTTTCAAAACCACGCCCCCTCGTGAAATTCTCTTGGGCGAACCTTTTTTTCATAAGCTCGCATCATTCTCTTTTGGTACATCTGACCATGACGGATAGCCCTTAGCCTCTTTTCCTCAATCAAGTGCAACTGATCGTATCGAGACTAGATCAATTCTGCTTCATCTAACTTTAGATCTGACAAGACTCGAAGGGTAGGAATTTCCACTTTGATGGGTACAACTGCCTCTATTCCATAGACCAATGAAAAAAGAGTTACCTCGATAGAGGTTCTGACTGATGTTCGATAAGCATAGAGAGGAAATGATAACTTCTCGTGCCAATCTTTATAGGTTTCAGCCATTTTCCCCACAAATTTCTTAATGTTTTTATTGTCTGCTTCCACTGCACCATTCATTTTTGAATGATACGGGGATGAATTGTGGTGTCTGATCTTGAATTGACTGCAGACTTCTGCGAACGTGCTGTTGTTCAAATTTAACGCATTATCGAATATGATTCTCTCGGGCATCCCATATCGACATATAATTTCTTTTTTTAGGAATCTGCTGACTGCCACTTAGTAACACTGGTATATGAGGTAGCCTCTACCCACTTAGTGAAATAGTTGATGACTACAAAGATGAATTGATGCCCATTGGAAGCTTTTGGAGAGATCGGCCCGATGACATCCATGCCCCATATAGAGAAAGGCCATGGGGAAATCATAACATGTAAAGGCGAAGGAGGTACATGAATTTTATCTCCATAAATCTGGCATTTGTGACATGTCTTAGCATAATTGATGCAGTCTCCTTCCATGGTAGACCAATAGTATCCGAATCTCATAATCTGTCTAGCCATTGTGAAACCATTGGCATGTGTTCCACAAACACCCTCGTGGACTTCTTCCAGAGTTGTCTTAGCTCTAACAGCATCCACACATCTTAACAATATTTGATCCCTTCTTCTTTTATACAGGATCTCCCCGTCTAAGACATAGTCACAGGCTAGTCTTATCAATGTCCTCTTATCGTTCTCGATTGCTTGTTCAGGGTATTCACGATTTTTCACGTATCACAATATATCTTGGTACCAGGGGTGATCATCTCTTTCTTCTTCCTCCACATTGTAAAAATGAGCTAGGGCCTCATAAATACTCATTTGAATGGGTTTTACATCCTCTTGTTTACTCACTGTAATCATGGAAGCCAAAGTAGCCAAAGCATTAGCCATTTGGTTTTTGTCTCGCGGGAGATAATTGAAAGTAATGTCATCAAACTCTTCAATTAACCCCAGAATTATCCTCTGATAATTGATCAATTTGGGGTCTCTTGTCTCCCATTTACCTTTCAGTTGGTAAATCACCAGTGCAAAATCTCCATATATTTCTAGCACTCTAATTTTGCGTTCTATGGCAGCACGGAGTCCCATGATGCATGCTTCATATTCTATCATGTTATTTGTGCAATCAAAATCCAACTTGCATGTAAACGGATAATGATCTCCATTCGAGGATACCAAGACTGCCCTAATTCCATTACCCACAGCATTTGATGCTCCGTCGAAGTTTAATTTCCAATGGTGATATTTTGTAGTGTCTTCTTCAGTAGCTGCACATACATTAATTCTTTATTGGGGAAGTCAAAGTTCAGAGGCTCATAATCTTCTAGAGCTCTGCTGGCCAAAAATTCTACTATTGCGCTTCCTTTCACGGCCTTTTGGCTCACGTAAACTATATCGAATTCAGAGAGGAGAATTTTCCATCTAGCCATCCTTCAATTTAAAGCAGTTGACTCCATCATATATTTTAGAGGATCCAACTTCGAGATTAGCCATGTCGTGTGGTGCAGCATGTATTGCCTCAATCTTCGAGTTGTCTAAATCAAGGCACAACACAATTTCTCAATTGGCGAATATCTCATCTCACACTCAGTGAATTTCTTACTGAGGTAGTATATCACCTTTTCTCTTCTTCCCAAATCATCGTGTTGACCTAGCACACACCCCATAGAGTGATCAAACACTGTCAAATACAGGACTAATGGCCTATCTGGACAAGGAGGTGACAATACTAAAGGACTTGACAAGTACTGTTTAACCTTATCGAAAGTTTTCTGGCATTCATCATCTCGCACGCCTGGATTGTGTTTCTTAAGAAGACGAAATATGGGATCACATTTCTCGATTAATTGTGAGATGAACCGAGCAATGTAATTTAACCTTCCAAGGAAACCTCAAACTTCTTTTTGAGTACGCAATAGAGGCAAATCTTGTATAGCCCAGACCTTGTCCAAGTCAATCTCAATTCCTCTTTTGCTGACTATGAAGCCTAACAATTTTCCCAATCTAGCTCCAAAAGTGAATTTTGTTATATTGAGCTTCAACTAAAATTTTCTCAGTCTCAAGAACAACTTCCTCAAAACTTGTATGTGTTCCACTTCTGTTCGGGACTTTGCGATCATATCGTCGATATAAACTTCAATTTCTTTGTACATCAAATCATGGAACAAAGTCACCATGGCTCTTTGATATGTCGCTCCCACGTTTTTTAGCCCAAACGACATCACCTTATAACAAAATATACCCCATAAAGTTATGAAGGTGGTCTTTTTCATGTCTTCGAGATGCATTTTTATCTGATTTTAACTTGAGAAACCATCCATGAAGGAAAACAGCGATAGCCTACCGTATTGTCTATTAGGGTATCAATGTGAGGCAAGGGGAAATTGTCTTTCGGGCTGGCCTTATTCAAGTCTTTATAATCCACACACATTCATACCTTCCCATCTTTCTTAGGGACATGCACAATGTTGGCTACCCATTCAGAGTATTTGGCTTCTTGCAAGAATCCAGCATCAAACTACTTTTTGACTTCTTCTTTTATTTTCAGCACAATATCAGGCCTCATTCTCCGGAGCTTCTGCTGAACCGGCATGCAATCCTCTTTTATGGGAAGGTGGTGTACAACAATGTCAGTTCTTAACCGGGCATATCTTGGTATAACCACGTGAAAATATCTTTGAATTCTTGAAGTAATTCTACGAGGTCTCGCTTCGTTTCTTCAGTTATGCACGTTCCAATTTTCACTACCTTGCCTTCTTCCAAGGTCACAATCTCTATTGTCTCTTCATGAGGAAGAATTTTTTTTTCCTCCTGCTTTACCATTCTTAACAAGTCTGGAGATAAGCCATAATCTAAGTCATATTCAAAGTCCTAGATCTCTCTAAACACATGTCTTGCTCAAAAGGAGGTTCTAACTCTGTAGCAGCATTACTCATGTCATTGATATTTGGGGACCTGTTGTAGGTACAAAAAAATATACAAAGAATGAATGAATGTAAGAATAATTATTTGTATGGTATGATATGAATGTGATGAAAGAATGATTTAGAAAAAAGATCCAAGGAATGAAAGAATCTGACATAATTATTTAGACAGAAAGAATAAAAGAATCTAAAATAATGAGAGAATATTTATTCAAAATGATCTCAAGTATGTATTTCATAATGCTGTTTACACATAAGCCTATTTCACAAAGGAATGCTTATTGCTTCTAGGCTAAAAGCAACAAGTGTGTTTTGAACATTACTCTATGTAAGCTTTAAAAATTATAAGAATTTCTTTCGCAATCTAGTTATTCAGAACACTCCCAGGTTCATAAGGGTGGATATTTGACAAAGTCCCCCTTTCAGTGATTTCTTCATGTATGGCATTGATGTGAACATTTCCCAACATTTCTTCCACACTTTCTTTTCTTGGTGCCCTTCGCTCGGGATAAATAATTCCTTTCGATACAAAAGTTTTGGATATGTGGGGGAATATCATCGGTTCCCATTTGATTTCTTCCCCACTCACATGTGCCCTTCTTCTTTCTTATCTCTTTTCTAGTTCTTCCTTCTTTATCTTACATCTGGCTTGTACCCTAAGCCAAAGCGGTCATGCTTTTCCTTCAGCATTGGAACCTCAACTCTTCCTTGGAGAAGTCTCCCTAATCCTTTTTCGGGTAAGGCTCCCTTTCCTACCGCCATCTGTAATCCCGTCCTAGTAGCATTAGATATATTTGGCATTGCAATTCGATTCCCTTCAGTAATGAATGTCGCATTCACAAACTCCAAAGACCAGAAAGAACAATCAATTGACTCATCATTCATCTCCAAGTATGGTGCATCATTGGTTATAGCTGCGATAATATCTTCTTCAGCATTTATCGTCACCAGTCAACCCTTTGATACTAGCTTTAACTTTTGATGTAGCGACAAAGGTACTGCCCCGGTCGAATGTATCCAAGGTCTTCCTAATAAGCAGTTGTAGGAGGGCTTGATATCCATTACTAGGAAATCCACCTCATAAGTAGTTGGGCCAATCAATTGAGGTATTTCAATTCTTCCTATGACCCTCCTCTCTGTGCCATCAAACGCTCTCACTACATTCTGGCATACCTTTATGTGTGAGCTATCCACAGATAACCTGTTAAGTGTGGATAAAGGCAATACGTTTAGTGCTGATCCATTGTCAATCAAGACCCCGGACAAAGTTTATCCCTTGCATCTGGTAGTGATGTGTAGAGCTTTAGTGGATCCCATACCCCCTGGTGGTATTTCATCATCATTGAAGAAGATAAAGTTATCAGCACTTATGTTATTGACCAGCCGATCTAGCTTGTTGACAGTGATATAATTGGCCATATATGTCTCGTTTAGCACTTTCATCAATGTGCTTCGGTGTACCTCTAAATTTAAGAGTAAAGTTAGTATAGATATACGAGCTGGTTGTTTATGCAACTGCTCCACAACACTATACTCGCTGTGTTTCAAAAACTTCAGGAATTCCTTGACCTCCTCCTCTTTTATTGGCTCATTGATAGGTGGCTCAGATCTGGCTACTTTTTCCTTATTTTACTTACTCTATTATTAGGGTTTTTTCTTTTGCGGGTTCTGCTCGGGCATTGATTGGATCATAGCGTCTTCCACTGTACGTGTAAAACCCTACATCTTGATCTTCTTTTGAAGTGCTGGCTGAGTTCTCTCTTCCGAGATTGTCACGTTACAATCATAACTTCAGGGACACTTTTGCTATCCTGGTAAGAGAAGACTGTTGGTTTTTGAATTATGATCTTTGGTGCCGCTTGTACTCCAGCTTTATTATTTTTAGGTCATAAAATGATGACCATAGGACGATTGATTTTTGGGACCTTCGTTGTTGATTCCGATGCAAATATGCTTTCTTCTTCTTTGGCTTCCTCACAGAATTCTATTTTTTTATTGTCCATCAGATCTTGTATCAAGGCTCTAAATTTTGCGTATTCTTGGATCTCGTGCCCCTCTTCATGATGGAACTCACAGTAGTTCCTCGAATCTTCACAACTTCCTTCAGAATTTGGAACGCTCACCCCTTTTTTACCATTTTCATCCAGACCCTTCTTGAAGGAGTTTTTACCTCTGCGATATCAGTCTTGATTTTTCTCCCCACCTTTCCTGTAACACCCCAAACCTGGCCCGTGAGTCCTGACTGGATCTGGTATGTCACGGAGTAAAATAGTTTGAATCTTTTTGAGTGTCTGGTGAAAACTTGTTAAAATGTGGCTAAGGTATTAAATCGGGGTTGATAAAACTCAGTCGGGATTATTTTTATAAACATGGTTGGGTTGATAAACCCTTTGAAAACGTTTGATCATGTAAAATTTTAAAATTGTCAAAGTTATAATTGACTTGGTGTATTTTTGTTACCCGATGGTAACATCTTAAAAAAAAACTCGTAAAAGTTACTTAGTTGGAAAATGTTGCTTTTAACCGGTTTACATAACATTTGTAAATTCGTTTGTAGTATAGCATAAGTAAAGCAAATTAACTATGTAAACATCCAAATAAAATTTAGCGGCCTTATTACAACCCAAATTAAAAACTTAGAAAAGAAAATAAATAAACTTAAAGATAATAAATTAAATTCAAATCCATCGAATAAGCATGGCCGCCTCGAGTCCTCTCCGGCTCCATCTCCGTGATCTACTCATCTGCAAAATGGTAAAGGAAGGGGTGAGTCACCAAGACTCAGTGTGTAAATCCCCCACCCGGAAATGCAACTCATACACAAATCATTAATAAACATGCACATGCAACCCCACTAACCATCCATACTCCTTAACTACCCTGTGTGGTCAAAACCACTGGTGGTCAAAACCACTGGTGACTAGTGTCACAAATTAAATGATGGGGCCAACCCATCGTGTGGTCAAAACCACGATGACCATAGGTCACAAAATATCATAATGTGGTCAAAACCCTTTGGTGGTACCAAACCACTGGGACTTAGTCACAATTATCATCGTGGTCAAAACCCTTTGGTGACCGAAGTCACAATAAATCTGATGGGGCCAACCCATCTTGTGGTCAAAACCACTGGTGACAGTCCATAAGATCATCCCCCTCCTCTCATCAATCCCATCATCATCATGCTTACATATCAAATATCATATATCATGTATTTAGGCATGGCATTTGACAGCATGTGATGGCATACAAAATCATATATCAAAGATCACGTATAGGGACTTACCCGAAATCCATGCTTAAGCCCACAAGCATATATCATAGATCACTACCATAATTATTAACAAGGTAACAATATAGCAAAGTTTACTAATAAAGTGTGTAAAGAGTTTACACACCTATTACCACCGAAGTTCCTAGATCCCAAAGATTCGATCTACGACGCTAGATTCTTGACCCTATAATCGGCCAACAATAGGGTTAGGGACTTTGGCCTATTCAGCCAAACTAAAAGAAATACCAAAGGCTCTTGTGGCACTTACCTTAAACGGTTTGATTTCCAAACAAATCCAAGCCTTAATTAGCCCCTAAATCCATGGCACACATTAGTTTGACATTTAAACATAAACTTTTAACAAATGGCCCTTGGCGAATGTAACTTATTCACTTACCCCACTTACCAAATCCCAAAATTATCACTTGAGTCTTGAGATCCCTAACAAAACACTGTTAGAATCGGCTATAAGTAAATCTATGGAAAGTGGCCTATGGTAGAATAGTGTAGGTGTCTCACCTTTGAAAAATCAACACCGATAGTCTCCAACAACGCACCTTCTTTAACTACAACAAAGAAACACCATGTTGTGATCTTTATGAATCATTGACCATCCCAAAGAGAAGAAACAACCCGATTACATTAAGGAAGAAAATACTTACCCCAATGCCACTTGGAGAACTACAAAGAGAAGTTGATGACCCCAAGAGATTCGCCAACACAAGATAGAAGGGCTGGAATTTTCTCTAAAAGAGGGGTAGGTTAAGCTAAAAAAAGCAAGAGAAGAAGAGAACTTTTGAAGAATTTTGGCAAGAGAGGCTAGGGAGAATTGGTAGCGATAGTTTGGAGAGAAAGAAAAGAATTTTATGAAATTGCCCTCTCTCTAGGTGATAAACCGAATGTGGATAGCCCTCCCCAAGGAGTCCTATAACCGGCCATCACCTCACTTTTTGGTGATAATTCCAGCTTTTAATTATCAAAAATAAAGCAAGATCATCCTACATTTTATCTCCTAGCTACCCCCTTCAAAATAAAAGAAGAATAAACTAACAATATTACTCTTTCCAGCCGAAAATTTAAAGGAAATCAAAGTCTATCTTTATCACCTTAAGAGTCTAAAATCAAACCATCACTCCCCCCTAACGCCAGCTTGAAAAAAAATAAAAAATCCAATTGCAGCTCCTTTGATTCGAACACAAGACCTCACTGCCGCAGCCCCCTTCTCAACGTCCCCATGCCATTCCTCCCAATTGACTTTCATGTCATAAAACCTCACCACTTATTTATAAGACCTTCCTAGGCCGATCACCCCAAAAATAAAATGCCAAAACGCCACTCCGATGGCTCGAACACCGTGACTGCGCCATCATCACCTCCAAGCCCAAGCCACTCCACCAACTCAACTTCCATGTCTAAACCTTACCCACAAAATTCTTTAAAGCCTTCTTAACTTAACCCTTTCTTTACTTAAAAAGCCCAAAAGAAAAACACTTCCCCTTGTAACTCCCAAGATTGAACCTCCTCCTTGCAACACCCTTAGACGCACCAAGCCAATTGTGCCAATTAAATCCTTGTGTCATGTTCCTTCCAAAATTTTCCTTAACCCCTTATCTCACCTAGCTCCCTTCTTTTAACACTTGAAAAGAAATTTTTAGCCCTAAGTCAGGCCTAGCTCGGGGTTATTTCTAGACCCTAGAACATGCCAAGAAATCATAGTTTTATTTCTACAAGCATCACATGGGAAATTAATTAAATTACAAACAACCCCTAATTTAGGGTGTTACATTTCCATCTATTGCATTTACTCCACCATCAGTGTGATTGGGTAGCGAATTTTTAGCACTTGGTGCATCGTCAAATTTTACAATGCCCATTTTAATAAGTTTTTCAACGACTTTCTTAAAGGCAGTACAGTTTTCTATTGAATGCCTCAAAGTTCCTGCATGGTAGTCACAGTGAGCGTTTGCATCGTACCATTTGGGATATGGAGGTTGTAATGGTTTTAGATAAAAGGGGGACACCACGTGTACATTAAATAGGCTTTGATACAATTCTCTGTATGTTATTGGGATTGGAGTAAATTAGAGCTTCTCAGTGTTTTACCTTGTCTTGGAACCACATTGACCAAGAGTACTTTTTTTTGGTGATTCTGATGTCGACTTTGAGCAAGCCTTGTTATATGTGCTTGTATTGTTCACCTCATTTTCCTTTTTCCTTGAGGTTGACCTTTTGTTACTCTCTCCGGCATCTATCTTTCCACTCCTTATCGTGTTCTCAATCATCTCGCCGGTCATCACTATGTCTGAAAAGCTTTTCGTAACACTTCCTATCATGTGTGTGATGAACGGGGCCTTTAGGGTGGTGATAAAGAGCATTATCATTTCTTTTTCTAAGAGTGGCAGCTGTACTTGTATGGCAACTTCCCTCCATCTCTGTGCATATTACCGAAAACTCTCGCTCAGTTTCTTCTCCATATTCTGCAAAGTGATTCTATCAGGGGTCATATCTGTTATATGACTGTACTATTTCATGAATGCCTGTGCTAAATCCCTCCAAGAACCAATCTTAGTACAGCTTAATTGATTGTACCATTTGGATGCTGCTCCCGCCAGACTGTCTTGGAAGCAGTGTATTAGCAGTTGGTTATTGTTAACATACACAGTCATTCGTCGACAAAACATGGTTATGTGAGCTTCGGGGCAACAAGTCCCATTGTATTTTTCAAATTCTAGCATCTTGAATTTGTAGGGAAGTATTAGATCTGGAATCAAACTCAAATCTTTGGCATCGGTTCCATGTTGCCTCTAAATTTTTCATTTAACCATTTGCATCGATCCTCTAACTGTTTTGGTAGTTCAGTCGTTGCCCTTTCTGCTACCTCATCAAAGTCAGGAATAACAGCATTAGTTGGGCTATCCCCTAAGTTAGAACCTGATCCCACTTGGAAGTTCATCGGCATCGAAACACCCTCCTGAAATTGCTGAGGTTTAATTGTGACGGACGTTCTTCGTGGGTACACCTCAGGATGTGTTGGGGTAAAACCCGGAAGATATAGTGGTTCCTCATTATCTTCACTAGTGCTAACCATGGGGGTCTTTCCTTTGTTTATTCCTCCCGCCAGTAATTGAATCAATTGAGTTATCATATTCTTTTTTTATTCCATAATTCGATCCATCATATCTTGCTGGATTTTATCCAGCTACTCTTGCATTTGCAATTGAAGTTTATCTTGCATATCCCTTTGGAGTTGTTCCAGTCTTTCTAATCTCTGATCCATACCTTTTGTCTTGGTTCGAGTACCGTAAGGATGTTTGGTTTTGTTGGTGTCCAGGTTAATGCTGAAATAATTTCAACCAATCAAGGGCTTCCCATAAAATCTAATGCATATGATGTAATGCCATGTGAATGCATGAAATAAATGCAAAAAGGTGTCGATTCTGATTCAATTTCCATTAGAAAACTTTACTAGAGGGCAAAATTCTTTACATGAACCGGATTACAAATATACGGAAAGCCGTATTGTCTTTCATTTTATCAAGAAATTCATTATCCATGACAAGCTCTCTAATTTAATAATCGAACATGAATCAACACTCTTTTAGATATGAAATGATATGTGATGCAATCATAGCCAAGACAAAATGAAACACATTGGTATAAGGTAAAAGCAAGCAAAAAAGAAACAAGTAGAGCACTTATTCGGGCAACCACTATGGTTTATCGCGGTACTATCTAGGGTGGGCCTTTAGGGTCTTCTATATGCGGTTCAGTTCTAAAGTTGAGGTACCCAAACCAGTAGATTCCTCGATCCTCATCCATTATAGGTTCATACGGACTGAGTTCAGTTCAGGGGAATACATTTCCCTATGGCTGTACGGAGATGAAAATCTCATGAAGACATAGGTACGGATGTATCCCGAAAGCGATCCACTATCTTGCATGGAGGTGAAAACCTCACGAAAGAGTAGCTTCTCACTCCCACTTAAAAGGGTAAGACCAAAATTGTCCTTATGCAATATGATGCGAGACTCAAACCATAGTAATAATAACAATACGAATAAACATGATAAAAGGATCGTAATTTTTCAAATTATATTTTCAATTTTTGACAACAAGACAGAAAACAATCAATTTTATGGCTCCACTCTCTCATGTCCCCAACGGAGTCGCCAAGCTATCGAAATCATTTTTTTGTTTAGAAAACGGGGTTGGCTTTAAAAATGAAAATGGAGTCGCCACCAATCTTTTTTAAGGTGTGATCGGGTCACCTTGAAATTGATCGTTAAAACATTTTGATTTATTAACGATGATTTTGGCCTACAAATTGCGAGAAAATAGGTTCGGGAGTTGATTACGTACGAGGAAGGATTAGCACCCTTGTAACGCCCAAAATTGGTACCGAATTGATTGACTAACGTCTTAATGTCGAAAATTTGAAAAGATTTTAAAATACGATCCTTTTTGTTAAAGAACTTGAATAAATTAAACCGTATGCCAAGACCTACTTATTTCGAAAGAATAAAATATCATACCAGTGAGTTAGAATACGAAATTTCGAATCCTCAAAACTAAGCTTGTCTTTTTCCATTAAAACTCGTATATTTAAATTTAAGAAGGATATTCGGTTATTTGGGTTAAATGAGAAATCAAAACTCAGTAAGTTAGGGCACTATTTCTCAGAATTCCCGAATACGGAATATTGCCTTTGTTTTCGAAAATCCTTATCTCGAGATAACAAAATGTCACATCCAGTGAGTTAGGACGCAACATTTTTGAATTCCCGAGAATAAGTTTTTATTTGGCATATGTTTTAATTTAAAAATAATTGTTCTTTAGACTTGATGAGAAAAATCGAGACCTAGTAAGTTAGGGTACGATTTCTTTCAAATCTTAGAACGCGAAGTATTTGCTTATTTCAAAACCAAAAATCTCATACTCAAGTATGGCTAAACGTGAAAATCTCGCATTTAAAAGACAATTATGTGACATAAATTTAATAAATTAATAAAGCATAAGGATCATGATAATAATAATAAATGACAAATGTGAATGCCATAACCATATAAAAATATTAGTGATGATAATAATATTAACAAAACAACAAATAATAATAATAAAACACAATAAACCGAGTTTTTTTAAAAATTCAATAAGAAAATTACAAAATAATAATATATATATATATATATATATACACATAAGATAATAAGCAAGTGATGAAACAAACAAATAAATAAATGAATAAATGAGTAAATGATATAAATATATGATACTAAATTTAAGTATTTTATAGATAAAATAATAAAAATAAATTAATTAATAAAACTAATATAGAATTTAAGTAAAAATAATGAAAATAATAATAATGATATGTTAATAATAAAAATAAAATAAAAGCTAACAATAAATCAAATAAAAAATAAGTATTATGTACAATAGTTTAAAGATAATGAAATAATAATACAATAATAAAAAATAATAAAGTTAATAATAATAATAATAAAGAAAATAATAATAGTAGTAGTAATATTAAAATAATAGTAAAAAAACATAATAACAATAATACTAGTAACGATGAAAATAATGATAATAATAATAAAATAAGAATTAAAAAATAATTAATAACATATAAAGAGAAATAAATAATATCTAGAACACTTTAAAATATATAATATATAATATTAATTTAAAAAGGAAAATACTTAGAAAAAATAATAAACAATAAAATTAAATTCATTAATTAAAGGACTATACTGAAATCAAGATAAAATTTGGGGCTAAATTACAATAAATTAAAATAAAAGGGCGGACAGGGACCAAAATATAACGTGCGTGAAGCTGCAGGGACTGGATGAAAAATTATCCGCAGCCCTATGTGCAGCGTTTAATAATGGACCTAGATGAAACATAACAAAATTAAAGGGGCCACATTAAAAGTAAAAACAATAATTAAAAAGACTAAAAAAGAAGAAGGACCAAAGTTGTAAATATCCCACTTTCACAAAACATGCAGATCCTCCCTTGAGTTGGGTCAACACGCGGGTTAAAGGGGATAAAACGACGTCGTTTTGGGCTATTGAAGCCAACCCCAAAATGGCGTCGTTTTAGGTGCTTATATAAACTATTTTTTTAAAAAAATCATTCTTCTCTTTTCTTAAAAAAAAAAACTTCTAAAACACTCTCAACTCCTCTCTCTCCTTTCTAATCGGCGTTGGTTCGGCCACCGACCATCGTGTCGATTACAGGTCCTCGGGCAAGCAATTGTCCCACAATGAGGGGAGACCAAAAGTCGCCCCTCTTTTCGGCGGAGTTAAAAAAGTAAGTTTTCTCTCTCTTTTTAAAACTTTTTTTTCCAATAAAAAAATGAAAATGAAGAAATATATGTATATGTAGATAGTATAAAAAAATGAAAATAAAGGAGCAAAAGAAGAAACAAAATAGAAAAACCTACTATTTCAATTGAATAATATTTTTTTCAATATTCCTCTCTGTTTTTGGTATTCAATAGTCTGTAAAAAAAGAAAAAATACAATGATTCTTTTCAGTTTTATAGCCGAAAAAAATAACAATATACAATATTTTTTCTTTTGTTGCTGTTATTTTCTGTTTTGCTTCTTTGTTTGCAGGTGAAAATCGTCGTATGAGTGATGTGGAGAGGCGCACGTGTGGTGGCTAGAGGCTGCGGCGCACGGATGTTCCAAAAACCTCTAGGGTTTCTGGAAGTGTTAGAGCTTTGGGCCATTTGGGCCGGTTCAACATTGGGCCTTGGGTATTAGGTTTTGGGTTTTAATTTAATTTTTTTTGTAAAATTTGGACCTTTAAGAAAAATTGTACTTTTATTTTGGATTTTTTTATTTTTTAATTTAGTTTAAATTGGGCCCGGGAAAATTTGGGTCCGTATAAATGTAATAGTCTGTTTTTTAGTGATGTCAAAAACAGTGATTTCGGGGTCACAAATCCGATGAGTGAGTCCATAAAATATTATTATTCAATATTTATGAGTCAAATATAGTCTTTTATTAAATTTTGATTTGATAATTTTTGCTAATTGAACGAATTGAAGTACAAGTGGGTTCTCTTTAAAGTCAAGTGGTTTCGTAAAATGAGGTATTGAGACCTTGTTTTTGTAAACCGAGCCTGTATATATTTAATATTGAATTCCGGTCTGAAATTTATAGTGATTTATTAGTTAATTAAAGAAAAAAAAACTAAATCGTAAAAGTTGTAAAACTTATTCGTTATTAGTTTATTTATGCTTAATTGCCATAAAACCATGGTTGAAAGGCCTTATGTTGCAATTAAACCATATTAAGTAGCTTGGACGTGGGATTGTTTTTAAGTATTTTAAATGTTAAAAAATTATTTAATAAAAATTAAAACATGTTTTACAATAAAAAAAGTAAAAGAAAACCATTTTATTATCTTATCGTCTTCCCATTTCTTCTTCCACCGAAATTGAAAAGGAAAGAAACACAATAGCTTAAACTTACTTCGAGAAAGCTTTAAATCAAGTGCATGGTATGTATTTTTCACCCCTTTTTAGTGATTTTTATATTTTTTAGATCGTTGAAGTTTAATATTGTTAAGTCGGGGACTAATTCGTAAAACTGTTAAATGTTTTGATTTGTGCCATTGATGGATTTATGATGTTTTTGAAGTTTGATGATAGATTTATAAGCTTGACAGTTAAATAATACTATTTTGTAATGTAGTTTTAGTTGATTTTCAAGTTAAAGGACTAATTGCTAAAATAATATTTTTAGAATGAAATTCTTGTGAAATTTCAATAATTATGGGCTATAGATGAATGAATAAAAAATTTGGCTAGCTGAGTTTTGGGCTTAATTGTGGTAATTGTGTAAGTTTCGGGTTCAAGGACTAAATTGAATAAAAGATAAAAGTTTAGGGTAAAAGTGTAAAATATTGATAAAGGGTTATATATTTGAATTTAAGTGTTTTAAGGTATTTAAATTGATTAATTGAACTAAATTATTATATTAGATCAAGAAACGAATCAGTCAGTTGATAATCGCAGGAAAAGAAAAGTCATTGAATAGTCGTCATTGAAGTGTTGGTAACTACTGCTTTTTGGTAAGTTTGTATTAGATGTTCTTATGTTTATTAATGTTGAAATCATAGTTTGTTAGAGTTGTGTGACCCAAATTCTAAGATATTGCTTGCAAGTCAAGTTAAACAAAATATATCTTCTTTTTAGAAGATTTAGTATTTATGAGTATAATATATTTAGCATTTATTAGCATAATATATTTTTACTTTGATTAGAATTGGGTTTTATAAGCCTATAAATAGACATAGTCTATTCCTCTTGTAATGATTCGAATTCGACATAGTAAATTTTCTTCTCCTTTGCCCGTGGTTTTTTTTCCGAAAGGGTTTCCACGTAAAATCTGTGTGTTCTTTATTCTCTTTTTCTTTTCTTTATGATATATATTGTCATTACCGACTTTATATTTTTCACAAATTGGTATCAGAGCTTCGAATTTTCATCTCGATCACGGTAATGGCGTCATTGAAGTATGAAATTCCGCTGTTGGATCGTAACACCAAATTCGCGTTGTGGCAGATAAAGATGCAGGCAGTTCTTGCACAGATGGATTTAGAGGAAGCCACGCTAGGTAGATAAGATGCCTTCGACATTGACGGAGGAAGATAAGAAGCGCAAGGATCGAAAGGCACTAACACGATTACATACGCATTTGTCTAATGAAATTTTGCGAGGATGTGATGAAGGAGAAGAGCGCCACTGACATTATGTAAGAGGCTAGAACAAATATGTATGTCGAAAACTTTAACTAGCAAGTTGCATATGAAGCAACGTCTTTATGCTCATCGTTTGGAGGAAGGTGCGTCTGTGCACGAACATTTAACAGTGTTTAAAGAAATTCTCTCAAACTTGGAGGCCATGGAGGTTCAGTATGATAAGGAAGATCTAGGGTTGATTCTACTTTGTTCGTTGCCCCCGTCTTATTCAACCTTTAGAGACACGATTTTATATAGCCACGAGTCTCTCACAGTTGATGAGGTTTATGATTCTTTGACCTCGTATGATAAGATGAAGCATCTTGTGGTTAAACCCGACTCCCAGGGAGAGGGTCTTATTGTTCGTGGGAGACAAGATCGGAATGCTGATAATGATCGTGGAAGGACACAGGATCAGAATCCTCGCGGTAAAACTAAGGGTAGATCAAAGTCTTCAAACAGAGGTAAAGCTTGTAACTTCTGCAAGAAGAAAGGGCACATTAAATCTGAGTGCTATAAGCTACAGAACAAGATTAAAAGGGAGGCTGCGAATCAAAAAGGAAAGCAACCAAAAAATTTCGGTGAAGCTGATGTTGTAGAAGACTACAGCAATAGTGAACTTCTAGTCGCTTCGATCAACAATTCAAAAGTGAGCGAGGAGTGGATACTTGATTCGGGTTGCACCTTCTACATGAGTCCCAATCGGGATTGGTTTACAAATTACGAAATAGTGTCTGAAGGTGTTGTTTTGATGGGAAATAATGCTTCGTGTAAAATCGCAGGTGTTGGAACAATTAAAGTTAAGATGTTTGATGGAGTTGTCAGAACACTTAGTGACGTACGGCATGTTCCAGAATTGAAGAGAAATTTAATTTCGTTGAGTATTCTTGATTCAAAAGGGTACAAATACACAGCTGAAAGTGGGATGTTGAAGATTTCCAAAGGTTCCCTCATTGTGATGAAAGGGCGAGAAAGACTAATAAGTTATATGTTTTGCGGGTTTCTTGTTATTGGTGATCATTTATCGCTTCCTCTTCTTTGTCGGATGATGATATTACTAAACTTTGGCATATCGCCTAGGGCATATGAGTGAGAATGGCATGGCGAATTGAGCAAAGAGGACTTCTTGATGGGCAAGGAATTTGCAAACCGAAGTTCTGTGAGCTTGTGTTTTGGGAAACAAAGAGAGTTCGATTCACCGGAGGAATCCATAACACGAAAGGAACGTTGGAGTATATTCATTCTGATCTGTGGGGGCCATCAAGGGTACCTTCGAGAAGTGGAGCTAATTATATGCTAACTTTTATTGATGATTTTTCCAGGAAAGTTTGGGCATTCTTCCTGAAGCAGAAAAGCGATGTGTTTTCCGCATTTAAGTCTTGGAAAACTATGATTGAAAAACATACGGGAAAACAAATAAAATACCTCCGTACAGACAATGGCTTAGAGTTTTGTTCTGATGAGTTTAATAAATTGTGCAAGTCAGAAGGGATCGTGAGACACTTGACAGTTCGTCATACTCCACAACAAAATGGCATTGCATAACGAATGAACAGAACGATCATGGAAAAGGTTCGATGTATGTTGTCAAATGCTAACTTACCAAAGTCGTTTTGGGCCGAAGCAGCCTCTATTGCATGTTTTTTAATCAACTGATCTCCATCCATTGCCAAAAAGACTCCACAAGAGGTATGGTCTGGTAATCCTGCTAATTATTCTGATTTAAAGATCTTTGGGTGTCCTGCGTATGCTCATGTTAATAATGGAAAATTGGAACCAAGATCCATTAAATGTGTTTTCTTGGTTATAAAAGTGGTGTAAAAGGGTATAAGTTATGGTGTCACGAAAATAGAAAAGTTGTGATTAGCAGAGATATTGTTTATGATGAAAGCGCTATGCTACCTAACTTATCTCTTAAAGACTCTTCCAATAAAGAAAATAAAAGGCGGTGGAGCATCGAGTTAATCTGAGTCAACTCCTCAAGCCAGTACAAAAATTGAGAATAGAGTTGCTTCTTCACCACAATACTCTATCGCCAAAAATAGAACTAGAAGAGAAATTAAACCTCCAAAGAAGTATGCTGAGGCTGACCTAGTTACTTATGCTTTAAATGTGGCTGAAGATATAGATGCAAACCAAGAGCCGTCTAATTATTCTAAGGCGGTTAGCTGTGAAGACTCAGAAAGGTGGATGTTTGCTATGCAAGAGGAAATAGAATCACTCCACAAAAACAAAACATGGGATCTTGTGAAACTTCCTAAAGGTAAAAAGGTTGTTATTTGTAAATGGGTGTTTAAAAAGAAAGAAGGGACTCGGAGTTGAAGAACCGGATATAAAGCAAGGCTTGTTGCAAAAGGTTCTGATCAAATTCGGGAGTGGACTTTGAGATGTGTTCTCCTAGTTGTGAAGCATAGTTCAATTCGAGCTTTGCTTGGTATTGTAGCCATGCAAGATTTGGAGCTTGAGCAGTTAGATGTAAAAGCGTATTTTTGCATGGAGAGCTTGAGGAAGATATTTACATGCAACAACGGAGGGTTTCTGATCTCGAAAAAGAGGACTATGTTTGCTTCTTTGAAAAAGTCTCTTTACGGTTTGAAAGCAGATCACCAAGACAAGTGGTACAAGAGGTTTAATTCCTTTATGACTTCTCATAATTTTAAAAGAAGTAGCTTTGATAATTGTGTTTACTTTAAGAAAAATAGTGATGGTTCTTTTGTGTATCTACTTCTTTATGTTGATGACATGTTGATAGCAACAAAAGATAAAGTAGAGATAAGAAAGGTCAAAGCCCAACTAAGTGAAGAATTTGAGATGAAAGATTTGGGACCAGCAAAGAAGATACTTGGTATGGAGATTCTCAGAGATAGAAAAACAAGTAAGTTGTAACTAAGTCAGAAGGGGTACATTGAGAAAGTTCTTTGCAAGTTCAATATGCGAGTGCTAAGCTGTTAGTACTCCTTTAGCGACCATTTCGGACTTTCATCGGCTTTGTCTCCACAATCGATGATGAGATTGAGTACATGTCACATGTTCCATACTCGAGTGCGATGGGATCTTTCATGTATGCTATGGTTTGTTCACGTCCGGTTTATCATATGCGATCGGTGTAGTTAGCGGATACATGGCGAATCCGGTAAAGAACATTGGAAAGCGATTCGGTGGATTTTAAGATACTTACGACGTACTACCGATGTTTGCTTACAGTTTGGAAGAACTAGAGATGGAGTCATTGGGTATGTTGATCTTGATATTCTTGGAGACCTTGATAGAAGAAGATCTCTCACTTGGTTATGTCTTTACAATAGGAGGTTGTGCAATCGGTTGAAAGCTACTTTGCAAACTCTGATCGCTTTGTCTACTTGAAAGTGAGTATATGGCGATTACTGAAGCTTGTAAAGAAGCTATTTGGTTGAAGGGACTCTTTAGTGAGCTCAATGAAGACCTTCAAATCAGCACAATATTTTGTGACAGTCAAAGTGCCATCTTCCTTACAAAAGATCAAATGTTTCATGAGAGAACAAAGCACATTGATGTACGGTATCATTTTGTTCGTGATATTATTGCTCATGGTGATATTGTTGTGAGCAAAATTAGTACTTATGAAAATCCTGCAGATATGATGACTAAGTCACTTCCTATAACCAAGTTTGAGCATTGCTTAGACTTGGTTGGTGTTCATTGTTGAAGTTAAACCCTTAAGGGGTTTTATGGAAGAGGTGGAGAACTTGTTCGTTGAGAGTTCGTGATGAAGAACTTGTTTGTTGAGAATTCGTGTCAAGGTGGAGATTGTTAGAGTTGTGTGACCCAAATTCTAAGATATTGTTTGCAAGTCAAGTTAAACAAAATATATCTTCTTTTTAGAAGATTTAGTATTTATGAGTATAATATATTTAGCATTTATTAGCATAATATATTTTTACTTTGATTAGAATTGGGTTTTATAAGCCTATAAATAGACATAGTCTATTCCTCTTGTAATGATTCGAATTCGACATAGTAAATTTTCTTCTCCTCTGCCCGTGGTTTTTTTCCCGAAAGGGTTTCCACGTAAAATCTGTGTGTTCTTTATTCTCTTTTTCTTTTCTTTGCGATATATATTGTCATTACCGACTTTATATTTTTCACATAGTTCTATATAATTGTTTGTGTATATGTTTTTAATAAACATGATTGATAAATAATTTGTAAATGTATTAAAGACTTGAATGAAAAAATATGGTTTTGTATTTTTTCGAATTGAAACTTGTTATGCTATGGAAAGTTGGTATAAAATTAATCTTGGTATATGGTTAATATATGAAAGGATCAAGGTATACATGTTAAGCCCCTCTGATAGCTAGGATACAAATGACATGTCATTAGGGCGTAGCAGACACTCTGTGCCGGTGTTATATTTAGTAGGCACTAGTTGCCGGTGATTTCAGTAGCAGGTACTTTGTACCCATGTTGTAGTAGCAGGCACTCTGTGCTGGTGTTATATTTAGTAGGTACTATGTACCGGTGATGGATACCATACCGATGGCTTGAGATCCTACATGTGTTGCGAATTTTCTAAAGCTTGTGCGAGTAGTATCGTGTATCGGTTAATGTCCTTATGTTAGCTCGTGTCAGCATTACATTCCGGTGTATCCCAAGTAAATTTACTATTGTTATTTGGGAAAAATAGTTAACTATCGAAATGGAAATGAAATGAGATGAGATGTTTAATTATATTTGGTTGATTATATCTTGATATGTGAATCTTAACATGTTATGTATTGATGATGTGAATGATTCATGTTTAATCATTTCGTATAGTTGAAATGATGAAACAAGGCAAAGGTTGGTTAGTTCTATGTAATCAATATGATTTGTAAATTAAATTAACAGGGATATAATGTTTTTGTTTTACGAACTTACTAAGCTCTACTTAAGCTTATTCTATTTGATTTTCTTCTTTGTAGATTGTCAAATTCTTGTTGTTGATTGGAACTTTGTTGGAGATCACACTATTTGAAAACTCTATCGGTAGCTAATTGTTTATTTGGCTCGGTTATAAGTGGCATGTAGATAGGGTTTGGAAATGTATGGTTATAAGCATTTTGATTATGTTTTATGTGTTATTTGAGGTATGAAGTACGTATTTTGATGTAACTTAAATGGTTATTTTTAGTTGATTGTGGTGTGTGATGGTAAATACATTTTGAATGGTTGATTTGGAATGTTTATAATAATAGGTGTCTTGGAATATTTTGTGCCTAGTTGAAAATGGTCATTTTTGGTTAAGGTAAATTGTGAACTTAGAATGGATTATATTTGCATTTAAAGGTTAACATAAATGGATGGACTTTGACATTTGGTATTTGGGACTTGATTGATGATTGAATGAGTTTAACTTGTGGATTATGTTTTGGCTTGAATGATTGTTGTTTATATTTGAATTGTGGTGCCAATGAGGGCATATTGGTTAGGCATATAGGCTGATTGTGAATAGGTATGTTTTGAACATTTTGAATAGGTTTGAAAGTCGTTAATGCATACCTTAGAGTCTAAGTTTTGGTATGTGAAATGACTTGTATTTAAAGGTGTTTTTGGGCACACATGGCCTGGGACACGGTCTGCCACACGATCCTGTGTCCCACACAGTTGCATGACATGACTATGTGGCTAATTTGATTTTTGGTGCAGGTTTGTCCACACGGTCTCAGAGAGTTACAATGCCTGGCGACACGACCGTGTGATCCTAAGTTACATGGGCTTAGGCTATTACACAGTTTGGCCACACGACCATGTTTTTGAGCCACACGGTCTGGGCTTTGTCACATAGCCGTGTGACTTCTATTTTAGTTTTACCATATTATTTTGTTTTGTTTCAAATTAGTCCACACTTGTTTCTAGACTGATTTTAAGGTTCCGTAGACTCAATTTAAGTCTCATTTTCGAATGTATGCTATGAATGATGATTGTTTATTAATTTATAATGTTTAAATTAATCTTTGAATTGTTTCATCGTATTATTGGTCTTGTTAACTGTCGTAATATCCCGTAACCTTAATTCGACAATGGAGACGGGTTAGGAGTGTTACAATTAGTGGTATCAAAGTTATGATTTAGTCGATTCTAGGATTGAACATATCATGTATTAAGTATAGAAATACATGCCATTTTATAACCTGTGATAGTGTGACGACTCCCGATCAGTTTGACTTATTTTCTTATAGATTAAAGATTTCAACTAAATCCAATCGAGCAGATTCCAACGGAGTTTTGAGTTATGTTCCAGCCATCGATTAAGGGGTTGCTCATAATGTGCCCGAATTTCAAGAGCTTAGAGAAGAGGCTCACAATACCTTTCATAATATGATGAGTGGTATGTTTAACGTGTATGTGAGAGTCAATTCTGCGACTCAATAGCCTCCACCCCCTCGTCTTCAAAGCCCTATTCGATCGAATACTCATTAAATTCCTATCAATTAAGTTTGAAAGTGCGGAGCTGAAGAGTTTCGCGGTAAAGTGAGTGATGATCCGACTAGAGCTGAATATTGGTTAGAACACACATAGAGAGTCCTGAATAAAATATTGTGTCCTCTCGAAGGCTGTGTGAGATTTGCAGTGTCACTATTAAAATAGGAGGCTTTTAATTGGTGGTTAACTTTAGTTGTAGTTATACCGAAAGAACGAGTTAACTGGGAATTCTTCAAACTGCGTTTCGAAAGAAATACGTTAGCAAACTGTAACACCCCTTACCCGTATTCGACACCAGAATAGGGTACGAGGTATTACCAGACTTAGACTCAAACAAACATTCAATACCGAGACATGAATTTCCACTAAAATTTAAAGCTTCTCATAAACATTCATATCGTCCCTTAAACTAGCCTACGAGGCCCAAAACATACATTAGGAGTGGTTCGGGACTAAACCGAGAACTTTGAAAACTTTCAGGAAACATAGAAATTTTTTCATGAAAAAGGTCCACACGCCCGTGTGGGTGAAGGGACATGCCCGTGTGACATATCACACGCTCGTGCTTCAGGCCGTGTCCAAAATAGGGGACATTCTGTTTATGACGCCATCAACCAAATAAGGTCACACGACCACGACACACGCCTGTATCCTTAGGTCGTGTGGCGAATTAAATTCCGAAAATCAAGTGCAGATGTAATAGCCCAAATTTCATCGATGTCGAAAATAGTGGTTTGAGACCACCAAATTCAAAAAATAAATTCATAGATTATATTGTTTAGTATTTATGAGCCATATGTAGCTTTTAAATGATTTTTGAAATAGTAAATTGTGTTTATAAATATTTATTTGGTCAAGAAATTGAGAAAAAGAGGTATCGAGATCTCAGTGTTATAAACCAAGCCATAAATATTTTTATGAATATTTATGGAGTGTCAATAAGGTAGTATTAAAATTTCATTAGAAAATTTTGACGTTTGGGTGGTTAATGAAATAAAAAAGACTAAATTGAAAAAAAGTGTAAAAGTTGTTAGAAGGATTAAATATCTCAATTGTCAAAAGAGGAAGGAACTAAAGTGCAAATAACCCAAAGGAGATATTTTGGGCGGCAATAGCTGAGAAAAATCAAGAAATAGGTGAAATAAGGACAAAATTGAAAAATTGCCAAAATTAGTTAAATAAAAATGGGACCAAATTGGAATATCTAGAATTCTCATCATTTTTCTTCATATTCATCAGCTGAAAAACAGCCATCGAAGAGGGTTCAAGCTACTTTTCATACTCTATCTTCATGTAAGTTTAATTCTTGCTTTCTCCTTGAAATTTCTAAGTTTTTGGACTTTTACAATTGGGTCCAACTTACCATGTCATTAGTTTTTGATTCCATGGCTAATTTTTAAAGTTGCTATGGATGAGTGCTGGAAGCATATGATGAATAAACATAGAATTGAAACTTTAATTTTGATATATGATGATTTTATCAAGTAAAATTGATGGAAATTGACTTTAGGACCTAATAGTGAAAGAGTTTGGAATTAAGGTCTAGTGCTAAAGTTTTGATTTCCAAGAGTTATGAAGTAATTTAAAATGATAGAATAAAGTATTAATTGAGAAAAATTATCTCAATTAAGGGGTTAATTAAGCAAGGACTGAATTGTATGAACTGTGAAATTTGAGGCAAAATGAAAATCAACATTTTGCACTAAAACAGTTTTGGACAGTAGTAGTAGTCTAACTTTTAAAAATCACCAAAAATTGTAAAAATATAATTAGAAGATGAATAAAATATCAAATTAAAGCTTATTGTGTCTAACTTCTTATAGAAGAAACAGTGTAAGAAATGGAATTGTGAATCATGAGATATAATAAATTTTGTGAGACAAGATTAGAATGATTTTGGGTTCCCCTGTACTGAATTTTGAAAATCATAACAAATTTCAGGAAAATAATTATGGGATTAAATTTATATTTTTAAAATCCTGAATGAGTCTATTTTCAAGAGAAACAAACAGAAACATCATCCAAATCTTGTACAAGGAGATAATTAATTTTTAGTGAAGAAGGGTCGGAGCTATCAGACAGCAGAAAGTGGGTGACTTTAAAGAATAAAATGTACTTATTGGCTAAACCAAAAATTCTAAAAATTTTATAGTAAAAAGATATGTGAGTCTAGTTTTATGGAAAATTAGCGGATCTTAATTTGGAGTTCTGTAACTCAAGATAAAAATAATTTACCGATTGTGACACGGATGGATAGCTTGAATAGCCATATAAGTAAATAGTAAAAATTATAGATAATGTTACTTACAAGTGTATTATTTATATTAAGGATGTGGATGGAGAGGAGGAGGAGGAAAATATATGAATGACTTGTGTATAAATTGATCACATGCCCGATTATAATCGATAAATATTAAATTAGAAATGATATAATATTTTATTTGAATATTTACTATGAAATTGTGATCATCGTTATGATATAAAAATTGAGTTTGTAAGTTTGTATGTAAATAATACATCATTTTTTTATTTATGTTTTAATAATTTTTTATATTGTATGAGATATGGTTGAATATGGACTAATTATTTGATGTAAATTATGAAATGTGATTGATTATGGATGAATTGATAAAATGTTGAAAAGTGAGAATTCCCGGTTGAACCTTTGAAATAGAAAAGATACGAATGAGGTAGCTAGGTGACATGTGTGGTACTAAGTGTAGGCCACTATGTGTACAAGAGAGCTATGAAATGGTTTTAGGTCACGTGTGTAGTACTAAGTGTAGGCTACTACGTGTACCAAACAGATAGGTCGCATGTGTAGTATTAAGTGCAGGCTACTATGCGTACCCGATAGCTCCGATCACATGTGTGGTACTAAGTGTAGACCACTATGTGTAAGTGATGGTTTTGGTCACATGTGTAGTACTAAGTGCAGGCTATTATGTGCACCAGATAGCTTCGGCTACCTAATCAGTGAAAAGTGGTAGCTTTGGCTACAAGTAAATAGTGGTAGCTTCGGCTACAAATGATAAGTGGTAGCTTCAGCCACAAGTGATAAGTGATATCCGTATAAGTCCATAGCTGGGTTATGGCATTCTAGTGAAAAGTGATGAATTGACGGATAAGTCCATGATTTTACCATGGCATAATGATGGTGAAGATGTAAGACCATAACTTAGCTATGGCATTCTAGTGAAAATACCATAGCTATGCTATGACATCAGTGATTATCAGTGAAATTCAATTGCATATCGCAATGTGCCAATTTCGTAAGACGTTCACTAATTTGACAAAGTTTGGTAAGTGTTACATGGAATTATGTGATATAAGGAAATACGAGTTGATGAGACATGAACATAAATCTTGGTTGATTAATGAGTTCATTTGTGATTATATATTTGTATACCTTGTGTGTATTACCCGTATGAATTGGTATTCCATATGAGTTAATGAGAAAAGTTCTAATATGTAATAATTTGAATTCGAAATGAAATATTATGAAAACGTACTTGAAATACATTGGTATAACTTGTATATGTTATTTGAGTTCATATTTGAGATGATGATATCTGTACATGGAATCTATTGGTGGATATGTACATCCAAATTTATATGATAAATTTTAGTGAACATTGAAATTGGACTCAATAAGTGATTTGTTAATTTAAATTGTGATTGGCAGGAAGAGTTAGTGAGTTGCATGTTTATGAATTGTTACACGTATTTGTCTGAAATACGAGGAAATGATGGTACTTGATACATGTAAATATGAGACTGTGATATATAAAAACATGGAATATGTTTGATAAATGTGTTTATTCATAATTATAGAACTGTACACCTCAAGTGTACTATTTGTGTAAAGGTGATGTTCAAATGATTTGATGAATAGAACTCAAATATGAAGTAGTTAGAAACTAAGACAAATTGTTATGAAAATGTATGTGAAATACAGAGGTATGATTATTATATGTGATATGAATACATAATGTGAACAAGTATAGGTATAAGAGGAATTTAATAAGAATTGAGTCTATATACGTTTCTTGTTATTTATATGAAGTGTACGACTAACAAATGGTAATAAGTATAGGGCTTGGTTGAATATCTTAAATTGGTTATTGACTGTATTAAAATGTTGGTAAAGATAAAGGATCAAGTGAGTGAGAAATATGGCTTGGAAAATAGACTAATTTTCATCCACACGGGTAGGGCGTGTGTCTAGGCTGTGTGTGACAAGCGGTCTACCCCATGGGCGTATGGGTCTGGCTGTGTGTCCCCAGTCACACGAGTGTGTGACCCTTATATGAGAGAAAAATTTTAAAAGTCGCAAAAAATTTTCTTGAGGATCCAATTTAGTCTCGACCCGATCTTAATGCATGATATAGAACTCGAAGGTCCGTTAAAGGAATGTTTATAGTTAGTCTCGGTATTTGAACGATAATGATTTCAAATTATCTGTAAGTGTTCTTTACTCCTTGGTAATGCCTCGTAACCCTGTTTCGGCGACAGATACGAGTTGGGGGTGTTACAGTAGACTTCACACGGCCTGGGCACATGCCTATGTCCCATGGCCATGTATCTCACACGGCCGTGTCTCGTGCCTGGTGTTTCCTATTGGGCATTCTGTTTCTCAAAACTAAGGTGCAGGGGACACACGGCCAGAACACACACCCTTGGGGCAAGCCGTGTGTCATACATGGCCTAAACACATGCTCGTGTGTCTACCCGTGTGGACAACTTTGAGGCTATTTTCCAAGCCATTTGTGACCCTCAATAACACATGCACACTTACACATCTTAATGACATCTAACATGGCATAAATAAGCATCATTCCCTACATTGCATGCATGCATTTTCATACCAACATATACACACACAAAACTAGCATCCTTCATCCAACTCAAGTTTAGTAAATCACATGCAACACATTATCATACGACCATCAATAATCATAGGCCATATCATAATGAAATTGGTACATGCATGCATATATGAATAGGTTTACAACCCAATAATCAATATGAGCCACATCCCATGGCCTTATACAAAATGAATCAAATATCATTATAAGCCAACACATTTGGCTAAACTAATATGACATATAACAAAAAGACCAAGTCCCTATACATGCCATACTAAAAATATTGAGACTAACTATACCAAAAATTTCCAATTGATAGTGTGATCGAGTCTCCGACGTCTTTTAATCCCGTGCTAGCTTGGCAATACTATAAGAAAATGGAAAAGAAAGGGGAGTAAGCATAAAGCTTAGTAAGTTTATATGTAAATAATTAACAACATTAACCATGCATTGTTGTACACATAACATCATATAATTTATCACAATGTCATCAAGTATCATATATACATTTTGAATTGTATCATTTACATAATGTACAATAAAACTCGTGAAGGTTTCATCAATTTATAATATTAATATTTATGAGCATTGTGTACATACCTGTACCCTTTCAACATGATCATACCTTGTCATTTCGTTGACATAATCTTTGAATTACGCATTGAACCACTTGGAATACTAAAGGATACTCGGGAATCACATACACATAGAATCATACCAATTCCATATCCCGTATATGGTCTTACATGGGATCACATATCGATGCCCATAGCCCAACTATGGTCTTACACAATTCTTATATCGATGCCATGTCCCAGACATGGTCTTACATGAAATCTCATAACGATGCCAATTCCCAGATATATTCTTACACGTAAACTCATAACCCTAATGTCATGACATTTGTATCCTAACTATTCTTAAGGTTCAACCGGGATTTCGAGTTATCAAATCTTCGTCGAGTCATCATCGAGTAAACATTAATCAAATCCACAAAGACAATTTCACAATTCATGCAATATTAAAGCATTAAATACCTAATAATGAAATGTTTCATTATTTACACACGAACTTACCCCAATACCAAAATATAGCTAACTATTCGATTTAGTCCACAACCTTGTTCTTTCCCCAGTTTAGGTCCGGACTCCGTTTTTCTTGATCTATAATAGCAAATTTAGCTCATTTAATTATCACATTGTTCGAATCAGTCCAAAAACCATGCTTTGGAAAAATTACAATTTTACCGCTAGACTCTCACATATTTACAAATTAGTCCCTAGGCTCGTAAAATGAAATGTATCCATTTTTTGTTACCTAAGCCTAGCCGAACCTAACACATGCTCGTAACAGTCCACATTTTTCTTCTAATAAGATTTTTACTACTCATTTTACAACTTTTACAAATAAGCCCTTTTTTGGTGTTTTCATAAAAAAATCACTTAGTAAAAGATATTTATTACACATCAAAATTTCATAATCTACCATGAAACATCAAAACACATGCATGTCACATATGGGTAAATTTTTAAACATGAACCCTAGCTCAAATAAATGGTAGAAATAGCTAGATCGGTTGATAACAACTTCAAAAATGTAAAGAACATTAAAAACGGGGCTAGGATGCACTTACAATCAAGCTTGGAAGTTGAAGAAACCCTAGCTATGGTGTTCGTGAGAGTTTCGGCCAAGATAGATGAAGATGGACAAGATTTTTGACTTATTTTCCCTTTTAATTCTTTTATTAACCAAATGACCAAAATGCCCTTTTTACTAAACTTTGAAATTTTACCTACTCATGCCCCTTTTTGTCCATAAAAATAGAAATTGGGAAAATTACTATTTAAGGACCTCTAATTAATAATCCAAAGCTATTTCATACTTAAAGCTTCTAGAATCACATATTTTGCAACTTTTGCAATTTAGTCTTAAAAATCAAATTGGACACTCTATCAATAAAATTTCTTAATGGAACTTTCATACAATCATGCAAACATATCATGGACCTCAAAACAATCATAAAATAAATATTTCTACTTCAAATTTATGGTCTCAAAACCACTATTCCGACTAGGCCCAAAATCGGGATGTTACACAAATGATATCTTAATAAGAAAAAAAAGTAATTCCTTGAACTGAAACAAGGAAATAGATCACTTGAGAAGTACGAGCGTGAGTTCGTTCAACTTAGTAAGTATGCTAAGGAAATTGCTTCTTCTGAGGAAGTAAGTATGCTCAGGAAATTGCATCTTCTGAGGAAGTAACGTGTATTTGTTTTGAAGATGGTTTGAATGACAAGATCAAGCTGGTAGTTAGTGCGATGAAAACTAGAGAGTTTGTGGTTTTGTTTGGCAGAGCTCAGAAAATGGAATAATTATACAATCACAATAAACAAAATTGAAAAAAAGCTCGTGACTTCAATAAATATAGCACACCCAGAATATTTTTTATTCCCCCACCGAAGAAGATGAAAGAATCGAGTAGCTATTTTTCAGCACCATCAGGTTTTTCTGGTAAAGATAAATTCAAACAAAGTAATGTAAGACTATCGACAACTTCAATAGCCAGTGCTAATAGTGTCTGAAATGTGATTAGATTTGAATGTGATCATTGTGGCCGGAATCATTATGGAATATGTAGATTGAAAGACGAGTCCTTTTTTTTATTTGTTGATTTCCCAATCATTTCAAGAAAGATTACCCGAATCGAGCTAAGCCAAACATAGATCAGAATGCAAAACATGTTATTACTACTACTAGAGGTAGACCGCTAGGTAATGGTGGTATTACAGGAGTCAGTAGAAGTGGGACTAAAGATTCAGTGGTTTGATCTGAAGCTCGAGCTCCTAGCAGAGCTTATGCGATTCGTGCACGTGAGGAGGCCTCAACTCCAAATTTTATTGCTGGTACCTTTTCTACCTTTGATGTTACTGTGTATGCATTAATTAACTCTTGATCGGCACATTCGTATATATGCACTACGATGGTAATGGAAAAGAGTTTACTAGTTGAGTCAACTGCATATGTTGTTAAGTAACAAACTCTTTAGGTCAAAGTGTCATAGTTGATTTGGTTTGCAAACAGTGTCCACTAAAATTTAGGTTATGATTTTCTTGTTCATTTGATGTTACAACCTTTTTGATGAATTTGACATTATTCTTAGGATGGATTGGTTGGCTGTATAAGATGCTATAGTGAATTGCAGAAAGAAATAAATTGGTTTGAGATGTCAGAATGGTGAAGTAAATTATGTTGAATTTGTTAAGTATGATTGTATTTCAAATATGATTTTAGCAATATCCGTACAGAATTTGATCCGAAAAAGCTGTAATGCATTTTTAGCTTTTATTCTAAATTCCAGAGTATCAAAACTGAAAGTTGATTAGGCATAAAAAAAAATTTCAGTTTACAGATGTTTTTCCTGAAGAATTACTGAGATTATCACCATAACGAAAAGTTTGGTTCACTATTGAGTTAGTGTCAAGGATTTTCTCATTGTGACATTGTCAACTCAATGAGTCACGTTGCGATGACATGTATATCCATGTCATGATGCCACTCATAATCGAACAAGGTTGCGACGTCAAAGACTCCTCATCGCAATATTGGCCTTATTTTTGACAAAACACACATTTGGTACCTAATCAATTGACTTTAAACCACAACCTATCATTATATATCCATGCATATATTGGCTTTTCCTATGCCAATCCAACACAATTTATGTCACACCCAAGTATTTCTAGGCTGCATTTTGGTCGGTTGACCAAATGAGCTTAGCGATAACTTACGTATAAGCTAGTCATATTCTAGGGAATTGACTTGTTTCAATTGGCGAAGTTTCTCTTGTGGAATGTTCTGTTGTGTTTCGCCATCTTGTGGATTCCTATACTGCAATTGGTGATCTTTTTTGTTATGAACCCGCCATTGGCATGTTTAATTATGGCGCATAGGTTTGTTGTTTTAGAATTCGCAATTGGTAGGGCATTTACAGGAAACGTGTCAAGTCCTATGTAACAACTTGTTTTCAGTAGTGTTGGAAACAATGGTTATGAAACCACAATTTCGACGAGTGAGTATGTAACACCCTAAATTTGGGCCTAGTAGGATTGGGTCCATTGGGCCTTGGCCATGGGAGCATTTTAAAATTTTTGGGATTATGAGAACGGTATTATTTCAAGTTGGACCTATTAGGAAGGTGATTTTAGAAAGCTAGGGGGCTTTTATGAGGTCCCGGGATCAAACTTGGGCTTTAGGAAAATTTTAGTTTTAGGTGAATTAAACCCTGAGAGTTAGTAAGTAGGCTTTAAGAGTAAAATGTGGAGAAAAATGACACAAAAATAGCTTGTGGTGTAGTGGCAAAGTGACGCCGCATAGGAGACAATGAGGTGGCGCCATGAGGAAGTGAGGGGTCCAAGGTTCAAGCATTGACGCTGGCATTTCATTTTGATTTATTTTTAAGTGAAGTTGGACTTTGGCCCATAGATTTATATTTAGTTGCGCATGATGTTAGACACAAGGAAGTGAGTGGTCTAGTGGCAAGGCATCATTAAGGGTGCAAGAGAGCCTGGGTTCGAATCTCATGACAAGCAAGGGAGTATTTATTTTGTGGATTGGACGGCCAGAGTTTGAGTTGGATTTAAACTCTGCTGACAGAGGGATCCCACATCGAAAAGATAGTAAGAGGGAAGGTGAGAAGCTGGCTATATATAGAGCTGTCTATAAGGAGAGGAAACATACCTTGGTTGGTGTTTGGGCATAGGAACATTCGGAGCGTGGATTAGCTTCAGACTCCTATTAGGTGTGTATTCTCTCTACTCTAGCTGTAGAGCGACAAATGCCGAAATGCCGGTCACACGACGATGGTAGCCACACGCGTGCGAGCGCACGTGTGTGAGCTTCGACGCGATAGTTTAGGCCAGCTTGAGTGTTCTTATGTGTTTAGGCTGTTTGGGCCAAGTGGGCCCATATGAATAAATTGTATGATTGTGTAGTAGATAGTGAACTGGACTATGGGAATCTCATATTTGTGGCTAGATTTGGGCTAAGCGGGCCACACGAGCGTATGGGCCCAAGTGGGCTGAATAAGGGGCCTCGGGCCTATTTACATCGTTATGACCATTTAGGTTATCTGAGTCGCTCGGCGGCAGTAGGCCTTTGGAAAGACTGTTAAATGCGAAATTACCAAAGTATCATCGATGGGTAAATTGTTGAAATACCCCTGGTTTGTAAATTACCGAAATACCCCTAATTTGTAAAATCACCGAAACACCCCATGGTTTGCAAAATTACTGAAATACCCCTGGTTTACAAAATTATCGAAATATCCCTGGTTTATAAAATTATTGAAATACCCCTGGTTTATAAAATTACCGAAATATCCCTAGTTTGTAAAAATTATCTAAATACCCTCGATGGATAAAATGACCGATATGCCCCTAAAGGGCAAGATGAAAGAAATGCCCCTACATGTTATATAGTTATTCTTGTATGCGATTTATAATTATTATGGTATGTTTATTATTGTATGATGCATTCATGTGTTATTATGTTGCATAGGAATGGAGGATTATTAATATGGAGGAAGTGCTAATAGGATCGCATGGTCGCTTAACGACTGTGGATCCACCGAAGGCTTTTTAGCCATCGAGCAGCCATGCTACACTGATAAGTTATTGCTGCAACTGGTGCTACATAAGGAGTGTACGGATGGGTGGGTCGATTAAATCCCCATAGGAGTACATGGTTGGATAGGAGACGGGGTGCAGGGTTGATATGGGCATTAATCCATTGCATATATGGATTATATTATTAAGATGCGATTAGGCCCAGATATTTGTGATATGTGACATATGATATGGGTTAAGGCCCAACTGAGGCTATTTTGGGCTAAGGCCCGATTGCCACCGTTATTGTAATGGGCTTCGACCCGGATTATTGTGATGCATGTTTTTACTGATGAGGGTTGCACACACTGAGTTTTTGCAAACTCACCCCCTCTTTTTATTTTTTCAGGTAATCCTCAGTAGGCGGTTCGACGTATTGGAGGACTCGGAGGTGGCCACATAACGAGTAGTTTTGGGTTTTAGTATTCTACTTTACTTTATTAAACTATTTTTTTTGGGTTGTAATAAGGCCTCTCTTAAATTCTGGTATAGTTTGGGATTTTTAGTTTATTATGTTTTAAATCTGCTCAACATTGAATCGCGATTTTTCAAAATAATATTTGTTTTCAAAACACTACGTTTTCGCAACCAAGTTGTAAATATCACGTTTTATAAGTCAGTTATTTTAAATTAAGCTTTCGCAACGAATAAGGTTTTGAAGGTAATGACTTCTTAATAAATGTCAATTAATAATAACAATCGCAAACTAGGACTTTAGTTTTTAAATATCAAGAGGTGTTTTCAATGAAAACGCGATTTTTTAAAAAAAATACCTTAATGTGACACGCCAGATTTGAGCCTAACTTCTAGGCCGAATTTGGGGTGTTACATTGTGTGGTATCAGAGCCCGGTTGCAAAACTCGGGCTGTGGAATGGGCTTTGATTTCTATTTTAAATATGTTTACAAATGATTTTAAAGTGGTTTTAGAGGATTTTTGTGTGGCACACCGAGTCTCCATCGTCGGACCAAGTAAGTTCTCCTATCTGTTTTTAACTGTTATACTGTAGATAGTTACTGGGCTTACTTTAGATGATAGACTATACTGAGACTCTTAGTTAGAGTAAAACTGGGGCCCATAGGAGGCTAAAAACTGTAGTGAGCTTGCGATTTTGAAAACAACTCTTAACTACTACTTCCATAAAACATGTGTTTAATATTGGAACTATAGGCGTATTCATAAAATTTCTAATTCAGATAATACGCGAAGTGGTAATGAGTGCTAGAAGAGGTACTAGAGGCCGTGGTAGAGGTCATGGAAGTGCTAGGGCTGGGTCTTTGGCGTCAGACCATTTGCCCAATGTTGAGGCGATGAAGCACCGTATCTTCACTAGATCTGTTGAGCCTAATCGAGATAAAGGTGGGTTGGTCGTTCAATGGAGCAGAGAACTTCAGGAATTTCTGTTGGGGATGACACACTATCACGCGGCAATGCTTGAGGATATCTTGGAAAGAGTTCTTTGGATCTGTTGAGCCTAATCGGTTGGTATTAGGAGAAAGGGCCAAGATGCTCAAGGAAAAACGTTGTGTTCGGTTCGAAAGAGGGTCTGAGTGTTGATAGCTCAGTAGAGAGAATTGATTACTAGAGAAAGCTCGATTCGATGAGATTTAGGAGAAGGGCTAGAGTAGACAGTCAATTAAGTCAATTGGGCCCCTATTGCTGCTACTAGGTTACCACCTTGTGCTACTTGGGAAAGGACATGTGGGCAAGTGCTGGAGAAGGATAGGGGCTTGTCTGAGTTGCGGTTTCATGGATCATCGTCTCATAGGGTGTCTCAGAAGACCGAATCGAGGCGGAGCTTTGTGAGGGGTAACGTCTGACCACCGAGGGTGGATGCACCGCCTAGAGGCCGTGGGCATGCAAGGAATGGAAACAATTTGGGCCGTGGAGCTCTAGGTGGAGGTGCTGGTCTTGCGAAGGCGAGGCAACCAGCATTAGTTTATGGAGCACATCACCGAGAGGACGGAGACGCTCCGGATGTGAATACTGGTACGTACTTTATCTGTAATATGCTATTTACTTAGGTTGCAATTAGGATTAGAGTGTGCAGCAGAAGCGTAGTGGTATAACCGGTATTGCGCGGCTACTAGATAGTTAGAAATTTCGAGGATGAAATTTCTTTAAGGGAGTAGATTTGTAACACCCTGAATTTAGGCCTAGTATGATTAGGCCTATTGGGCCTTGGCCATGGGAGCGTTTAAAAATTTTATGGATTATGAGAATGGAAATATTTCAAGTTGGACTTGTTAGGAAGGTGATTTTGAAGGTTAGGGGGCTTCTATGAGGTTCATGGATCAAACTTGGGCTTTAGGAAAATTTTGGTTTTAGGTGAATTAAACCCTGAGAGTTAGTAAGTAGGCTTTAAGAGTAAAATGTGGAGAAAAATGACACAAAAAGAGCTTGTGGTGTAGTGGCAAAGTGACGACACATGGGAGACAAGGAGGTGATACCACAAGGAAGTAAGGGGTCCAAGGTTCAAGCATTGGTCTGGCATTTCATTTTGATTTATTTTTAAGTGAACTTAGACTTTGGCCCATAGATTTATATTTAGTTGTGCATGATGTTAAACACAAGGAAGTGAGTGGTCTAGTGGCAAGGCGTCATTAAGGGTGCAAGGGAGCCTAGGTTCGAATCTCATGACAAGTAGGGCTAGCTTGATTAAACTAAAGGTTTGTAATAACTTGAGAGAGCTTTATTACCTTACATAAATTTTAGATTTGTGTGATTAAATTGTTTCAAACCTAATCTATCCATGTTACTTCACATAAACCCTAAGAAACCTTTAGTTAAATAAATAAGGTCATGGTAGTATGCATGTTTTCCAAAGTAAAAGATTCCGAAAGGACTTAACACTGGTTTCAAAAAGTTAATGAAAGATCGAATTGTCATGGAATATTTTCTGGAACATTGTGAGTATGCTGAAAATGAATCAAGTCAATTATTGTAATTATTCTAGGCTATTCATTTTATTATTATTAAATCTTACGAATTTGCTATTAAATCCATCTCATCCATTTTAATTAGTCATCACACTTAAGTTAATTTGCATTTAGCATAATTTTACATCTAGTTATTTATTTTTACATCAAACACTCAAAATTATTGTGTTTTTTCACCAAATTATAAAACATTAATTTTGTAAAATATTGATTAACATATAAAGTCCCCATGGAGACAATAACTTTTATACTTACTTATTACTTGATAATGACTATGTACAATTGCACAAAACCTAGCGTTATAGTACCACGGATGGTTTCTGCAGTGTCAACTCTGTTGGAATTGCTGGTTCAAGTTTCTGTTCTTCTCGTTCAGTGTTGTGACCATGAATCGTGCTAGGTGTTGGCTCCAAAATCGTTCCACATTTTAAGGTTATAGCATTTTTCATGAATTCAAATATATTTGAGATGACAACTTCCCTTTGGACTCCAATGGATTGACCGTAAGCGTAAGCTTACTCATTTACTTATTTGGTTCTTGTAAGTGCGTTTCCGTCTTCTATTGGAAATTTTTAGTTCCAACAACTAACCTGTCCATTATGGTTTTAAGAGATGACTTTGGGGGTTGAAACTGTTGAGGCAGAGGTGGCCTTGGCTAATATGGTTGATTGTACCGAGGCTCAATCCATAACTCAGATTTGGGTGATCCCTCTATCCTGTATTATAAGTGTTCGAATGTGGATCATAATGCCTTTGAGGTGACCCTAAGAAGTTCCCAACGACATCTACTTGTGTTGTTGTATCCTCGAGTAAAATTGGACACGAATCTGTTGGATAATCGGGCATGACACAAATCTCGCATAATCGAGCTGAATTCATTTTTCCTTGATAAGCCAAAAAAGTAACATGTTTTTAATCCCATTCTTGATGCGTTTTTGGATGATTTATTACGTGAGTTAGTGAATTTGATGCTCCTAATCCTTTAAATTCATGTTTCTATACTTAGGTGAGCATAGAGGAGTGAAATAAGGGAAAAAACAAGCCAAAATCGAGCAAAAAGAGTTATTTCTAGGATCCACACGGGCTGGCCACGCGCCCATGTGAGCCACACGGGCTAACCACACACCCATGTGCCAGTCTGTGTCAATTTCACACCCTGCTTCCCTTATGCACAAAAAAACACAATTTTTAAGGGTTTTGAGCATTCTAAAGTTTAGCGAAAGGAGCAAAAAACAAGCCAAAATTGGGCAAAAAGAGCTGTTTTCAGGAGCCACACGGCCTGGGCATTTCCACATGGGCTGGCCACACACCTATGTGAGCCACACGAGCTGACCACACGCCCATGTGCCAGCCCGTGTCGATTTCTCATCCTACTTCCCTGTTACGCGAAAAAACACAATTTTTAGGGTTTCTGAGCATTTTAAAGTTTATAAATACACATTAGAAGAAGACCTAAGGGAGTACGCAGGGTGGAACGAAGAATTTACTCGAAGAACTCCAACGGATTCAACTCAGAAGCAGGATCTCCTTCAAGATTAAAGATCTCCATTCAATTTCTCTAGAAGTTTTTGGGTTTCTTTATGTTTTGTTGTTTTCCTAATTTTGAGATGTTTTCCTCCGAAATTATGAAGTAAATTCCCTAGATACCTAGGGAAGATGAAACCTATGATGGATCTTATTATTTGATTTTCTAGATTACATAATAAGTACTTGTTCTTGTTCTCAATTATGTATGCTTATTTCTTGCTTTAATATTTTCGTGATATTAATTCAAGTGTGATGTGCTTATTTCAATAGAGCAAAAGTCCCTGTTTAAGAGTAGATTTGGCATAATTGAGTAGAGTTGCATGCAATCCTAGAAATAGGATGATATAAATCTACCAGATTAGAGTCAAATCTAATAGGGGAATCTATAGATCGAGTTAATGTGACAATAGGGGTTTTAATTAGAAAGATATTTCAATTAATCAACTTAGAGTCAGTTGTTCTTATTCTCGAAAGAGATATTAACATAAATTAGGGATTTCTAAGGGTCAAGACAAGTGAATAAATTGTCTAATTCAGATTTAGAATAATAAGTGAAGTCTAGGTGGATTCTTTCCTGGGTATTGTCTTTCTCTTTGGTTATATTCAAGTATTTTCTCATTCTATTCTCTGTCGTGTTCTTAATAATTAGTTTAGTTAAATTTAAATTAAAAACATCCCCTTTAATTTCTAGGGTAGATAATAAAAAGATAGTAATTACTAGTACTTTTAGTCCTTGTGGATACGATACTCCCAACTCACTATAGCTATACTACTATTCGATAGGTGCGCTTGCCTTTGTCGTGAGTTTATCAATTTTATCTTCTAAAGATCGAGTACTTAACCCATGAACCTATCTTGTAGGTTCTATAGTTGGTCGAAATTTTTGGGAATTCACACCCATGGTTGAAATCAATTCCCTTTGCTCTTTAAGGAGTCATGTTTACAAGTGCTCCTCTACTGGCGGCATCAATAATCTTCAGTTCCATAGGGTGTAACCTCTCATAGAAATATTGAAGAAGTGATTCTTCAGTTAGGCCATGTTGTGGGCAGCTTGCACACAACTTCTTATATCGCTCCTAGTAGTCATAAAGTGATTCAATCTCCTTTTGTCGTATCCCGACAATATCTCTCCCTAATTCAACTGCCCGGGCTGCTGGAAAGAACTTGTCAAGAAACAAATGAGACATGTTAAACCATGTATTAATAAATCTTAGAGGTAAATAAAATAGTCATTCTCTAGCAGAGTCGGCCAACGAAAAAGGAAAAGGTCAAAGTTTAATTTGACCATCAGTTATTCCCTGTGGTTTCATGCCTAAGCAAACCATGTGAAAACTCCTTAAGACGAGTGGGGGGTTCTTGTTTTGCAAACCGTGGAAAGTGGGCAATAAATAAATTAAGCTCAATTTTAATTCAAATGGCGTTCCTCTCATCGGATAAGTTATGCATAGCTGCTGTTCATCCGGTGCTGCAGCGAGCTATCGAATGGTTTGATTCGCAATTTCTTCTGATTCACAGTGTTTCGTATTCGACCTCTCTCACTTGCAGTTGTTTTCCACATCAAATAACTTCTTTTTGTAGTGTTCGAGCTAATTTCTCAAATTCTGATTCAAACTCTAAGGTCCCAAGTTTTGACCTGGTCATAAGTAAAGAAATGAAAAAGTAGAATTATTTCTAATCCCCGACAATGACGTCAAAATTTGCTGGGCGTCAAAAACACCAAATATAATTTTCTATCCTCTAATTGAATTAAATAGTAGTATAGAATAGTAAGGTCGGTCCCACAGGGATTGGTATTCTTAATTTTTTTGTTTATGTGACCAAATTTCTGAGTCTAGGCAACTATCGTGCCCACGAGTTGTATGTGCAGAGTTGAAAAAAAATAAAGGGGAATTTTAGTTGACAAATATATATATATATATATATATATACATATATATGTATATAAAATGAAATAATAACAGAATGATAGTTGCAAAAATAAAATTAAGCAATTTAAATTAAATTGGAAAATCTAATATGTGAAGGACTAGCCTTAGCCTCTGTACACTCTGAACTCGAATCAATTCTTGAAAATAAATTTCCTTTTTCTTAGCGATAAGTTAGTTATAGCAACCAAGGACACCCCAATCACCAACTCTTCTTTATGTAGTTGGTTCCGATACGACCTACAAACCAACCCATACCGATTATCTAACCACGTAACACGTGTTCGAGATTTAAGATCTCGATTTAACGACCTCAACCGTATGGGTCATTTAAATCCAATCACTATCTCCCTTGACGGAACCCAACTAGATTTTTCCAATTGGACATACCAATTTGTTCGCGGGAACTCGAATATGGTAGATGACCCACTCGTTTTCCCAACTGTACGCCAAAACAACTGCCTCCCAACATGCAGTTTGATCTGAAATTAGATTAACTTTAAGGGACGAATGTGACTATCTCATATATCGGAGAGATAATGAATACTGTGTTTTAAAGTTTTAGTGCGGGTTCATATCTCACAATTTTCGGCCAAAATGTCAATTAACCTAAGGCTAAACGGGAATTAGTAAAGCATGAGATTAGTCATACTTAGTTGAATCATGAGAATGAATTTAAATGTAGTGGTGATAGGTGAAACGGAGAAAGGACTTAAAGAACAATTTAACCAAAAAAAATAAAGGAACAAAAATGAAATGGCAGAATTCTTTTGTCAAGCTACAGATGCATGAAAAAAGGAAAATAAAATTTTTTTCAATTCAATTTCAAGTCTGTCTTTCCATGCCACATTTACGAGGTATTTACACAATTCTCATATGTTAATTTTAGCATGATTCACCCTAATCAACTAACTAAAATAAGATTTTTTTTCTCTAATTATAGAGTTTGACAAAATAAGAAATCTAATTTTTATCAGCCACCAATTTTACGACTTTTCAATTTATCCTCTTTAATTATTTTTCGTTCCAATTTAGCCCAATTTGCTTGCTTTTGAACTTTAGCATTCCAGTTGCTTCCTAACAAAGTTTAAACAAAGAAATCGCAAGTTTAGTAGCATTCTATTCAAAATTTGACAAAAAAAATAAGTGCATTAAACACACAAAATTAGCTTGCTATCAATGTTTTAATGGTTGTGTAAATAATATGCTAGATGATGGGTTTTGGTTGATATATGGTTATAGAAATGATGGATGGTATACTTAAATTATGTTTGGAATGATTTGGTAAGCTTGGTTCATATAACATGAGATTGAATTTGAGTAAATTTAATATTGCTTAAATGGCCATTTTGATGCATAACAAGTTGTTAGTTGAGGTACCATTGAGGGCTTATTTGGTTGGTCTATATATATGATATTTTAGTGATTTTGAATTGTTGATTGAGGTGCCAGTTGTGGCATATTGGTTAGTAACTTAGGTTGATTGTTAAAACTGATGTTTTTGGTATAATGTTGATGCTTTTAAAGTGGTTAAGAATTGGTATAATGTGTTGCTTGTGGCATAAGTGAGTTAAGGTTGAATATCTTGTTTTGAAAGGTATTTTCAGGTACACATAGTCTAATACACAGTCGTGTGCCTTACACGGCACCAGAGACAACTGTGTAGTCTATAGGATTTGGATGATTTTTTGTGCACACGGTCACAGTCTGTTACACAACCCATCGGCACAGCCGTGTGACATATTTTTTTTTTGAATATTTACACTTTTGACCACACAGCCTTGGTTAGCGTACACGGTTGTTCGTACGATCATGTGACTCCAACCCCACATGACATCAATTTGTTACACGACTTGCCTACATGACCGTGTGTCCCATCCCACATGGTTAGGGAACACGGTTGTGTGACCTCTGTTTGCAAATTTTTCCCATCTTTTTGTTTTTATTTCAAATTGATCCCTATTTGATACCAGGTTAATTTTAAGCTTTCGTAAGCTCAATATAAACCCGAAATTGATTGAATTACATGTTATACTTGATCATATTTGATTTAGTGATTTTTTATTGGGATTTTGTATTATAAATTGCATGTAATTGTTTTATATTTGTTCATAGCATCCTATTACTCGGGTTTGATGACCGGACCAGGTAAGAGGTGTTACAAACATGACAAAAATTGACACTATTACAATAACTCCCAATTTTTTATGCTATGTACCTTCATGTTAGTTTTTTCAATTTTTGTCAATAGTAATAATTATATTCAATAACTAGTTTAATTTTTTGCACATTAATAATTTTTTTGGTAAATTTTAAGAAATTTATTTTCCTTATTTTTTATTTAATATTTTGAATATTTTTATATTGAGTTTGTATTGTATAATTATGTTATATTTTGTATAATAAATGAAATTATTAAATATCTGAATTGTTTTACTTTCATGTTTTCTTTTTGTTTTAAGTTTATTATAATTATCAATTCGAATATATCTTATATATACATGTATCATGGGTCGCAAATCAAAACCCATGATTAATGCACAAAGAGCGTCTCATAGAAGTCAATTAATTAAATGGAGCTCATTTGACCTACTTGAGTTAACCCAATTCGTGGAACATGTGGAGAAACCCATCTACTTGAAGCCTTTACACTTAAAGAAAACTAAGTTACCATGGTAAATATGAAAACTAATCTTAGAAGATTTGTAATATTAGAGGATTGTGTAAATTCCCTAAGAATCTCAATTGTAGATTTGCTTCGATCTTGACCATCGATGTAAAGTAAATTGTACTACTGGAAATAGATGTCTTCCTCTTTATTTGTAATCATCTCATTGTACTTTCTTCTTGAGTAATAGAATACTATGAGGTATTTACTTAAATACCTTGTGTGCATTGCTTTCTTGTGTTTTTTTTTTGTTCGACTCGATCTCTTTTTCTTTTAAGTTGCTTCCACTTTATTTTCGGTGCCTTGGAGAATTTCCATTGAGAATTCTTATCTTTTGAGAGTTAAGTTGACTTAAGTGAATTTGAAACAAAGAAATCGCCTAAAACCACACAAATTGTAAGACTAAAGTTCTAGCTCCTATGACAAATGATATCAGAGCTAAGGTTCGAAGGTGCCGGTCAAGATGACGAAAGGAGTAGAAGATCATATTAAGCCAATGAAAAGTCGTGGTAGGGCTAGGAAAGCTAGCCAATTTAAGAATATACTGTCAGCTTTAGAAGGTCGGGTGACCAATCCTTAAAATCACAGGGATTACAAGACTAAAATTCTAACCCAATAACACTTGCACGAAGTGTGAGCATTTATTAAATTATTTCATAGTTCTACATGTGTCCATTAACCACGTTAGAAATAAATATAAACATTAAGTAACAAATTGTTAATACATATTCACATTACACATTTTTAAGTATCTATTGCACTAAATTACCCAATAACCAATATTAAATGTAACATTGTCCCTTAATAAAAGAAGACGAAAAGCGCTTGTCCGAACCCATAATACAAATACGAAATGGGAGGGGAAAAAGAAGAAATAAAGATTTAGAAATACAATCAAAGAACATGACAATAATTAGTTACGTAGATAACGATGTCCGAGGGCTGCTGCTAACGGCTGTTTCCTTTACTTGTGTTTGATTTTCAATAGGCAAAGAACCCACGTTATCAACGTTCTGTTCTTTGCTCTTTCCCCATAAAACACTGTAAAGGCTTATCACTAACATGATTGCACCCAAAACACTACAACCACAATATAGAACATAATATATACATCAAAATTTCAGCTTTCTTTTATCTCCAGCTAATTGCATGCAAAATTGATATTGTATCAAGTTGATAAAGCCAAGCTATTATTCTCTTTGAGTATTATTATACTGTAAAATAATCGTGGAAGAGTAACACTTTCAAAAGTTTGTCTCTCGATTCTTAAGATCAGCGTCTTGGCACGACTATTAAAGCCGTTTAAAAGCGTAACCCATGGTTACGTTGAAGAGTAAAAGTGCATAATGTGTACCGAAAAATATAAAGTAATTCGAACTCAAGATTTTTAAGATATAGCATCTGTTTGATCAACTGAGGTACCATTTGGTCTAAGCTAATTCTCTGGTTGTTTAAAGCATCTCTATATCCTCAAGTTTTTGGATTTGAAATGTCTTGTAGTTAGATGCGGACCGTTTAAAGATCCTAAATGGCCCCCACAAAATTTTAGGAAATTGAGTTTTTTCTTAAATTTTTTAGAAAATTTTAATTAAACCCCTAAATTTTTTGAAGATTTTTATTATACTTTTTTTTTTCTTTTGAAAATTTTAAGTAAGTTCACTTAAAATATTTGAAATTCTCATTAATTTCACAAAATTTTTAATTAGGCCCCCAATTTTTTAAAATACAATCTCATTAAACTTCTAAAATTTTTGAAAATTTTACTACTCGCCACTGCTTGTAGTGTTTTGAGCCACAATACAATTGCTCTTCAGCGGTGATAGCTTCCACTCTTAAGAGTTGAGAACAAACTTAAAGAGTGCATTGCTAACTACATAAAGAAAACTTTATCAGCATGCTATATCATCAAATTCTTTCAAGAAGATATGATAAAATTAAACCTCTCCTCTCCGAGCTTTTTCATAATATGTCTTAGTTGAATTTGGTCAAGATAAAAAGTGTTTACCTTCCAAGGTTAATGGTCTCGCCTAATAGAAACACAGAACCAAGACTTGTCATTATTAGATTCGATGGTATCATCACTGCATGAAAAACTGGCCCTTTCTTTGCAATCACCCATGCTTGCAAGTAGTATGCAACACCAGTCACGAAAATCCCCTATTGTAGATTAAAGCAACAAGTTCAAATCATCTTAACGAATAAATCACTGCTAAAGAATAGGTAGAAACAAGTGGGACAACACTGGTTTTTAGAATAATTCTTGGATTAAGTCTAATTTCTTCTCTTTATGTTCTCCTACTTTACTAAAAGCAATGATAGATTTTGTTAGATATTAGAAGAATCTTTGTGTTTGCTTACACAATAAACTACTGCGAGCAGTCTAAAATTCCATCCCAACTTCCACTGACGAGGATCTCTTTCCAAAGCAATAGCAACAATAAATGACTGGACCGCACTCGACAAGCACTGAATGCTTGTGAAAGTAAGCTTGGAAGGGTAGCTTTTCAAAATGTGAGCCTGTTATCGTCAAAATTTGAACCATCAAATGACATCAATATGTGGTTGTCTTTGTGATTCATCGATTAAAACATTTGATTGTGGAAGCAGCTTATAGGTTTTGAAGTTTAAATGACATAGTATAAAGGTTAAATTATACTATTAGTCCCTATACTTTAGGAAAGTTATAGATTTAATCTCAATAATTCAATTTAGTCCTTTTACTTTTCAAATTTTAAATTTTCAATTCATTAAGTTTTGCCATTTTCATAATATGATGCGACAATTATATTATCATATATGTGATGCCATGTCAGCTTATTGTTTCCATATATTACTCACTAAATATTCAATTAATGGATCAATAATTGTTATTTACATCAAGACTAAAATTTTAAAATTCAAAAGGTATAAAGACTTAGAATGATTCAATTAAAGAATATAAAGTAGATCTACAATTGTACTTATAATACAAAACTAGTAATTGAATTTAACCAAATAGATTTAATTGTTATTGTTTAAGTAGGACTAAATTTCAAAATTTGAAAAGTATAAAGACTAAATCTAAAAATTTTGTAAAGGAAAGGGACTAATAACCAAATTTACCAAATTTAACTTGGTATACAAAAAAGAAAGGAGGGTTAATGCTAGTTCTAAGGGAAATGAATTAATGGCTAAGAAAGGTACCTGAAGTACAAGCCATAGAGCCCAACATATGCAGGAAGCTAGCAAGAGGAAACATCCAATTATCCAATTTTTGGCAGAAGAAGCATGGTCATGGTCACCATCCTGGGCGCCGCTATGGGGACGGAAATTATGAAGATGGAAGGGAGGTTTCAAAGCGGGACCTTTGTAAAAGGCTAGAATGACAACCCCAGCCATGCACACCACTATACCTGCAACTTTTGCAATGCCAGGTACAGTCTTCACTCTCACCTTCTCCATCCTGAATTCTTGCTCTTTCAATTAAAACTTTGCCTTGAAAAAACTGAAAACTGTTCACCAAATTTCCCTCTTCTCTAATACATTTTTATTTTCAGATAATTAGTAGATAATTATTAAATAATATTTTTTGAAAGAAATAATATTTTATTAATAATTGACTAAAGGATTTTTTTTTTTTTTTAGAATCTCTACTTTTTATGAAAAGAACTTCATTTTTTATGATACTAATTAGTGCGCAAATTTGAAAAGGTTATATAATTGCAAGTCTTTAAAGAAAATCATAATAATAAATTTTATTTTTAATATTTGTATTTTTATTAATTTAATTTTTATTTTTAATTAAGTTTAACTTTCAACTTTTAAGAAGGAATTCAACTTTAAAAATTATTAAATTGTTATTTTTAACGGAAGTACTAATTAAAATGTTAAATTTTTAAGCATGACAACTCGTATAATAATCTACATGTATTTCATGTTAATTTTTTTAATTTTATGAACATTTTATAATATATTTTTATTTTAAATATTTTTATATTATTTATTGAGATAACATATGAGATAAATAATGTCCTATTAACATTAAGTTTACATGGTCAACATTGTTAAAAATTTAAAATTTTTGTTAGTATTTTCGTTAAAATAACTTAACTCTTTTGAAAGGTAAATAATTAAAATTAATTAAAATTAAGTAAAATTATAAAAGATAAAATGACTAAAAAGAAAATGAAGGTTAAAAATAAATTTAGAAAAAAAAATAGTATAGTAATTATCTCTTTCATGGATTAGCCATTGAAATTATAAATTAGCTCATCTGAATAATAAATGATCGCAGATGTTTCGCATAAAATCTTTTATCAAATATAAAATAAAATAAAACAAAATGTAAAGGTAAGGCTAACCATAAGTGGTAAAAAGAAAAGAAGCTAATGAAACCTGCCTGAGTAAAACTGCGAAGGCAAACGTTACGACTGGAATGCAATTAATGGTGGCAGCACCAAGGCTTGCAGATGTGTAAATGAGTGCTACTCCGTAAATATTCAAGGTTAAGGTAATCCTGAAATTTAAAAAGAAAAAATTAATTAAACGAATAGCTCTGACGAATTCCATTAGTATTCAAATTATTTAACAGCTAAAAATTCTTCAGTCGTCCTAATTATCACCTTTCATTCGACCAGAAATTTACTTACCCCAGCGCAGCAAGCATAAAAATCTTGAAGAAGGTCAGTATTGAAAGTGGCTTGGCGTGTTTTCTGAAACGACGCAGAAACGATTTATGGGCAATTGATAGCTTAATGTATATACAGCTGTTTTCAATTACGAAGAAAAAGATGAGAGGAAAAACTTTAAAATTACCCTTCGAAAACCATGGCGAAAGGGACCATGAAAATTGTTCCAGCAACTTGTCTGTAGAAGACAAACACAGATATGTTCATACCCATATTGAATACTGCCTTGGACAGTAAGATCATGCCAGAAGAAAGAGCATGCACTAGAAGCGCCACCAGGAAAGGCTTCTTTGACCCCATTTTACTTATCTTCTCTCCCACTGTATGAATTGAATATGATTAATTAAACTTCAACTTGAACCCTTTTATAAACACCTCGAGGCTTCAACTACAAGTGTTAGAGAAAACTATTAAAAGATTTGACATTATATAAAATCCCATTAACCAAATATAGCATAAGATATATATATATATATATATATGATGAAGTTGCGATGGGAAAGCATAATATGCACACATTTCTTGTTAGTGGTGCGTAATAATAATAATAATAGTTTGGTCCTTTTACTTTCTTTTTGCCTAAAGAAATAAGTTCCTGTTTATAGCAACCACTTAGATTTCGTATCAATTTCAGTAAAATATTACTGCTTAGAGGTCCACAGAGACAACTTTTATAGGTCAGTTCACTTGTTGCTTGTGACTTAATATATAGATGGTATCAGCACCGATGAACTAGTGGTGACAATAGCGGTACTTTGGTGGAGTTTGATATAGTAGTTGAGAAAGCGGCTTTAGGGTGGTTTTAATTTCACTGCACTTTTAATGTGGTGGAACACACGCAAATAATTTTACCTAAAATTTCTGTTTGGATGCATGTTTTCGGTCACATTATTTTTCATCGATTGTGGGTACAGTAAACTGGATTTAGCCCCCTTTTTTTTTTATCTCACGCTTTAGTATGATTATATTATCTAATTTTATTATTATTATTTTTATATTAATTACGAGTAAGCGTATCGTTCATCAAAATTCATCTAAATTATTTAGTATAATAATAACAACATTTTGTTCATTTATTTGAATGAATAAATTTGCTTCTATTTTTTGTCAAATTGAAATAATATTTTTAAATATAAATAAATAAGGAAAAAATATACCTTCATTCAATTATAAAAATTAGTATGTAAAATGAGGAAATAAAAAGAGAATTATAGGTTTTGCCAATGGGTAAATTCCTTTTAAACCTATCCATGTTTTGTTAAATTTTTAAAGGTGCTCAACATTCCTAAATACAATTACTGTTCCAACCTTTTAAATTTAAGTAATTCTTTTATTAAAAATTAAAAATTAGATCCTATCATTTTATTCATTCTAAAAAATATCATTTTATTTGTTCTAAAAATCTTCTTTCAGTAAAAATATAATAAACTAATTAAGTAATTATAATTTTTTGAAAATAATTCTCTAAAAATAATTTTATTATTGTTATATTCCGAAGTCCGGTTTCATAAATAAATACGACCACAAAAATATAATTTTAATTTTGTATTACAATATTAGTAGAAAATTATATATATATATATATATATATATTTATATTACAAACTTTTATTTTTAAAATTTAACAGTACACATGTTCCTTGCACGGAGAAGAGAACTAGTTATAATATAAATCTATTTATTATTTTAAATGAAAAACTTAAACTTTTAAATAAAATAATTTAAAATAAATTAACTACATGAAAAAAAAATAAACCCAAATAATTTATTATATATTAAAAAAATGGAATCAAAATAGTTAAAAATAAAATAAATAAAAGGAAGATTAAAACAATAATTTGAAGAGTCCTAATGGAGGTCCAGTTGTCAAGAGGACAACTTAAGCTGCTTTTGGATGGGTAGTGAAATTAACTTAGTGACATTAAAAATGACAGTAACAGTGAGATTTAATATTGTAACAGTGAGCTTGAGTACTATAGCGATGTGATTAAAACTCATGGTAGGATATATGTTTGTATGGAAACACAATGATGTTAATGAGATAAATTGTAATAAGAAAGTAAAATGATTATTAGCAACATTAAATTAAATTTATTAACTTATATTTTTATTATAAGCAATTAATTATATAGATTAGTTTTTTAATAAATAATATTTATATTTTTTTTAGAAATTAAATCAGATTGGGCTTTAATATTAAGAATAAGAAAATACATATGAACCCAGGCCCAACACAATATGGCCCAGCAAAATAATAAAATAAAGAATTAAAAAAGAAAAATAAAGACCCTAAAAAATCGAATCGTCTCAAGGAAGACTCTAGAAACAATAAATGAAACTGACGAAATTGCAGCCCAATCCAATTATCTGCTCGCCGACCTACTACGTCTAATCCATCATTTCTCATTAATGGCGAATCAAATTTCAAGGGAAGATAAGCTTAGCCGACTGTTGATTTTTCATTTTGAAAACTTCCCTTTGTCCTTCCAGCATTCTCTCCATCTTCAGTCTGGTTCTCTCTCACTGTCGTCTCTTGCCTGGTACTCTGCATAGCTTGGAATCCCTTCAAACAGGTAAACTTCCTCACCCCTTTTCAAAGCTTCTATTGCTATTATGTGAGCAAGATTATTGGCCATTCTCGGAGTATATTCAAATTGTTGGCCATTCTCGGAGTATATTCAAATCTTAAACTTCTGCATTTTGTCTTTATTCCTTGAATATCCTGTATAAAAACCCCAACTTCTGATTTGCAAGATCTAGGTTGTTGCATTTCTTAATGATAGACAGAGAATGTCCTTCGATAATAACATCTTCTTTGTTTCATTCGAGAGCTGTGAGGGTTGCTAAACGACAAGCCGCGTCTTACCGCAAAAGCGCGACTCAACTTCGCTGTGTAATTCTGATTTTGTAAGTAGAATACGACCATTTCTGTCCATGACGACTACACCGGATGCCGCTCGCTTTCTCCTTTTGTCAAACGCTCCATCAAAGTTTATCTTCAGCGTTTGTCCAGGTGGGTGCTTCCATTTCATTTCTGAAAACATGGTTTTTTGTTTCACCGTTTTGAGACCATCTAGTTCTGCGATATACCCAATAACATACTTGACCATTTCCTGACTAGATCGGCCCCATCTTGACCATTTCGACTAGATCGGCCCCATTTATTGTGGATACGGGAGTTCCTATCTCCTCAAATGACCCATAACAATCCACAGTAGATTCTGCATTTTCCAAAATGGAGAAGGACCAATACCTTGGTAAGCCATTCCATAAACTCTGCTTCTGGAAACATCATACATACTAGATCTGACAAATCTCTCCAAACTGCTTTTGACACAGGGCATTCGCGGAAGAGATGATTCATGTCTTCTTCGCTCTAACCACATCTAGGACATAGAGTATTCCTAGTAACCCTCCGAAAAGCCAAGTTGACTTTAGTTGGCAAATAGTTCCAGGATATTTTCCAGATTAGCAACTTAGTTTTCAATAGTAGTTCAATCCGCCATAATTTTTTGTAAAATTCTTTGCAGGGGTTTTGTAAAGCGTAAGTTGTAGCATCAAATTTTTGTAATAGTTTATAAGTACTTCGAACTGAGAACTCACCAGATAGTTCGCCATTCCAAACTCGAAGATCCTCATGTGGTTCCAGCGCCAGCGAAATTCGGATGATCTGCTCAGCTATTTCTACTAAAAAGGTATTGACAATCAGATCCCTATCCCATTTTCTGTCATGGCTAATGATTAATTCCGAGACTTTATGAAAATGCAAATTATGATCATCGGTAACAAGATTAACATTAAAACAATTCAGAATCCATGCATCATTCACAACTGAAATATCCCCACCGGTACCCACTCTTCAGAATATTTCTTTTTCCAAAATAGCTTTGCTCGACCATAAACTACGCCAAACATAAGATCCCGAATTTCTCAGTCTCGAATTAAGAAAATCCCCAGTTGGAAAGTATTTCGTTTTAAACACTTGCGCTACTAAAGTTTTCAGAAAAGTTAACATCCGCCACCCTTGCTTGGCCAGTAAAGCAATATTGAATTGGGCCATGTTCCGAAACCCCAAACCACCGTCCTCCTTTGACCGACAAAGATACTTCCACACCAATGAATGCCTCTCTTCCCTTTTCCTTTTTGCCACCAGTAATTAGCGATTTTGCTCTAGATCTTCTCACATAGAGCTTTATGCAGAAGAAAATAGGACATAGAATATGTAGGAATCGACTGTAAAATAGATTTAATAAAGACTTCCTTTTTGCCTTGAGAAAGCAATCTGGTACTCCAGCCATCAATCTTCATCATTATTCTGTCAATTAAATTCTAGAAAGACTCTTTCTTCCTTCGACCTACTACATTTGGAAGCTCTAAGTATTTTTCCGGACATGTGGAGCTTCTGACACCAAGTACTAAAGATGTTTCCTCTCGCTTCCCATTACTTGTGTTTGAACTATAGAATATAGTAGATTTGTTGAAATTTATGCACTGTCCTGAACAACCCTCGTACTCCTTTAGGATGTCCTTCAAAATCCTTGCTCCCTTTTTTGATGCCTCACCAAACAGTATGCAATTGTCCGCAAAAAGCAAATGAGAAATTTTCGGCCCCCTTCTGCTCGCTTTTGCTCCTCTTATTAAACCTTTCTTCTTTGCCATTCTCATCAATGATGAAAGACCTTCACTGCATATAAGAAATAAAAACGGACTTAAAAGGTCACCCTATTTGAGACCTCTTGTGGGTTTGAAGTTAGTTCCCCTTCCTCCATTAGTAATGACTGAATAAGAAACTGTCGTGATACAATTCATAATGAGATCCACCCAACTCTCTGCAAAACCCATTTTCAGCATCATCTTTTTGATAAAATCCCACTCCACCCTATCATAGGCCTTACTCATATCAACTTGACAGCCATATATCATTTGCGTCCTGTCTTTTTCTTCCTAAATGTATGCAGAATTTTGTAAGCTAATAGCACATTATCAGAAATCAATCTTCCCGGGACAAATGCACTCTGAACTTTGTCTATACAGATCCCAATTACCCATTGCAACCTGTTTGCCACTGATTTTGCAACAATTTTGTAAATTACCGTGCAAAGACTAATGAGCCGAAAATTTACCCTTCTTGAAGGATGTGGTACTTTAGGGATAAGTACAATATCTATATTATTAATTACTTCAGCCCCCTTAGTTCTATTTAAAATTCCAAGGCAATAGTCCGTTACATCCTTGCCTACTATGTGCCAATATCTTTGGTAAAACAGTGCAAGGAATCCATTTGGACCTGGAGCCATTGTGGGTCCTATTTTCTTCAAAGCTTTCCAAATTTCTTCTTGTCGAAATGGTGCAACTAGTTCTGTGTTTATTTCATCCGTAATTTTAGCTTCAATGCCATCTAACACTTTATCCGGATTAGCAACTCCCTTCGAAGTAAATAAATCTTTAAAAAAATTTGTTGCTGTCTCGTTTATTTCAGCCCCTTTGTTGATCTCTTTCCCATCTTCAAAAATTAACTTCGAAATCAAGCTTTCTCTTCTATGAACCGTTGCACTTTTATGGAAAAAAAGATGTGTTTTTATCTCCAAATCGAAGCTAATTTGCCCTCGCCCTTTGCTCCCAATACATTTCATCTTTGTCAATTTCTAGATTCAAATGGATTTTGGTGTCTATAATCTTGGCCATTGTCTCATTATCTTTATCTTCATTCAACAAGGATTCGAGTTCTTTTGCTAACCCCAGCTTTCGAACATCCCTTTTGGTTTTAAGAGAACGTGCCCACGTCTTCAACGTGTATTGAACATATTCCAACTTCTCCATTAGTGACTCTGAATTTGTCTCCCATGCTTCTTTGATTACTTATCAGAAGATTCTTCCAACGTCCACCAAGATTCAAAGTGGAATTTTTTCTCACCGAAATTTTAAGTTGAGTGGTCTGTACAGATGAGTAAAGGACAATGATCTGACATAGAATATGACAAGTGTTGTACGTACCCCGTAGGAAATAAATTGATCCAATCTTGGTAGCAACTTCTCTATCCAATCTCTCTCGAATATTTGTCTTCGGAAGATTTCCTCTCTCCCATGTGAACCAAGTCCCGAATATCCAATATCTATTAATTGACATTCCTCTAAAGTTTCCCTGAAAGCATCCATCCTCCCTTGATCCCTCTGACCTCCTCCCTTCTTTTCGAAACCGAATAAAATCTCGTTAAAATCTCCTACCACCAGCCATGGTTGGCGATTTTCATGACTTAATTTTTTAAGCAAGTCCCAAACAAAGTTCTTATCTTTCAAATATGGAGACCCATAAAAACCAATAAACCTCCATTCAGCTTTTCCATTCCCTTCCTTGACCAAAAAATCAATATGCCATTTCGAGTACCTCTTTACTGTAACATCAATATCCCCTTTCCATGCTAAACATAAACCACCCCGAGACCCTTCTGCCTCAATGTCAATCCCATTAGTGTAGCCACACCTCAATCGAATCCTCTCCATACGCTTATGATCAAGTTTAGTCTCCATTAAAAAGACCATTTGGGGATGTTGCTACTTAAGTAAGTAATGCAGCCTCCGACTTGCTCATGAGCTCCCCAACCCACGAACATTCAAATAAATGATTTTCATTGCGAGCGGTCGGCTTGCCCATTGGCAGCCGCCGATCCAAAAATGTTTGTAGTAGAAACCTGCTCCCTACTGAAATCTGAAATCTCTATACAATCACCTCCCTGACTGACTGATTCCTCATGCTTTGCTCTTTTAATTGGCTCTTCGTCTGCCAGCCTAGAATAATTCGTTTCATCAATTTTTGATCTGAATTTTCTTTTACCCATCACACTCTCATTCTTGGTAGTCTCATCATGATTCACTGTCTCTAACCGTTTCCACCTTGTCTTATTAATGGCTATTTCTACCCTTCCCAAATCATCATTACTACTCAGTTGTTTCTCTGCTTCTGTAAAGTTACGATTGTCCTTCTGATTCTTAAGAGCTCCACCCAATTTTCTAGTTTCTTGCCTGTTTGTCTTATTACCGCCATAACAGCAGATTCAGAACCCTCTACCCTTTCAGGACAATTACTTGACTTTCTTGTGTAAGTAAATTGGGCTCCCATTTTCTTTGCAAACGCATTAAATTTTAAAGACTCTTTCCCCATTGCTTTTGATTATGCTTTTAATGCAATAGAGAAAGGAGGATCTTCTCTAACTTTATTCTTTTCTTCAGGTTTAATCTGCTGACAGTCAATCAAGCTGTGATCCAACCTACCACAACCAAAATAGAAAATTGGGAGTTTCTCATATTTAAAAGCAATCTATGACTTAACGCCATTATCAGTTGATACAAATAACCCTTTTCTAAGAGGATTCTGAACATCAAAATTAACCCTAATTCTGCAATAATCACCAACTATTTCTGATCTAGTAATTCTTCCAAACGTGCATCCTACCACATGCATTAGATCTTTCTTTTCAAATTCAAGTAATATTGGGCCAATTTTTAACCAAAATGCGAAGAAACAAGTTTAATGCTAGCCCTATCGATTGGATTCCGTAATCGTTCAAATAAAATTAAATACTTACGAAACAACCAAGGCCTTCTTTCCATAATAAACTCCATATTGTCTTCCAAGTCAAAGATGACTAAAAATAGATTTTGCCTTGCTGTCTGAATCTCAAACTTTCTCTTTGTTTTCCATATACTCCTCAATTGAGCCCTCAGACTATCCGGATTAAAGGATTTCCTTGTCCATACTGAACAGAGAAAAGTCAGTTTATCATTTGGCACCACCATAGATCTTTTGATAGATAACTGAACAAGCTCTTCAGCCAACAGTGAGATCTCCTCACTGCTTTCCCTTTCATCACCACCACCCTCCTCCATCCTAGACTGTGGTAGTTACCACCCTCCCTAGGACTCTTGTGGAAAGCACTCTTAGTTTACAAGAGGGAACCAAATCTATTGAAATTTTAATAATATTTATATTTAATTAATATAAATATAAATATAAATATTATTTAAAAATCATGAACTAAATATATATTATGAATAATGATATATTGATATTGAAATATCCTCTAAATGTATAACAATATTAAAATAAATAAAGTAAAACTATTATAACAAAAAGCAAAGAAGAAACAAATGGCCCCATAATTCTTTTGGGTAGGAAGTTTAAATATCAACCCAAAACTCTTAATCTTAACTCCTTTAAGTTGTTTGGGAGCTCCCGAACCCTTTGTTTTTCAACTTAAGCCGAAGACTCTGGTGAAAGTTTGAGCAAACGCACTTCAAACAGCTAAAACAATACAGTCAAAATAGATCATTCTTAAGATTCCAACCTAATATGAAATATATTTTTCATCTAAGGAAACCATTAATCTCTATTTCTATATATTATATAAAACCAGCAAGCACTTTAGTGGTGCAATCCAAACACCTTAATAGAAGGAAACCATTAATCTCTGTATCTATATATTAATTATGCAATCCAAACAACACAGTTAAAATAGATATATTAGAAATGGTGGCTCTTTATTGTCTTATTCTGGAATGGTTTTGGCCTTTGAATAATCAAAGTTAGAAACATCTTAAGAGTAGTCTTACTATAGTAAGCATCGGAGATGCAACGGATCTCCCATAATATATTGTGGTCTCACTATAGGAAATTAAGCTTTTAGGGCATTTTTAGTGGCGTTTGGATCGAAAATGCCGCAAAGGTTATACATTAGTGGCTCTAACCAAAAAATGCCGCAATAAGTAAAGCAATAGCGGCGTTTATGAGAAAAATGCTGCAAAAGGTAAAGCAGTCAAAAGGTTAAAACTATAACGTCGTTTTTCGCATAAACGCCACAAAAAGTAAAGCAATAGCGGTGTTTTACCCATAAAAGCCGCAGAAAATTTATTAAATTTTATTGCAACGGCGTCGTTTTGATGGCCTTAATTTTTCCCCCAAATCCCTTACTTTTTTCCTCAACTTCTACTGCATCGTTGTCGACAGCCCTCTGCTGCATCGCCGTGTAAGTTTTTATGTTTTTCATTTTGTTTGTTTGTTAATTTATTTTCCCATCTTTCAAATCCGCCCTTTTCTCTTCGCTTCACTTCGCTTTCTCCAGTAAAACAACTTGTCGTTCTCTTCACTTTCTCTTGAAATTTCTCCCGATTTGTGTAATTAATCTGGTAATTTTTAATTTCATTCTATATTTTATATATATATATTTTTTAATTTTCGGATAATGTTATTGGGTTGTTGAATTTTACAAGTTGGAACTGTAATTTTTTAAAAAAATTCTTTACGAGTTCGCTCCAAATTGCTTAATTCATATCCATATTATCAAATTCAAAATAAATTAAAAATTTTAAAGAAGAATCAATTTCTTGAATTCTGAATCTAAGGGTTTTGACTTTGGATTTGAACTAAAAAATCTTATTAAACTCCATAAATCTCACTGTTTTTAATCTCAATTATAAAAGTAAGTACTTTTGGATTGGTTGTACTTAGAAGAGAACTTGTGTTCCTTATACTTTAATTCCTTGATGAGGAGAAATTTAAAGACACTGTTCATAATTATGCTCTTACCTTTGCACTATTTGTTTTTGTTCTTTTCCTTTCTTCTGTCTTTTTATAATTTAAATCTTTTAATCTATTCATGCATTTTTTTTGTGTATTTGTTGATTAATATATTTAAATTTAATAGATTGGAGCCAGAGTCAGGATTCTAAATATCTCACCTAGATAAAATATGATTGTTAGATATTGAGTAACAAATTGGTATATGGATTAATTTGCAATAAACTGTTATAGAAAGAGTTTTGTTTCTGTTTGTTTTGTACAATCAATTGAAAAGTACACTATTTTATACAACCTATTGTTTGTTTTATTCAATGAATTGAAAAGTTTATTGGTAGGAATGAATTTAAAAGTAAACTGTCATAGAAAGAGTTTAGTTTTAGTCTTCAATGGTATTGATGCATATGCTTTCTGTCCTTATTTGCAATGTCCTTATTTGCTTTTAACATGATATTTTATTTTATTGAAAAGTAAACTGTCATGTAAAAGAGGTTGTAATGTCCTTATTTGCTTTCTTGCTATGCCTATTTATGCATGGTTTCTGTTTTTCTATTTCTAGAAGAACACAATATATGATTGGCCGTGGTTTCTGTTTATAGCTAAAGATCAGCAAAATAAGGCTACAAACAGTTGGTCATGAACCAAAGAAATAAAGTTGGAGCAGATGGACCATTATGATTGTCAGACATTAAGGTGAGGAAATAAATTGCTTATTTGACATGTAGAAATATATGTTCTTTAAGTAGCATATGTGAAGTGAAGCTTTTATTTGCCTAACTTTATGTTGTCCTTCTCTCAGACCAAATTCCTGGAGGAGGACTACAAGCAGCTCAGTTTCATTTTGGTATTCATTCTCGTACAAAGAATCTTTAACTATTCAAATTTTCATATACAGATTAATTCCCATTGTAGACCTTGTACAAGACAGTTTTGTGTTGAGTTTAAATTTAAAATAGGGTCATGGTTGATCAGATTTATGGGTGTCTGAGTTGATTTAATGTAACTAGTCAAGGCATAGTTTTGTGTTGAGAAGTTGGTATTGGGAAATGATGAACAAAAGTGTTGGTCTTCTTAGGAAATTTATTTAAGATTTGATGGTGTAACACCCCTAACCCGTATCCGCCGCCAGACTAAGGTTAAGAGGCGTTACTGGACATATCGGATCAAAACATAAACATTTCATTAAAATCAAATCATTTACAAACATTCCTTAGCGAAAAATACACATAGATTCCCTTTAGAAGATCTACGAGACCTTAAACATGTAACAGTCCGGTTTATACCCTAGTCAAAATAGTGGTTTTAGGACCACAAACCCGAGTCTGTATAATATTTTAATATTATTTTTGTGTTTTTGATATGTGATTAAGCATGTGCTAAATTTTCGTAAGTTAATTTGTCCGTCTGTGTGTTTAATTTGTCATAAGGATTGAATTGCATTAAATGTGAAAGTTGTATGCTATTTGTTAAAGTACCAATATGTTGTGGCTTTGCAAATATGAAAGATTTATATGGCAAATTAGCCATTACTATAGGTAGTGGACGGCTATGGTCCATATTAACCTTTGAAAATATGTTTTATAAGTTTATATTATAAGGGTAATTATGTCATTCATGTATTAAGTAATTATGGTTTAATAAAAGCATGAAATTAGACATTTATATCATCTTTTGGCCGAATGTCTTAAATAAAAAGAAAGAACAAAAGATTAAGGGTTTCGGTTGGCTTTCATCTTGATTAAGGTATGCTTTTGAGTTGGTTTTTGATGATTTTTATGTTTTTGAGATTGTTGCTTAGTCTACTATCAAACCCATGTCTCAATTTGATGAATTGATGCTGTTCATGAGAAATGCCATTGATGCTATGTTGAGCTTTTTTATGATTTGTGGTGTTAAATGAAAGATTTGAGCTAGATGAACGTACTTTGTTCTTGAATTTTTGATGAATTTAGCTAAATAGGGCTAAATTGAGAAAATGGTAATTTAAAGGACTAAATTACAAATTTTATGGAAAATATAGGCTTGTTTGAGATGTAGGAACATTCGGCTAAGCATGAGTATGGGTTGATTTTTTTGAATTTGATGTTTTGAGAAAAAATAGACTAAATTGATAAATTGTGCAAGTATAAGGGTTAATTTGCAAATAGCCCTAAATGTGTGTCCTTGGATTGAATTGAATGAGTTAGTGAATAAAAGAGTTAATTCTAAATATGTATAGATCAAGAACTGAGGAAAACGGACTTAGATTGCAGGAAAGCGAAAGTAACAGAGTAGTCGTTTTCATTCAGTTAAACCGAATCCGAGGTAAGTCACTATGCACATAAACGTACTTGTATGAAATTGTAATTGTTCATATGACTAATTTTGATAACGAATGCTTATGGAAGGTTATGCATATGAATTTTGAGATAAGTTCGATATAGTGACAATGTCCGAGAAGTCCCGTACGAACCTAGGAATAGATAGGATTAGCTATGTTATGACATAGGTATCTGTTCTGTTTTATCACGTAAGACCACGTCAGGGATGTTGGCGTTGATTTGAGATTTTGTGTAAGACCACATCTGGGACGTTGGCAACGATATGAGCTTTACGTGCAAGACGACATATGGGACATTGGCATCGATATGAGCTTTACGTGTAAGACCATGTTTTGGACATTGGCATCGTATTGATTTGTATAAGACCCTGTCTGGGACAGTGGCATCGATCTGAGTGCATGTAAGACCTCGTCTGGGACATTGGCTTTGTACAACTATTCTGAGTTTTTTGAGCATCCAACTAGATTCCTATTGGTACAACAGGCAAGTCTGTAATACAAATTACAAATTCGAGCTATGATCAATTAAGTGAACGAATGTCTGTTTCAGGTATATACACAAAGTGTGTATAAAAAGGTAAGTATTTATGTGATTTTGATTTGAAGAAATGTATGCTTAAATGTGAGAATATGAATCTTGAAATGATGAATGTGGCAAATGTGGTCACAAGTATGAATCAAAGCATATATGTGATAGTTTGTTAAGTGAATGAGATGTGCCAATGTATCTAATTGCATATATGCCTTTCATGCTAAGTTTGTTGGATATTGACTTACTAAGCTTTTGGAAAGCTTACTCTATATGTGTTTTCTCTGTTTTATAGGTCGTCAAAGCTACTGAAGGCTCGGGACCATCAAGGATCGTCATCACTCTACTAAATTCTTTTTAGTACACTTTGAAAATGTATATAGTTAGATATGGCATGTATAGGCTAGTTTTATTTATAAGTTTGTTATTTGAACATAGCCATGTGGTTTGTCTAGTTATAAGTTGATAATTTGCTTAAATGGTTGTGATATATGATGCATATCTTAGTATGGTTGAAGCACTTGGAAATGGTCAAGTTTTGAGTAGGCAAATGAATGAATTATGTTTGTGATGAGATGAGTTTTAGTATTGAAATTGTCATGGTTGGAATTAGTATTGAATGCATGGTTTGAATGGTTATTGTGGTATGTTCTTGGTTGCCAAATAGGTATGAGATGTCTTGATTATGTTGCTTGTAGGTATGACCCAAGTGGGTGGCATTTTGGCCTTGCAAATGGCCTATTTTTGTCACACGGTTAAGGCACACACCATGCCTAGTGATCGTGGGGTAAAGTTAATAGCTAGCTTAAGAGCATACGGCCATGGCTCACTTGCGTGCCTAGAAGTCGTGTGAGAAAATCAGTATATGGCCTTATAGTACACGGCCTTAGCACACGGGAGTGCTTGGTAGCCGTGTGGTTTTGGCAGGATTGACCACGGCCAGGGTACACGGGCGTGCTTGGTGGCCGTGGTGCTAAGTCAGTTTCGACCACGGGGAGGACACATGGGTGTGCCTAGCAGCCGTGGAGGGCACGATGTTTGCTCCCACAGGCATGTATCCCCTGTATTTTAGAAAAGTTTTTAAGTTTTTGAGAACTTCTGTATATGTTTCGTTTTAGTCCCAACCCAGGTTATAAGCATGTTTAAGGTCTCGTTGACCTATTTAAGGGACATTGTATGTATGATTGATGAATGAAATGTTATGAAAGTTTCTGATTTGTCTGGTAATGCCTTTAACCCTAGTCCGACGACGGATACGGGTTAGGGGTGTTACAAAATATGCATTGGAAAGGAATCGGGACTAAACCGAACACATACAAAATTTTTCAAAAATTAAACATTTTTCAAAGTTACAGAGGTCACACGACTGTGTGGGCAGGCCGTGTGCCTCACACGGCATTAGACACACCCGTGTGTCTAGGCCGTGGCAAAACAGGGCATACATACTGACTTGTCCCCACGGCCACAAGACATGCCTGTGTGCTAGGCCATGTGAAATTTAGGGAGGTTACGCTCACACGGCCAATCACATGCCCGTGTGTCCAGCCCGTGTGGCTCCTGACTTGTTTTGAAATACAACCTTGAGAGACATAGTCGAGACATACGCTCGTGTGTTCAACCGTGTGGGCAAATATAGGCCATTTGCAAGGCCACTTTGCCACCCAAAATTGGGTCAAACTTACAAACATCAATTTAAGTCCCAAAGGCAACCAAAAACATACCAAATCATACACAATTTGACCTTTAACAACATCATTCATTTCCATATACAAATCCAATTCAAACATATGAAGTCAAAGTATCAACTACTCATCAGAAACATGTAATTGAAATATCAATTTAATCCATTTCAATTCATAGCATTTCTCATCATATCAATTTCTCAAATCAACTGTAAACTTACCAATATTAACCTTTCATGAGCACATCAAAACATACCAACTTTTGCATCATAAAGCATGAACTAAACTTATCCATAAACACATTCATTAACAAGCCATATCACATGGCTATATTTGCACACTTCAAAACATAATCAAAGTTCTCTAGCCTATACATGCCATACTTCATTATGTATATTTTCAAAAGGTATCAAAATATAGTTTGATAGTGTGATGATGATCCTCGAGGATCCCCAAGCTTCTCATAGCTAGATAATCTATAAAACAATGAGCAAACACACACACAAAGTAAGCTTTTGTAGCTTAGTAAGTCATAAGCAAATAATAATCAAATAAACATTCACATTAAATCAACTAGCCAAAATCAAACAAACCTTAACTAAATGTACATTTATTATACTTGTAAACTCAAATATTATCACATATACATTTGCATTATAACATCAATGGTCGAATGCACATATACTCATAAGCACATATAAATTTCTCTTTTATCATGTCTAATTCATATATTCATCTCAAACATATAATTACCTTACTTTCATATTCATATAACATAGCACGTACCTGAACCTTTTAGTTCATTTTCACATTCGATCTTATCTTGGTAATGCCCGTTGAACCATTCAAAATTAATAAGGATACTCGGATAATAAAAAATCTCGTACAATGCCAACGTCCCAAATATGGTCTTACATGTAATCACATATCGATGCCACTGCCCAAACATGGTCTTACACGAATCAAATACGATGCCAATGTCCCAGACATGGTCTTACACGTAAACACAAGTCGATGCCAACATCCCAGACGTGGTCTTATATGAAATCACATATCAGAATCCTATGTCATGACATATGTATCCTAACTATTCTTAAGGTTCGTACGGGGCTTTCAGACGTCGTAACTTGATCGATTTAAGCTCGAAAACAATTCTTCCACATTTTCACCAATTCGACATTCATATATATTTACAAGTAATAATTCAATTCGGTACAAATAAAATATATACAATCAAATTTAACGACATTTATTTACTTATGAACTTACCTCAGACAAAGACGGACGAACCGGAACGACTATTCAACAACCTTCGATTTTCCTTGATCCAAATCTGATTTCCTCTTTTCTTGATCTAAGTAGATTCAAATTTAACTTATTTAATTACACATTCATTCAATTTCATCCAAAAACACATAATTTGGGTATTTTACCTTTAGCCCCTAATATTTCACATTTTTACAATTTAGTCCCTATTTCAAAACAACATAAAATACTCAAAATCTCATCAAACCCATGTTAGGACGAATTCTCCCTAGTTCCCTAGTAGCCCATTTATTTCACATTTTAACCCCTCAATTTGTAAATTTCACAATTTAATCCAAAATAAGCATTTTTATCAAAATTCACTTAACAAAATATGTTAATCTATCATCACATGCTTATTTTCTATCATCAAACTTCACAAAGCTCAAACTATCATCAATTGAATCTCATGAAATCATCAACAATTTCAGAAATTCAAGCATGGGCTTGCTAAAACACGAAGCAACGATCTCAAAAACGTAGAAATTATCAAAATCCGAACAAAACTCATACCTTAATTAAGCCAAAATCATAGCCGAACCCTAGCAAGCTTTCATTCTTTCTTTTTCTTTCAATATTCGGTAAACAAGGATGATAATGCATGAATTTGACTTTTGTTTTATTTAATTAATCTTTTATTTGGCAAATTACCAATTTAGCCTTATTAATATCATTTAAAATCCACTATCATATGTTCATGTATGTCCATTCAAGCCATTAATGGTCTAATTCCATTATGAGGACTCGCACATTTTAAAAACATAGAAATTCGGTACTTTAACAATTAGAACATAACTTTTACATTTTATGTGATTAGGTCCTTTTATAAAATTGGACACTCAAACGATAAAATTAAATCACGAAATTTTCACACATATCAATTCATATACTATAAATACGAAAAATAATATTAAAATATTTTTTGACTCGGATTTGTGGTTTTGAAATCACTATTCCGACTAGGGTCTAAATCGGACTGTTACAGATGGCCTTCCTTATTAAGTATTGTTTTTCTTTGGTGAGGATCGCTCGGCATGATCTTTATAGGGTATAACAATTGCCAATGATTGCCAATAATTGGCCTTTTTTAAAGCTAAAGGTCAATATTGTTCCATTAGTACATAAATCTCGTTTTATTGGGAGACTAATGCTTCCATATAAAGTGCTTCCATAAATCATTCTTTTATTTTTACAAATTTTGAGATTTGTTTCCGTAATTGGAAAAAAAATAAAGGTTAAATACTTTTATTTAAAAAAATTTAGTATTTCTATCAAATTAGTATTTTATCAAATTTTGCTTAAAATTTGTTAAATATTTTGTTTGTCGGAAAAATTGCTTAATATATATCATACGTTTATTAAATTTATAATAATTTGCTTCTAAAATAGAGATGGTTGGGTTTTAATTAGTATTAACGATGGAACAAAGTGTAATATAATAAGTATGACTATTTATATTTTTAAGTATAAAATTAAAATCCTAAGGTATGAACCTTTTAGTGCATATTTTTTATTTATTTAGGTAAAGATACATTTGATTTTATTTAAGAATGAATAAAAAATCAAGGAATACAAATTAACTATTACATAATCACATTACAATGGCATTGTATTCAAAGTGTTTCTTAAAATAATCATCTCAACTTTTAATATAATAACTGATTTAGTTAGGGGTGTTCATTCGGTTAACCGACCGGTTAACCAATTCAATTAGCATTAACCAAATTAACCGACCTCTCAAAATTTTTAACCGTTAATCGAACCGAATTTTTTCAAAAATTAACTGAACGAAATTTTTTCGGTTAATTGATCGGTTAACCGAATTAACCTAAAATTATATATTTTAATTTTAGTTAAAATTACCAATTATCCAATTACCCGAATTACGAATTACCCAAATTAACCGAATTAACGAATTAACAATTAACCAATTACGAAATAAATCACTACATAATTAAAAGATTACATAAGTCCTTGAATCACTACATAATTAAAAGATTACATAAGTCTTTGAATAACTAAATAATTAAAACATTACATAAGTCTTTGAACTACTACATAATTAAAACATTACATAAGTCTTGAAATTAACACATAATTGAAATGTAAGTTTTAATATTGTTCATTTGTATCCATTTGTTCTCTCCAAAAGATCTCCATTTGCATTAAACTTACAAAAGAAAAAACATGTGCAAAAGTTTAGCATATAATAGAAATATACACATTTCATCTAAATACAATTGATAAACATCCTACAAAAAAAAAAGAAATTATTTGTAATTTTATTTATTAAATTATTTGTAATTTTATAATTTTTATTTGTTATTTTTATTTATTAAATTATTTATTAAATTATTTGTTATTTTATTTATTAAATTATTTGTAATTTTATAATTTGGTTGGGTTGGGTAATTGGACTTGGTTGGGTAATTGGGTTTGGTTGAATATTTGAGTTTGGATTGGATTGGGTTAGTGGGCCTTTTATATATTATAATTTTATTTATTAATTTTTCGTTAAACAAAAATTGTTAACCTAAACGTTTCGAACCGAATTAACCGTTAACCAAAAATCAAAAATAATTAATCGATTTTGAAAAAAAATTGTTAACCGACCGATTAATCAATTCGATTGTTAATCAATTTTTCGTTTTACCCAATTTTGCACACCCTAGATTTAGTTATTAATATTTATATTCTCTTATCAATTTGACCTTTATTTTTAAAAACTAAATTTAGTTATTAATTTTTTAAAAAAAGAGTTAAATTGTTTTAAGCTCCATGTATACTTCATGTTAATATGACAATATTTTCTTATATATCACGTTAATAAATAATTTAAAATTTTAAAAATATTAAAAATAACATGAAATACACATAGATAAATACAATAATTTCTCTTATCATTTATTTATTATGTTTTTATTGAAATAGTGAATTGGATCTCTACAAAAGAAATATTCGATATGCTCATTTGAATTGCCTACTCAAACAACTCTATTTTAAGCTCTCCTTAATTGCATTTGTAAGTACCTCGTACTACTTACATGTTTTAATTTAATACATTATTTTTTGAGATAAATCCATGTTAGTGATTTGAATTACGGCATAATATTTTACATATCTCATTGTGATATTACTAATTTAGGTTAAATGTGTTCATTTAATTATATAAGTAACACATTTCTTATTTTTTAAGATATAAATAAACAAACATAAATAGTAATAAACATATTATAAATAAATAAAAGAAACATATAAACAATAATAGTATTAATTATATAATTAAACAATAGTTGATTTTAAATGATTTATCAAATTAGTTTTAAACTAGCATGAAGATAATTAGTTTGGATATGTTTCATTTATATTAGGTTAATTTAATAAATACATTTTAAATTTTTATTAATGTTGATTTATTCAACTTACAGAGCGAATATAAATAAACAAAGATCCAACTCATAAACAATTTATTTTCTGACCTTAAATTTGACTTATATCTATTTAAACACTTAAGTATTCGTATTATAAATATGAATTAAATCTATTTAGAACACTTAAGTAACCATAATTTATTGTCAATTTTAGACTTCAGAAACGACGAAATGGATAAGAGTTGGATGGATTTGTCAAGGGTAAGCAACGAATATCAAAATGGAGTAAAAACTTTTCTAAATTTTGCATTTCAAAATGCAAGCCAAGAGAATATGATTCTTTGCCTGTGTAAGAAGTGTGGCAACATCAATTGGCATAATCGTGAAGTTGTTTACAAACATCTAATTGTTGTTGGCTTTATTCGGGGGTATAAAAAAATGGATTTTCCATGGAGAGTGTACACCTCGTAGAACCTCTTCAACGATTAATCCGACTTATCCTCATAATGCTTACCATTAGTCTGTTAGAGAAGATGACATGGAAGGTATGTTGCGGGATGCATTTAATATGCACAATCATGGTTTGCAATCATTTCCTCCTAAAATTGTTGCATTCGATGATTGTGATATTGGTGGAAATGCTTTTACCGAAACGGGAAGAAGTGCACCTAATGAAGAGCCAAATCGAAAAGCGGCGATGTTCTAAAAGTTACTTAATAAAATGAATGAAGAAATTTATGAGGGATCGAAATTTTTAAAACTGCAATTCTACATTCGTCTTTTTCACTTAAAATGTTTGGGAGGGTGGACCGGAAACTTTTTTACACTATTGTTAGAGTTTTTGAGAGATGTGTTTCCGTTTGCAAAAATCCCTCATTCATGTAAAGATATGAAGAAACTGATAAAGGATTTAGGCCTAGGGTACAACAAAATTCATAGTTTCCCAAATGACTACATGTTGTATTAGGGTGATAAAAAAAACCAACAGTCTTGTCATGTTTGCGGTAAATCTCATTGGATGAATATGAATGCAGAAGATATGAATGAGGATGAAGGTGAGACACAATCAAGAAAGAAGGCAGTAAAGATTTTGCGATATTTTTCACTAATACCAAGGCTTTAAAGACTTTTCATGTCGTCAAAGACAATAGATTCTATGAGGTGGCATCATGATCAACAAACCGATGATGGATTATTAAGGCATCCAACGGATTCTTTAGCTGGGAAATCATTTGACAGTAAATTTCCAAGCTTTTCAAGTGATCGTGTAAAACAATTGAGTTTTAATATTTATAAAAGAGTGATCGGACACAGTAGACTAAGCGTGACAACGATAAAGGCAAGTGCACCTATCGAGCGATGAGTATAGCTCGAGCAAGAATATCTTATCGAACCCAAGGGAACCTAAAAGTACTACTACTCACTTTCTTTCTATTATTTAGCCTGAAATATGAAGTGATTGGTTTATTAATTTAATTAAATACTTAAACTAAATGCAAAAAAAATAAAAAAAATAAAAGAATGAATTGGAGAAAGACTTTAGGAAAACTCAGTTGATAAAGACGATACCCCCAGGAAGAATCCATCTATGACTTCACCTATTATTTATTCCCTAAACCATATGATTTCTTGACTTAGCTTGATCTGTGAGACTCCCTAACCTATATTAAACCCTCTCTCGAGGCGAATAATGTCTAACCTTAGGTTAATTAGTGGAACTCTCGTTCTCTTATAATAACCCCTTAAGGAAGCAGTAAATCGATCAATGGATTCCCATATTAGGTTTCACCCTAATCCGACAAAATCTCGTAGCCCTATCTCTAGGCCCCGATCAACTCCGCTCAATTATGCTATATCTACTCTTAGGTAGGGTATATTCCTCCTCCACCTAAGCACATCAGATTAAATTAAGCAACATAATTAAGAACAAACTAAGTACTTATCACATAATTTAGAAATCAAATAACAAAATCCATCATATTTTTCATCCCCTCAGGTATCTGAGGGGTTTAGTTCATAACTAAATACGAAAGCATCTCAAGAGAAAAGAATAAACAAAACATAAGAAATCCCTAAAACCCCCTGAAGGAATTAAATGAGAGATCCTCCGTCTTGAATGGAGTTCTGACTTCTTGAGATGGATCAACTGGCTATCTTCAAGTGACTCCCTAAAAGATGAAAGCTTCGGCAAAAGCCTCTGCCAAAAAGCTCCTCCTTTATGTCTGCCTTGGGTTGTTTATATAGGCTTTGATATGCTATACTTGGCTCCTAAGTATCTCATTCAAGTAGAATTACTATTAGAGTGTTGGAGTAGACTTAGGAGTATGTTTCTTTGGCTTCAAGCAACCAAATCCGAGTGAAATTGCTCTCTCTCGCGGCAGGGGCACGGCCATGGGACATGCCCGTATAAATTGTGGTTGGGTCGTGTCTTGATTCTGTCGTTTTGGGCACGACCGTGTAAGTCTGGATTCAGGCCGTGCTTCAGGTCTGTCGATTTGGACACGGCCATGTAGATCACCAGGCACGTCCGTGTGAGAAATGGATGATGCACGACCGTGTGTGATGGAGCTGAGGCCGTGCTCTAGGTAATCGGTGAGGCACGATGGTGTGGGCTTTGGGCCAGGCCGTGTTGATTTCCCGCTAAGGCCTAATTACACCATTTTAAGCTCGTTTTGTGTTCTTTTTATCCTCGAGTGCTTTCCTGAGTATAAACATGAAAAGAAAGGATTAAAAGCACATTGTTACATAAAATCAAGGGCTAAATCATCCAAAAGCCTATTAAATATGCGGTTAAAATATGTTACTTTTACGATTTATCAAATACCCCCACACTTAAGCTTTTGCTTGTCCTCAAGCAAAATTCTCAACTTACAATTAAAACTAACTTTCCGTAATTCATAATTCCTATCGACAATGTCTCATCATAATTCATAGATAATTTATACATGGTTAATTCAACTCAAAGAACCCTAAAGATTCAATTACGATAAGTCATACCTTTATAGCACGAAAACATAGGTGTCTTCCCTTATTTAAGTGATTACCTTTAATTCAAAATCGATAAGGACTAACATCCTCACTAAAGATTCACTCAAATCACTCAAAGGTGTTTAAGGTTCAAGAATAAGCACTCTAAGTCAAACCTAAAAAGTTAATCCCATAGGCTTGCCTGAAAATCAAGTCTCCACCACTGTATATGAGATGATACAGAAATCAATTTAGGGTTGTAATGGGGCTAGGGTTAAAAGGTGTGGATAAAGGATGAATTAGAGGTTATAATCGAGATTGAATTGACAAATTACCTAACTAGAAACACTGAACTAAATATGAATATTTACTTCAATTGAAAGCTTAATAATACCTACTATTGATAATTACTCTATAATAAAGAGTATTTTCATCACTTAAAATTTAATAATACTTTAATACGAGCTTTTTCTTCAACAATTGGAGTTTAAATGCTCTAAGCTCTTTAATATACTACTGCTATTGAATATACTTGGGTTTTTTTTTTAAGAACAAACTAAAAACAAACCTAATAGAAGGAAATTTGATAATTGAAATAAGCTAATTCGGTAATTGATCAAATTGATTCTCGATAGAGGGGTAGTCAAAAAAATGTTGATAACAAATACAAAGGGATTTTGGGTTAATATTAGTGGGTGAGTCAATAAAAAGGTTGTTAGGATTCAACGGGGTTCACTAGGCGTTAATTTGTATGGATAGGCTTTTTAGCGAAGTGAACGGGTTAAAACCTAGGTGCCTTTATCATCTCAGTATATCAAATCATTAATGTGGTCTCGACATGTATAAACGAGGCAAGTTCTAGAATAACAGTTCAAAGTTGACACACTCATAATCAATTCAAGTGAGCACAAAAAAGGGTATATGCTCTATAAGGCTCAAAATCTCACAAAAATTATGGGTGTTTTGACATCAATCCTTATAAATTTTAAACTTCAAGGTGATACTCAAATTCGGTTCAATAATCTATCAATTTTTTAATTTTTAAAAAGTAGACTTATCATGCTCGATTCTCTAGTATTCTTCAAATTTTAATCATCAATGCACAATTAACTATGACTTACTCTAAAACATATCAATAAAAATCATAAATCATTAGAAATTTCACCCTAATTAATAATATGAGAAAAATACTTAAGATCAAGACTAAATTCAGGGTTTTGAGAATTATGCAAAAAGTTAGACACTATTACCCTCACACTTAAGATGTACATTGCCCTCAATGTACAAAGATGATAATGATAATTAGATGCCAAATCAAAAAGATAAGTGGGGAAAGTAATACTCCCTAAAATCTGGATGATCCCTGGCGTCTTTGGTGGCGGTGATGGTGTTTTCTATGGGCCTGGTGGTGTGACTACCGAAAAGCAACTTGCTAGATGAAAAAATTGGGTAGCCTACGAAGATAGAGCCAAGAGCTCTAGAGAAATAATAATAATATACTAATAATATATTTAAATATTAAGGAAATAAAAAGAAGGGGACTAAGAAGAAAACTAAAATTGAAAGAAAAGACTAATGGACTCCGGAGTCCTTATTGTTGGGTGGTTCGCGAGGTGGGTGTGACCTCGAAAGCTATGGTGCATGATTCCCTAGCAGCCTTTAGAACCTAAAACCAAGAAACTAATATGAAATAAATTAAATTAAGTAGAAAAGAAGTATAGATAAAGAAAATAAAGGAGACGAGAAAATAAAAATAGAACCGAAAAGGTTTCAGAGACCCTTGGCGTGTCAATTAGCTGAAGCTGCCGGCATGAACTCATATTGAGGTCTCCTTTGAGAAGGCAATGCTTACCTTCTTATGTTTCTTTGGCATGATTTTTATGTTGCTCAAGAGTCTTGGACCTTTTCTATGAACAGAGAAAAATTTGAAAGAAAAGAGAAAGAAGAAAAAAGAAAGAAGATGGGAAAAAAAAGGAAAGGGCTGTGGGGATTTAAATAAGGTTTCAAATCGGGCACGTTCCCACACCCGTGTACCGAGGGTGTGTTGTTCCCACACCCATGTACCGAGGGTGTGTTGTTTCACACGGTCGCATCGCACGGCCATGTTGTGGGGTGTGTTGTTCTTCCACGCCTATTTTGTTGGTTGGCACACTCGTTCCTAAAAGACTAGGATGTGAGCACGGATGGACTACACGGGCGGGGTCTGCCCGTGCTCAATAAATTAGTTTCTTAGCACGATCGTGAGGCACGGCAGTGCTATTTTGTCGATGCCCGTGGTGTGGGTGGTTGGCTCCGTGACGTTGGGGATGGGTGGGTGACTTGCACGGCTCTGCTCTATTAGTGTGGTCGTTCTGGTGGTCCACACGGCCACAGGCACAGCCGTGTGTAAGGTCGTGTGGCCTGGAAATCTACATTTTTACGTTTTAAATATTGAGAGAAGAGAGAGAATGAAAGAAAAGAAAATAAATTTTAAAGTAAATAGTGTTAGTGCTCGGGTTGCCTCCCGAGAAGCGCTCGTTTATAGTCTTAAGCTAGACTGTCCTTGACTTTGAAAGTTTTAGGAAGGTTTAAAAGTTTGAATATTTTCCCTCTTACTGACAGTTTTATTTTCGTGACAAAGTTTAGGTCGAGAAGTGTTTACCTTGAAATTGTCGAATATTGAATTGCTTACCTCTACTATTTCATGTGGGAAAATATCGTGCACCTGAAGGAGTATTTCTTCCTTTTTCTTAGGTCTGTTGAAGTGATGTGAGGATCGGCTTTGTCTAACAGTACCTGGTCTTCTATTTTAAAGTGATTTGATATTCCTATAAGCTCTTCTGGTGGTTCCTTTGGTTTTAATTCGTGAGGATCTGGCTTTTCTTTGGTGTGTATCTTCTGTTCTTCTAAATTGTCGATCTTACGGTTTTGTTTTTGGTGTGATTCTTCTGTGACGACTTGGTGGCTATGAGTTGGCTCAGTTTTGATGCATTGTGATGTTTCTTGTGATGAAGGTTGAACAATTTGGTTATCTATTGAAATAACATTCTTACTTTCATCTTCTGTGGTTTTGGCTGAGTCGAGAGCTTGAAGATTGACTAATTCTTCTCATACGCGAAGTATGAGTTCACCTGTGGCAACATCAATTTTAGTTCTAGCAGTTGCTAGAAAAGGTCTTCCTAGAATTAAGGGAATTGAATTATTCTCATCCATGTCTAAAACAACAAAATCTACTGGGAAAACAAATTTATCGTTTTTTACAAGCACATCTTCAATAATGCCCTTAGGAATTCTAACAGTTTTATCAGCTAGTTGAATACTCATCCTAATTTGTTTGGGCTTCCCTAGACCTAGTCATTTAAACAATGTATAAGGCATGACATTTATACTTGCCCCTAGATCGGCTAACGCATTATCAATAGTTAAGCTACCAATTAAGCAAGGAATCATAAAACTCCCTGGATCTTTTAGTTTACGTGGTAGTACGTTACGTAGCATTCTTTGAGCATGTTGCGTTAAGTTCCACATGCTTTTTCATCTATTTTGCGTTTATTCATCAAGAGCTATTTTAAAAATCTCCTTGAGTTGGGCATCTAAAAAAGAACTTCAAGAAGAGGTAGGTTAATATGTAATTTCTTTAAAAGTTTTAGAAACTTACCGAATTGTTCCTCTGAATCATCTTTTTTCAATGCTTCGGGATAAGGTATACGAGGTTGGTATTCTTTGATTACCGGTTTTGGCCTCTCTTGTGCTACCTCTATTTTACCTTTTTCTTCCTTAGTTTCTTGTACTAAGGTGGGCTCATCTACTTTTGTATCCTCTTGAGCTGTGATGGCTTGGATTTGCTCTTTTGGGTTTATTTCTGTGTTGCTTGGTAGACGTCCTTGTTGACGTTTAAAAATCACCTTTATGAGATGTCCCACTGACCTAGTAAGTTCTCCAACTTGATTCTCAATCCCCTTAATCGATTTTTGTTGTTCATCAAATGTTGCTTCAGTCTTTTGGGGACGAGAATCTATAGCTGCCATAAATTTTGTCAGCATCTCTTCAAGGTTTGATTTCTTTTCCTGTGGATAGGTTTGATTTTGGTAATTTAGAGTAGGTTGCTACCTTTGATTTTCTTCTCCTCCCCACGAAAAATTTGGGTGGTTCCTCCAACCTGCATTATAATTGTTACTATAAGATTATTGTTTGATAAAAAATTGTTACCTATATAGTTTGTCTGCTCGTTGTCTGCGCCCGGATTGGTAGGGTGGGTACTCAAAATTCGTCACATTCCCGCTTGCTTCACATTGCATGACTGGATGTACCTATGAAGAACATAAATTATCAAGCTTTTTATTCATTAACTCCACCTGTGTTGACAGCATTGTCATTGCGTCTATGTTAAAAACTCTGGCTGATTTTGTCAGTTTAGCTCTTGTAATCTACCATTGATAGGTGTTCAATGACATCTCCTCAATAAAATCGTAAGCCGCTTCAGGAGTTTTATTATTCAAAGTTCCACCGGTTGATGAATTAATCATTTGCCTAGTTGGAGAATTCACACCATTGTAGAAAGTTTGTACTTGAAGCCACAAAGGCAATCCGTGGTGTGTGCATCTCCTTAGGAGATCCTTGTATCTTTCCCATGCATCATATAATGTTTCTGCGTCATTCTGCACAAAAGAAGATATGTCATTCATAAATTTAGCCGTTTTGGCTGGTGGAAAATATTTTAAAAGAAATTTTTCGGTCATTTGATCCCATGTGGTGATTGACCTTCATGGTAACGAGTTCAACCACTGCTTTGCTTTATTCCTTAATGAAAAAGGAAATAATCGAAGATGTATGGCATCGTCAAAAATATCATTTATTTTGAAGGTATCACAGAATCCTAAAAAATTAGATATATGAGTGTTTGAATCTTCATCCTGCAAACCATCAAATTAAACAAACTGTTGAATCATTTGTATTGTGTTAGGCTTTAATTCAAAATTATTAGTAGCTATAGCGGGCCTAACAATACTAGATTCTGCTCCTGTCAAATTAGGTTTAGCATAATCATACATAGTATGTGGAGCATTCTGTTCTTGCACATTTGGCGGTGGATTGTTTTCGTCCATCCCTTCAGTAGGATTGGATCTTTGCTGTTCTTCTCTTTGATAATCTAGGGCTCGTCTAATTTCTCTGCGATTTCTGCGAGCGGTAGCTTCAATGTCACTTTCGTATTCTAATGGTCCTCTTGGATTTCTTCTAGTCATAAAATAGAGGTACCTGCTATGAAAAGAAAGAAAGAAATTTAGAATAACAAAAATATATGTATAAGAATAAGAGAAATTTAAAAATAAAAATAATGGTTAAAGTAATAGAAATAGAGCTTTATTAATATTTTAGTGTTCCCCAGCAACGACGCCAAAAACTTGATCGTGTCAAACAGTCAAGTTTTAATATTTATAAAAGAGTGATCGAACCTGTAGACTAACTGTGACAACGATAGAGGCAAGTGCACCTATTGAACAGTAGTATAGCTCAGGCAAGAATATCTTATCAAACCTAAGGGAACCTAAAAGTACTACTACTCACTTTCTTTCTATTATTTAGCATGAAATATGAAGTAATTGGTTTATTAATTTAATGAAATACTTAAACTAAATGCAAAAAAAACAAAAGAATGAATTGGAGAAAGACTTTAGGAAAACTCAGTTGATAAAGACGATACCCCCAGGAAGAATCCATCTATGACTTCACCTATTATTTATTCCCTAAACCATATGATTTCTTGACTTAGCTTGATCCGTGAGACTCCCTAACCTATATTAAACCCTCTCTCGAGGCGAATAACGTCTAACCTTAGGTTAATTAGTGGAACTCTCGTTCTCTTATAATAACCCCCTAAGGAAGCAGTAAATCGATCAATGGATTCCCATATTAGGTTTCACCCTAATCCGACAAAATCTAGTAACCCTATCTCTAGGCGCCCGATCAACTCCGCTCAATTATGCTAGATCTACTCTTAGGTAGGGTCTATTCCTCCTCCACCTAAGCACATCAGATTAAATTAAGCAACATAATTAAGAACAAATTAAATACTTATCACATAATTTAAAAATCAAATAACAAAATCCATCATAGGTTTGATCCTCTTCAGGTATCTGAGGGGTTTAGTTTATAACTAAATATGAAAACATCTCAAGAGAAAAGAATAAACAAAACATAAGAAATCCCTAAAACCCCCTGAAGGAATTAAAGAAGAGATCCTCCGTCTTGAATAGAGTTCCGACTTCTTGAGATGGATCAACTGGCTATCTTCAAGTGACTCCCTAAAAGATGAAAGCTTTGGCAAAAGCCTCTGCCAAAAAGCTCCCCCTTTATGTCTGCCTTGGGTTGTTTATATAGGCTTTGGAATGCTATACTTGGATCCTAAGTATCTCCTTCAAGTAGAATTACTATTAGGGTGTTAGAATAGACTTAGGAGTATGTTTCTATGGCTTCAAGCATCCAAATCCGAGTGAAATTGCTCTCTCCCGTGGCAGTGGGACGGCCATGGCACACGCTCGTGTAGATTGTAGTTGGGCCGTGTCTCGATTCTGTCATTTTGGGTTACCAGTGTAAGTCTAGATTCAGGCCATGCTTCAAGTCTGTCAATTTGGACACGGCCATGCTCTAGGTAATCGGCGAGGCACGGTCGTGTGGGCTTTGGGCTAGGCTGTGTTGATTTCCCGCTAAGACCCAATTACTCTGTTTTAAGCCCGTTTTGTGTTTTTTTTATCCTTGGGTGCTTTCCTGAGTGTAAACATGAAAAGACATGATTAAAAGCACCTTTTTACATAAAATCAAAGTCTAAATCATCCAAAAGCCTATTAAATATGGGGTTAAAATATGTTACTTTTACGGTTTATCATCAAGCGATCCTCAGAATGTGAGGCTTGAGCTAGCATCTGATGGATTTAATCCTTCTAAAATCATGAGTACCTCATACAGTACTTGGCTTGTAGTGCCTGTTCCTTACAATTTGCCTCCGTAGATTTGCATGAAGCAATCTTCTTTTATCTTATCTATGATTATCCCTAGAGAGAAAAGTCCCGAGAATGATATTGACATTTATATGCAACCACTTATTAAAGAGTTAAAATAGTTATGGACATGTGTTGAAATATATGATGTCTAGAGAAAGGAGAACTTTTATTTACGTGCAGCTTTGTTGTGGACTATTAATAATTTCCTAGCTTATGCCAATTTATCTGGTTAGAGTACCAAAGGGCGTTATGCTTGTCCTTGTTGTGCCACGCAAACATGTTAGATGGAAATCATAGATTTAGATTTCAGAAGACTCTATTTGATGGTACTGAAGAGTTTAGAGAAGCTCTTGAGCAGACCATTAGATCTAAAATCTTGTTCATGTTAAAAAATATCAATTTTAGTTTTGGGAAGATGAATTAACCACACAACATGCAAACAAAGAGAAGACCGAGGGAGGCGTATGTTGGCGATGTTGACCGGTAGAGTGATGATGAATCTGATGAAGAGGATGATCCCAATGTGGTGGACTTGTGGAAAAAAAGAAGTATTTTTTTAGTCGCCTTATTGGGAGCATCACATTTTGCAACACAATCTTGATGTCATGCATATTAAAAGAACATTTGCGAGAACATCATAGGGGCAATTCTTAATGTCGATAGAAAATCAAAAGACAATCTTAAGAATCAACTTGATCTAGTTGACATGGGAATTTGATGTGGTCATCATCCCTAATTACTTCTGAATGAAAAATCTCGGTTGCCACCATCTATTTTTGCAATGTCGAAGAAAGAAAAAGAAGTGTTCTGCACGGTGTTGAAGGATATAAAGGTCCTAGATGCGTATGCATCAAATATATCTCGATGTGTGAGTCTTAAAGATCGAAGACTATATTTCCTAAAATCACATGATTATCACATCTTGATGCAAGAATTACTGCCAGTTACTTTACGGTGTTGTATGTCAAAAAAGGTGACATCTTTATAATTGAACTATCCAATATAATGAAAGCTATTTATGGCAAAGTTTTGATTGTCAAAGAACTTGAGAAAGTACAAGATCGAGCTGTCTTGACTTTATGCAACTTGGAGAAGATCTTTTGACCTTCGTTCTTCACTATTATGGTGTACTTGCTAATCCATCTCCCTCATGAAATAAAACTTAGTGGACCAATTTTCTATCGTGGATGTATCATATAGAAAGGTGCTAATTTATTTACAAAGTCTTCATTCATTCATAAATATTACTTTAATTACAACTTTTAATAATGTTGTATATCGTGTTTAGGTTCCTATGCAAATTGAAGTCTTATTGTCGTAATAAGTGTTATCCAGAAGGATCAATTGTTGAAGGTTACTTAGTAGAGGAATGTATGACTTTCTGCTCTAGATATTTAGAATATGTTGAAACAAGACTGAATAGATCAAATGGAAATGCTAGGCTCACTAATCATAACTTAGTTGAAACTTATCTATTTCGAAGTTATGGACAACCAATCGGTAAAGTTGAAATTGCACACTTAGATGATAGATCTTGGGTACAAGCACATCGATATGTTCTTTTTCACCACGATTCAATTGAACCATTACACAAGTAAGTTTTAGAATTTCATAAATATTCATCTTTTTCATTTGTTTATCTTCTAACCAAGTAATCCACTTTTTTTAACACAGTGAGTACAAACAGGTCTTGAGATCTCGTTCACGCTCCTAAAGATTACAACATTGAGAGATTCATAAGTTATTCACAAAATCTTTTCATAAATGGTTAGGGTAGACGGTATGCAACTAAAGCTTTCAATGAAAAGTAATAATGCTTTCGTATAACATTATAATTAAGCAATTTACTTTCAATTCAATAGGTTTGGAGTGGAAAAGGACGTCAATGAAGAAGTTAGATGGTTTTCCCAAGATCGGGATAGAGTAGTAAAAAATATTTAATAAGTTTTACAAATTAGTCCTTTTTAACATTTTCACCAAAAATCACCTAGCAAAAGTCGTTTAACAAACATCTAACATGCATTTTCTACCATCAAACATCAAAATACACAAATATTCAACATTGGTAAAAATTTAAAATTTGACATCTCTTCAAATCAGTGGTAGAAATAGGTAGATCTTGTTACGAGGATTTTAAAAACGTAAAAATATTAAAAACGGGGCTAGAACGAACTTATAATCGAGCTTAAAAGCTTGAAAAACCCTAGCCATTGAAGATGAACAAAAATTGACTTTTAATTTTGTTTTTAATTCATTTTAATTACCAAAAGACCAAATTACCCTTAATGAAAAACTTTAAAAATCTACCAAACCATGTCCATTTTTGTCCATCAACTTAACCAATAGTCTAATGACCATTTAAGGACCACCAATTTAAAATTTCATAGGAATTAGACACCTCCACCTTCTAGAACTCAAGTTTTACACTTTTTATGATTTAGTCCTTTTAACTAAATTGAGTGCCGAATGTCAAAATTTTTGAACAAAATTTTCATGAAATCATTCTGAGAAATTGCTGACCATAAAAATATAATAAAATAAATTTTCTTATCTCGAATTTATGGCCTAGAAACCATTGTTCTAACTAGACCCAAAATCGGACGATTACACTGGAACCCTATAAAGTCTCACGATCTCCGAAACATATAACTTGACCAACTTCTAAAGGGACTAGTTTATCCTAACAAGAATGAAATGAATAGACTTGGTCAAACGATCTGCAATGACCCATACATAATCCTTCTTAGTAGGTGTCAAGGGCAACCCACTAACGAAATCTATAGTCACACATTCCCATTTTCATAAGGGAATCTTAAGGGGTTGAGCTAAATGTAAAGGCCACTGGTGCTCAGTTTTAACTTGCTAGCACGTCAGACAATAAGAAACAAATTCTGTTACCTCCCATTTCAACCTAGGTCACCAATACAACTCTCAAAGATATTGATACATCTTATTTCTACCGGGATGCATAGCATAAGGGATACTATGAGCTTCCTTCAGAATGGTCTATCTCAAATTACAATCATTAGGTATACAAACCCGTCCTCGAAAACACAAAACTCCATCACTATTTATCCCAAAATCAGACATACCACCAACCTCTACCTGGCGAAACCTTAGAACCAAAGAATCATCCCTCAACTATTTAGCTTGTATTTGATCAATCCAAGTAAGCTTAACTTGTAACTCGACTAATAGACTCCCATCATCAAGTAGACTTAGGTGGGAAAACATTGCCTTCAAATCAGTCATTGTCCTACGACTAAAAGCATCGACCACCATGTTGGCCTTACCAGTATAATACTCAATAATACAGTCGTAATCCTTAAGCAGTTCAATCCGTCTACGTTGCCTAAGGTTTAACCCCTTTTGGGTAAGGAGATACTTGAGTCTCTTGTGATTAGTGTAAATAATACACTTCTCACCATATAGATATTGCCTTCAAATATTTAAGGTGAAGACAACTGCAGCTAACTCAAGATCGTGCGTAGGGTAGTTGCCCTCATGTGACTTAGGTTGTCGACACACATAAGCCACTACCTTACCATCTTGCATCAGAACACAACCCAAATCGATGTGTGATGCGTCAATATAAACCACAAAATCCTCACCAGACTCAGGCTATATCAGAATAGGAGCCTGAGTCAAAATAGATATGAACTTCTCAAAGCTCGATTGCTGCTCATTAGTCCAAACAAATTGGGTGTTCTTATGCGACAGCTTAGTCAGAGGAGCTATAATTAAAGAGAACCCCTCGACAAATATCCGATAATAACCCGTAAGCCAAGAAAACTGCTGATCTTAGAAACATTCCTAGGCTGTTTCCACTCAAACACTATCTCAATTTTCCTAGGATCATCTCGAGTCCCCTCTGCAGAAACGACATACCCCAGAAAAGGCACCCTCTCAACCAGAATTCACATTTTCTCAACTTAGCATAGGGTTGTTTCTCTCATAGTATCTGAAGAACTACTCTAAGATGCACATCATGATCATTTTTTTTATCTTAGAGTACACTAGAATTTGTCGATAAAGACTACAAAGAACTGATCTAAGTATGGCTGGAAAACCCGGTTCATAAGATCCATGAATGCAGACGAAACATTTTTCAAACCAAAGGGCATGACTAGGAACTTGTAGTGCCCATAACGAGTCCTAAAAGTAGTCTTATGAACGTCAACCTCCTTAACCTTAAGCTGATGGTACCTAGAACACTGAACTACCTGGGAAAAAATAGAAGCCCTACGAAACTGATCAAACAAATCATCGATCCTCGGAATTGGGTATTTATTCTTCATCGTTAATTTATTCAACTAATGGTAGTTGATACACATCCTCATAGTACCATCCTTTTTATTTACAAAAAACATTGGTGCCCCCTAATGAGACATACTAGGATAGATGAACCCTCAATCAAGGAGTTCCTGAAGTTGAGCCTTTAACTCCATAAGCTCTTTTGGTGCCATACAATACGGGGCGATTGGCACCGGAGTTGTACCCAATAAAAGCTTGGTACCAAACTTGACCTTTCGATCCAGAGACAAACCCGATAGTTCTTCGAGAAAGGCATCTAAAAACTCCTTAACTATTTGAATATCCCCAATAGACGAACCCACAGAAGCTGAGTCACTCACAAAAGCCAAATACGCTTCACACAATTTACGAACCAGCTTTTCAACCACAAGAGCGAAGATCACATTGGATAAGTAATCCCGACGCTTGCTGATCATAACCACCTCCACATCATTCTCTAATCTTAGAACTACCCTTTTAGTAGCATAATTAAAATTGACTCGATGCTCTATGAGTCAATCCATTCCCAAAATCAGATCGAATTCCCCAAAAAGTAGCTCCATTAAATTAGCCGAAAACATAAACCTTTGTATCTCCAACGATACATTCCTATAAAGCCTATTAACCTGATTGGATTGACCCAACGGGCTAAGTATAGTAATCTATCCAAAAGTTCTCTCAACCGAAATCCCTAAGTTTCCAAAAATAGAACTAGCTATATAGGAATGTGTTGATCCTATATATATCAATGCAAAATAAGGGGCAGCATGAATAAAGAACATATCGGTAATAACATTAGCGACGTCTCTATCCTAATGACGCCTAGCAGCATAATCCAACGTCAACTGCCTTGCATCAGTTTGGTTAGCACCTTTGCCAGGTGCTCTCTGACCTCTGCCCATACCATTACCACCCCTGGTCGGACTATGGCCCCTAAGCGGCTATTGAACTGCCTGTTGAGGTTGAACAACTATGGAGTTTGAGCTTGCATCTAATCAAAACGCTATAGGCAATCCCTGATACGGTGCTCCATTGACCTACATCACAGACACGCTCCTAACCTCCTCTAACATTCACTCGAATGGCGTTTACCACAATTCCTATATGGTTGAGCCATAGCAGATGTGATTGGAACCTTAACTCTCGAAGGCCTATCAGATCTTGCCCATTTCTTAGGCCTCTGAGATAAACTAGAGGGCTTTGAATCCCTCTTATTCTTATCCCTCTCACGCTCCCTATATTCACGTTCAATGTGCTTAACCTCCTCAGCGATCTTCGCCTTGTGCACTAAGATGGCAAAGTCCCACTCCCTCTGTATAGCTATTAGAACCCTTAGATTTTCCCTTAACACTTCCTCAAAGTGAATACACTTGTCATACTCAGTTGACACCATCTCACGAGCATAATGACTCAATCTCAAAAATTTGGTGTCAAACTTGGACACAGTCCTATCACCCTAGGTAAGGTACATAAACTCGCCTCTACAAGCATTCACATAACTCGGCCCCACATATTTACTCTAGAAGGCGCTCTTAAACTGATCCCAAGTAATTTAGTTCGACTAAGTACCCTCCTCAACCCTTAATCACCACTGATATGCCTCATCGCAAAGTAAATATACTGCGCCCTTCAATTTTATTCTCAGGGGTGTAGTCGATGTCATTCATGATCCTCTCAGTGGCTTCCAACCAATATTTGGCCACAGTCAGGGCTACTCTAGTAATGGCCCTAAACAAATCAGCGCTGTTGGACCAGAGTCATTTAGTCACTGACCTATGACTTGCAGAACCAGAATGGGGCCCAACGACCCTCTCTAAAACTCTTAGCATGACCTGGGACAATGTGTTGTCCCTAGTCGAGTGACTTTGAGACTCGGTCTCAGTAGTAGGTGTAGTCAATGTGTCACTCGTATCCAAATTAGACATACTACCCATCGAGGACGACTCAGCTCGATCCCCTTTAAGACACCCATCGCACCCACTGGTACTGCGTTCACATGATCCAATACTACTCATCATATTTACATATTATCTACATTACAAAGTTTTATGTATCAGTTACATCATTTATTAGCAAGTATTTTATGCTTCAAATAATTATCAAAAAAAATTTCAGGAATCACAGAAATGTTTCAGTCTCTAACTCTCTTAATACGATTTTAATCGTTTCAGATTTTTCTAAACTAAAGTATTTCTAAGTCAGAAGTACTTACAAGATTGGCGCGGGAGACTCAATATTCCACAAACTTACTTTTCAAATTCATTTAGAAATAAACTTTACTCGAAAAAATAGTTTTTACAAATACAATTTTGAACCCAAAATTTTACAGCCCAATTTTTACAACTTGACTCTGATACCACTAAATTAACACCCTAAATATGGCCTAGACGTTATGGCCGAATCTGGAGTGGTTACGTAAAATGGTTGAAAATTTAGCTTTTTAGAAATGTTGAAAAACAACACAATTTCTGTTACTAAAGAAAACTCCAATTTAGTAGAAATTATTCTTTGTTAACTTTTTAGTTGAAACCATGTTCAATTACGTTTTCTAAAAATCAGTTACTTTGCAGTGAAACCACTTAGAAAGATGTATTTTGAAAACACAGTTTACTAATTGAAACCCGTTGTTTTTGTAGAAAGCAACCGTTTAAACAACTTAATATGGAAAATAAAAAATACTGTTCAAAACCCAAAACAGTCCAAAAATCCAAAATTTATAGAATACTTAAAATCCAAAATTAAAATAATTAAAATAAATGCAAAATTTTTAAGACCGAGCTCCCTTTGCACCGACCCGCCTAAGTTTGAGGGTTAACTAAAAGTGATAGACAAATAGGAAGTGAGTTTTCATAACTCATTGTGTAACTTTAAAGAAAATAGAATTGCATATTAAATTTCAAATTTCTTATATAGTAGAGCAGATACAGATATATAACTTATGCAGAATCAAAATCATATGCAAATTTATAATCCTACCCCTATCCGTATACACCATCTCTGACCATCCCTACACACCATATAGTATTAAATACCCATCCAGCCCTACACATCACTTAGTGTCAGAATGACACTTTTCAGATTATTTGCAACTATGCTGCTTGTATAATGGGCGAGATATCGCCTCTCACAGAAACATTTCCTCCACATAATAAATCCCACCCCAAAATCAGATACATACAATGCATAAACATGCATAACATTCCAGTACAAATTATATACGTATATAACATTAATCTCAAATTAAAGTATCATATGACTGCTCAAATACACTTGCAGACATAAAAAATAACAGATGAACAAATTTCATGCTTTATGATACATTTAATCATATATCGACCCCATGAAAGGTCCATAGTCAATCGGGACGAGGTGTACGGCCCTGGGCAAAAATTCTAGCCTAGCCCATGTGGCCCACACGACCCAAAATAGCCCAAACCATGTGCCACACATGGTCTAGCACACGGCTGTGTGGCGTCGACAGTGCCCAATTTCGACTTTTGCCATTTGCTATTTTCCGGGTTCCTCATTACACACTTGGTTTGATTGTGATGTGAACGCAACTACAAGATAGTGAATACCTAAAAACGACAATAAATCGCCAAAAATCAGTCCCCAATTCCTTAATTCTCACCAAGCCACTCACTTGGCTAAAACACAAACATGAGCAATTCCGACTAAAATTGAACATATAAATGCTCGAATACTTACCCACGTTTACAACAGCCCCTAAAACAACCCACTAGCAGGAGGGAAGTTCCGATCTTCTTGATGAACACCTAACAGTGAATATTACACAAAGTTAACCTAAGCTTCGAAAGGGTAATAAAACATTAACAAAAAACCCTTATAAACTCTACAAAACTTACTCACAAATACCCGAAAAAATAACACTATTGCACGAGAGAGCAGAATCGATAGCCACCCACAAAAACGCAATTGAAGGAACAAACACACAGGCACCAAAAACCAAAGGAATAAAAGAACAAAAGGAATAGAAACAAAATAGCAAGAGGTGGCGTCGGAAATGATGAAAAAAAGAAACAAAAGAAAGAAAGGAAAAAAAGGAAAAAAATGAATAGCAAAGATAGAACGAGACGTCGGAATCAAAATAATTTAGAAAGAAATTGGAAAATAAGTAAAACAATTTTATTTGACAGAAAAAGAAAGAAAATTTAATTCAAATAACTAATTTAAAACCCCACAACTCTCATACTACTCACTACCTAACAAATCTCTAACAAACCCACTAATCCACTACTTTCAATAGTTTTTTTATTTAAAACATTTACATTTACTTAAAACTCAACCAGTTAAACAACATACACATAAAAAATTACTATCATACTGCTCACAAAAGGACTTGAACCCCAAACCCACCACACACACCCCACGCCTTTAACCACTAAAGTTGGTACTAAATTATATGACAATAATTAACAAATCCCGTATACAAACTTTGAGGCGTTACATAACCTTACAAACTCCTTAAGGTTTTTACCGAGCCTTAGGACACAAACCCTTTCAAAGAAATACAAATAAACAAACTAAGAACAAATCTTTACAATATCCAAATGTTTGCAAATTGAGCTTAATTACAAAGAAGAGCAGTTGAGCTAATAGAATAACAATGAAACTCACAAATATATGAAAGAAAAGTATGAAAATATTTTGCACACAAGTTGTTTGATTGATCTTTTAGGCTTGGATATTTTTTCTTGTTGTTGTAGGACCTTTAGAAGTTGATATTTTTATCCTCTAATTCATTTCCAATATTGTGGTTGTTGAGAAAATAAATAGAGCCATTGAGGATGAAAATACCAGATCATTAAATTTACCTGCAACAAAAAGTATCGATATTTTTTGTATGAGTATCGATACTAGTAGCATTTAATGTCTGATTCAGTGATTGTTAAAATTAGTTTTCACCGATACCAAAAACCATTTATCAATACATGGTAAAAGATATTGATATTTTGAATGGATATTGATACTTTTATGATTATTTGAAAACTCATAAAAACAAAATGCAAAACTTGTATCAATAAAATTCAATAGGTATCTATATATTTTGAAAAGTATCGATACTTATTGCTTTTGTTCAATTTTTATTCAAGACAATAAGCAACTTTAGTATCGATTAAAAATATGGTATCGATAAAAATCATTTGGATATCGATACTTTTTGTAGGAAGCAGTTTTCAATTGAATTAAAATTGTTTTAATCGAGTTCAAGAGTTTAAAACGACTTTTAAATTTTGTCCAAAATTAATTAATACATATTATTAATATTCATTTTCAACAATAATTAATTAATACATATTATTTATATACATTAACAATCAACCAAATGAAATTTCTTTTAAATTTAAGTTCTTTTAGAAAATTGTTGAAAGAATAAGTTAAATAATAATGAAATGGAGAGTTAAAATTTTAAACTAATTAAATTTGAAATTTGAAGTTTTAAATAATCAACAAGTGTTTGGATGTCATGGTAAGATACATTGTACTCTTAAAGAGAAAACTTATGTTCAAATCTTAGAGATAACGTTGCTAGAAAAGATAACCAGAATCTTAAACATAGATTATAAAATGAACATATAAAATACCAAAAAAAATTTCTAATCAGATTAAACAATTAAAAACTCAATACATACTGAAGCTAGGAGCTAATTTTTCGAAAAAAATGAGTGAATTAATTTTAAGTTGATAATTATAGTTTAATTAATTAGATTTGAAAAGTAAATGCTTCATGTTTTTGTGGAATAAGAATGATATTTAAAAGCGTTGAAATGAAATAAATAATCAAATAATTATTACGTAACTGACCCACATTTTATTTTTTAAACCAATTCACAGATTTACTTATTTATATTTATTTAATATTTAATGTTATTTTTTTCAAAGTGTTTAATGTTGTTTTAAATGTCTAATGCAATGAAGTTTAGGAGTTTCAATTCTTTATTCTGTTTATATCCATATGTAAATGATTTATTCCATTTATAAAAAGTAAATATTAACTGTTTTTTTTCTTTCGTGAATTTTAAGGTTCCAAATCTATTTTCAATTTTAAAATAAATAAAATTTTAGAAAATTAAATTTTGCATCTAAAAGAGCGTATAATGTGTAGTTTTTTTTCTTTTATCCAGATGTATAAATTGTGATATTTGAAAAATTATATTCCAAAAAGTAAGTTAATAAAAGTTGAAGCACTACAATTAGAAAGCATAATAAATATAATAGCTTTTTACCCGCATATGCTACATGATAAATATTTTTGTAGTAAACTTAAAATACCTTATTTAAAGGTTTGATTAACTCTACTTAAAATTTCTTTGCCTTCTCTTGCAACTTGGTATTTTATTCAAGGGTGAAGTTAGAAAATTTATTTAAGGGATTGAAATTAAATTATAATTATTACAATAGTAAAAATACAACTTCATCATTTTAATAGCCTATATCTTTATAATTTTTAAAAGATTAATTCAAAATTTTATCATTTTTAGGGGGCCAAAGTGCAATTTTACCTTTATTAATTTAAAATTTTAAAAATTTAAAGGGCCTAAACGAAAATTTTCTATTTTAGGGGGGACCGGGGCCCGTGCCAGCCCCCTAGCTCTCTCTTTTTTTTTATTACTGTTTTATCTTTTTTAGATTCAAATGTTACAAAAAAATTATCTTATTTAATTGATAGAAAAACACGGACTTTGCACATTATATTTAAAAATAAAAAAATAAATCATATATATTAAGATTATGGTACACTCGTATTTTGCACTCACTACTAAGCTTTATTGTTTAATGTATGGTTTGTTTATTCCATGTGTAGATATTAGTGGATCTCGAAGTCTCGAGAGGTGAAGCAACATCCAGATCGCATATTCTCGACTTAACAATGTTTGTATATTTTTTTCTTTTCAATAAATGACATGTACTTAGGGTGAAACCGATTTTGAGTTGTAAATTGTCAACTTGGCATTTTGTATATTAGATGTTAGTTAATGAAATGGTTCATGAATTGTTAAGTCTTACACGTGTTGACAGATGTAATTGAACACATGATAAGTTTTATTGCATTTTTAGGTCTCTAAATTAGTTGGATTATATAATTTGTTAGGTTGAGTCAAATGATGTAAAGCATTGTAGGTGTTTGTCTTCAAAGTCGCAACATCATTCTATGGATGTTACAACATCAACCCTTAACGTTGCAACGTCCCCTGTTGAAGTCACAACGTCAACCTACTATTTTTGAAGTCATGAAACTGCAATATTGTGACACCGAGTTATTGACTTTGATGTTGCGACATGATCCCTTCATGGTTGCGACGCCAACCCGATGACGTTGAAAGTTTTTCATTTAGGTCCTCAAACGGTCTTGGGTTATCATAAGAGCTTTTGTAAGCTCGTATAAACCCTGAATAAGACTATATAATATGTTTTAATAATTTATTAATCTTAATAGCTTGTATAAATTATTGAGTTAATTGAAATGGTGATTGTAGTGGCTCCAGCAACAAATGTGACATTCAATAGCCCGAGCCCGATAATCGCGTCGAGTATAAGGTGTTACAATAATTGTAACATCCTAAATTAATGGGCCTATGCGTTTAGTGGTGGATATGTTTAATGTGTTAATTTGAGTGTTAGGGGTTTAAATTGGGCCCAGGATTGGGCCGAAGCCTTGGTTAAAATTCCTGTTTGGGTACCATGGGGTTTAAAAGATGGTATCGGTGATTTAGGTTGCAAAATAGGCTTGTGGCCCAGAAGTATGTGGTGTTCCAGAGGAGTTATAGGTCGACGCCAATAGCAGGAGGTGAGGCCCAAGTTTTGGCCGTAAGGAGCCCATGTCTTTGGGCCATTTTGGCACTTAAAAGGAGCAAGGAGGGGGCGGTAATGAGGCTTAATTTTAGGAGGGATTTAATGATTGGGATAATGTGAATATTATGCTGATAATAGTAGGGAGAAGTGGTGTTATTTAAACCTCTTCTAAAGGTATGAATAGATTAAGATAAAGGAGAAAAGATAGGAGCTATCTGCTGATAGCAGTGTTGGCCGAAATTCCATCTCCTAGAGGGGGAAAGGAATCGATTTCATTATGGCAAAGGGGTACCGAAATTTCCCTATTATTTGATTAATTGTTAGTTATCAGAAAGGGCACTTTCTGGTTTTGATAAGTAAGTGCCGAAATTCTTTATAAATAGGGGTGGTATCTCTTCAATTCCGGCATTTGAACCCTATTCTTTTCCTCATTCTCTGTGCTGAAACTCTCAGTCATTCTCTGCAATTTCTTTTCTTTGATTTCTTCAAAAGCTAAAATCTCTAAGCCTATTCTTTCATCTTCACTTTCATTCAAAAGCCAAAACTCTAAACTTTCTTCTCATCTCCATAGCCGAATACCTCCTATTCTCTTTTGTCAGTTTCTCCATTAAAAGTCGAATCCGCATAGATTTCTTCCTATCATCTTCTCTCTTTTTGATCTTCTCAAAAGCCAAAAATTCTTTGGGAGTTGCCGAATTCTCTGTTAAGGTAGGTGCCGATCTCTTCTGTTCTTTTCTTTACTTTCGATTTTTGGAGGCCAAAGCTGAAAGGCTTATAGGCGTGGTAAGGTTATCTTTTGAATAACGTTTGGATTGTTCTTGTGTTCACATCATGGGGCGACACCTCGAGAAATCAGAGTAGATCGAATTATCTAGATTTCGAAAGCCAGAATCCGTTAGCCTCTAAGTGTCCTATCTATTTCAGGATTCCAAGGTAAAGGGTTTTCATTAGATTTCGTTAGATTCGTTATCGTACTTAAGATCTTAATCATATGATATGGTTTAACAACCCTATTTCGTTATAGTAGTTCTGACAAGGACTTTTGATGGAATCAAATATGGATCAAGCAAAGGAGAGGATCAGGTCTGTAAACCCAATCCCTAAGTTTAAGAAACGAGTGGTGTCTGCTGTTCGAGATTGGCCACCGGGTTGTGGACCAACTTCTGAACAGCATCTTAGGCAGATAGCAGTCGTATTGGCTTCTGATAGTGTCGACATAGAGAGTGTCGTATTAACGGTAACCAGGTGTATAGGTCTCTATCACACTCATTTGTATTATATGTATGTTGTGGGCCAAAAGCCGGAAAGAGAAGCTGTGTGAATAGTCGTATGTGAAAGTCTATGATCTATTTAGATAGTTTAATATTTCGATTATTGTATGTATGTATGCATGGGATGGGATTGATTGATTTACGAAAGGGGAACAGGTCGCGAGGCGATCGGTGGCTTTGCCACATAGGTCATATAGTGATCGGTCTTTATGACAGGCAGCATAGCTGTCGAATACTATAATGTATTATTGAGGTCGTATAGCGATCGGTGGCTTTGCCATATAGGTCACATAGTGATCGATATGGTGTGTAGCAGATGGAGGGTTGATTGTAGAAATCCCCATTGCGTGAAGGTTGGCACGGGGGTGTGTAGAGGATGGACACTTAGGTTTGGGATGGGCCATGTTGCATGAAATATTCTGTTGCCATTATGTGTTGGCCCAAGGCTTTTATGTGCTTTTGGGATTTGCACACTGAGTCTTGATGACTCACCCTATTATTTTTCCCTAATTTTTTTCAGATGAGCAGTAGATCGTGGACAGGGGAGCCGAGGCAGACTCGAGGGCCCATCAAGATTATTATCTACATAGACTATTTTTAGATTTTCATTTGAATTTTAAGTTTCGGGAATATTTTTGTAATAAGGCCTTCATTACTTAGGTTTTCGATTCATTATTTACTCTTTTTTTTATGTTAAGTTTTTATAAACTTATGTTTTCTTTTTTTGTAAAGTCTTAATTATAAAAAGGAATGGTAAATGGGCTTTTCAAACACAAACAACACGAATGCTTAAAGTTGTTTCAAGGATTTCACAATTATTTGATTGACCGGCTATAATAAACTAAGATTTTCAAAACCCTTCAAGGCAAAGTTTTCAAGTTTCAACCCGTAGCATACCAGATCCGGTCATGACATATGGGCCGGGTTTGGGGTATTATATTTTTATATCGAGCCCGTTAAAAACTTCAATGTGAAATGGGTCGATAGTGGTTTGTAAAATGATGTAAGTTTGAGAAAAATGCGGTTGAGATATGGCCTTGAGTTCTCGGCACCGATCCACGCAGTAAGAATTCTAACTATTGATGTGGTTTGTATTGTTGGGCTTTATAGGGACGTAGGCTAGTATGTTAGAATTGATGGACTTTAGGTTTAGTATAAACAATTCTTCAAATTTCATAAGACTTAATTTCTAATAAAACATGTCTGTGAACGAGTCACAGGGTTAGGGTGTGGTAACAGGCATGCATATGTCTAGGATTGGCTCCAGGGAGAGCTTGGTATTTAAGCGGCCCTAGAGGCTCACCTCCTCTTTTCTGGAATCCTACCTAGTGCGTAGTGTTTGTTCACTCTAATCGAGAGGGCTTGTTGACGGGCCAAAATTTATAACTAAAACCCGAAAGGGACCATAACCCTGTCTTTATAAAAATTACTTATATACCCCTAATGTTGCAAATTATCCAGAATACCCTAAGTTTGAGAAAATTACCTAAATTCCCTTGATTTGTAAGAATTTCCCAAAATACCCTTGGTTTGCAAAATTATCGAAATACCCCCTATTGATAAAATTATCGAAATACCCTCGAGTCACAAAATTACCAAAATACCCCTATTTTGTAAAATTACCAAGATACCCTATTTTGGAAAATTACGAAAATACCCCTGTAGGATAAAATTACGAAAATACCCTTGGGTAGTGAAATTACGAAAATACCCTTAGGTGATGAATGTAAGTTCATGGATGCTGCTTGTATGTTGATGTGTGATGGATGATGTATGCATGTGTATTCTAAAACTAGGAAATATAGACTTGAGAACTGAATTTTGTAGATAGAATTTGAATTCGAAAGAACTACTGTTAAAACTACTTTCCATAAGACTGTCCATTACTAATCAGTGGAAGAGAGTATTAATAATTCATAAAATTTCTAATCAGATAAATCGCGAATGGTAGAATGAGCACAAGGGGACGTGGGGTGCGTGGCTGAGGTAGAGGTAGGATTGTTGTGTCAGAACCCGTAGGGTCTGGTCACGAGTTAGGGAATGAAGTACCAGTGCCACTAGCTATGGAGGCAAAATTCCAAGATCAGACGGTCGGAGATGATACGGTATCTCAGCGATGTTGAGGGTGTAAAAGAGGGTTGCTGGGGCAAACATAGGCACAGGAGCCCGAAAGTCTGTGCCGGAGTGACTTAGAGCCAATGGGCCAGAGGTGTTTAAGGAAATTTTGGTGTAGCTCCTAGCATAGCGGAGTATTGGTTAGAAGCAATGGAGCGTATAATGGATGATCTTGACTTTACGAAAGAGGAGAAGTTGAAGGGAGTGGTGTCTCTTCTCTGGGACGAAGCGTATCAATGGTGGCTTACGATTAAGGATGGTACCGTAGCTGATTGTATCACCTGGGATTGCTTCAAAACGGTGTTCCAGAGTAAATATGTTGGAACGAGCTATGTGGATGCGCAGCGCAGAGTGTTCCTGAATCTGGTTTAGGGAATAGTTTTCCTGAAAGATTTGATAGAATTACCGTTCGGGGCGTTCGACTTAATATTAGGCATGAATTGGTTGGTGAAGTACCAAGCTAATTTAGATTGTGCAGCCAAGTGTATGGTGTTAAGAACCCCCGAGAGAGATGAATTGTTGGTGATAGGAGAAAGGGGGAATTGTCTGTCCAATGTGGTGACTGCCCTAAGAGCGAAAAGAATGGTGAGAAAAAGATGCGAGGCAGTTTTAATGTTGGTACGGGCTTTGGAAGCCAAGGACCTAACTGGTGGGGACGTTAAGACGGTGAAAGAATTTCCTAATGTTTTCCCAGAAGAGCTTCCGGGATTACTTCCAGATCGAGAAGTGGAGTTTGGAATCGATCTTTTTCCAGGAATAGCGCCGGCATCTATTGCTCCTTATAGAATGGCGCGAGTTGGTGGAATTGAAAGCACAAATCCAGGAGTTATTGGATAGAGGTTTATTCGACCAAATGTGTCGCCTTGCGGAGCACCGGTGTTATTTGTTAAGAAGAAGGATGGTTCAATGCGTATATGCATTGATTACCGTCAGCTGAACAAGTTGACTATTAAGAACAAGTATCCGTTGCCAAGGATTGATGACTTGTTCGATCAACTGAAAGGGGTGTCAGTGTTCTCAAAGATTGATCTGAGGTCAAGATACCATCAGCTTAAGGTTAAGGAGGCGGATATTCATAAGACGACTTTTAGAACTCGCTATGGACATTACGAGTTCATGGTGATGCCATTTGGGTTGACTAATGCACCAGAAGCATTTATGGATATGATGAATTGAGTGTTCCAACCCTACTTGGATCGGTTTGTCGTGGTATTTATTGATAACATCTTGGTTTAGTCAAGATTGGAAGAGGAGTATGATTCACATCTACGAGTGGTTCTGCAGATTCTGAGGGAAAAATAGCTTTATGCCAAATTCAGCAAGTACAAATTCTGGCTTAAGGAAGTTACCTTTCTAGGTCACGTTGTGTCAGCAGAGGGGATTAGGGTGGACCTCGAAAAATAGAAGTGGTGTTAGATTGGAAGCCACCTAGATCTGTGGCAGAAATTCAAAGCTGTCTTGGTTTGGTCGGGTGCTACAAAAGATTTGTTGAAGGATTTTCTCTGATTACAGCACCGTTGAATAAGTTGCTACGAAAAGGAGTTCCGTTCGTTTGGTCAAAGAGGATTTTGACGGAGGCTCCGGTGTTGATTCAGCCGGAGGCTGGGAAGGAGTTCGTAATTTACTGTGTTGCTTTACACACGGGATTAGGACGTGTGTTGATGCAAGATGGAAAGGTTGTTGCATATGCATCTCGGCAGTTAAGACTGCATGAGTCGAATTATCCCACCCATGATTTGGAGTTGGCGGTAGTAGTGTTTGCCTTGAAGATTTAGAGACACTACATGTACGGGGAGAAATATGTCATTTACACGGATCATAAGAGTTTAAAGTACCTTTTGACTCAGAAGGAGTTGAATATAAAGCAGAGGAGGTGGATCAAGTTGTTAAAGGATTATGACTGCTCGATTGGGTATCATCCGGGTAAGGCTAATATGGTGGCAGATGCCTTAAGTCGTAAGATGACCACTGACTTGAGAGAAATGTTTGCTCACCTTAGCTTATGCGATGATGGGAGTTTATTGGCTGAACTCCAAGTGAAACCCTCTTGGGTCAGTCAAGTTAAGGAGAAGCAGCAGACTGATGAGTTGCTAAAGGAGAAGTTTTCGGTAGGAGCAAGTGACAAATCAACGAAATTTAGTGTGAATGAGGAAGGGCTATTATGTTTCCAAGGGAGAGTGTGCATGTCGAAAGATCCTGAATTGAGGCATAAGATTCTGCAAGAAGTGCATAGTAGTCCATACGCTATACACCCCGGAGGGAGCAAAATGTATCAAGATTTGCGGGACCAGTTCTGGTGGCCGGGCTTGAAGCGTGAGGTAACTGAATTGGTGAGTAAGTGTTTGACCTGTCAGCAGGTGAAAGCAGAGCATCAGTTACCATCAGGTTTGTTGCAGCCAGTGAAGATTCCACAGTGGAAGTGGGAAAGGATCACAATGGACTTTGTTAGTGGGCTACCTCTCACGCCTACTAAGAAAGATTCGGTTTGGGTGATTGTTGATCGTTTAACGAAGTCTACTTATTTCATACCGGTACGAGTTGATTACTCTTCACAGAAATTGGCTAAGCTATACATAGTAGAGGTAGTAAGGTTGCATAGAGTACCAGTATCTATCATATCAGACAGAGATCCTAGGTTCACGTCACAATTTTGGAAGGCGTTGCATCAAGCGCTGGGTACGAAGTTGGATTTTAGTACGGCGTTCCATCTTTAGACCGATGGACAGTCTGAGTGGGTGATTCAGGTCTTAGAGGACATGTTAAGGGGATATGTCATTGAGTTCAGGGGTAATTGGCAGAAGTTTTTACCGTTGGCAGAATTTGCTTACAACAATGACTACGATCTAGTATTGGATGGCGCCTATGAAGTATTATGCGGCGACGTTGTCGTACTCCTACTTGTTGGACGAAATTAGGGGAACATCATATTTTGGGTCTGGAGTTGGTTACAGAGACAGAGAAGAAGGTTGAGTTAATTCGAGCTCGACTGAAGGAAGCCCCGCATAGACAAAAGTCCTATGCTAATTTGAAGTGTAAGGACATAGTGTTCGCAGTGGGGGACAAGGTGTTCTTGAAGGTGTCGCCATGGAAAAAAGTGCTGAGGTTTGGACGAAAGAGTAAATTAAGTCCTAGATTTATCAGACCATACCGGGTGTTGAAACGAGTCAGACTAGTGGCCTATCAGCTTGAGCTACCTTTAGAGTTAAGCCAGATCCACGATGTATTTTACGTCTCTATGTTAAGACGTTACCGTTCAAATCGTCTCACATGGTGTCTGTGGAAGAAATTGAGGCGAGACCTGACCTCACCTTTGAAGAGGAACCAGTGGAAATCCTGGATCGTGATGTCAAAGTGTTGCGAAGGAAGACGGTACCGTTGGTTAAAGTTCTATGGCGGAATCACGATTCTGAGGAGGCTACTTGGGAACCAGAGGAAGCAATGTAAAAGCAGTACCCTCATCTTTTCTGATCAAGTAATTTCGAGGCCGAAATTTCTTTAAGGGGGTAGAACTATAACATCCTGAATTAATGGGCCTATGTGTTTAGTGGGTGGATATGTTTAATGTGTTAATTTGAATGTTAGGAGTTTAAATTGGGCCCAGGATTGGGCCAAAGCCTTGGTTAAAATTCATGTTTGGGTACCATGGGGTTTAAAAGATGGTATCGGTGATTTAGGTTGCAAAATAGTCTTGTGGCCCAGAAGTATGTAGTGTTGCAGAGGAGTTATAGGTCGGCGCCAATAGCAGGAGGTGAGGCCCAAGTTTTGGCCGCAAGGAGCCCATGTCTTTGGGCCATTTTCGGAACTTAAAAGGAGCAAGGAGGAGGGCGACAACGAGGCTTAATTTTAGGAGGGATTTAATGATTGGGATAATGTGGATATTATGCTGATAATAGTAGGGAGAGGTGGTGTTATTTAGACCTCTTCTAAAGGTATGAATAGATTAAGATAAAGGAGAAAAGATAAGAGCTATCTACTGATAGCAGTGTTGGCCGAAATTCCATCTCCTAGAGGGGGGAAAGAAATCGGTTTCTTTATGGCAAAGGGGTGCCAAAATTTCCTTTATTATTTGATTAATTGTTAGTTATCAGGAAGAGACTTTCGGGTTTTGATAAGTAAGTACCAAAATTCTCTATAAATAGGGGTGGTATCTCTTCAATTTCGGCATTTGAACCATATTCTTTTCCTCATTCTTTGTGCCGAAACTCTCAATCATTCTCTGCAATTTCTTTTCTTTGATTTCTTCAAAAGCCAAAATCTCTAAGCCTATTCTCTCATCTTCACTTTCATTCAAAAGCCAAAACTCTGAACTTTCTTCTCATCTCCATAGCCGAATTCCTTCTATTCTCTTTTGTCAGTTTCTCCACTAAAAGTCGAATCCGCATAGATTTCTTCCTATCATCTTCTCTCTTTTTGATCTTCTCAAAAGCCAAAAATTCTTTGGGAGTTGCCGAATTCTCTATTAAGGTAGGTGCCGATCTCTTCTGTTCTTTTATTTACTTTCGATTTTTGGAGGCCAAAGCTGAAAGGCTTATAGGCGTGGTAAGGTTATCTTTTGAATAATGTTTGGATTGTTCTTGTGTTCACATCATGGGGCGACACCTCAAGAAATCGGAGTAGATCGAATTATCTAGATTCCGAAAGCCAAAATCCGTTAGCCTCTAAGTATCCTATCTATTTCGGGATTCCATGGTAAGGGGTTTTCATTAGATTTTCGTTAGATTCGTTATCGTACTTAAGATCTTAATCATATGACATGGTTTAACAACCCTATTTTGTTATAGTAGTTCTGACAAGGACTTTTGATGGAATCAAATATGGATCAGGCAAAGGAGAGGATCGGGTCTGTAAACCCAATCCCTAAGTTTAAGAAACGAACGGTGTCTACTGTTCGAGATTGGCCTCCGGGTTGTGGACCAAATTCTGAACAGCATCTTAGGCAGATAGCAGTCGTATCGGCTTCTGATAGTGTCAACAAAGAGAGTGTCGTCTTATCGGTAACCAGGTGTGTAGGTCTCTATCACACTCATTTGTATTATATGTATGTTGTGGGCTAAAAGCCGGAAAGAGAGGCTATGTGAACAGTCGTATGCCCAGAAAGGGTAGGCAAGGGATGCCAGGTACGTAATCATAGAAACTCCTCTATGTGTATCGAAGTATGTGAAAGTCTGTGATCTATTTAGATAGTTTAATGTTTTGATTATTGTATGTATGCATGCATGGGATGGGATTGATTGATTTACGGAAGGGGAGCAGGTCGCGAGGCAATCGGTGGCTTTGCCACATAGAGCACATAGTGATCGGTCGTTATGACAGGCAGCATAGCTGTCGAATACTATAATGTATTGCTGAGGTCGCATAGTGATCGGTGGCTTTGCCACATAGGTCACATAGTGATCGATATGGTGTGTAGCGAATGGAGGGTTGATTGTAGAAATCCCCACGGTGTGAGGGTTGGTACGGGGGTGTGTAGAGGATGGACACTTAGGTTTGGGATGGGCCATGTTGCATGAAATATTCTGTTGCCATTGTGTGTGGGCCAAGGCCCATAATGTGTTTGTGGGCCCAAGGCTTTTATGTGTTTTTGGGATTTGCACACTGAGTCTTGGTGACTCACCCTATTATTTTTCCCTAATTTTTTTTTCAGATGAGCAATAGATCGTGGACAGGAGAGCCGAGGCGGACTCGAGGGGCCATCAAGATTATTATCTACATAGGCTGTTTTTGGATTTTCATTTGAATTTTAAGTTTCGGGAATACTTTTGTAATAAGGCCTCCATTACTTAGGTTTTTGATTCATTATTTTCTTTTTTTTTTACGTTAAGTTTTTATAAACTTATGTTTTCTTTTTTTTAAAGTCTTAATTATACAAAGGAATGGTAAATGGGCTTTTCAAACACAAACAACGCGAATGCTTAAAGTTGTTTAAATGATTTCACAATTTTTTGATTGACTGGCTATAATAAACTAAGATTTTCAAAACCCTTCAAGGCAAAGTTTTCAAGTTTCAATGCGTAGCATACCAGATTCGGTCATGACGTATGGGCCGGGTTTGGGGTGTTACAACAATAGTGAAAACTTTAATAGATTCAAAGAGTTTCATGTGAAAGTGGATAAACAAATAAGTTTACTCATAAAGACACTTTAGTTTGATCGATGTAGGAAATACTTATCGTATGAGTTCCTAGGATACCTTGTAACGCTCTCAACCCGAACCGAATCACTGCCAGATATTAGGTATTACAACATGACACTTAACAAATTATCAGAACAGATATCACCTACTTTGGATTTAAAGCAAATTTCTTATTAATTTTATAAAAGGCTTCATTTGTAACAGTCTGGTCTATACCCTAGTCAGAATAGTGGTTTTGGGACCACAAACCCGAGTCCGTATAATATTTTAATATTATTTTCCATGTCTTTGATATGTGATTAAGCACGTGCTAAATTTTCATAAGTTAATTTGTCCGTCAGTGTGTTTAATTTGACAAAAAGATTGAATTGCATTAAGTGTGAAATTTGCATGTTTTATGAAAGGGTGCTTTATTGTTATGTCTTTTTAAGAGTAAGGACTTATGTGGCAATTAAGCCAAAAACATGGTTAGTGGATGGCAAGATGTATATATATTATGCTTTTATATGTTATTATTATAAGTTATGTCAATATTATTATATTATAAGAGTTTATAATAAAAACGAAGGCATTAATAAAGCCATTATTATTCCATTTTGCCGAAAACACAAAAGAAAGAGTAAGAACAAAAGCTTTAAGGGTTTCAACACTCATTAAGCAAAATTTAGGTATGTTTTAGCTTCAAATTTTGATGATTTTTATGTTTTTGAGATTGTTACTTAGTCTTCTATCAAGCCCATGTCTCAATTTGATGAATTGATGTTGTTCATGAGAAATGCCATTGATGCTATGTTGAGCTTTGTGATGATTTATGGTGTTAAATGAAAGATTTGAGCTAGATGAACATACTTTTTCTTGAATTTTTGATGAATTTTGTTAATTAGGGCTAAATTGAAAAAATAGTAATTTGAGGGACTAAATTGCAATTGAATGAAAAATATGGGCTTGTGTGATGTTCATAAGCATTCGGCTAAGCATGGATGGGTGATGATTTTTGTGAATTTGATATTTTAAGAAATATTGACTAAATTGATAAACTGTGCAAGTATGAGGGTTAATTTGCAAATAGCCTTAAATATGTGTCCTTGGATTGAATTGAATGAGTTAGTGAATAAAAGAGTTAATTTTGAATATGTATGATCAAGAACTGAGGAAAATGGACTTAGATCGTGGGAAAGCAAAAGTAACAGAGTAGCCGTTTTCATTCAGTTAAACTGAATCCGAGGTAAGTCACTATGCACATAAACGTACTTGTATGAAATTGTAATTGTTCATATGACTAATGTTGATAACGAATGCTTATGGGAGGTTATGCATATGAATTTCGAGATAAGTTCGATATAGTGACAATGTCCGAGAAGTCCGTACGAACCTAGGAATAGATAGGATTAGCTATGTCATGACATAGGTATCTATTCTGTTTTATCATGTAAGACCACGTCAGGGACATTGGCGTTGATTTGAGATTTTGTGTAAGACCACGTTTGGGACATTGGAAACGATATGAGCATTACGTGTAAGACCACGTCTGGGACGTTGCAATCGATATGAGCTTTACGTGTAAGACCATGTCTAGGACATCGGTATCGTATTGATTTGTGTAAAACCCTATCTGGGACAGTGGCATCGATATCTGAATGTATGTAAGACCTCATCTGGGACGTTAGCTTTGTACAACTATTCCGAGTTTTCTGAGCATCGTACTAGATTCCTATTGGTTCAACCGGTAAGTCTATGATATGAATTGCAAAATCGAGCTATGATCAATTAAGTGAAGGAATGTCTATTTCAGGTACGTTTGGTATATACACAAAGTGAGTATAAAAAGATAAGTATTTATGTGATTTTGATTTGAAGAAATGTATGCTTAAATGTGAGAATGTGAATCTTGAAATGATGAATGTGGCAAATGTGGCCACAAGTATGAATCAAAGCATATATGTGATAGTTTGTTAAGTGAATGAGATGTGCCAATGTATCTAATTGCATATATGCCTTCCATGCTAAGTTTGTTTGTATATTGACTTACTAAGCTTTTGGAAAGCTTACTCTGTGTGTGTTTTCTCTGTTTTATAGGTCGTCAAAGCTACTGAAGGCTCGGGACTGTCAAGGATCGTCATCACAGTATTAAACTCTTTTTGGTACACTTTGGAAATGTATATAGCTAGTTATGGCATGTATAGGCTAGTATTTGCTATAAGTTTGTCTTATAATCTTAGCCATGTGATTTGGCTAATTATGAGTTGAGAAAATTGTTTGAATGTATGTGATATGTGAAGTATGTTTTGGCATGGTTAGATGACCCATGAATTGGTCAAGTTTTTAGTAGGCAAATGAATGAATTATGCTTGTGATGGGATGAGTTTTAGTCTTGAAATTTGTCATAGTTGGAATTGGTATTGAATGCATGGTTTGAATGATTATTTTGTTATGTTTTTGGTGGTCATATGTGCATGAGATGTCTTGATAATGTTGCTTGTAGGTATGACCCATGTGGGTGGCATTTTGGTCTTGCAAATGACCTATAATGTCACACGGAAAATGGTATACGGGCGTGCCTAATGACTGTGGGGTAAAATTAGTAGCTAGCTTAAGAGCACAAGGCCATGGTACACGGGCGTGCCTAGAAGCTGTGTGAGAAAGTCAGTATATGGCCGATTAGTACATGGCCTTAGCACACGAGGTGCTTGGTAGTCGTGTTGCTTTGGCAGGATCGACCACGGCCAAGGTACACGGGCGTGCTTGGTGGCCATGGTGCTAAGTCAGTTTCATCCACGAGGAGGACACACGGGTGTGTCAAGTAGCTGTAGGTGGAACACGACCCACTCCCACGGACATGTATCCCCTGTATTTGAGAAAAGTTTTTTAGTTTTCAAGAACTTTTTTATATGTTTCGTTTGGGTTATAAGCATGTTTAAGATCTCGTTGACCTATTTAAGGGACAGTGTGTGTGTATGATTGATGAATGAAATGTATGAAATGTTAGGAAAGTTTTTGATTTGTCTGGTAACGCCTTTAACTCTAATCTGGTAACGGTTATGGGTTAGGGGTGTTACATTTGGTTGGTATCAAAGCTATGGTTTAGTCGATTCTCGGACTAAAGTAGCATGTCAGAGTCTATCTACACATGCCATTCTTCTGAATTGTGATAGTGTGATGAATCTTGATGTATAAAATGTGATTTCTATATAGTAATGGATCCCTAAAGAACTGTAACTGACGACGTAGAAAGTAATGCGCCTACTCTCGCACAAGGGACAGTGCCTTCTGATCCGAGACCGACTACGAGTGGTCAAGAGGGAGAAGCTAAACAAGCTATCTTCAAGATGATGAGTGAATGGTTCACTCAATTCATGAGGAATAACCCGACTATTTCACAATCCCCGCCCCTGGTTAATCCCCCTCAGACATCTGATATTCCTCCGATTGTAAATCTGAATCCGTGGAATAAGCCTCGGTTGACAAGATTCGTAAGTATGGGGCCGAAGAATTTCGGGCTACTAATGATGATAATGCTGAAAAGGCCGAGTTCTGGATTGAAAATACTATCCAAGTATTTGATGAAATGTCTCTGACTCCAAAAGAATGCATAAAGTGTGTTGTATCTTTGCTCCGAGATGCAGCTTATCAATGGTGAAAAACTCTGATTTCCATTATTCTGAAAGAGTGAGTTACATGGGACTTCTTTCAGATCAAGTTCCGGAAGAAATATATCAGTGAGAGATTCATTGATCAGAAATGAAAGGAATTTTTGAAACTTAAACAGGGCCGAATGACTGTTTCTGAGTATGAGAGTTCTTGAGACTAAGTCAATATGCCCAAGAGTGTATATCATCTGAAGCTATAATGTGTAAAATATTTGAAGATGGTCTTAATAAAGATATCCGTTTTCTAGTCGGGATCTTAGAAATAAAGGAGTTTGTTGTACTCGTTGACCGACCATGCAAATCAAGCACTCAGGAAAGATAAAAGAAAAGTTGAGTCTGAAGCTAGAGATATGAGAAAAAGATATCCAAGCAAGTCATTTCAGTCTGCTTCGAAGAGATTCAGAGATGATCAAATTCGTTTAAGAGATAGTGTGGGACATTCGAATAGAAATCAAGCTAGATCACAAATTAGTTCCAAAACTCCAGTAACTTCAGTGGCCAGTGTTGGTAATGTCCAGACTGAGAGACCTGAATGTAAATATTGTGGAAAAAGGCATCCGAGAAGCTATAGATTAAACGACAGAGCTTGTTTCAGATGTAGATCACTTGATCATTTCATCCGTAATTATCCTGAGTCTGTAAAGCCAGAGATTGTTCAGAATCTGAGATCTGATAATACACCTATGAGAGGTAGACCTCCAAAGAAAGTAAGAAATGTTAGTGGTAGTCAGAGGACTACGAGATATACTGTTGCAAGATCTGAAACTAGAGCGCCTGCCAGAGCGTATGCTATTCGAGCTCGCGAGGAAGCTTCATCACCTGATGTTATAACGGGTACTTTTACACTTTATGATACTTTTGTGATTGCATTGATAGACCCTGGTTCTATACATTCATATATATCATGAATTTAGTATACCGTAAGAATTTGCTTGTAGAGTCTACTGAGTTAGCTATAAAAGTATCGAACCCCTTAGGTAAAAGTGTTTTGGTTGATAAAGTATGCAATAACTGTCCGTTAATGTTTAGAGATATCTGTTTCCTTACTGATCTGATGCTTTTTCCATTTGATGAGCTTCAAATTATTTTGGGTATGGACTGGTTGTCTTTGCATGATGCTATTGTGAACTGCAAAAGAAAGACTATAGACTTGAGATGTTCGAATAATGAAATTGTACGGGTTGAATCTAATGATTTGAATGGATTGCTTGCTGTGATATCGGTATTGAAAGCTCAGAGTTATGTGAAAAAGGGATATGAGGCATATTTTGCCTATGTAATTGATTCAAAAATGTCTGAAAGGAAAATTGAGTCAGTACCTATTGTCTGCGAGTTTTCTGATGTGTTTCCTGAATCTTGCCTCCGATTCATGAAGTTGAGTTTGGTATTGAATTGATGCTTGGTACGACACCTATTTCGATAGCTCCGTATATAATGGCACCAACAGAGTTGAAAGAGTTAAAGTCACAGTTGCAAGAATTGACTGATAAAGGGTTTGCTAGACCAAGTTTTTTGCCTTGGGGTGCTCCTGTTCTGTTTGTGAAAAAGAAAGATGACACAATGAGAATGTGCATCGATTATCGTCAGTTGAATAAGGTGACAATAAAGAATAAATATCCATTACCCAGAATTGATGACTTATTTGATCAGTTAAAAGGGGTTACTGTATTTTCCAAGATTGATCTGAGATTGGGATACTATCAGTTGAGAGTGAAAATTCGGACATATCAGCGCTTTCGAGCGAGGTGCAGGCATTATGAGTTTTAGTTATTCCATTTGGACTAACCAATGCTCCTGCTATTTTTGTGGACCTGATGAACAGAATTTTCAAATCGTATCTAGATTAATTTGTTGTAGTATTCATAGATGACATATTGATTTATTCACGTGATGAAAATGAGCATGTTGAACCCCTGAGAATTCTATTGCAAACTTTAAGAGAAAAGCAATTATACGTAAAATTCAGCAAATGTGAATTTTTATTGCATGATGTTAGTTTTTTGGGACATATTGTGTCAGCTTCTGGGATTCGTGTTGATCCGAGCAAGATTTCTGCTATTCTGGATTGGAAATCTCTGAGAAATGTGTCTGAAATCCGTAGTTTTCTGGGTCTAGCTGGTTACTACCTTCAATTTGTAAAAGGATTTTCAATGATAGCTACTCCATTGACTAGATTACTTCAGAAAGATGTTAAATTTGAATGGTCTGATAAATGTCAAAAAAGTTTTGATCAGTTGAAAACTCTATTAACAGAAGCTCCAATGTTAATACAACCAGAATCAGGCAAAGGATTTGTGATTTACAGTGATGCTTCATTAAACGGTTTGGGTTGCGTTTTGATGCAAGAAGGCAAAGTTGTAGCTTATGCCTCAATACAATTGAAGCCTCATGAAAAGAACTATCCGATGCATGATCTTGAGTTAGCTATGATTGTGTTTTCACTTAAGATATGGCATCTGTAACATCCCGAATTAATAGGCTTGTGTATTTTGGTGTGTTGTATGTTTAATGTGTTAACTTGAGGTTTAGGGGTCCAGCTTGGGCTCAGGAATGGGCTGAGGTTTCGGTTAAAATATTCTGTTTAGACACTACAGGGTTTAAAGGTAGGTATTTGTGTTTAAAATGTCAAAACGGGCTTGTGGCCCAAAGTTAGGTGGCGCTACAAATGAGCAGAGGGTGGCGTCACTAGTGGATGGAGAGGGCCCAAGGTTGGCCACTTGGAGCCCAAGCTTTTGGGCCAATTTCAGCATTTAAAAGGGAGCAAGTGGGGAAGGCATCAAGGCTAGAATTTAGGGAATTTTAATGTTTTAAGATATGTGGATATTATGCTGATAAAGGAGGGAGGAGTTGGTGCTAATTAGGCCTCTTTTGGAGGAGTTAGTAGATTAAGATAAGGGGGAAAGATAGGAGCTATCATTTGGTTGCAGAGTTGGTCGAAAATCAAACACAGGAGGGGGAGGGGAGAGAATCGGTTTAGTATGGCAAGGGGTGTGCCGAAATTTGAAGGCCATCTCATTTGTTTTCTTTTCTCATCTTTTCTCTTCCAAAAGCTGAAAATCACCACCTCCCTCACCCTTTCTTTTTCTTTGAAATTCCCTTTTAGCCGAATCTTCTGATCCTCATTGTTATTCTTCTCCCATTCACTAAAAGCCGAAACAACGCTCTTGTTTGTTCTTGTAGCCAAAGTCTTTAAGTCTCAGCATCATTCCATTCGGTTCTTTTTCTCGAAGTGTTCATCATAGCAGAACCCCTATTCTATATTTCGGTGAGTTCTCTATTATTTCCTATTTTCTTTTCTTTTCTCTTTTTTGGCATAATAGTCTCTTAAACCTTGTCAAGTGGTTCTATTCTTCTTCTCTTAAAAGTCGAATCTTCACTGGTGTGGCTGCTTGTGCCGAACCCTGAAGATAGTCGAAGGTAAGGGGTTGGTGTGCTTGGCCGATTGGTGAAGGAGGGACCCATAATCCCTGTTGGCCAAAAGGTCATCTCCTCTAATCTAAATCTCTTTTAGATCGAATCTCATTTCGTTTCGGTATAGGTGTGCAATCAACGTTTCAATCAAAGTCTGCCAACTTCGGGATTTAATCGATTTAGTGAGTTTTGTCTGATAGAATAGTGGTCTGATAGTCGCTATTCCAGCTAGAGAGAGCATCGACCTCGGTAGTATAGCGTTGAGCATAATTAGGTGTGTAATTTCTCACACCATCTCTGTTGTCTGTTAGTATATTCAAAGATCTGTTTATATTCTGTTAAATGCCGAAATCCCGGCATGACTGTTGAAAACCCGTGGAGGGTAAGGGCGACTCATCAGGTTAGTGATTTCTGTGATTTTCTTTAAGTAAAAATGATTTGTTGAGTTGATATGATATACATGCATGCCGTTTTCTATGTTTGCTCAGGGATGGGCGATTGATGTATATGAAAGGGGAAGTGTTCTGTTGTAATGGCTCTGCCACGATCTGTTGTAGTGGCTCAGCCACGATCTGTTCTGGTGACTATGTCACAAATCTAACGATGAGTAGTTAACTGTAGCATTACTGCCATCGGTGGTGTGTAGCGGTGAGGGTGATTGTAGAAATCCCCATTGGTGTGATTGGCAGGTAAGGGTGGTGTGTAGCGGATGGATCTAGGATTGGGATGGACTTTGCATAATTCTGATATAGGATATTCTGTTATTCTATTCTGTGGGGCTAAGGCCCAATTTGATGGTGCACAAGGGATTGCACACTGAGTCTTGTGACTCACCCCGTTGTTTAATATTTTTTTTTCAGGTAGCACTTAGTGCATCGGACCGGGCTGGAAAGGAGCGCAAGGTGGCCATGCATGGATTTAATTCGACTCAATAAAAGATGCTATTTTAATTATTTTCCCTGATATTTTCAGCTTGTTTGGTTTTATATTTTATTGTAATAAGACCACTGGCTATAGTTTATTGGTTTTATGTTCTCGTTTTCGGGTTTTCATACGTTTAGATTTTATGATTAATTGGAACTAAGGCACGTGTTTAAATAATAAAACTCAGAGGCAAAATTTCAGTTTTTATTCATTAAGGCATTAATTAAAATTTATTTCTTTTACAAATTATCAAATTATTAAGTTTTTCCTGTATAAATGTTTAAACTATGCTTTTCAAAAAAAATTGTGCGACATACAAAAACTTCTTAGTGACATGCCAGATCCGGTCGGGGTGTTTAGGCCAGATTTGGGGTGTTATAATTTGGTATCAGAGCCTGGTTCAAAACTCGTCTTTAGGGTTTTGGGCTCAAAACATTTTCTAAAGACGGGTTTTGGAAACATGCATGTTTATAAATAATACATGATGGTTTTCTCGGCGTGGCACCTGCGTCTTCGGCCCAAGTCTGCCAGGTAAGTAATCTGAACTCACTGTGTGATATATGTATGTGGGCTTGATGGGCTTTATAGGACGTAGATTATCTTAATTAAGACTTGATGGACTTTAGGCTTAGCTTAAACAACTTCTTAAACCTCATATGACTTAATCGAATTAAACCTGTCAGTGAATAAGTCACAAGGTTAGGGTGTGGCAACAGGGATACGCATGTTTAGGATTGGATCCAGGGAGAGCTTGGTACTAAAGCAGTCTTAGCGACTCACCTCCTCTTCGCTGGAATCCTATCTGGTACGTAGTGACTATTCACCTTAGCCACGAGGACTTGTTGACGGGCCAAAGTTTCTAACTAAAACCCGAAAGAGACCAGCCACCTTATTTTCAAAAATTACTAGAGTGCCCCTAGTTTTGAAAAAAATTACCAAAACGCCATTGGTTTGAAAAATTACCAAAACGCCCTTGATTTGAAAATTATCAAAATTATCGAAATACCCTCAATTTGTGAAATTACCAAAATACCTTTATTTTGAAAAAAAATCACCAACATACCCTATTTTGGAAAATTACGAAGATACCACTGGGTAGTGAAATGATGAAAATACCCCTGTATGTTGATTGTTGAATGTATGTAGTTCCCAGAACTAGGAGGAGTAGACTTGAGACTAGAACCTGTAGGCATAAATTTGAATTCGAAAGAACCACTATCGAAATGACTTTTCATAAGATTGTTCATGGATAATTAGTGGAAAGAATTAATAATGCATAAAATTTCTAATCAGATAAACGCCAATTGGAAGAATGAGTACAAGAGGTCGAAGACGTTCGCCGCGTGGTCATGGTAGGGGTAAGATGACCGTGTCGAGCCGGTGAGGGTCAGCCACGGGTTAGGAAAGCAGGATCTGGATCGCGGTGTGGAGGGAGAATTTTAGGACCAAACGAGTGGAGACGATGCAGTGTCTCAGGCAATGTTACGGGTTCTGGAGAGAGTTGTTGGGGCAGGCACAGGTTCGGGAGCTCAAAAATCTATGTCTGAACGAATCCGAGCCAACGGAGTGGAGATGTTTAGGGGAATTTTTGGCGTAGCCACTAACACAGTTGAGTATTGGTTAGAAGCGAGTGAGCGTATAATGGATGACCTAGACTTCACGGTGGAGGAGAAGTTGAAAGGGGTCGTGTCTCTTCTTCGAGATGAGGCCTATCAGTGATGGCTTACAGTAAAGGAGGGTACTACCACAGACCAGATTGACTGAGATTTCTTTAAGGAGTCATTTCAGGGAAAGTACGTTGGGGCCAGCTATGTGGATGCACAGGGGAAGGCATTTCTAAATTTGGTGTAGAGAAGTAAATATGTGTCCGAGTATGAGCCAAAATTTCTGCATTTGAGCCGTTACGCTCGAGAAATTATAGCGACTAACTATGAGCGCTGTGTACAGTTCGAAGATGGATTACGGGATGAGTTGAGAGTGTTGGTAGCACCGTAGCGAGAAAGGGACTTTGCCGTTCTGGTCAAGAAAGCTAAAAGATCTGAGGAGGTGAAGCGGACTGAGAAGCAAAATAAGGATAAGGATCGGAATAGGAATAAGAGAAATTTTGGGCTATCGGGATCATCTGGGAGTTTTCAGAAAAGGCCTAGGTTTGATGAGCCAGTTCGTGCTCGACATCTGCTACTGGGAGTCAGAATCGATCATGTAACTTGTGTGGGAAAGTATATTTCAGAAAGTGCAGAAGGAAAGCTGGTGGATGCTTCAGGTGTGGGTCTATAGACCATATGGTAAAAGACTATCCACAGGTGGATCAGGTATAGCCAGCTGGACGAGGTTTTGATCAGGTTAGAATGGGTGGTCAGCCATTACCGAGGGGTCGTGGCCCAGTCAGAGGAAGAAATGGGTTTGGTCGGGGTCGTGGAGCACCTGGTAGGGGTGCTGGTAATGTAGATGCAAGACAGTCGGGTCTAGTTTATGCCATTCATCGACGGGAGGATGATGACACACCGGATGTTATAACTGGTACATTCCTTGGTGCTGGTAATCCATTTCTTGCTTTGATTGATATTGGATCAACCCACTCTTATGTTGCATGCTCGGTATCTGAGAATTTAAGTTTAGAATCTGAAATAACTGCTAGGAAGATGGCTGTGGTTAGTCCGTTAGGACAATTTAAGATAGTGGACAAACTATTTAGGAGTGTACCGTTAGAGACTCAAGGAGTAGTGTTTCCGGTAGACCTAATAGAATTACCATTTGGGAGTTTGACCTTATTTTGGGAATGGATTGGTTGACTAAACATCGTGCTAAGTTGAATTGTAAGACTAAGCGCATGGTGTTGAGTACCCCAGAAGGCGAGGAGGTGGTTGTGTTGGGGGAAAGAAGGGATTATTTGTCCAACGTAGTATCTGTATTGAAGGCTGTTAAGATGATTCGGAAAGGATGCAATGCATTTCTAGCTTTTATCAGTGCTTTGGACACTAAGAAGGTGACTATCGGTGAGGTGAGAACAGTAAAGAATTTCGTAGATGTCTTTCCTGAGGAGTTGCTAGTGTTACCTCTAGATCGCGAAGTGGAGTTTGGAATAGAGCTACTTTCGGGTACGGCTCCGGTGTCCATTACTCCTTACAGAATGGCACCAAAGGAGCTGGTGGAGCTCAAAGCTCAGATCCAGGAACTGTTGGATCGAGGTTTTATTCGACCAAGTGTGTCTCCGTGGGGAGCGCCGGTCCTATTTGTAAAGAAGAAGGACGAATTTATGCGTATGTGTGTGGACAACCGTCAACTGAATAAGTTAACGATTAAAAACAAGTACCCGCTACCGAGAATCGACGATCTGTTCGATCAGCTCAAAGGAGCTTTGGTTTTCTCTAAGATAAATTTAAGGTTGGGTTATCATCAGTTAAAGGTAAAGGAAGGGGACATTCATAAGACGGCATTTCGAACTCGCTACGGTCATTAAGAATTTTTAGTGATGTCGTTTGGGTTAACGAACGCACCAGCGGCATTTATGGATATGATGAATCGGGTGTTCCAACAATACCTTGATCAGTTTGTTGTGGTGTTCATTGACGATATCCTGGTTTATTCCAAGTCCGAGGAGGAGCATGATGCACATCTTCGTGTAGTGTTGCAAGTTCTGAGGGAGAAGCAACTGTTCGCTAAATTCAGTAAGTGTGAGTTCTGGCTAAGGGAAGTAACTTTCTTAGGACATGTGGTTTCTGCAGAGGGAATTAGGGTTGACCTTGAAAGATAGAAGCTGTATTGGATTGGAAATCGTCGAAGTCTGTGGCAGAGATTCGAAGTTTCTTAGATTGGCAGGGTACTACAGAAGGTTTGTTGAGGGGTTCTCATTAATTACAGCACCTCTAACTAAGTTGTTGAGGAAGGGAGTACCGTTTGTTTGGACCGACAAACAGTAGGAGAGCTTTGAGAAACTGAAGAAAATTTTGATAGAAGCGCCGGTGTTAATCCAACCAGAGGCTGGAAAAGAGTTTACCGTCTACTGTGACGCGTCACAAATGGGTTTAGGATGTGTGCTGAAGTAAGATAGGAAGGTTGTTACATATGCGTCCCGACAGTTAAGACCATATGAATTGAATTACCCTACGCATGATTTGGAGTTGGTTGCAGTAGTGTTCGCTCTGAAGATCTGGAGACACTACCTGTATGGAGAGAAGTCTGCTATTTACACTGACCATAAGAGTCTGAAGTATCTCCTTACCCAGAAGGAGTTGAATCTAAGACAACGTAGGTGGATTGAACTTTTGAAAGACTATGACTGCTCAATCGAATATCATCCGGGTAAGGCTAACGTGGTGGCTGATGCGCTGAGCTGAAAGGTGATAACGGATTTGAGGGTGATGTTCGCTCATCTCAGCCTGTATGAAGATGGCAGTTTGGTAGCTGAACTCCAAGTGAGACCAATGTGGACAAGTCATATCAAAGAGAAGCAGCTTCTAGACGAGGTCTTGAGTGCTCGACTCTGGCAAGTACAAAATGGTGAAGGAGAGGACTATAGTTTGAATGGTGATAGGGTTCTGTGTTTCCGTAAGAGAATTTGTATGCCAAAGGATGTTAAGTTAAGGCAGATGATTCTTCAGGAGGTGCATAGTAGCCCATACGCTATGCATCCTAGAGAGGTTAAGATGCATCAGGATTTGTGAGAGCAATTACGGTGGCAGTGCAAGCGCGAAATAATGAAATTGTGGGAAAATGTTTAACATGTCTGTAGGTGAAGGCAGAACACCAGTTGCCTTTGGGTTTGTTGCAGTCGGTGAAGATTCCTTAGTGGAAATGGGAAAGAATCACGATGGATTTTGTTAGTGGGTTACCTTTTTATGCCCACTAAGAAGGATTCGATTTGGGTGATTGTTGACCGACTAACGAGGTCCGCCCACTTCATACCGGTTCGTGTTGACTATTCTCTACAAAGGTTGGCTAAGCTGTACGTGGCTGAGGTTGTGAGACTACATAGTGTACCTATGTCGATCATATCAGATAGAGACCCTAGGTTCACATCACGGTTCTGGAAGGCTCTGCATCAGGCAATGGGAACTTTAGTAATGCTTTCCATCCGCAGACTGATGGTCAGTCTGAGAGCGTAATCCAGATCTTGGAGGATATGTTAAGAGGTTGCATAATTGATTTCGAGGGTAGTTGGGAGGAGTATTTACCTCTGGCAGAATCTGCGTACAATAACAGCAACCAATCTAGTATTCAGATGGCGCCTTATGAAGCGTTATACAGACAGAGATGTCGTACTCCTACTTGTTGGACAGAGTTGGGTGAGTTTTAGGTGTTGGGTCCAGAACTAGTTTGGAGACGGAAGAAAAAGTTAGGTTAATTCGGGCTCGGTTGAAGGAAGCGTCTGATCGGCAGAAATCTTATGCGGATCTAAAGCGTAAGGAGTTGGAATTTACAGTGGGAGGTCAAGTATTTTTGAAAATGTCACCGTGGAAGAAGGAAATGAGGTTTGGTCAGAAGGGTAAGCTAAGTCCCCGATTTATTAGACCTTATTAGTTAATAGAACGTGTGGGGCCAGTGGCGTATCGATTGGAGTTGCCTCCAGGGTTGGAGTAGATACATGATGTTTTTCATGTCTCGATGCTAAGGCGTTACCATTCTGATCCATCGCACATTGTGCCAGTGGAAGAGATTGAAGTAAGGCCCGACTTGTCCTTTGAGGAGGAGCCAGTGCAAATCTTGGATCGAGACGTAAAGGTGTTGAGAAGGAAGTCCGTCCCTTTGGTCAAGGTTTTGTGGCGAAACCACGGCGCAGAGGAAGCGACATAGGAGCTAGAGGATGTTATGCGACAGCGGTATCCCCATCTTTTCTGATCAGGTAAATTTCGCGGCCGAAATTTCTTTAAGGGGGTAGAATTGTAACATCCCGAATTAATGGGCTTGTACATTTTGGTGTGTTGTTTGTTTAATGTGTTAACTTGAGGGTTAGGGGTCCAGCTTGGGCTCTGGAATGGGCTGAGGTTTCGGTTAAAATATTCTGTTTAGACACTACAGAGTTTAAAGGTAGGTATTTGTGTTTAAAATGTCAAAATGGGTTTGTGGCCCAAAGTTAGGTGGCGCTACAAAGGAGCAGAGGGTGGCGTCACTAGTGAATGGAGAAGGCCCAAGGTTGGATGCTTGGAGCCCAAGTTTTTGGGCCAATTTTGGCACTTAAAAGGGAGCAAGGGGGATGGCATCAAGGCTAGAATTTAGGGGATTTTAATGTTTTAAGATATGTGGATATTACGCTGATAAAGGAGGGAGGAGTTGGTGCTAATTAGGCCTCTTTTGGAGGAGTTAGTAGATTAAGATAAGGAAGAAAGATAGGAGCTATCATTTGGTTGTAGAGTTGGCCGAAAATCAAACACAGGAGGGGGGAGAGAATCGTTTTAGTATGGCAAGGGGTGTGCCGAAATTTGAAGGCCATCTCATTTGTTTTCTTTTCTCATCTTTTCTCTTCCAAAAGCTGAAAATCACCACCTCCCTCACCTTTTCTTTTTCTTTGAAACTCCCTTTTCGCTGAATCTTCTAATCCTCATTGTTATTCTTCTCCCATTCACTAAAAGTTGAAACTACTCTCTTGTTTGTTCTTGTAGTCGAAATCTCTAAGTCTCAGCATCATTCCATTCGGTTCCTTTTCCCAAAGTGTTCATCATAGTCGAACCCTTATTCTATATTTTGGTAAGTTCTCTGTTATTTCCTGTTTTCTTTTGTTTTCTCCTTTTTGGTAGAATAGTCTTTTAAACCTTGTTAAGTAGTTCAATTCTTCTTCTCTTAAAAGCCGAATCTTCACTGCTGTGGTTGCTTGTGCTGAACCCTGAAGATAGTCGAAAGTAAGGGGTTGGTATGGTTGGTCGATTGGTGAAGGAGGGACCCATAATGTGAGAATGTGAATCTTGATTTTGATAAGTATTTATGTGATTTTAATTTGAAGAAATGTATGCTTAAATGTGAGAATGTGAATCTTGAAATGATGAATGTGGCAAATGTGGCCACAAGTATGAATCAAAGCATATATGTGATAGTTTGTTAAGTGAATGAGATGTGCCAATGTATCTAATTGCATATATGCCTTCCATGCTAAGTTTGTTTGTATATTGACTTACTAAGCTTTTGGAATGCTTACTCTGTGTGTGTTTTCTCTGTTTTATAGGTCGTCAAAGCTACTGAAGGCTCAGGACCATCAAGGATCGTCATCACACTACTAAACTCTTTTTGGTACACTTTGGAAATGTATATAGCTAGTTATGGCATGTATAGGCTAGTATTTGCTATAAGTTTGTCTTATAATCTTAGCCATGTGATTTGGCTAATTATGAGTTGAGAAAATTGTTTGAATGTATGTGATATGTGAAGAATGTTTTGGCATGGTTAGATGACCCATGAATTGGTCAAGTTTTTAGTAGGCAAATGAATGAATTATGCTTGTGATGGGATGAGTTTTAGTCTTGAAATTTTTCATAGTTGGAATTGGTATTGAATGCATGGTTTGAATGATTATTTTGTTATGTTTTTGGTGGTCATATGTACATGAGATGTCTTGATAATATTGTTTGTAGGTATGACCCATGTGGGTGGCATTTTGGTCTTGCAAATGACCTATAATGTCACACGAAAATGGTACACGGGCGTGCCTAATGACTGTGGGGTAAAATAAGTAGCTAGCTTAAGAGCACACGGCCATGGTACACGGACGTGCCTAGAAGCCGTGTGAGAAAGTCAATATATGGCCTATTAGTACACGGCCTTAGCACACAGGGGTGCTTGGTAGCCGTGCTGTTTTGGCAGGATCGACCACGGCCAAGGTACGCGGGCGTGCTTGGTGGCCATGGTGCTAAGTTAGTTTCATCCACAGGGAGGACACACAAGTGTGTCAAGTAGCTGTAGGTGGAACACGACCCACTCCCACGGGCATGTATCCGTTGTATTTGAGAAAAGTTTTTAAGTTGTTGAGAACTTTTTTATATGTTTTGTTTTAGTCCCGACCCCGGTTATAAGCATGTTTAAGATCTCGTTGACCTATTTAAGGGACAGTGTGTGTATGATTGATGAATGAAATGTATGAAATGTTAGGAAAGTTTTTGATTTGTCTGGTAACACCTTTAACTCTAATCTGATGATGGTTACGGGTTAGGAGTGTTACATTTGGTTGGTATCAGAGCTATAGTTTAATCGATTCTCGGACTAACGTAGCATGTCAGAGTCTACCTATACATGCCATTCTTCTGAATTGTGATGGTGTGATGAATCTTGACGTATAAAATGTGATTTTTGTATAGTAATGGATCCCTAAAGAGCCGTAGCTGATGACGTAAAAAGTAATGCGCCTACTTCTGCACAAGGGACAGTGCCTTCTGATCCGAGACCGACTACGAGTGGTCAAGAGGGAGAAGCTAAACAAGCTATCTTCAAGATGATGAGTGAATGGTTCACTCAATTCATGAGGAATAACCCGACTGTTTCGTAATCTTCGCCCCTGGTTAATCCCCCTCAGACATCTGATATTCCTCCGACTGCAAATCTGAATCCGTGGAATAAGCCTCCGATTGACAAGATTTGCAAGTATGGGGCCTAAGAATTTTGGGCTACTAATGATTATGATGCTGAAAAGGCCGAGTTCTGGATTGAAAATACTATCCAAGTATTTGACGAAATGTCTCTGACTCGGAAGAATGAATAAAGTGTGTTGTATCTTTGCTCTAAGATGCAGCTTATCAATGGTGGAAAACTCTGATTTCCATTGTTCTGAAAGAGCGAGTTACATGAGACTTCTTTCAGATCGAGTTTCGGAAGAAATATATCAGTGAGAGATTCATTGATCAGAAATGAAAGGAATTTCTGAAATTTAAATAGGGCCGAATGACTGTTTCTGAGTATGAGAGTTTGTGAGACTAAGTCAATATGCCCGAGGGTGTATATCATCTGAAGCTATAATGTGTAAAATATTTGAAGACGATCTTAATGAAGATATCCGTTTTCTAGTCGGGATCTTAGAAAAAAGGAGTTTGTTGTACTCGTTGATCGACCATGCAAAGCTGAAGCACTCAGGAAAGATAAAAGAAAAGTTGAGTCTGAAGCTAGAGATATGATAAAGAGATATCCAAGCAACTCATTTCAGTCTGCTTCAAAGAGATTCAGAGATGATCAAATTCGTTTAAGAGACGGTATGGGACATTCGAATAAAAATCAAGCTAGATCGCAAATTAGTTCCAAAACTCCAGTAACTTCAGTGGCCAGTGTTGGTAATGTCCGAACTGAGAGACCGAATGTAAACATTATGGAAAAAAGCATCCGAGAAGTTGTAGATTAAACGACAGAGCTTATTTCAGATGTGGATCACTTGATCATTTCATCCGTAATTATCCTGATTCTGTAAAGCCAGAGATTGTTCAAAATCTAAGATCTGATAATACACCTATGAGAGGTAGACCTCCAAAGAATGTAAGAAATGTTAGTGGTAGTCAGAGGACTACGAGATATACTGTTGCAAGATCTGAAACTAGAGCTCCTGCCAGAGCGTATGCTATTCGAGCTCGCGAGGAAGCTTCATCACCTGATGTTATAACGGGTACTTTTACACTTTATGATACTTTTGTGATTGCATTGATAGACCCTGGTTCTATGTATTCATATATATCTTGAATTTAGTATATAGTAAGACTTTGCTTGTAGAGTCTACTGAGTTAGCTATAAAAGTATCGAACCCCTTAGGTAAAAGTGTTTTGGTTGATAAAGTATGCAAGAAATGTCCGTTAATGTTTAGAGATATTTGTTTCCCTACTGATCTGATGCTTTTTCCATTTGATGAGTTCGAAATTATTTTGGGTATGGACTGGTTGTCTTTGCATGATACTGTTGAACTACAAAAGAAAGACTATAGATTTGAGATGTTCGAATAATGAAATTGTACGGGTTGAATCTAATGATTTGAATGGATTGCTTGCTGTGATATCGGTATTGAAAGCTCAGAGTTATGTGAAAAAGGGATATGAGGCATATTTTGCTTATGTAATTGATTCAAAAATGTCTGAAAGGAAAATTAAGTCAGTACCTATTATCTGCGAGTTTTCTGATGTGTTTCCTGAAGAGTTACCGGGCTTGCCTCTGATTCGTGAAGTTGAGTTTGGTATTGAATTGATGCCTAGTACGACACCTATTTTGATAGCTCCGTATAGAATGGCACCAACAGAGTTGAAAGAGTTAAAGTCACAGTTGCAAGAATTGACTGATAAAGGGTTTGCTAGACCAAGTTTTTCGCCTTGGGGTGCTCCTGTTCTGTTTGTGAAAAAGAAAGATGACAGAATAAGAATGTGCATCGATTATCGTCGGTTGAATAAGGTGACAATAAAGAATAGATATCTATTACCCAGAATTGATGACTTATTTGATCAGTTAAAAGGGGCTACTGTATTTTCCAAGATTGATCTGAGATTGGGATACTATTAGTTGAGAGTGAAAATTCAGACATATCGAAAACTACTTTCAGAACGAGGTGCAGGCATTATGAGTTTTTTAGTTATTCCATTTGGACTAACCAATGCTCCTGCTATTTTTGTGGAACTGATGAATAGAATTTTCAAACCGTATCTAGATTAATTTGTTGTAGTATTCATAGATGACATATTGATTTATTCATGTGATGAAAATGAGCATGCTGAACACCTGAGAATTGTATTGCAAACTTTGAGAGAAAAGCAATTATCGTGAAATTCAACAAATGTGAATTTTTCTTTGCATGAGTTAGTTTTACGGGACATATTGTGTCGACACGGGATTCGTGTTGATCAGAGCAAGATTTCTGCTATTCTAGATTGGAAACCTCCGAGAAATGTGTCTAAAATCTGTAGTTTTCTGGGACTAGCTGGTTACTACCGTCAATTTGTAAAAGGATTTTCAATGATAGCTACTCCATTGACTAGATTACTTTAGAAAGATGTTAAATTTGAATGGTCTGATAAATGTTAGAAAAGTTTTGATCAGTTGAAAACTCTATTAACAGAAGCTCCAATGTTAATACAACCAGAATCAGGCAAAGAATTTGTGATTTACAATGATGCTTCATTAAACGGTTTGGGTTGCGTTTTGATGCAAGAAGGCAAAGTTGTAGCTTATGCCTCAATACAATTGAAGCCTCATGAAAAGAACTATCCGACACATGATCTTGAGTTAGCTGTGATTGTGTTTGCAGTTAAGATATGGCGTCTGTAACATCCCAAATTAATAAGCTTGTGCATTTTGGTGTGTTGTATGTTTAATGTGTTAACTTGAGGGTTAGGGGTCCAGCTTGGGCTCAGAAATGGGCTGAGGTTTCGGTTAAAATATTCTGTTTAGACACTATAGGGTTTAAAGGTAGGTATTTGTGTTTAAAATGTCAAAATGGGCTTGTGGCCCAAAGTTAGGTGCCTTTACAGAGGAGCAGAGGGTGGCGTCACTAGTGGATGGAGAGGGCCCAAGGTTGGTCGCTTGGAGCCCAAGCTGTTGGGCCAATTTTGGCACTTAAAAGGGAGCAAGGGGGGACGACATCAAGGCTAGAATTTAAGGGATTTTAATGTTTTAAGATATGTGCATATTATGCTGATAAAGGAGGGAGGAGTTGGTGCTAATTAGGCCTCTTTTGGAGGAATTAGTAGATTAAGATAAGGAAAAAAGATAGGAGCTATCATTTGGTTGCAGAGTTGGCCGAAAATCAAACACAGGAGGGGGGGAGAGAATCGGTTTAGCATGGCAGGGGTGTGCCAAAATTTGAAGGCCATCTCATTTGTTTTCTTTTCTCATCTTTTCTCTTCCAAAAGCTGAAAATCACCACCTCCCCCACCCTTTCTTTTTCTTTGAAATTCCCCTTTAGCCGAATCTTCTGATCCTCATTGTTATTCTTCTCCCATTCACTAAAAGCTAAAACTACGCTCTTGTTTGTTCTTGTAGCCGAAGTCTCTAAGTCTCAGCATTATTCCATTTGGTTCCTTTTCTCGAAGTGTTTATCATAGCCAAACCCCTATTCTATATTTCGGTAAGTTCTCTGTTATTTCCTATTTTCTTTTCTTTTCTCCTTTTTGGCATAATATTCTCTTAAACCTTGTTAAGTGGTTCTATTCTTCTTCTCTTAAAAGTTGAATCATCATTGTTGTGGCTGCTTGTGCCGAACCCTGAAGATAGTCAAAGGTAAGGGGTTGGTGTGGTTGGCCGATTGGTGAAGGAGGGACCCATAATCCCTGTTGGCCGAAAGGTCATCTCCTCTAATCTAAATCTCTATCGAATCTCATTTGGTTTCGGTATAGGTGTGTAATCAATGTTTCAATCCAAGTCTGCCAACTTCGGGATTTAATCAATTTAGTGAGTTTTGTCCGGCAGAATAGTGGTCTGATAGTTGCGATTCCGACTAGAGAGAGCATCAACCTCGGTGGTATAGCGTTGAGCGTAATCAGGTGAATAATTTCTCACACCATCTCTGTTGCCTGTTAGTATATTCAAAGATCTGTTTATATTCTGTTAAATGTCGAAATCTCAGCATGACTGTTGAAAACCAGTGAAGGGTAAGGGTGACTCATCAGGTTAGTGATTTCTGTGATTTTCTTTAAGTAAAAATGATTCTGTTGAGTTGATATGATATACATGCATGTCGTTTTCTATGTTTGCTCAGGGTTGGGCGATTGATATATATGAAAGGGGAAGTGTTCTGTTGTAGTGGCTCAAATACGATGCATTCGATGACTATGTCACAAATCGACGATGAGCGACTAAGCTATGACATGACTACCACCGGTGGTGTGTAGCGGTGAGGGTGATTGTATAAATCCCCATTGGTGTGATTGGTAGGTAAGGGTGGTGTGTAGCGGATGGATCTAGGATTGGGATGGACTTTACATAATTCTAATATGGGATATTCTGTTATTCTGTTCTGTGGGGCTAAGGCCCAGTCTGATGGTGCACGAGGGATTGCACATTGAGTCTTGTGACTCACCCCGTTGTTTCACATTTTCTTTCAGGTAGCACTTAGTGCATCGGACCGGGCTGGAAAGCAGCACAAGGTGGCCATTCATGGATTTAATTCGACTCAATAAAGGAAGCTGTTTTAATTATTTTTCTTAATATTTTCAGCTTGTTTAGTTTTATATTTTATTGTAATAATGCCACTGGCTATGGTTTATTGGTTTTATGTTTTCATTTTCGGGTTTGTAATATCCCGGATTAGGGCTTATGCACTATTGCTAAATTATATGAAATAGCATGTCTTACGTGTTATGAATGTGTTATGTGAATTTTAGAATTTTGAAACATAAGGAAAATGCCTTAGAAAAATATCGAGTGTTAGGTCTAAAAGAGGGAACTGAAGCAAAGTGGGCTTAAGAAAATAAATAAGGGAAATATGACATATAATTGGGCTCAGGTTTGGACTTTAAAACCTGGGTTAAGTGGCCAATAAATAAGTGTTAGTAGTAATCGATGTTGGATTATTAAATTAGTAGCAAGTTGGGCTTGCGACCCAAAAATTTAGTAATGCTAAATTGGGCATGAGGGTGGCGTTACTTAGGGGGATGACTTAGGCCTAGTATGGCCACATGAAGCTCAAAATAATGGGTTAAAATTTCGGCACTCCTAAGGTAAGGAGTTGGACGGCACCAAGGCTAGATTTTAGGAGTTTAAGTTGAGGTCAAATTCTTTTGGAATTTCGGCTAAGGTAGGAAAATAAGGATATGAGAGTGATGGCCAAGAAGGGGAGTCTAGTTCTTTTAGTAATTTTGACAAGAGGAGGAAAAGTAAGGCTATTATTCTTTTCTCTTTTGAAGCCTCTGCCAAAATCTCTAGCCACTCTTCTCCTTCTCTCTTTATTTTGTCAAAAGCCGGAAAACACAAGTAACCATTGCCGATTTCTTCACTTTAATCTTCTTCTTTTTGCAAACTTTTCAAAAAGCTGAAAGCAAGTTCCTCCTAAGCCATTGCCGATTCTCTCTAAGTCCCATACACCTTTCTTCTCTTTTCTTTTCCTTGATTAAAAGAATCTCACATGTTAGTGGCCATGGCGAATACTCCCCTATCCTCTAGGAAGGCGAATTTCTCCACTTCAAGGAAAGACATTTGATTAAATTGGTAAGGAATATCACCTATGTCAGTCTACTTTCTTTGTTTCTTCTCATTGTTGAAATCGAAATCTAATCTCTCCTAATCTTGTTGGCTGAAACTTGGAAGGTAAATTTCGAGATTTTCCATATTAGCCGATTTCTAGGGAGATATCCGGGATTTCAGATCTAAGGTATTTTGGCATCTTCATAAGCCAAGTGACAAGTTTTTGGGATTTTAGATTCACAAAGGTAAGTGAATATCATAATCGGCCAAAGCTAAATTTGGTAGTTCAACTCTATTTCTTGTTTATTCAAAAGCCGGAAACTAATTATTTAGGTCATCTAGTGTTGGCCGATTGCTAGGAGGCAAGATCACAAAATTTTGGGATTTGAGAAGTACTCAAATCGACAAGCAAGGTAAGAAGTTAGTTACATTCAGCCTTCGGGATTTGGTTCTATAGCCGAATGGCTTTTTACTAACATGTTAGGGTTGGCCGAATATAGAAATTAGAGATCTAAAGTGATAGATTGAGTTTTCAAGATTTCAGTAAATTTGATAAGTATACCAGATGTGTACCCCACACTAAACCTTGATAGATTTACGGCTTTAATTTATTATATGTGCTAATATAAAAGTGTAAGATTATGGTTAAGGTACCATGTAATGGTACAAAGTACTCAGATACGTTTTCCTACTCCTACTATGAGTATGATAAGTTTTTCTATGGCATATACATGAAATTACAAGAATGTGAATAAGGAATATGATATGGTTAATGCATAATTGTATGACATGGGGCATATGGGTGATATGTAAAGGGGAAGTGAATTGGTTGTTTTATACCCCAATATAAGAATGTGGTGACTTATGTCAGAATATAAGAATGTGGTGACTTATGTCACAATATAAGAATGTGGTGACTTATGTCACAATTTTATATATATGGTGGCTATGCCACGAATTTTATAAGGGCGATGAGCACGTCATTGCAATGACGCCTTCGATGGTGTGTAGCGGATGGAGGTTGACTTAGTAGTCCCCACGGTGTGATGGTTGGTGCAGTGGCGTGTAGCGGATGGATAAATAGGCTTGGGTCAGGGATTGCATCATTTTATTTAATGCTATATGAATATGTATGATTTGACATGCCTAAATCTGATTGAGACTTAGTGCTGATTGTACACATTGAGTCTGTTTGACTCACCCCTTGTGGGACTATTTTTCAGGTGATGATCAGTAATGGACCGGGTCGGGAGAAGCTTAGTGGTGGCCATGCTCAGCAAGGAATTTATTCTATTTGGACTTTTTATTTTAAGTACTTTGAATTTAATTTGGGTTTTATGATGATGTAATAAGGCCACTAAATATGAACTGTTTATGCATGCTTTTAAATTAATTTACTATGGCACAAAATTTTTCAAATGTAAGTGAATTTTTCTTAAAAGAAAATAACAAATTGTTTTTAACACCTAATCGACACGGGTTTTTAAAAAATTTGAGCCCAACCCAAGTCAATTATTTTCAAGTACACGCAAATTTTTAACAAAGTTGCAAATATGATTCGAAGGATTTTTTTAGAAGCATGCCAGATCCGATCAGGGCTTGTGGGCCGGGTTTGGGGTGTTTCAGTTTGGTATCAGAGCCTGGTTCAAAACTCGGCCCTAAAGGCTTTTAGGGCCCAAAATGTTTTCTTTCTTTTGAAAATGGATTTTTCTAAGAAATAAGCAGATTTTTCTGGCATGGCATCTGAGTCTCCGACCCGAAGTCCACCAGGTAAGTACTCTTAACCTCTTTGTGATTTGTATGTAGGGATACATAGGGACGTAGATTAGTGGATTAGGAATTAAACCCTAGGACTAGTTTACCCTAACAACTACATAAAACTCTAAGGCACAATTAAACAAACCTGTGTCTAAGTCACCGAGTTAGGGTGTGGCAACCGTTGTGCACATGTCTAGGATTAGTTTTAGTGGGAGCTTGGTATTTAAGCAGTCCTAGTGACTCACCTCCTACCCACTTGAATCCTACCTGGTGCGTAGTGATGGTTCACCCTAACCAAGAGGACTCAGCCACGGGCTAAACCCAATAACTAAAACCCGAAAGGGACTAGCCATATTTTTATGGAAACCCTAGTTTTAAAGGTCAACAAACCACCCTTTTGAAATTTTGAAAATTATTATTTTGGAAAAACTTTCTAAGAATTTTTTATTTACAAAATTACCTAAATACCCTTAGTGGTAAAATTATTAAAATGCCATTGACTTCTCAAAATTACCATACTACCCCTGATTTCAAATAATAATTTCTGATTTTGCACAAGTATTCAAAAACTTTACAAAATATCAAAGACACCCTGATTTGGAAAATTTACGAAAATATCCCTAATTTGCAAAATGACCGAATTACCCCTAACCTGTGCAAATGACCAGAATACCCTCCGTAAGGAAAATCAACGAAGTACCCTGAAATTGGAAACCTTTAAAAATGCCCTTGTTTTGAAAGTCACCAGGAACCATATTTTGCGAAAAATTACCGAAATAACCCTGGCTTATAAAATTACAAAAATACCCCTACTGTATAAATTACCATTTTACCCTTGAAATTTTTCCATCAAGTAATTTTAATTTTGTAAAATATCAACAATCTCTATTTTACAACATTTTCAAATACCCTAATTTGAAAAATTACCAAAATACCCCTATAGGATAAAATTACGAAAATACCCTTGGGTAGTGGAAAACAACAAACAACGACAACTACAACATTTCTCTGTAATGAACGCAAGTTCATGTGTGTGACTAAATGAATGATGTGAGACTGTATGTGTATGAATCGAAAGAACTACTTAAAACTATTAAACATAAAGCGCCGTGATAAATCGGTGGGACAAAACTAATTCATAAAATTCTTTAATCGGATAAGCATAAGCGAAGTATGAATTCAAGGGGCGTGGTCGTAACATACGTGGTAGTGGAAGAGGCCGAATGACCGTGTTCGAATCGGTTAGACCGGTCAAGGATCTGAAAATAAATGCCACCACTACCCCACCACCGATGTGGAATATCGAGGACAGACGGGATGACGATGTCTGGCGATCTTCTTTGGTCTTGGAAAGGGTGGCAGGAGCATGGGAGCTCGGAAGTCGGTACTTGAGTGACTCCGAGCCAATGGAGCTGAAGTGTTTCACGGTGTATCAGGTGTAGCACCCAATACCGCTGAATATTGGTTGGAGGCAACTGAGTAGATTATGGATGAGCTCGACTTAAATGACGAGGAAAAGCTGAAAGGGTTGGTGTCGCTTCTCCGCGATGAGTCATATCAATGGTGGCTCACGGTACGGAATGGTGCTACAACTGAGGAACTCACGTGGGAGTATGCTAAAGCAGCATACCAGAAGAAGTATGTTGGTACCCATTATATTGATGCCCAGAGAAAGGCTTTTCTAGGGCTGGTTCAAGGGAACAAGTCCATAGCTGAGTATGAAGCTGAATTCTTAAGGCTGAGCCGCTATGCTCGGGGCATAGTGTCTACTGAGCATAAGCGGTGTGTCCGATTTGAAGATGGACTAAGAGATGATCTGAGGTTATTGATAGCCCCAGAACAGGAGCGAGAGTTTACCGTGTTGGTGGAAAAAGCCAAAGTGGCCGAGGGTATCAAGGAGTCCGTGAGGCAGAACTCCGATCGAAATAGGCAGAAGAGAGGATTTGGATCGTCAAGGCCATCTAGGAATAAACAAAAGAGGCCTAGAGTTGAAGGGCCACAAGGTCAGCAAGCTGCTACTGGAAGGCAATACCCTACATGTGAACAATATGGGAAGAATCACTTAGGTGAATGTTGGAAAAAGACGGGAGGATGTTTCAAGTGTGGGTCAAAGGACCATATGATTAAGGACTGTCCGATGAGACCAGAGGGGAATCAACTAGTAGCTCAGAATGTTAATCAGGCTGGTAGAGGTGGATAGTAGCCTCAGCGGGGTCGTGGTTCGAATAACAGAAGAAATGGTGTCAGAAGAGGACGTGGAACACCGGGCCGAGGTAGTGGTAATACAGAGGTAAGACTGCCGGGCTTGGTGTATGCGGTTCGTCGTAGAGAGGATGGTGATGCACCGGACGTCATAACCGGTACGTTCCTTATTTCTGGCAAACCCTATGTTGTTTTGATTGATGTGGGCTCGACCCATTCTTATGTTGCATGAAGAGTTGTTGAAACTCTAGGCATAGCCTCTAAACTTTCTAGTAGGGAGATGACTGTAGTAAGCCCCCTAGGTCAAACTGTAGTAGTGAATAAGATGTTTCGGAGAGTACCTTTGGAACTTCAAGGAACGGTACTTCTAGCCGATTTAATGGAATTACCTTTTAGAGAATTCGATCTCATACTTGGAATGGATTGGCTAGTGGAGCATCGGGCTGTGTTGGATTGTGCAGCCAAATGAATGGAGTTAAGGACCCTAGAGGATGAAGTGTAGTTATTATAGGAGAAAGACGAAACTACTTGTCTAACATAGTTTCGGCTTTAAAGGCTGATAAGATGGTTCGGAAAAGGTGTAAGGCATTTATGGCCTTCATTAGTGCTTTGGATACAAAAGAAGGGGGAGTTAGTGAAGTAAGAACTGTAAGGGAATATGAGGATGTCTTTCTGGAGGGATTACCCGGAATACCACCGGATAGGGAGGTGGAGTTTGGAATTGACTTGCTGCCGGGTACAGCTCCTGTGTCCATTGCCCCATACAAAATGGCACCAAAGGAGTTGGTTGAGCTTAAGGCTCAAATCCAAGAATTACTAGACCGTGGGTTTATCCGACCCAGTGTGTCTCCATAGGGAGCACCAGTCTTATTTGTGAAGAAGAAGGACGAAACTATGCGCATGTGCATAGATTATCGTCAGTTGAATAAGCTGACCATCAAGAACAAGTATCCATTGCCAAGAATAGATGACTTGTTCGATCAGCTTAAAGGGGCCGTAGTATTCTCAAAGATCGACCTAAGGTCTGGATATCATCAACTTAAGGTGAAGGAGGCTGATATCCATAAGACAGCTTTCTGAACAAGGTACGGGCATTATGAGTTCTTGGTAATGCTGTTCGAATTGACAAATGCCCCAGTCGCGTCTATAGACATGATGAACTGGGTCTTTCAACCCTATCTAGACCGGTTTGTTATTGTGTTCATAGACGATATCTCGATATATTCAACGTCTGAGTTAGAACATAATGAGCATCTACGGATTGTGTTGCAAGTGTTGAGGGAGATGAAGCTCTAAGCCAAATTCAACAAGTGTGAATTTTGGCTTAAGGAGGTTACATTTTTAGGACATGTGGTATCCGCTGAAGGAATAAGGGTGGATCCTCAGAAGATTAAGGCAGTTTTAGATTGGCTAAGTCGGTGACAGAAGTTTGAAGTTTCTTAGGATTGGTAGGCTATTATAGACGGTTTGTGGAAGGGTTCTCGTCGATAGCTGCGCCTCTGACAAAGTTGTTAAGGAAGGAAGTGCCTTTCATATGGACTGATAAGCAACAGGAGAGCTTTGAAAAGCTTAAGAAGGTCTTGACTGAAGCTCTGGTTTTGATTCAGTCGGAGGCGGGGAAGGATTTTGTAGTGTATTATGATGCTTCCCATACAGGGTTGGGAGGTGTCCTTATGCAAGATGGAAAAGTAGTCACTTATGTGTCTCAGCAACTAAGGCCATACGAGGTTAACTACCCGATGCACGACTTGGAATTAGCGGCAGTGGTCTTTGCCCTTAAGGTGTGGAGGCACTATCTTTATGGAGAAAAGTCTATAATCTACACAGACCACAAAAGTCTTAAGTATCTGCTGACTCAGAAGGACTTGAATCTGAGATAGCGAAGATGGGTGGAATATTGAAGGATTATGATTGTTCCATAGAATATCACCCAGGCAAGGCAAATGTAGTGGCGGATGCCCTAAGTCGGAAGGTAGTAATGGATCTGAGGGCGATGTTCGCACATCTAAGTCTCTATGACGATGGAAGTTTGCTAGCAGAGTTGTAAGTCAAGCCGACGTGGTTGAATGAAGTGAAAGAAGGACAGTTGGTGGATGAGGATCTAAGTGTTAAGTTGCGACAAGCGCAGAATGGAGAGTTGGAGGATTATGGTGTTAATGACGAGGGAGTATTGTGCTTCAAGGGTAAGGTCTGTATGCCGAAGGATGTGGAACTTAGGCAAAGATTCTTCGGGAATCGCATAGTAGCCCTTATGTTATGCATCCTGGAGGTAGTAAAATGTACAGAGATTTAAGGGAACAATTTTGGTGGCCTAATCTTAAGCGGGAAGTGACCGAATTTGTAGGAAAGTGTTTGACGTGTCGACAAGTTAAAGTGAACACCAAGTTCGTCGAGATTGCTTCACCTATCTGAATCCCCAATGGAAGTGGGAGAGAATTACCATGGACTTCGTTAGTGGGCTTCCCCTTACGCCTACTAAGAAGGACTCGGTATGGTGATAGTGGATTGGTGACAAAGTCCGCATTTTATTCGAGCAGGTTGACTACTCCCTACAAAAGTTAGCAAGGTTGTATGTAACGGAGATTGTAAGGTTGCACGGAGTGCCGATGTCAATTATCTCGGATAGGAATTTGAGGTTCACGTCTCGATTTTGGAAGGCACTACATCAGGCTTTAGGCACAGTTGGATTTCGATCGGCTTTCCATCCACGGTCGTGGGCGATCGAGCGAGTGATTCAAGTGTTAGAGGATATGTTAAGAGGCTGTGTGATAGACTTCAGAGGAAGTTGGGAAGAATATTTGCCTTTAGCGGAATTTTCATACAACAACAGCTGTTAGGCCAGTATTAAAATGGCACCGTACGAGGCGTTGTATGGTCGAAGTGTCGGACTCCTATGTGTTGGCCGGAGTTGAGAGAACGTCAAATTTTGGGTCCGGAGTTAGTAGCGGAATCGGAGGAGAAGGTTAGTATAATTCGAGCAAGATTGAAGGAAGCATCCGATAGACAAAAGTCGTACGCAGATCTCAAATGGAAGGAGATTGAATTTAATGTAGGAGATCAAGTGTTCCTTAAGGTATCGCCTTGGAAGAAGGTGATGAGATTTGGTCGAAAAGGGAAGCTAAGCCCAAGGTTCATAGGACCCTATCAAGTGTTGAAGCGAATCAGACCAGTGGCATACCAATTAGAGTTGCCTCCTGAATTGAAGTAGATGCACGATGTATTTCATGTTTCCATGCTATGTCGATACCAATCGGATCCATCTCACATAGTTTCGGGTGAAGAGGTGGAGCTAAGGCCAGACCTGTCCTACGAGGAAGAGCCGATTCAGATTCTAGAACGAGATGTGAAAGTGCTACGAAGGAAATCGGTCCCTTTGGTCAAGGTATTGTGGCGAAATCATGGATCGGAGGAAGCCTCGTGGGAGCTAGAAGAAGCAATACGACAGTAATACCCCCACCTATTCTAGCCAGGTAATTTCGAGGACGAAATTATTTTAAGGGGGTAGAACTGTAATATCCCAGATTAGGGCTTATACACTATTGCTAAATTATATGAAATAACATGTCTTACGTGTTATGAATGTGTTATGTGAATTTTAGAATCTTGAAACATAAGGAAAATGCCTTAGAAAAATATCGAGTGTTAAGTCTAAAAGAGGGAACTGAAGCAAAGTGGCCTTAAGAAAATAAATAAGGGAAATATGACATATAATTAGGCTCAGGTTTGGACTTTAAAACCTTGGTTAAGTGGCTGATAAATAAGTGTTAGTAGTAATCGATGTTGGATTATTAAATTAGTAGCAAGTTGGGCTTGCGACCCAAAAATTTAGTAATGCTAAATTGGGCATGAGGGTGGCATTACTTAGGGGGATGACTTGGGCCTAGTATGGCCACATGAAGCCCAAAATAATGGGTTAAAATTTTGGCACTCCTAAGGTAAGGAGTTGGATGACACCAAGGCTAGATTTTAGGAGTTTAAGTTGAGGTCAAATTCTTTTGGAATTTCGGCTAAGGTAGGAAAATAAGGATATGAGAGTGATGGCCAAGAAGGGGAGTCTAGTTTTTTTAGTAATTTCAGCAAGAGGAGGAAAAGTAAGGCTATTATTCTTTTTTCTTTTGAAGCCTCTGCCGAAATCTCTAGCCACTCTTCTCCTTCTCTCTTTATTTTGTCAAAAGCCGAAAAACACAAGTAACCATTGCCTATTTCTTCACTTTAATCTTCTTCTTTTTGCAAACTTTTCAAAAAGCTGAAAGCAAGTTCCTCCTAAGCCATTGCCGATTCTCTCTAAGTCCCATACACCTTTCTTCTCTTTTCTTTTCCTTGATTAAAGCTGAATCTCACATGTTAGTGGCCATAGCCGAATACTCCCCTATCCTCTAGGAACCGAATTTCTCCACTTCAAGGAAAGACATTTGATTAAATTGGTAAGGAATATCACCTATGTCAATCTACTTTCTTTGTTTCTTCTCATTGTTGAAATCGAAATCTAATCTCTCCTAATCTTGTTGGCCGAAACTTGGAAGGTAAATTTCGGGATTTTCCATATTAGCCGATTTCTAGGGAGATATCCGGGATTTCAGATCTAAGGTATTTCGGCATCTTCATAAGCCAAGTGACAAGTTTTCGAGATTTTAGATTCACAAAGGTAAGTGAATATCATAATAGGCCAAAGCTAAATTTGGTAGTTCAACTCTATTTCTTGTTTATTCAAAAGCCGGAAACTAATTATTTAGGTCATCTAGTGTTGGTGATTGCTGGGGCAAGATCACAAAATTTTGGATTTGAGAAGTACTCAAATCGGCAAGCAAGGTAAGAAGTTAGTTACATTAAGCCTTTGGGATTTGGTTCTATAGCGAATGGCTTTTACTAACATGTTAGGGTTGGTAGAATATAGGAATTAGAGATCTAAGCGATAGATCGAGTTTTGAGATTCGTGAAATTCGATAAGTATACCTGTGTGTACCCACACTAAACCTTGATAGATTCTGACTTTAATTTATTATATGTGCTAATATAAAAGTGTAAGATTATGGTTAAGGTACCATGTAATGGTACAAAGTACTCAGGTACATTTTCCTACTCCTACTATGAGTATGATAAGTTTTGCTATGGCATATACATGAAATTACAAGAATGTGAATAAGGAATATGATATGGTTAATGCATAATTGTATGACATGGGGCATATGGGTGATATGTAAAGGGGAAGTGAATTGGTGGTTTTATACCCCAATATAAGAATGTGGTGACTTATGTCACAATATAAGAATGTGGTGACTTATGTCACAATATAAGAATGTGGTGACTTATGTCACAATTTTATATATATGGTTGCTATGCCACGAATTTTATAAGGGCGATGAGCACGTCGACTGCAGCGACTGCCTTCGATGGTGTGTAGCAGATGGAGGGTTGACTTAGTAGTCCCCACGGTATGATGGTTGGTATAGGTGACGTGTAGCGGATGGATAACTAGGCTTGGGTCAGGGATTGCATCATTTTATATAATGCTATATGAATATGTATGATTTGACATGCCTAAATCTGATTGAGACTTAGTGTTGATTGTACACATTGAGTCTGTTTGACTCACCCCTTGTGGGACTATTTTTCAGGTGATGATCAGTAATGGACCGGGTCGGGAGAAGCTTAGTGGTGGCCATGCTCAGCAAGGAATTTATTCTATTTGGACTTTTTATTTTAAGTACTTTGAATTTAATTTGGGTTTTATCTTGATGTAATAAGGCCACTAAATATGAACTGTTTATGCATGCTTTTAAATTAATTTACTATGGCATGAAATTTTTCAAATGTAAGTGAATTTTTCTTAAAAGAAAATAACAAATTGTTTTTAACACCTAATCGACACGAGTTTTTAAAAAATTCGAGCCCAACCCAAGTCAATTATTTTGAAGTACACGTAAATTTTTAACAAAGTTGCAAATATGATTCGAAGGGATTTTTCTTAGAAGCATGCCAGATCCGGTCAGGGCTTGTGGGCCGGGTTTGGGATGTTTTAGGGTTTTCATACGTTTAGATTTTATGATTAATTGGAACTAAGGCATGTGTTTAAATAATAAAACTCGAAGGCAAAATTTCAATTTTTATTCATTAAGGCATTAATTAAAATTTATTTCTTTTACAATTTATCAAATTATTAAGTTTTTCTCGTATAAATTTTTAGACTATGCTTTTCAAAAAAAATGTACGATAGATTTTACAAAAACTTCTTAGTGACATGCCAGATCCGGTAGGGATGTTTGAGCCGGGTTTGGGGTGTTACAGTGTCATTATCTGTATGGTGAAAAATGTAATGTGTTTTCAGATCATAAAAGTTTGAAATATCTAATGACTCAAAAAGATTTGAACCTGCGTCAGAGAAGATGGCTTGGGTTGTTGAAAGATTACGAGCTTGTGATAGATTATCATCCGGGTAAAAGAAATATTGTTGCAGATGCACTAAGTCGAAAATCATTGTTTTGCACTACATGCTCTGAATGCCTAGTTAGATTTGACTGATGACAGTTTTGTGATAGCTGAATTAAAAGTGAAACTGTTGTTTATACAGCAGATATGTGATGCTCAGAAATCTGATAATGAGTTACTAGCGAAACGAGCTCAGTGTGAATTGAATTCTGAATCTGAATTTCAAATTGTTGATGATTGTTTGAGATTCCGGGATCATATCTGTGTTCTGAGAAATCCAGAGTTGATTCAACTGATTATGAGTGAAGCACACAATAGTAGTCTATCTGTTTATCCAGGAAGTACTAAAATGTATCATGATTTGAAACAACACTAATGGTGGTCTGGTATGAAACAAGACATTTCTAACTTTGTTTCGAAATGTTTAGTTTGTCAGCAGGTGAAAGCTGAACATCAAGTTCCATCAGTTTTGTTACAACCGATTCTGATTCCTGAATGGAAATGGGATATAGTGACGATGTATTTTGTTTCTTGTCTGCCTTTAACTTCGAGAAAGAAAGATGTGATATTGGTCGTTGTTGATAAATTAACAAAAACTTCCCATTTTATTCCGGTAAGATCCAATTATTCACTTGAGAGATTAGTTGAGCTTTACATTTTTGAGATTGTGAGGTTGCACGGGGTGCCATTATCCATTGTGACAGATAGAGATCCGAGATTCACATCCCGACTTTGGAAGAAATTGTAAGAAGCTTTGGGCACAAAATTGCATTTCAGTACAGCTTTTCAACCACAAATGAATAGTCAATCCAAGCGGATTATTCAGATTCTCGAAGACATGTTACGATGCTGTATACTTGAGTTTATTAGTTCGTAGGAATAATATCAACCATTAATCGAATTTGCGTATAATAATAGTTTTCAGTCAAGCATCAAAATGGCACCTTATGAAGCTTTATACGGACGTAAATGTTGTACACCTCTGTATTAGACCAAGCTCAGTGATAATAAGCTCCATGGGGTTAATTTGATAAAAGATTCAGAACAAAAAGTGAAATTGATCCGAGATTGTTTGAAAGTAGCATCTGATCGTCAGAAGTCTTATGCGGACTTGAAACGAAAAGATATAGAATTTGAGATCGGCGACAAAGTATTTCTGAAAGTGTTACCATGGAAGAAAGTGCTTCGATTTGGACGTAAAGGCAAGTTGAGTCTGAGGTTCGTCGGGCCGTATGAAATCATGGAACGTGTTAGGCCTATTGCATATAGATTGCTTTCTCCACCTGAGTTAGAAAAGATCCACAATGTATTTCATGTCTCGATGCTCCGTAGGTATCGATCTGATCCGTCACATGTTATTGCTCCATCTAAAATTGAAATCCGATCTGATATGACATACGAAGAGGAATCGATCCGTATCTTAGCTTGTGAAGTGAAAGAGTTGAGAAACAAGAAAATTCTGTTAGTGAAAGTACTATGGCATCGTTACAAAATAGAAGAGGCTACGTGGGAGCCTGAAGATTCAATGAAACAACAATATCTGACTCTGTTTAACGGTAAGATTTTGCGGGACGAAAATCCCTAAGGGGGAGGATTGTAACAGTCTGATTTATACCCTAGTCGAAACAGTGGTTTCGAGACCACAAACACAAATCTATATAATATTTTAATATTATTTTTCGTGTCTTTGATATGTGATTAAGCATGTGCTAAATTTTTGTAAGTTAATTTGTTTATCGGTGTGTTTAATTAGACAAAAGGATTGAATTGCATCAAGTGTGAAATTTGCATATTTTATGAAAGGGTGCTTAATTGTTATGTCTTTTTAAGAGTATGGACTCATGTGGCAATTAAGCCAAAAACATGGTTAGTGGATGGCAACATGTATATATATTATGCTTTTATATGTTATTATCATAAGTTATGTTAATATTATTATATTATAAGAGTTTATAATAAAAACAAAGGCATTAATAAAGCCATTATTATTCCATTTTACCGAAAACACAAAATAAAGAGTAAGAACAAAAGCTTCAAGGGTTTTGGCACTCATTAAGCAAAATTTTGGTATGTTTTGGCTTCAAATTTTGAAGATTTTTATGTTTTTGAGATTGTTGTTTAGTCTTCTATCAATGCCATGTCTCAATTTGATGAATTGATGTTGTTCATGAGAAATGCCATTGATGCTATGTTGAGCTTTGTGATGATTTATAGTGTTAAATGAAAGATTTGAGCTAGATGAACATACTTTGTTCTTGAATTTTTGATGAATTTAGCTAATTAGGGCTAAATTGAGAAAATAGTAAATTGAGGGATTAAATTGTAATTTGATGAAAAATATGGGCTTGTGTGATGTTCATAAGCATTCGGCTAAGGATGGATGGGTGATGATTTTTGTGAATTTTATGTTTTGAGAAATATGGACTAAATTGATAAATTATGCAAGTATGAGGGTTAATTTACAAATAGCCCTAAATGTATGTCCTTGGTTTGAATTGAATGAGTTGGTGAATAAAAGAGTTAATTTTGAATATGTATAGATCAAGAACTGAGGAAAACGGACTTAGATCGCGGGAAAGCGAAAGTAACAGAGTAGCCGTTTTCATTCAGTTAAACCGAATCCGATGTAAGTCACTATGCACATAAATGTACTTGTATGAAATTGTAATTGTTCATATGACTAATGTTGATAACGAATGCTTATGGGAGGTTATGCATATGAATTCCATGATAAGTTTGATATAGTGACAATGTCCGAGAAGTCCCGTATGAACCTAGGAATAGATAGGATTAGCTATGTCATAACATAGGTATCTGCTCTATTTTATCATGTAAGACCACGTTAGGGACGTTGGTGTTGATTTGAGATTTCGTGTAAGACCATGTCTGGGACGTTGGAAATGATATGAGCTTTACGTGTAAGACCACGTCTAGGATGTTGGCATCGATATGAGCTTTACGTGTAAGACCACGCCTGGGACGTTGGCATTGATATTAGCTTTACGTGGAAGACCATGTCTGGGACATCAGCATCGTATTGATATGTGTAAGACCCTGTCTGGGACAGTGGCATTGATATCTGAGTGCATGTAAGACCTCGTCTGGGACGTTGGCTTTGTACAACTATTATGAGTTTTCTAAACATCGTACTAGATTCCTATTGGTTCAACGGGAAAGTTTGTGATACGAATTGTAAATCTGAGCTATGATCAATTAAGTGAACGAATGTCAGTTTTAGGTACGTTTGGTATATGCACAAAGTGAGTATAAAATGGTAAATATTTATGTGATTTTGATTTGAAGAAATGTATGCTTAAATGTGAGAATGTGAATCTTGAAATGATGAATGTGGCAAATGTGGCCACAAGTATTAATCAAAGCATATATGTGATAGTTTGTTAAGTGAATGAGATGTGCCAATGTATCTAATTGCATATATGCCTTCCATGCTAAGTTTGTTTGTATATTGACTTACTAAGCTTTTGGAAAGCTTACTCTGTGTGTGTTTTCTCTGTTTTATAGGCCGTCAGAGCTACTGAAGGCTCGGGACCATCAAGGATCGTCATCACACTACTAAACTCTTTTTGGTACACTTTGGAAATGTATATAGCTAGTTATAGCATGTATAGGCTAGTATTTGCTATAAGTTTGTCTTATAATCTTAGCCATGTGATTTGGCTAATTATGAGTTGAGAAATTGTTTGAATGTATGTGATATGTGAAGTATGTTTTGGCATGGTTAGATGACACATGAATTGGTCAAGTTTTGAGTAGGCAAATGAATGAATTATGCTTGTGATGGGATGAGTTTTAGTCTTGAAATTTGTCATAGTTGGAATTGGTATTGAAAGCATGGTTTGAATGATTATTTTGTTATGTTTTTGGTGGTCATATGTGCATGAGATGTCTTGATAATGTTTCTTGTAGGTATGACCCATATGGGTGGCATTTTGGTCTTGCAAATGACCTATAATGTCACACGGCCATGGTACACGGGCGTGCCTAGTGACCGTGGGGTAAAGTCAGTAGCTAGTTTAAGAACACATGGCCATGGTACACGGATGTGCCTAGAAGCCATGTGAGAAACTCAGTCTATGGCATATTAATACACGGCCTTAGCACACGGGGGTGCTTGGTAGTCGTGTTGTTTTGGCAGGATCGACCATGGCCAGGGTACACGGGTGTCTTGGTGGCCGTGGTGCTAAGTCAGTTTCATCCACGGGGAGGATACACGGGTGTGTCAAGTAGCCGTGGGTGGAACATGATCCACTTCCACGGGCGTGTATCCCCTATATTTGAGAAAAGTTTTTAAGTTTCTGAGAACTTCTGTATATGTTTCGTTTTAGTCCCGACCCATGTTATAAGCATGTTTAAGGTCTTGTTGACCTATTTAAGGGACAGTGTGTGTGTATGATTGATGAATGAAATGTATGAAATGTTAGGAAAGTTTTTGATCTATTCGACAATGCCTTTAACCCTAATCCGGCGAAGTTATGGGTTAGGAGTGTTATATCATTATTAAAGAAAAGTAATTAAAAATAAAATAACACAACAAACTTATCATAATTTAATTATAACATAATAATTTATTAAAGACTAACTCTAAAAGGCGTAATCATTCTATATACCACTTTTTCCAGATTGATCGCTGTATGCATAATAACCCAGTTCACCCCTTACTTGGTGCATTCCTAGCATCGTCCTTCATAGCGTAATCATTCACAACAATACCTGAAACATAACCATAACATTTGTAATTTATACAAACTTAGTGAATTTAAATACAAAATACTCTTAAACTTTTCTTGCTGAATTCTACATTCTAAGTCTTTGGATTACCATTCTGTCTTTAGTGAATACCTTCACATAGTTGGACACACGTACACACACACACAGAGATATATATATACCTATGCGCTACTTACCATACTTAATGAATCATCCTTAACTTAACTCATTGGCTAACTTTAGGTCTTACCAGATAATACTATCTCTTCCTCTCTTATTCAAACAACTTGCATTGTTTACCCTGGACCAATTGTTCACAGACACTGTTCACTAGCAGAAACTTACACTTTTGGCAGGTTCCCACGCTGAGTTGAATACAATCAGTATTCGGATAATGAACGAATAGATCATTCAAAAGTATTCCTCACAAATCTTGTTACAAAAAGCACACCAATATCCAAATTGACGATGGCACAAATACTAGATAATTCCATAGTCAAACATGATGCTATTCAGATATGGCGAATACCAACAACTCAGATTTTCCAACCCTACATATCAAAAGTGAAATCAGGCTGATGAACAGTTGTATATCTCTTTTCACTAAGAATACGTCCAGACTCTAAACTGATGGATGATCATGGTGGATAACCTTTTTGCACACACATATTCATTCGATTACATCACAAAAATATTAAAACAAAAATAACTCCAGACATATCATATCCTTATCAGAGACTTATCTATTAAAGGACTTCTTATAATTTTTCTAGAACTTACCACAAATGCGATATGTAATTCACCATATTTACTTAGCAGAGTATGCCACAAGGGTTACACAGACCATGCCTTAAAGGCAACATACATAGTCATGTGTTTACTGTCCCGACAGACTTCCATAGAAGGTGCCATGGGTCTCTCCATCCTGGACTTATACATAAATTCATGTCATGATCTACCAGTTTGATTACATTTTATCGAAGGCATCACCATGAACATTCATATCATTGTAGCATATTATGTCATGGGTCTTAGCCACATGGTCTTACAAACCTTCATTTCGTGATCTGCCAATCTGGTCTTTATCTTAGAGGCTACACCATAGGTGTTTTCATATCATACATTGCCATGGATCTAAACCACATGGTCTTACACTTATTTTCGTATCGTGATCTGTCAATCTAGTTAGCATTATAACTACCCTACCAGAGGCTTCACAAAGGGACATTACTCAAAATTCACTTACAAGATTGTTCGTACACCTGATCGATTCATATTTTTCCTTATATCAAAATTTACCTACATACTTTCTAATCAACATTCTTTTCAAACAAAACTTTATACATATCATCATAGCACACATATCATCTTTACTATTCTTTATATACTTATCAATAATCAGAGATTTCATTATCATTTATATATACTTTTAATTGAATAGTTTTCATGCAAGAGTAAGGATAGAGACTCACCTGACATTCACCTAAACTGTAGCTTGAACTCCAAACTTGAGCACCCTTCTTAAACCAGTAGCAATAATTTCTTAAAGAACATAGATTCACCATTAAAACCAATTTTCATACCAGTTGTTAAAAACCTTATTGTTTCAAAAACTTAACATGCAAAACTCTTAGTGTAACACCCCTAACCCGTATCCATCATCGGAATAGGGTTACAGAGCATTACCGGAGTTTACATTTCAGAACTTTTCAAAAATATAAATCATTTACTTCACAACATTTATCATAGAAAATTCCATCAATATCATACATAGTGTCCCTTATACGAGCCCCTGAAACAAATAAGGACTAAATTAGAAACATATAGAAATTTGAGGGAAAAGATAAAAATTTTCAAAATGCAGGGGTCACACGGCCGTGTGGCTAGGCCATGTGGACATTCGAAGTAGGGACACATGATCGTGTCCTAGCCTGTGTCCGTGCCCGTGTAACTCATTAACCTGGGTCACGTGGCCAAGCCACACGCCTGTGTGCTAGGCCATGTACCCATCAAAATAGCCTCACACGCTCGTGTACCAGGCCGTGTGCTGGACCATGTAATAGCCTGACTTGCAACCCTTTGAAAGCTACAGGAGACACACGGCCCTGTCGCTTGGCCATTTGTCACACACGGTCGAGAGACACGAATGTGTCTGTAATGCCTCGAATTTGGGCCTAGAAGTATTGGGCCTTGAGCATGGGTCCATAAGGAGGCTGTAAATAGGTATTTAATTGTGCAAGGAAATGGCACAATTAAATGTCTGCTCAAGTGGTTAGGGGACCTAAGAGGAGTTGGAAAAGTCCTGGGTTCAAACCTAGGCTTTAGCAAAAATTTTGGTTTTAAGTGAATAAAACCCTAGATGCTTGGATGTAGGCCTTTTAAATTATTATGATAAAAAAATGACACAAGGAAGCATGTGGCCTAGTGGTTGTGGGGTCATTAAGGTTGTAAGGGAGCCTGGGTTCAAGTCTTGGCTCTTGCAAAATTTTTTAAATTTTGCTCTTAAAAGAATCTAGACACTGGCACATAGGCTTTATAGATATTTGCGCATGTTTTAAGTCAAAAAAGAGCTTGTGGTCTAGTGGAAAGGTGGCATGTGGAGTAACCTTGAGGTCTGAGGTTTGAATGTTGGCACAGCATAATAGGGTATTTATTTTGTAGTTGGGATGGTTGGAGTTTGTGTTGCATTTGAATTATGATGGAGAAGGTTGTTGTGGAGAAGATTGTGGAATGATCATGGGAGTGATATGTGGAGAGATTTTAGGAGGAGATTGGGGAGAAAAACAAGGAATTTGAAAGGTGTGGGAGGGTTGTGCTGAATTGGTGATTGGAAGCCTAGGAAATTCGGCTAAACTGTAATTTCCTCTCATTTTTTGACAGTTTTGGTCATTTTTGTTCCGATTTTGCTCTTTTCTCAGTGGTTTTTCCCCCTTCTGCATATTTTCTCTCTTTTGTTTGTTGGGTAGCCGAATTTTACCTTAACCACTCAGGTATTTTTCTCCTTCTGCATTCTTTTGGGTTTTGCTTCCCTTTCTAACCATTTCTCTACCGTTAGCCAAATCTCTTCCCATCTCTATTCCTTAGATTTTCTTCAAGTGTCCCTTCCCGAGTTGTTAACCGAACACTTTCTAAAATTTCTCCTCATTTCCTTCTTGTCGCTCCAACAGTTACTGGTTGCTTCCCTTTTTCTTTTTTGGGTCGCTTCATCTATCTATCTAGTATCCTAACTGAATACTCTCCAACCTATTCTCCACCCCCATTTGTTAACTAATTGCACTTATCGAGTTGTTTGGTCTTGGTCGACAACTCTCTTATGCTACCAGTGGTGTATTCGATTTTCGAGGGGTGAAGAAGTGCGGGAGGTTCAAGTCGTCAAACCCCTTTCCTCCTATTATTCAATTAAGGTAAAATGTTACCTTACTATTGGGAAAGCCGAATATTCCACTGATTTTGTAAGTTAATGTTTGTGGTTTTTAACCACATCTATAATCCATCCTATCTGACAAGATCTGTCGTTATGCAGTTAATTGGCAAAGAGAATCCGTTAATTCTAGTCAGCGATTTTAGAATAATAAGCCAGGTCACTATCAACCAAGGTTGGTAGTGTTTGACGGTTTGGGGATTTGATGTTGTGAATCTTATCGATCGAAAGGCTAACTATGTGCCTTATTGAAATGTAGGTTTTGGGCTCGTGAGCGGCTTACTTGATTTCATAAACAAATGTGTAACTTTGTGCTCTATTAATGATCGGTTGAAAAGCTAAAAGTGTGTATTAGTACCGTAATTGATAATCGGTCAAAAGCCGATAGAGTGTGAATATTTTTCGCACGATGTTAGTTGTAGTGGAAAATGTCAAAATGCCGTAATACCGAAAAGCCAAAAAGTCAAAAGATTGGGCTTTTGGGCCACATAAGCGTGCAAATGTTCATGTGATCAACCGAGCTCACGAAACATGGACGTACGACAAGAAAGGCCGTCATGATCGATCTCATGGCTTGGGCCGAGATAGGCCCAATAGGCCCATGGGCTCATGTGGGTAAACTTCACAGTTAAGTGGGATGTAGATAGACTTGTCATGTCGCGCACATGAATTAGGTAGTTTTGGGCCTTGTTGGGCAAAAATAGGCTGAGTGGGCCTAGTAGGCTTGTGGGCCCACACGAATAAAATGTATGTGGTGTGGTATGTGTTGTTTGAACTGTGCTGTTCATATAACCAAGGCTATTTCTAGGGTAATTGGGCCACACGAGCGTGATGGCCCACTTGGGCCGAGTAATGGGCTTTAGGCCCATTTACATCGTTGTGACTGTTTAGGTTATTTAAGTCATTCGGGGTGACGGGGGACCTTCTATTGGGTCACTGAGACCCCGATTTGTGAAAATTACCAAAATACCCCGATTTCAAAATCACCAAAATACCTCCAATTTACAAAATTATTGAAATACCCTGATTTTCAAAATTACTAAAATACCCTTGGTTACAAAATTATCAAAATACCCTCGATATGTGAAATTATCAAAACACACTCAATTTGCAAAATTACCTAAATACCCTCGATATGTGAAATTACAGAAATACCCTTAGTTTGCAAAATTACCTAAATACCCCTGTATGGTAAGATTACCGAACTACCTTTATAGGGTAAAATGACTATTTTGCCATTGTGGGTAAGTGACTGACTTAGACTATGATTTGACTGATTTGACTGGGATTGTATGACTATGTTTTAACTGACTTGACAGTGGTTGTATGACTGATATGCTTTTAATATATATGTAAATGATTGTTACTGAGCATGGCCATTTTGCATACACGTGTAATGATTGAGCATGACATACACGACATATTGCATGGGGTTGGGACATTGATACAGAGGAAGTTTTGATAGGGTCGCATGGGTCGCATGAGACGACTGTGGATCCAGTATTGATCTGTTAAGGTCGCACAGGTCGCATGAGACAACTGTGGACCGACGGATGACTTAAAGTCGCGTAATCTAATTATGGCTCTGTGCCAACCTAAATATGGCTCTATGCCATCTTGATTATGGCTTTGTGCCAATCGTATTTACCCGTGGCTATGTGCCTAACATATATATTGATGACTCTGTGTCGATCATAATTACCCGTGGTTGTGTGCCGCTTATATTACCGTCACTGATAGCTATGTGCCAAACTTGTTACCGATAGCTTTGTGCCATCCTGATTATGGCTCTGTACCATCCTGATTATGGTTTATAATAATTCTATTTATGGGTTTTAGCAGTTCAGTTAACTGGCAGCGTTGTTGCGATATTTATGGCTTTTAGCCATTCTAATCACAGTGCCGAGCCATTCTGTTGACTTAGTGCCGCAACCAGTGCTAAGCTTGGTGTGTTGGCTGGGTGGGTCGATTTAATCCCCTACAAGAGTGTAGGGTTGTTACGGTTGGTGTGTTGGCTAGATCGGGGTGGGATGCATCCTCATACTATTGCATATCTATTTATTAGATCTGTCAGTGTATAGGGCTTAGGCCACTTGTTCTGTCATTGGTTTAGGCTAGGCCCAATTGATCGCTGTTATGGGCTATGACCCAAATGATATTGTAGTGGGCTTTGGCCCACGTATGCTTTGAACTGTACTATAACGTTACTATTAAAAGGGCTTTGGCCTAGACTGTTTCGATTTTCGTTTCTGTATACTGACTGTTACTCTGGTAAGGGGATTACACACTGAGTTTTCACAAACTCACCCCGGTTTTAACTGTGCAGGTAATCCCTAGCATTAGGAGGATTGGTGCTGTGAAGGACTCGGAGATGGCCACACGACTGCCTTTGGACTTCATTTATGCTTTAGTTTCCGTTTTGGGTTTTAATTTTTATAATAAGGTGTCTTTAAGGTTCTGGATTTTAACTTGGGTTTTTTATTTACTTTGAATTATATCGTTAGGAGTAAATCACGGTTTTCCAAAATGTTAACTGCTTTTAAAACAACACTACTTTTTCGTAACATTTTCGAAATACTTTTGCGACTTAATCTTTTTCGTAAATCAATTACTTTTAAAATTAGTTTCCGCAACTGAAAAGATGTTTTGGGAATAAAACTGATAAGTTTTCAATGTACCACGTTTTAAAAATACACGAATGCAAATGAAAACATGGTTTTTGAAAAACACTTCAATGTGACACGCCAGATTCGGGCCTAACTTCTAGGCCGGGTTTGGGGTGTTACAGTGTTTCTGCTCGCGTTGATGGAAAATAGGCCACTTTCAAGCCATTTTTCTCACCCAAACATGCATCCACCTACCACCAATTTTCCAAATATAATCAAGCACCCAAAGTGCAACAAATCATGCAATAACAAGCTATCCAATCAAGGTACATAAGCATACAACCAATGTGCCCAAAAGGCTCCTCAATTACAACCAGTAAACATGTATATCCACATACATAAATTGGCCAAAAGTTCAACTAACTTATAACTAAAATTATGTCATAACTTACCACTTTGTTCACATATCAAATTCACATTCAAATAATACCAAATTTACCATTTAACAATTAGCATCAATAATCATATATGACAACTACATTTTTCATACCACTATGAACATGTTCAACTTCCATCATAAGACGACATATATATATATATATATCAACATATCAACCATTCAAAGTACCAAATTTACAAGCGAAAACATAATGACTAAAGCATCAACCAAAATGACATATATATATACCAAACTCATCAATTAAACATTAGACATCGTCTACCTATATATGCCATTATAACCTTAACTAAGACATCAAAATCTACCGATATAATTATTGGATAGTGTGATAGACTTTCGATGAGCTTCCAAGCCGATCAAGCTTCCGATAATCTGTCAGGTAAAGGAAAAACAACTACGTAAGCAATGAATGCTTAGTAAGCTCGTATAAAATTTGATCATATCAATCCATTTCAAATGTAAAATTTATACAGCTCACAAAGTGAATGAATCCACATCATCACATGTACATATCATCCCTAGCATAGTAGGATTTTTATAAAACTTTAAACCTTTTAAAATTTTCTTATTTTCATTTTCATTTCATTACTTTCCTTTGAATTTACTATCTTTAGCTTAAATAACAACATAAATTCAACTCATCATTCCCTTTTTCATTATTTTACACTTCAAGTATGAACTTACTATTTCATTACCTTTCCACACCTGTTTCATATGCATATCACACGAGACATAAACATATCATTAAACCATAGCCAGAAGCTAGTGCATTTAAACATAATTCTTTTTGGAACTAACCACATGATAAACCATTTCATTAGAAATTACATAATTTAAACCTTACCACCCTTTCATGATCACAAGCATATTTCCATTTAGGCACTTACCATTTCAATGCATAACTTATAAGTTTAACGTGGCATAATCCAACCACAACTTGGCCAAAGCCTAGGCATGTACATCAAACATGTTAGCCAAATAAACATATAATATAAGCATTATAAACATGGATGAGCACAACATTTATTCATGTATCATATACATATATCATCCATTTCCACTTTCAATATACCATGTAATACCATTTCAATGAAATTCACATGTATCTGTATCCTAGTTCATATCAAACTCTTACCACTTCATATCTGAATAATGCTTGTTGAACCATTTAGAATACCATTGGATACCTGGGATAGCTCACACATAGTGTGCTAGCTCATATAACTATAATCTGTCAAATCATGTACATGTATGCTTACACAAGCTATGAATTGGTATGCTCACACGAGCTGTGAATCGGTATGCTTACACGAGCTGTGGGTCGGAACATAGCTAAACGATGTTGCTCACACGAGCTATAGAGTATTCACAACAGATGTTGGACCTCAGCCATTGTTAGGACATTTAGGACCAGCACCCAATTCATGTAACCCTAATGACATGTCATTTGTATCCTACGAATTCCTAGGGTTCAAATGGGGCTCGGTAATTGTCATACGTCGTTGGATTTACGTCATTTCATAACACGATAAATTTCATACTAATATATATATATATATATATTGATTTAATCATAATATAATCACATATTAACATTCAATTTAATCAAAATTATATAGAATATAGTTCATACGAACTTTCCTGGCTAAATTGCAGAAATACCAAGGTTCAAGCACATTTTGGTAATTTTCTATTTTTCTCGATTTTCCACCCAATCTTGATCTAAATTAATAATTTCATTCAATATATTAATTTAGACAATAAAAAATTCATTTCATGAAATTTGGTCTTTTTTACATTTTTACAAAATTGTCCCTAAAGTTTTACTTTTATTCAATTTAGTCCTTAAGCCCAAAACATACAAATTAACCATTTTTACCCAAAACTGAGCATATTTGAATGTTCATGGTATCCATAACAGCTCATTCATGCAACAATGTCACGTTAAATCCTTGTCTTTTATTAATTTAACTATTTTTGTCCTTAATAGGTAAATTCATCAAAAATCACTTAACAAAATACTTTTAATTATCAATCAACATTCCAAATTCATAATTTAACAACAAAAATCACAATATTCATCAATGGAAACATTCAAAATTTTTAACAGCTTCAAAATCGAAGGTACGTGCTAGCTGAACCTAGTCGCAACGATCTCAAAAATATAAAAATTATTGAAAACGGGGCTAAAACGGACTTACATGCATCGTACAAAGCTAGGCCAAAGCTTGAAGCTTCTTCATTTCTTTCTGTCCATGGCCACTCGGTGTTAAAGAAGATGATGGCTTATGTTTTAATTTTATTAACCTTTTTTATTCATTATTTTATCTTTATCATATAATAAAAACATATAAAACATTATCATAAAAAGAAATTTAAGCATCCAACAGTCCCATTATCTTTAGGATGGATAATTTTACTTAATAAGGCCATCCAATTATAATTATTTAATCAATTAACACCTTTAAACTAATAGCGATTGACTTTTTAAACTTTTATGATTTAGTCCTTTTCGCTTAATTAACTATCGAAATGTTAAAATTTTTCAACGAAACTTTAATACAACCTTAATGACACTCTGTAAATATTTATAAAAATATTTACGGCTCAGTTTATAGAAACGAGGTCCCAATACCTCATTGTCTAAAATCACTTGACTTTAGGGTCTTACCACTTAAAATTAATAAATCGCTTATATAAAAAAACACTATATCGAAAACCTTTTTAAAACCATGTTTGACTCGTAAATATTAAATAATAATATTTATGAACTTACTCGTTAGATTTGGTGGCCCTGAAGCCACTATTTTCTACAACACTGAAAAATGGGCTGTTACACTTAGACTTACTAGGAGGTGGAACATCCACTCATAAATTCAGAATCCTTAGCTTCCAGAGAAGAAAACATATAAGTTCTAAGAGGAAGAGTTATAGAGTAGATTTTAAAGAAAGAAAAAGCATCAAAATTAATCCTTCTCACAATATAAATATATTCTAAGAGGAAGAATTATAGAGTAGATTTTAAAGAAAGAAAAACCATCAAAATTAATCCTTCTCATAATATAAATATATCCAGTTTCCCTTTAATGGGACTCGAAAAGTGTCAATTGAATCTAGAGTTTGTCCTTCACAATGGCCTACAAGTTTCGAGTGGAACATAAATGAGAATCATGTATACTTGATATGTAACACCCCTTACCCATATTCGACGCCAGAATAGGGTACGAGGCATTACCGGAACACATACACTTGTAAACGTATTAAACTGAGTCATTTCATCCAAATTAAAAATTTTTAAATTTTTATCTTTGAGTCCTTAAATAGGGCCTACGAGGCCCTATACATACTTTGGAAGTGGCCTGGGACTAAACTGAGAACTTTGGAAAACATTAGAAAATTTCTTGAAAAATAGGGGCACACGCCCGTGTACAAGGCCATGTCCTTCACACAATCGAGATACACGCCTGTGTGTTAGGCAGTGTGGCTTTTGAATTTCTAAAAATCAAGTGAGACTTCACACACCCTGGGCACATGGCCGTGTGGCTGCCCGTGTGGCCACAAGTAAGGTTATTTACCAAGCCCTTTGCCACCCCAAAACACTTATACATTTATACAAATTTTATCATCACACACCATGGTATTAGTAAGCATTCAAACATCCACATACCATTTACAAACCACATTTATCATGCATAATCACACACACACACACACACACTTAACCATTCACATGCAAGCATACACATCCTTGAAATGCATTATCATAGACTTATAACATAACAAATATTGGCTACATTAAGTTGCCTTATACAACAATAACCATCAAATAGCATAAGCCAACATTCTAGGCCAACTTATAATAACAATACACATAATCAAGTCCCTATACATGCCATAGACTTAAAAAAACTTGAAGATTGTTGATACAATACAAATCAATAACTTGTTAGTGTGATAGAATCTCCAACGACCTCCAACTCGAGCTAGCATCTGTGACACTATAGGAAAAAGGAAAGGAAGGGGGTAAGCATTATAGCTTAGTAAGTAGGTATGTAACTAATAAGTGATTTATTAACAGGCTTTTATAAATCTTCACAATATGTTCTCAAGCTAATACAATCATAATTGCACATAGTTCCACTATTTATTCATGTTCATCTCAAGCTATATACTCTAGTCATAGTCACTAAATTATTTATATCTTGAAATAAGGAACTCCAAATTAAGATACACTAATTTTCCTTGAAACTAGACTCAAATATCTTCTTACCATAAATTTTTTAGACTTTTTGGTTTATCTAATAAGTACAGTTTATTCATTAAAGTTACCCCTATTCCGCTGTCTGATAGTTCTGACTCCTCTTCACTAAAAATTAATTATCTCCTCGTACGGGATTTGTATAATGTTATCGTTTGTTTCTTTTGAAAATAGACTCATTAAGAATTTTAATAATGTAAATTATAACCCATAATTATTTTTTACAATTGTTAATGATTTTCCCAAGTTAGAACAGGGGATTTCAAAATCATTCTAACTCCGTTTCACAAAAATTCAAATATCTCATAATATGAAATCCTTTTGCTTACACCGTTTCTTTTATGCGTAAATATATTCAATAAGATTTAATTTCATATCTTATTCAACCTCTAATTCAATTTCCACCATTTTTGGTGATTTTTCAAAGAGACATAATTGCTGCTGTCCCAAAACTGATTTATTGCATATTTTACTCTTTCATAATTTTTTTTTGTATTAACTTCCATAGTAACACTTACCCCATATCAAACTTACCAAAGTTCGATCACCTATCAAGCACATTGCTCATAAATTGACACACATACCTGCACTTATTCATCACTTAGTCATATTCGTTTATACTTAGTCATTTCCCATTGAATGCATAGGAATAATAACGGATACATGGAAATTTGTACATAAGTGCCACACTTGTAGCTAAAGATGCTTCATATCACACTTTTCACATAGGCTCGCTCTTGAGCTAATCACATTCATGGGTCCGCTCACACAAGCTATCGGTCATACGTAACTACTCAGTGCTGCTCACATAAGCTGTCAGGTATCCGCAACACATGCCAGACTACCTAGCCACTGGTAGAACTTATAAGACTAGCACCCATTTCACATAGTCACAATCTAGGGTCTGCTCAACAAGCTGTCAGTTATTATGAAACTACACGGTGCTGCTTACACAAGCTATCGAGTATCTGTAACACATGTCGGATAACTTAGTCACCGGTAGAACGTACGGACCAGCACCCGGATCACTTATTTCACTTAGATTTCACATAGGTTTCTAGTGAATATGTCACTCGTATCCATTTTTATTCCTAAAGTTCAACCGGAAATTTCTCACTTGTCGATATTTTGTCAATTACATCAAATATTCATCCACAATTCATACCGTTTATCAAAATATGAAAACTTAAGTAAAAATAATACATTATTTACATACAAACTTACCTCGGTAGCACAACCGGTGAAAAGGACTTATTCATCATATTCTTTGTTTTTCCCCCGTTCTAGGTCCGAACCTTGTTTTCCTTGATCTATAACAACACATTTAACTCATTTCTTCATCCTGCTACTCAAATTAGCCTAAATTCATATTTTGACAAAATTACATTTTTGCCTCTAAACTTTATCATATTTACACTTTTGCCCCTAGGCTCGTAAAATGATTTTTATTCAATTACCTTGTATTTTAAGCCTAGAGAACCATTTTCATAACTATAGTAGTCCACAATTTCCATTTATTCACACACTTACGCACATTTTACAACTTTTTACAAACTAGTCCTTTTTGACAATTTCACCGAAAATCACTTAGTAAAAGTCGTTTATTACACACCGAGCATTCATATTCTACCATTAAAAATAAAAAAAAGAATTTCTTATATGGATAAATTTTCAAACATCAACCCTGACTCAAATAAATGGTAGAAATAGAGATCGTGTTACGAGGATTTGAAAAACGTAAAAATCATTAAAAACGGGGCTAGAACGGACTTACGATCGAGCTTGGAAGCTAGAAAAACCCTAGCCATGGTTTCTTCATGCAACATTCGGCCATAGCTTGAAGATGGACACAATTTTGCTTTAATTTTGGCTTTTTAATTCTTTTAATTATTAAATGACCAAAATGCCCCTAACTTAAAAATATCCTATTTCACTTATCTCATGTCCATTTTTGTCCAACAATTTAACCAATGGTCTAATTACCATTTAAGGACCACCAATTTAAAACTTCATAATGATTGGACACTTCTAACATGTGGAACTCAACTTTTACACTATTTATAATTTAGTCCTTTTGACTAAATTGAGTGCCCAAACGTCGAAATTTTCAAACAGAATTTTCACGAAATCTTTTCGTGAAATCATAGACCATAAAAATATAATAAAAATAAGATTTTTCTCATCGAATTTGTGGTCTCGAAATCACTATTTTAACTAGGCCCAAAATCGAGCCATTACATGATATTTGACCAGTCAATCCAGTTGACTCCTAACCAGACCTCACAACAAAACCCAACTAACACAGTACTCAGGCAAACTAGGCTTATTATGCATATGGCAATAAATCAACTGACTTGTACTTCACTTGATATTCCCTTCTCTTAGAAGGAAAATAGCCTAAAACCTTTTTTCATCTCTACGTTGGTTAATATACACCACACTCCTATTCACCAGAAAACTATAACATAGCAGATTACACTGCACCAAACATATAACTTCACAGCTCTACACCTTAAACTTGGATCCGCTAGACTTGGGTGTGACATACCTCGTAGAGAATGAGTTATTATCCCAATTAACCACACCTAGATCTCCACAAAAGAATGGCATGGTAGAAAGAAAGAATCAAACCTTTTAGACATTGTTTGATTGATGTTAAGTTATTCATAGTTTTCAATATCCTTTTCAGGATACACTTTACAAATGGCTTGCTACATTTTGAATGATGTACCAAATAAGGTTGCATCTAAAACTTCATAAGAATTGTGGCACTATAACACCCCTTACCGTATTCGAGCTGAAATAGGGTACGAGGCATTACCATACTCACATTACAAGAAATCACAAAATTCTGAGTCATAAATTTGTGTCCAAATTAAAAACATTCATATTCAAACATAAAGTCCCTTACACGAGCCTATGCGGCTCAAAACATGCTTTAGAAGTGGTTCGGGACTAAACCGAGAACTCAAGAAACTTTTACAAAACTTCAAATTTTTTTGCTAGAAGTAGAGCTTACACGCGCGTGTGGCCCAAGAGACACGCCCATGCTTCAGGCCGTGTTCAAATTAGGGTGCTCTCCGACTTGTGCCATACAGCCATGCCACACGCCCATGTGCTAAGCTGTGTAGCACACACGACTGAGACACACGCCCGTGTCTCTGTTCGTGTGCTCAATTCTGGACATTCTATTTTTCAAAATTAAGGTGTAGAGGACACACGGCGGGATCACATGCCCGTGGGGCAGACTGTGTGTCACACATGGCCTAGACACACGTCCACATGTCTACTCGTGTGGACAAAAACAAGGCTATTTACAACACCATTTTGCCACCCTCACTTGCACACATCAACACAACATACTGAAATGCATATAACTTAAATGTACGTACTGTTTTTCAAAATTTATCCATGAATGTACAAGATTTTATTTTCTTACCCGAGGATAAACTTAAATGCATATAACTGAAATTACCTTTCAACTGACCAGCTTGCTTAGATAAAAACAACAGAGTCAATTTCAACTATCAAATAATATCATATCAAAATACTCCCTTCTTTATGTTGTTAAAACAACTCAATCATACAATCTTTCAAAATTTCCTCACATGCTAGTCAAAAATCTTTACAACTGCATGAACTCAAGGAAACATAATATCCTGATTGAACTCATTGACCTTAATCAAACTTACCTAAGAAAAGAAAACCATCATACGATTTGAGCTTGAGCTTCCATTATCTATTCCTTTCCTGATGTTAATTTCTTTCACGAAAATTAAAGAAATGCTGATACCAGAATCACCATGTTCCTATGATCGAACTAGAAATACAACCATAATAGACATAGTTATCAGAAGCCAAAGAACACACTTTAAAGATGAGCCATGATTGATAATTTACAAAATAAGGATGATAAGAACACACTTCAAATTCACATACGTTTTCTGAAAATCTAAATTGGATTCTAAACTGCCACAAATCACTTTTACTTTCTGTACAATTTCTAATCGGATAGTCTTTGAAACATATAACTAAACTAATCTATCATGTTACATACCTGATTACTAGAACATCTATTTCAAATAATTACACATTTTATTACTCCCTGAATGGACAAACGAGCTACTACTGAGCTTCGTGCAAAATTTTTTGCATAAGCTCTAAATTACTCAATGCATAAATTCTATCTCGGAATAATGATAACAGTTATCAGGTCCGACCTGAAATCCAGAATCAAAAGTCATCTCACACTGTACTCGTTTAGTTTAGCACCCACTATCACATTCCTGAGGTTCCCAATTTTGCAAAGAAAACATCTCTTTAGCTTCTACTTTAGATAGATTCAGACCATCATCAAATAAGATTAATCATGTATCCAATACTTAAAAAATAATCAAAGTTTTTCCATTCAAGCATTTGCAACTATATCTACTTTCCCAAAGGTTAATTGATAACTGCTCACAACCTTTCAATAGTTCAGGCCATCTATGCTATTTTAATTTCAGATTCTTCTATGACTTTAGATACTTTAAACTCTTGGGATCAGGAAACATATGACATTTGTCGTCGGACAACCGATGTCATCAAATTCTCAACAAAGACATAAAAAGTGGCTGCATCTAAATCACCCGTCTAACCGTAACAAACCGAATTTGACCCTAATCGTAACGATGGTTTCGAGACCATGAATCTGAGTTTGAGAAATATTTTAATATTATATTTTGTGTCTAATATGTGTGAATTAATGTGTGTGAAAGTTTCGTAGAAAAAATTAATCGTTTAAGTGCCTAATTGGAGAAAAAGGACTTAATCGCGTAAAGTGTAAAAGTTTCAATCCATAGTAAAATGTGCCAAGTTGATAGTGGTTTCTTGATTTGAAGCATTGAAAGGGAAATTAGTCCATTCTTGATATTAGTGGACGGTTAAAGTTCACTTTTGCCATTATGTTTTGTTAATGAATATTATAATAATAAGGTTAAATTAGTAAATGGCCAAATATTATAATATATGTAAAATAAAACATAAAATAAAGCTTAGTGCTTCATTTTGCATGACTGAAATAAGAAAGAAACAAAGTAAAAGAGAGAGTTGGTACATTCGGCCATTCATTCAAGCTTCAATTAGGTATGGATTCTAGCTCGGTTTTTGTTAATTTTTACGTTTTTGAGATCGTTACTTCGAACCATAGCCGACCCATGTTGTAATTTTTAAATCTGAGCATGTCTAAGGTTCGACCATTAACATTGTTATATGATAATTGATGTTTGATGAATTTAATTTTAAGATAGGATTAAGATTGATAAGTTTTGTATTGAAGTTTTAGTGAAAATTGAGTAAATAGGACTAATTTGTAAAAATAAAAACTTGAGAGGGCTTAAATGCAAAATAAATGAAAGAAATGGACTTATATGGTCCTTATACATATTCGGCCCTTGAGTATTGTATTGAAATAATGTGTATTTTGAGTTTTGTGCAATTAGGACTAAAGTGTAAAAATGTGAAACACTAGGGGTAAAAGGGTAATTTAAACATTAATGTGATTTGGGACTAAATTGAATTGAAATGTACTTGAATGAGCTGAATTTAATGTGTTTTAGATCAAGAGCAAAGAAAAGCGGAATTGGATCGGGGAAAGACAAAGGTTCTCGAATAGCCGTTTACACGGTCTATCGACAACCGAGGTAAATCCTTAAGCAAATATACGTTAAAGATTTATTTACAACTATGATGAATGATGAAATTTGAATATTTAAAGTATAATTATAGACAATAGTCGAATGTAGAAGTATGGTATTGAATTGAATTTACTTTGTAAAATGATAAGTGTATAAATATGTTTTGGTTGGTATGTGAAGGTAATATGATCTATATGAGTTGTTTACATTGTTGATGTTATGAAATGAGTGCTGAATTGATGATCATATCTATATCGGGCTTTAAGCCTAGCAGGCTTCGTGCCGGTGTTATTTATCAGGCTAAATGCCTACCAGGCCTTGTGCCGGTGATGTAATTCGGGCTAAATGCCTAGCAGGCCTTGTATCGGTGATGTAATTCGGGCTAAATGCCTAGCAAGCCTTGTGCCAGTGATGTGGCTAAATGCCTAGTAGGCCTTGTGCCGATGATGTAATTCGGCTATGAACCTAGCAGGCCTTGTGCCGGTGATGTATATCAAGCTTATTGCCCAGGTGCTTAATGCCAGGTGATAAGTTCGAGACCTCGGGTCTAGTAGGCTTAATAGGTAATGTGTTATAAATTCTTTACAAGGTGGGATGAAAATACTTCAATAAACAAAATGCTCGGGTAAAAATAAAGGTTTATAGATGCAAGGAACAAGGTAAGTGATTATCTTTCCTTTCAAATTACATAAGTGATAGAATGGTTAAAGTTTTTGATAATGAGTCTTTATGATATGTGCATTTGAATTACTCATTAATAAGTGTGATATGTATATTGAATATAAGTTTGGTGATATCTTTGAGATTCGGTCAAAGATAAAAACATCAAAGGTGAAAGTTATCGAAAATACATATCGTATATATATGATTAATCGTATATAATTGTGATATATGTTATACTTGTTGATAAGGTAATATGTGAATACTTAAGGCTTAAAGTCTTTGGAAGGGTTGTATACCTTCAATGAGGAATTAATAAATGATAAGTTACTGAGAGATGGTCGTTCAACCATAATGAAATTATTATTTGTTAAATTACTTGGACTTATAGGTATATTTATATATGTATGTGTGCTAAATGTTGGAATATTTGATTGTTGTTTAAATGAACGCTTAAGACTTACTAAGCTAGTGAGCTTATTTCGTGTGTGCTCTTTGTTACATTTTATAGATTTTCGATCAAGCTACGGGCATCGAGGATCATCGGAAAAGTCAACCACACTATCTCCCCTTTTGGTACTTAATCTAAGTTTTAAACCAAAGGCATGTATAGGTTAGACTAAGGGTTAGATTAATGACTTTCGGCCTTGTATATATATGAATAGCCTTGCGAAAATGGCTATTTCTTTTGATTAAGTTAAATTCCTATGTTCTTGATATAATGGATTGATTATGATATTAAGGGATGTGAAATTCGGCCATGGTTTAATCATGTATGGAATATGGTCAAGTAATAAGCCTATTATATCTAGATGTGATGCATTCGGGTTAAGCATGACATATTAATATGTTTTGCATTTGTTTTGTTTTGGTTCGAATGAGGTGGATGTAGTTGAGAGGATGTTCTTTGGGTTGTAAATAAATTTGGTCTATTTGGATTATTAAAGATGCCATGTTAATGTTGATAAATAGTAAGTTATTTTAACCTATATTCGGTCATGATACATATATATTTGATAGTTATGGTTTGGTTTTGTGGTTTATGGCATTTTGGGCTAAGATAATGATTTGATAAGGTATATTTGGTTTAATAGACGTTCATGTTATGTATAAAATTTCACAGTATATATGTACAGCAGTTTGATGCGTAAAAATATATTTATAATAATGATTTTACTAGTATATTTTGCTATAAGGATTCGATGTATAATGGTAAATAATAAAGTGGTACATAAACATATTTGTACGTGGATTGATTTAAAAAAATGGTATGTGCTAATTTGGCATTTATAAATATTACGTATATATATATATGGAATGCCTTAAGATTTTATTTGATTAAATATGTAAGTGACAATTAGATTTTTGTTTGTGCTCGTGTTATAGGCGAATAAATGTATAAAGATTATATGCTTATGCTGTTGTTGATTTTAAATGACCATGTGATTTTAATTATGCAAGTTGTTGTATTAAGACCTGATAGAATACATACATACATATATATATATATAGATATATTCATTTCTAATAGCATGAAATGATATGAATTTATCAAGTATTAGTCTGGATAGAGTGCTTGGGCTTGGTAATTGTTATAGTAAGGCCTCATAACCCTAATCTGACGATGGATATGGGTTAGGGGTGTTACATTTGATTGGTATCATAGCTTATGGTTTAGTCGATTCTAGGACTACCGTAGCACGTGAGAGTCTAACTATACATGCCTTTGTTATATATATATTGATAGTGTGGTGACTTGACATTACGAATCGTGTTTTATATAGTAAATGGACACCGATCACGAAAGAGCAGTAGCGGATGATGTAGAGAGTGTAGCGCTGACCGTGTACGGATCGGTCTTGATAGACTCTCGACCGATTCGGTCGCCACGAGGGGAGGCTAAACAAGCCTTCTATCGATGATGAGCGAGTGGTTTACCCGGTTTATTCGAGCTAACCATTGTACACCAACCTCCACCCCGAATAATCCAACTCCGGTACCTTCAAGACTTCGATGATAGATCCAATGAGATCTAGTAGGCCTCTGTTGATAAAATCGAAATTTGGGGTCGAGGAATTCAAGGCTAATGATGATGATGATGCGAGTGAGTGAAATGTGGCTTGATAACACTATTCGGTACTTGATGAGCTATCCCGCACCTGCAGACGAATGTTTGAAATGTGCTATATCTTTACTTGGGACACCGCCTATCACTGGTGGAATACACTAGTATCAGTGGTTCCAAAAGAAAAAGTGACATGGGATTTCTTCCAGAATGAATTTCGCAAGAAATATATCAGCCAGAGGTTCATCGACAAGAAACGTAAAGAATTTCTTGAACTAAAACAGGGGCAAATGACCGTGACTGAATATGAGCGAAAATTTGTCAGATTGAGCCGATATGCTCGGGAGTGTGTATCAACTGAAGCCATTATGTGCAAAAGGTTTGAAGATGGTTTGAATGAAGATTTAAAGTTGCTTGTTGGCATTCTTGAAATCAAAGAGTTTATGACACTAGTCGAGCGAGCTTGCAAAGCTGAAGAGCTCGGGAAGGAGAAAAGAAAGGCTGAGACAGAAGCTAGAGATGCTCGTAAGAGACCGTCGGGTAAGAATTTCCATTCCACATCTAAGAAGTGTAGAGATGACTTCAGCCGACATAAAGCTACTTCAGATTCACCTAGGCGTGATCGACCTCCGGTGGGCTCTGAGCTACCTCGATGGCGGTGTTGGTAACGTTCCACGAATCGAGTTGAATGCAAGCACTTGGGAAATGGCATTTCGGGAGTTGTAGATTCCATGATCGGTCTTGCTTTAAATGTGGGTCGTCAGATCATTTTATTAGAGAATGTTCGATGTTAGTTGAGTAGAATACAGTTCAGAACATTAAGTCGAGCAACACATCAGTGCGAGGTAGGCCACCTAGACATTCAGGCAATGTAGGTGGTAGTCAGAGAGGAACGAAGAACACTGCAGTTTGATCCGAGGCTAGAGCTCCGGCTAGAGCTTATGCTACGAGCCGAGAGGATGCTTCCTCCCCCGATGTCATTACTGGTACTTTCACACTCTACGATACTACTGTGATTGCATTGATTGATCCTGGTTCGACTCATTCATATGTGTGTGAAACTTTACTACCCAGTAAGACTCTACCTGTCGAGTCTACTGAGTTTGTGATCCGTGTGTCCAACCCTCTGGGTCGCTGTGTAATGGTTGATAAAGTGTGTAAAGGTTGCCCATTGATGATTCAGGATTCTTGCTTTCCAGTTGATTTAATGTTACTGCCTTTCGACAAGTTTGATTTAATTTTGGGAATGGACTGGTTAACTTCACATGATGCAGTGGTAAATTGCAAAAGAAAGCTTATTGATTTGAGATGCCAGAACGGTGAGATCATCAGAATTGAATCCAGTGATCTAAGCGGGTTTCCTACAGTAATATCCTCGATGTTAGCCCGGAAGTATGTGAGAAAAGGGTACGAAGCTTATTTGGCCTATGTATTGGATAATAAAGTGTCTGAAAAGCATATTGAATCTGTACCAGTTGTGTGTGAATACCCAGACGTGTTTCCTGAAGAGCTACCGGGTTTACCACCAGTACGAGAAATTGAGTTTGGCATTGAATTAGTACCGGGAACGACTCCGATCTCGATGGCTCCGTATCGGATGGCACCTACTGAGTTAAAAGAGTTGAAAGCACAATTACAAGAGTTAACAGATAGGGGTTTTGTACGACCGAGTTTCTCTCCTTGGGGTGCACCCGTTCTTTTTGTGAAAAAGAAAGATGGACCGATGCGAATGTGTATTGACTATCGACAACTGAATAAGGTAACTATAAAGAATAAATATCCATTACCTCGGATTGATGATTTGTTTGATTAGTTGAAAGGGGCTTCAGTATTTTCGAAGATAGATTTGTGATCGGGTTATTATCGATTCATGAGTCGAGATACTGAGATGTCAAGAGCGCATTTTGGACGAGGTACGGACATTTTGAGTTTCGTTATGCCTTTTGGACTCACTAATGCACTCTTGTTTTTATGGATCTAATGAATAGGGTTTTTACGCTTTTGGATCGATTTGTAGTTGTGTTTATTTATGATATACTAATCTATTCCAAAGATGAAACCGAACATGCCGAGCATTTGAGATTAGTGCTACAAACTTTGCGAGACCAACAACTGTATGCAAAGTTTAGTAAGTGTGAGTTCGGATGAATGAAGTTAGCTTCTTGGGTCATGTTGTTTGATGTCGGTATTGGGTGGATCCAAACAAAATAGCGACTATACTCGATTGAAAATCACCAAAGAATGTTTTCGAGATCTAAAGCTTCCTAGGCCTTGCGGGATATTACAGACAATTTATAAAAGGTTTTTCTGTAATAGCTACACCTTTGACAAAGCTACTACAGAAAGATGTCAAGTTTGAGTGGTCAGAAAAGTGTCAGAAAAGTTTCGAGCAGTTGAAAGCCCTTCTGACCGAAGCTCCAGTGTTAGCTCAGCCTGAAACGGGTAAAAATTTTATTATTTTTAGTGATGCATCTTTGAATGGGTTGGGTTGCGTTTTGATGCAGGAAGGCAAGGTTATAGCCTACGCTACGAGACAATTGAAGCTACATGAGAGAAATTATCCGACTCACGATCTGGAATTAGCAGCCATTGTTTTCGCATTGAAAATTTGGCGTCACTATTTATTCGGCGAGAAATGTCACATTTATTCAGATCATAAAAGTCTAAAGTATTTAATGACTCAGAAAGATCTAAATTTGAGACAATGTAGGTGGTTAGAATTGTTGAAAGACTATGAGTTGGTGATTGACTACCATCCGGGAAAAGCTAACGTTGTTGCAGATGCGTTAAGTCAAAAATCATTGTTTACTCTTCGTGCAATGAATGCACAGATAGCTATGTCTGGTGATGGTTCGATCATAGCCGAGTTACAAGCAAGACCGATGTTTATTCAGCAAATTTGTGATGCACAGAAAGTTGACAAAGATTTGATTGCTAGTCGAATTCAGTGTGAAAAAGGTGCAGAATCAGATTTTCAGATTGATGCAAATGATTGTTTGAATTTTAAAAGCCGAATGTGTGTTCAAGAACTCGGATTTGATCTGAGATGATTCGAGTGAGGCCCATAGTGGTCGATTATCAATACATCCGGGTAGCACAAAGATGTATAATGATTTGAAACAGTTCTATTGGTGGCCGGGCATGAAACGGGATATATCTGAATTTGTTTCGAAATGCTTAGTTTGTCAGCAAGTAAAAGCTGAACATTAAGTGCCATCCGGACTACTTCAGCCAATCATGATACCTAAATGGAAATGGGATAGAATTACAATGGATTTTGTATCCGGTCTTCCTATGACACCGAGTAAGAAAGATGCCATCTAGGTTATAGTTGATAGACTGACTAAATCAGCTCATTTTGTGCCGGTTCGTACAGACTTTTCACTCGATAAACTTGCTGAATTGTACGTATCGCAGATTGTGAGATTGCATGGTGTACCGAGTTCCATTGTTTCAGATAGAGACTCGAGATTTACATCGCGGTTTTGGAAGAAGTTGCAAGATGCCTTAGGTACTAAACTTCATTTTAGTACAGCCTTTCATCCGCAGACAGACGGTCAGTCTGAGCGAACTATTCAGATACTTGAGGACATGTTGAGATGTTGCGTTCTCGAGTTTGAAGGTACGTGGGAACGATACCTACCTTTGATTGAATTTGCTTATAATAATAGCTTCCAATCTAGTATCAAAATGGCACCTTATGAAGCCTTGTACGGGTAAAATGCGAACTCGTTATATTGGGTGAGCTCGTGAGAATAAGATACACGGGGTTGATTTGATTAAAGAAACAGAACAGAAGGTAGCTATTATTAGAGGCATTTTGAAAGCTACTTCGGATCGTCAAAAGTCTTATGCTGATTTGAAACGTAAAGACATTGAGTTTCAGGTCGGAGATCATGCATTCTTAAAAGTTTCTCCATGGAAGAAAGTACTCGATTTGGTCGGAAGGCAAGTTGAGCCCGAGATTTATCGGACCGTATGAAATCATCGAGCGTATTGGACTGTTGCTTATAGATTGAAGTTTCCTCCGAGTTAGAAAAGATACATGACGTATTTCACGTTTGATGCTTCAGTAAATATAGATCGATCCGTCGCATGTGATCACTTAAATGCGAGATTGAAATCGACCATATATGACGTACAAGGAAGAACCGATCCGTATTTTAGCTCGGAAATGAAAGAGTTAAGAAACAAAAGAATTCCTTTAGTGAAAGTACTATGGAGTCGGCACGGAGTTGATGAGGCTACGTGGGAGCCTGAGGATTCAATGAGGCAACAATATCTGACTTTGTTTAACGGTAAGATTTTCGGGGACGAAATTCCTAAAGGGGGAGAGAGTTGTAACAGACCGAATTTGACCCTAATTAGAACGGTGGTTTTGGGACCATGAATCCGAGTCTGAGAAATATTTTAATATTATATTTTGTGTCTAATATGTGTGAATTAATGTGTGTGAAAGTTTCGTAGAAAAATTTAATCGTTTAAGTGCCTAATTGGAGAAAAAGGACTTAATCGCTAAAGTGTAAAAGTTTCAATCCATAGTAAAATGTGCCAAGTTGATAGTGGTTTCTTGATTTGAAGCATTGAAAGGGCAATTAGTCCATTCTTGATATTAGTGGATGGTTAAAGTTCACTTTTTCCATTATGTTTTGTTAATGAATATTATAATAATAAGGTTAAATTAGTAAATGGCCAAATATCATAATATATGTAAAATAAAACATAAAATAAAGCTTAGTGCTTCATTTTGCATGACCGAAATAAGAAAGAAACAAAGTAAAGAGAGAGTTGGTACATTCGTCCATTCATTCAAGCTTCAATTAGGTATGGATTCTAGCTCGGTTTTGTTAATTTTACGTTTTTGAGATCGTTGCTTGAACCGTAGCGACCCATGTTGTAATTTTTAAATCTGAGCATGTCTAAGGTTCAGCCATTAACATTGTTATATGATAATTGATGTTTGATGAATTTAATTTTAAGATAGGATTAAGATTGATAAGTTTTGTATTGGAGTTTTAGTGAAAATTGAGTAAATAGGACTAATTTGTAAAAATAAAATTTGAGAGGGCTTAAATGCAAAATAAATGAAAGAAATGGACTTATATGGTCCTTATACATATTCGGCCCTTGAGTATTATATTGAAATAATGTGTATTTTGTGTTTTGTGCAATTAGGACTAAAGTGTAAAAATGTGAAACACTAGGGGTAAAAGGGTAATTTACCCATTAATGTGATTTGGGACTAAATTGAATTGAAATGTACTTGAATGAGCTGAATTTAATGTGTTTTAGATTAAGAGCAAAGAAAAGCGAAATTGGATCAGGGAACGACAAAGGTTCTCGAATAGCCGATTTACACGGTCTATCGACAACTGAGGTAAGTCCTTAAGCAAAAATACGTTAAAGATTTATTTACAACTATGACGAATGATGAAATTTGAATATTTAAAGTATAATTATAGACAATATCCGAATGTAGAAGTATGGTATTGAATTGAATTTACTTTGTAAAATGATAAGTGTATAAATATGTTTTGGTTGGTATGTGAAGGTAATATGATCTATATGAGTTGTTTACATTGTTGATGTTATGAAATGAGTGCTGAATTGATGATCATATCTATATCGGGCTTTAAGCCTAGCAGGCTTCGTGCCGGTGTTATTTATCGGGCTAAATGCCTAGCAGGCCTTGTGCCGGTGATGTAATTCGGGCTAAATGCCTAGCAGGCCTTGTGCCGGTGATGTAATTCGGGCTATGAGCCTAGCAGGCCTTGTGCCGGTGATGTATATCAGGCTTATTGCCTAGCAGGCTTAATGCCGGTGATCAAGTTCAGACCTCGGGTCTAGCAGGCTTAATGCCGGTAATGTGTTATAAATTCTTTACAAGGTGGGATGAAAATACTTCAATAAACAAAATGCTCGGGTAAAAATAAAGGTTTATAGATGCAAGGAACAAGGTAAGTGATTATCTTTCCTTTCAAATTACATAAGTGATAGAATGGTTAAAGTTTTTGATAATGAGTCTTTATGATATGTGCATTTGAATTACTCATTAATAAGTGTGATATGTATATTGAATATAAGTTTGGTGATATCTTTGAGATTCGGTCAAAGATAAAAATGTCAAAGGTGAAAGTTATCGAAAATACATATCTGTATATATATGATTAATCGTATATAATTGTGATATATGTTATACTTGTTGATAAGGTAATATGTGAATACTTAAGGCTTAAAGTTTGGAAGGGTTGTATACCTTCAATGAGGAATTAATAAATGATAAGTTATAGAGGCTACTGTTAGACCATAATGAAATTATTATTTGTTAAATTACTTGGACTTATTGGTATATTTATATATGTATGTGTGCTAAATGTTGGAATATTTGGTGTTGTTTCAGTAAATGCTTAAGACTTACTAAGCTAGTGAGCTTATTTCATGTGTGCTTTTGTTCATTTGATAGATTTTCCATCAAGCTATAGGCATCTGAGGATCATCAGAAAAGTCAACCACACTATCTCCCCTTTTGGTACTTAATCTAAGTTTTAAACCGAAGGCATGTATAGGTTAGACTAAGGGTTAGATTAATGACTTTCGGCCTTGTATATATATATGAATAGCCTTGCGAAAATGGCTATTTTGTTTTGATTAAGTTAAATTCCTATGTTCTTGATATAATGTATTGATTATGATATTAAGGGATGTGAAATTCGGCCATGGTTTAATCATGTATGGAATATGGTCAAGTAATAAGCCTATTATATCTAGATGTGATGCATTCGGGTTAAGCATGACATATTAATATGTTTTGCATTTGTTTTGTTTTGGTTCGAATGAGGTGGATGTAGTTGAGATGATGTTCTTTGGGTTGTAAATAAATTTGGTCTATTTGGATTATTAAAGATGCCATGTTAATGTTGATAAATAGTAAGTTATTTTAACCTATATTCGGTCATGATACATATATATTTGATAGGTATGGTTTGGTTTTGTGGTTTATGGCATTTTGGGCTAAGATAATGATTTGATAAGGTATATTTGGTTTAATAGACGTTCATGTTATGTATAAAATTTCACAAGATATATATGCAAAGATTTGATGCGTAAAAATATATTTATAATAATGATTTTACTAGTATATTTTGCTATAAGGATTCGATGTATAATGGTAAATAATAAAGTGGTACATAAACATATTTGTACGTGGATTGATTTAAAAAAATGGTATGTGCTAATTTGGTGTTTATAAATATATATATATATATATATATATATATATATGGAATGCCTTAAGATTTTATTCGATTAAATATGTAAGGTCAATTAGATTTTTGTTTGTGCTCGTGTTATAGGCGAATAAATGTATAAAGATTATATGCTTATCTTTGTTGTGGATTTTAAATGACCATGTGATTTTAATTATGTAAGTTGTTGTATTAAGACCTGATAGAATATATATATATATATATATATATATTCATTTCTAATAGCATGAAATGATATGAATTTATCAAGTATTAGTCTAGATGGAGTGCTTGGGCTTGGTAATTGTTATAGTAAGGCCTCATAACCCTAATTCGACGACGGATATGGGTTAGGGGTGTTACACTGACAGTTCCTTTCATGTGACTTTAATCGTCTGAAAGCATAAACTACCACTTTATATTCTTATATTAAAACACATTCAAATCCGTTCAATAGTGCATCGCTGAAAAATCACAAACTCTTTACTAAATTTAAACTAAACTCAAAATCAGTGCTTCGGTTAACAACCATTTTTCAACTTTTCTAACACTTCAACAGATCGTTCAAACTTTCACAAATGTGATAGCTTTATCAGTCAACACAACTTTAACTCATAATAATATCATCCGATTAGAATTAATCTTATAGGTATGTCCCTGAATCACACCTTTTTGAATAAAAATTCCTCATTCAGACTGTTCGTCAACTTATCCATGAATGTACAAGATTTTCTTTTCTTACCTGAGGATAAACTTAAATGCATATAACTGAAATTACCTTTCAACTGACCAGCTCGCTTAGATAAAAACAATAGAGTCGATCTCAACTATCAAATAATATCATATCAAAATACTCCCTTCTTTATGTTGTTAAAATAACTCAATCATACAATCTTCCAAAATTTCCTCACATGCTAGTAAAAAATCTTTACAACTGCATTAACTCAAGGAAACATAATATCCTGCTCAAACTCATTGACCTTAATCAAACTTACTTAAGAAAAGAAAACCATCATACAATTTGAGCTTGAGCATCCATTATCTATTCCTTTGCCGATGTTAATTTTTTTCACGAAAATTAGAGAAATCCTGATACCATAATACCACGTTCCTATGATCGAACCAGAAATACAACCATAACAGACATAGTTATCACAAGCCAAAGAACACACTTTAAAGATGAGCCATGATTGATAATTTACGAAATAAGGATGATAAGAAAATCAAGATAAAGAAATCCAAGATGCGATACCATACTGGAAGTCCGAGAACATAAATCATAAGAAAATAATAAATACCTTGATAATTCCTCAGAGAAAACCAGAAGAAAAATAGTGCTTATACGCTCTAGAATCAATTGTAACAGAGATAATATATTTTCCAAATATATATACAAAACAAAACAACATCTAGTAGAAACAGAAGAATAACCTTACATGAATTTTCACCAACAACTTTTATTCCAAATATAATAGAATAGAATCCCACAGAGAGACATTAGAAATGCTGCTCATCAACCAACCAGATCAACAGTGCTCTCATCTAACATTATAAGCAGTTAGCATTCTCATACGACAATAATTTCATCAGAAAATGAACAATCACATATATCTTTGAGGATAAATGAATCTATAAAACACCTAGGAGAGATCATCATAATCTATTCAATTACAACTGTTACACTCAGACATCATTACGATTCAAATATCATTTCTCTGACTAATCTTGTCATATCTAATCTTGTATTATTCCATTCACAAAGGAAAATCAATCCGGAAGAAATTTCAACAAATACATACTTTTGACATCATACCTGAATGAGTCAATTAGCCGAGATTAACTTTTTCTTTAACCGTGACAATGCGAAATTTGAATGATCTTTAGAATAACTTGGCATCTTTTCCTGAGCTGTATTCACTTGTCAAACTATTCTTAACTCTGAAGACATTATTAGTCATTCCGCTATTGAACTCTTTAGCCTCTTACTTGTAAGCTCATTCAACTTATATCTCGTGAAATTTCGTTATACAATGCCACATTGGTAATGGGGTGAGGTCGTAAAGCCTCTTACTCGACTCTCATAAATACACACCTGTAACTTAGCATTCATCGTCGGCATAATATATTCTCAATCATAAAATTCACTTCAAGCTAATTAACATACATATTTATGTCACACGAACTTTTCGATTATCTTATCCAAACAAGTTCACTTATACATACATTCCATAAATTTTGAGTAAGTTTACTTATCACATTCACTTTATCAAAAAAATCGGGCACAAAACATCATATGAATGCCAAATAAACATAGATGAGCTTATCACAATATAAACTTTCATTTCATTTCACCTTTCCATATTTCAAGAATAATTCTCATTGAACTATTGTAATTTCGATGGACACTCGAGTAGTATACTCAAGGTATGCATGTCAACAGTCTGTCAATTCATTTTCAAAAGTGCCCTTTTTGACACATATTCATGGAGCACACTCTCGAGCCACATATGACATAATAGGATTGACAGTCCAGGCTAAATCCTTTCAGTAATGTATGCCCTAAAAAGCTTATTTTGGATTACCCGTCCGAGCTAAATCCATTTCATAACATATGCTTGAGAGGGCTTAATTCAGAATTACCCTTTCGGGCTAAATCCTTTCACTAACATTTAAAACATTTTATCTATTTCATAAAATCATCATAATCCATCGAAATACAATGTTCAAACTGAACAATGACATTTTATCTATATTTCTCAACTTATGGTTATTTCATTTTGTACATCATCACATACATATCATGAACTTTTATTCATACCTTTCCAAGTTTCGACTCATCACAAACACTTTTTCAAATATCTTAGTATCACTTCCATTGTTTTCGAAAATAACTCGGGTGGAAAGCATCTCTACCTCAACAAAACAATTTCATCAGAGTCGGGAGATATCATACTATCACAGGTAGTAATACGCTATGCTAGTTCGAGATTCGACTAAACCATAGAAAATACCACTTAATGTAACACCCTTTACCCTTATTCGACGCTGAAATAAGGTACGAGGCATTATCGGACCCACATCACAAGCAATCACACAATTTTGAGTCATAAATTTTTGTCCAAATTAAAACCATTCATATTCAAACATAAAGTCCCTTACACGAGCCTACGACGCCCAAAATATACTTTAGAAGTGGTTTGGGATTAAATCGAGAACTCAGAAAACTTTTACAAAACTTAGAAATTTTTTGCTAAAAGCAGGGCTCACAAGCCCGTGTGTCTCACGGGATACACCCGTGCTTCAGGCTATGTTCAAATTACGGTGCTCTCCGACTTGTGCCACACTGCTGTGCCACACGCCCGTGTGCTAGGCCATATAGCACACACGACTGAGACACACACCCGTGTCTCTGCCCATGTGCTCAATTCTTGACATTCTATTTTTCAAAATTAAGGTGCAAGGGACACACGGCTGGATCACATGCCCATGGGGCAGACCGTGTTTCACAACGGCCTAGACACATGCCCGTGTGTCTACCGTGTAGAAAAAAAAAGGATATTTACCAAGCCATTTTGCCACCCTCACTTGTACACATCAACACAGCATCACATGGCACAAATTCAAGCATATAAATGCAACCAAACAACCACAAAAGACAATTACATGTCATTCTTATACCATCATTTATCATCCTTAAAACATCATACTTAGCCCATTAAAAACATACTAACTTCACATTAACATGAGGGTATTAACAAATGAATAAACTCATAATCAGCATAAGCCATCATTCATAGTTATTTATAATATGAGGCATTAACCATTACAAGCCAACACATATGGCCAAATTAATCATGACACATATAACAAATTGACCTAGTCCCTATACATGCCATAAACTCAAAATAATTGAATTCATCAATACCCAAAGTGATAGCTTGATAATGTGATATGATCTCTAGCGAACTCCAATCCGAGCTAGCTTAATAACCCTATAAAACATTGGAAAGGAAGGGGGAAAGCTATATATATAGCTTAGTAAGTCCGTATGAAAGTAATAAGCAACTTTTTCCAATCATTTACCAAGTCCAATAATATAAACACAAGATAATATAAATTGCTATAAAACTCACAGTTATTATTTATTCAGTGACACTGTTTGCTTTATCAATTTGCAAGCTTATTTTAACATGTTTTGACATTAGCCTAATAATCATAATCTCTCCATTATAACAAATTACCACAATCAACCAATCATTTCATATCTCATAATAAACATGCACATTAATTACTAGTATTCACCTCTCAAGCATATACTTTAGCATCTTTCAATTATTTAAAGCTTATATCTTTTCATACTTCCATAATCATTTTAATAGGCAATTATGCCAATCATTCCTTTTTCTCATATTCGATAAATCACAATTTGCATGAATAAAACATGCTATATCATAACTCAATTTGGCTCGAAGGCCAATCACAAAATCGTCAATTGGATTTACCATTTATTTCATACATCACAAGTATAGACCAATAATCACAAGGTTTTGATAAAATCATTATCGTGGAAAAATCATGAACTCACAATTTCATGAAGTCAATGCTTATAAACTTTACGTATATACTTGTATCAATTCGTAATACTTACATACTCTTTATTTTCGTTGACATACCCGTTGAATTTCCCGTTGAACCATTTGGAATGCTAAAGGACACTCGGGGATCCCGTACACACAGTACTGTACCAATGCCATATCTCAGATATGGTCTTGCATGTAATCTCGTATCGATGCCATATCTAAGATATGGTCTTACACGAAGTCTCATATTGATCCCATATCCCAGATATGGTCTTACACATAATCTCAGATAACCCTAATGTCATGGCATTCGTATCCTATATATTCCTAAGGTTCAACCGGGACTTTCAATGTACCAAAATCTCTATCGGTCATTTCCGTAACATCGTACTCAATAGCATTCACATTTCATTTCAATAATGTAGGATTTACCACAATTATATCAATCAAGCATTTATACACATATAATTTAATGCTTATCAAACATACGAACTTACCTTGGCATAAAAACGACAAAAAGGGCTAAATCGACAAATACTCATTTTTCCTCCGTTCTAGGTCTGAACCTCATTTTTCTTGATCTATAATATCACATTTAACTTATTTAATAATTATACTATTCAAATCAGCCCAAAATCAAATTATGGTAAAAATAAATTTTTGCCCCTAAAGTTTGACATTTTTATAATTTAGTCCTTAGGCTCGTAAAATGATGTTCATTCAATTTCATCAAAACCCAAGCCTAGCCAAACCATTTTCATGCTCATAACAGCCTACATTATCATTTAATCACACTTTCATACTCATTTTATAGACTTTTACAAATAGGTCCTTTTTGACATTTTTACCGAAAATCACTTAGCAAAAGTCGTTTAACAATCAACAAACATTCATTTTCTACCATCAAACATCAAAATATATACATTTTCAACATGGGTAAAATTTTAGACCTTGACATCTCTTCAAATTGATGGTAGAAATAGAAAGATCGAGTTACAAAGATTTCAAAAATGTAAATAGCATTAAAAACGGGGCTAGAACGGACTTACAATCGAGCTTAGAAGCTTGAAAAGCCCTAGCCATGTCTTCTCCATGTAAAATTTGGCCATGGGAGGAAGATGGACAAGATTTTAGCTTTATTTTGGCTTTTTAATTCATTTTAATAACCAAATTACCAAAATACCCTTAATGAAAAAACTTGAAAACATACCAAACCATGTCCATTTTTGTCCACTAACTTAGCCAAAGGTCTAATTACCATTTAAGGACCTCTAATTTAAAATCTCATAGAAATTAGACACCTCTAACATATAAAATTGAAGTTTTGCACTTTTTACAATTTAGTCCTTTTGATTAAATTGAATGCCAAAATGTTAAAATTTTCGAATGAAATTTTCACAAAATCGTTCCATAAAATTGTAAACCATAAAAATATAATAAAAATGAATTTTACTATGTCAGATTTGTGGTCCCAAAACTACTGTTCTGACTAGACTCAAAATCAGGTTGTTACAACTCTCCCCCCTTTAGGGATTTTCGTCCTTGAAAATCTTGTCGAAATATAAATTCAGTCCCACGTAAACTCCTTTATCTCGTGACACTGCTAAAGAACTCTCACTAAGGGTATGCTTTTATTTCCCAACTTTTTAATCTTTTGTGTCAAAATTCTGATTGATTCTCCGTTATACAACACATCGACTGAATCATAATCCCTATCGGAGAATTCATACTCAAAGAGTCCAATCGATACCATCACAACATAGATACATAAAAACATTTTGAATCTTTTTACAAGACAATACTTTTGGAAGCATGCTATCGCTGAACGGGAATTTCACATATTCATGTTTCAAATTCACATACGTTTTCTAACAATCTGAAGTTGATTCTAAACTACCACGAATCACTTTTACTTTCTGTACAATTTCTGATAAGATAGTCTCTGAAAGATATAACTCAACTAATCTATCATGTTACATACCTGATCACCAGAACATCTATTTCAAATAACTATACATTTTATTATTCATTGAATGAACAAACGAGCTACTACTGAGCTTCATACAAAATTTTCTGCATAAGCTCTGAATTACTCAATGCGCAAATTCTATCTCAGAATAATGATAACAGTTATCAGGTCCAACTTGAAATCCAGAATCAAAAGTCATCTCACACTGTACTTGTTTAGTTTACCACTTACTATCACATTCCTAAGGTTCTCAATTTTGCAAAGAAAACATCGCTTTAGCTTCTAATTTAGCTAGATTCAGACCGCCATCAAATAAGATTAATCATGTATCTGATACTCAAAAAATAATCAAAGCTTTTCAATTTAAGCATTTGCAACTATATCTGCTTTCCCAAAGGTTAATCGATAACTGCTCACAACCTTTCAATAGTTCAAGCCATCTATGCAATTTTAAATTCAGATTCTTCTGTGACTTTAGATACTTTAAACTCTTGGGATCAGGAAACATATGACACTTTTCTTCGGACAACCGATGTCATCAAATTCTCAACACAGACATAAAAAGTGGCCGACTCCCGTCTGACAATTCCTTTAATGTGACTTTAACCATCTGAAAGCATAAACTATCACTTTATATTATTGTATTAAAACACATTCCAATCCATTCAATAGTGCTTCACTGAAAAATCACAAATTCTTTACTAAATTTAAACTAAACTCAGAATCAGTGCTTCGGTTAACAATACCTTCAACCATTTTTCAACTTTGCTAACACTCAACAGATCGTTCAAACTTTCACAAATGTGATAACTTTATCAATCAACACAATTTTAACTCATAATAATTTCATCCAATTAGAACTGAGCTTATAGGTTTATCCCTGTATCACATCTTTCTAAATAAAAATTCCTTATTCAGGCTATTCGTCAATTTATCCTTGACTGTACAAGATTTTATTTTCTTACCCGAGGATAAACTTAAATGCATATAATTGAAATTACTTTTCAACTAACCAGCTCGCTTTGATAAAAACAACAGATTCAATCTCAACTATCAAATAATATCATATCAAGATACTCCCTTCTTTATGTTGTTAAAACAGCTCAATCATATAATCTTTCAAAATTTCCTCGCATGCTAGTAAAAAATCTTTACAACTGCATTAACTCAAGGAAACATAATATCCTGGTCGAACTCATTGACCTTAATCAAACTTACCTAAGAAAAGAAAACTATCATACAATTTGAGCTTGAGCATCCATTATCTATTCCTTTGCTGATGTTAATTTCTTTCACGAAAATTAGAGAAATCCTGATACTAGAGTCATCACATTCCTATGATCGAACCAGAAATACAACCATAATAGACATAGTTATCACAAGAATACACTTTAAAGATGAGCCATGATTGATAATTTACGAAATAAGGATGATTAGAAAACCAAGATAGAGAAATCCAAGATACGATACCATACTGGAAGTCCGAGAACATAACTCATAAGAAAATAATAAAGATCTTGATAATTCCTCTGAAAAAACCAGAAGAAAAACAATGCTTATACGCTCTGGAATCAATTGTAACAGAGATAATATATTTTCCAAATATATATACAAAACAAAACAACATCTAGTAGAAATAGAAGAATAACCTTACATAAATTTTCACCAACAACTTTTATTCCAAATATAATAGAATAGAATCCCACAGAGAGAGATAAGAAATACTGCTCATCAACCAACCAGATCAATAGTGCTCTCATCTAACATTATAAGTAGTTGGCATTCTCATACGATAAGAATTTCATCAGAAAATGAACAATCACATATATCTCTAAGGATAAATGAATAAATAAAATACCTAGGAGAGATCATCATAATCTATTCAATTACAACTGTTACACTCAGACATCTTTACGATTCAAATATCATTTCTCTGACTAATCCTGTCATCACTAATCTTGTATTGTTCTATTCACTAACGAAAATCAATTTAGATGAAATTTTAGCAAATACGTACTTTAGACATCATACCTAAATGAGTCGATTAGGCGAGATTAACTTTTTCTTTAACTGTGACATCGCGAAATTCGAATGATCTTTAGAATAACCTAGCATCTTTTCCAGAACTGTATGCACTTGTCAAACTATTCTTAACTCTGACCACATTATTATTCATTCTGCTATTGAACTCTTTAGCCTCTTTCTTGTGAGCTCATTCAACTTAAATCTCGTGAAATTTCGTTATACAATACCACATTGGTAAGGAGGTGAGGTGTAAAGCCTCTTACTCGACTCTCACAAATTCACACATATAACTTAGCATTCATCGTCAGCATAATATATTCTCAATCATAAAATTCACTTCAAGCTAATTAACATACATATTTATGTCACACGAACTTTTCGATTATCTTATTCAAACAAGTGCACTTATACATACATTCCTTAAATTTTGAGTAAGTTTACTTATCACATTCACTTAATCAAACAAATCGTGCACATATCATCATATGAATGCCAAATAAACATAGATGAGCTTATCACAATATAAACTTTCATTTCATTTCACCTTTCCATATTTCAAGAATAATTCCTATTGAACTATTGTAATTTCGATGGACACTCAAGTAGTGTACTCGAGGTATGCATGTCAACAGTCCGTTAATTCATATTCAAAAGTGCCCCTTTTGACAAATATTCATGGAACACACCTCTCAAGCCACATTTGACATAGCAGGATTGCTAGTCCAAGCTAAATCCTTTCAGTAACGTATGCCCTAAAGGGCTTACTCTAGATTACCCATCTGGACTAAATCCATTTCATAACATATGCTCGAGAAGGCTTAATTCAAGATTACCCTTCCGGGCTAAATCCTTTCAATAACACTTAAAACATTTTATTTGTTTCATAAAATCATCATAATCGATCGAAATACAATGTTCAAATGGATCAATGACATTTTATCCATATTTCTCAACTTATGGTTATTTCATTTTGTACATTACATCATCGCATAAATATCATGAACTTTTATTCATACCTTTCCAATTTTCGACTCATCACAAACATATTTTCAAATATCTTAGTATCACTTCCAGTGTTTCAAAAGTAGCTCAGTTGGAAAGCATCTCTGCCTCAACAAAACAATTTCATCAGAGTCGGGAGATATCACATTATCACAGGTAGTAATATGGCATGTATAGCTAGACTCACATACACTATGTTAGTATGAGAATCGACTAAATTGTAGCTCTGATACCACTAAATGTAACACCCCTTACCCGTATTTGACTCCAGAATAGGTTACAAGGCATTACCGAACTCACATCACAAGCAATCACATAATTTCGAGCCATAAATTTGCGTCCAAATTAAAACCATTCATATTCAAACATAAAGTCCCTTACAGGAGCCTATGAGGCCCAAAATATGGTTTAGAAGTGGTTCGGAACTAAACCGAGAACTCAAGAAACTTTTACAAAACTTAGAAAATTTTTGCTAGAAGTAGGGCTCACATGCCCGTGTGGCCTAACGGACATGCCCGTACTTCAGGCTATGTTCAAATTAGGGTGCTCTCCAACTTGTGCCACACGGCTGTGCCACACGCTCGTGTGCTAGGCCGTGTAGCACACACGGCTGAGACACACACCTGTATGTCTCCCCGTGTGCTTAATTCTGGACATTCTGTTCTTCAAAATTAAGGTGTAGGGGACACACGGCCGGATCATATGCCCGTGGGCAGACCATGTGTCACACAGGGCCTAGACACACGCTCATGTGTCTACCCGTGTGGAAAAAAACAAGGCTATTTACCAAGCCATTTTGCCACTCTCAGTTGCACAAATCAAAACAACATCACATGGCACAAATTCAAGCATATAAATGTAACCAAACAACCACAGACAAGACAATAACATGTCATTCTTATACCATCATTTATCATGCTTAAAACATCATACTTAGCCCATTAAAAACATACTAACTTCAATTTCGCAAGAGGGCATTAACATACGAATCAACTCATAATCAGCATAAGCCATCATTCATGGCTATATATAAGATAAGGCATTAATTATTACAAGCCAACACATATGGCCAAATTAATCATGACACATATAACAAATTGACCTAGTCCCTATACATGCCATAAACTTAAAATACTTGAATTCATCAATACCCAAAGTGATAGCTTGATAGTATGATAGGATCTCCGGCGAACTCTAACCCGAGCTAGCTTAATAACTCTATAGACATTGGAAAGGAAGGGGGTGTAACACCCCAAATATTTGGGCCTAGAAGTGTTGGGCCTTATACATGGGAGCCGTTAAGATACTGCACATAAAAGTTTATATGTGCAAGGAATATCACAAATTACTTGTTTGCTTTAATGGCTAAGTGATTTAGGAAGAGTTGGGAGTGTTGGAGAAGTCCTAGGTTCAAACCTGGGCTTTAGCAAAAATTAATGTTTTTCTCTTAAAGGAGGCTTGATGTTGTGGATAGGTGTTAATAATATTTTTTGGATAATTTTTAACACAAGGGAGCATGTGGTCTAGTGGAAGTGGCGTTACAAGTGAGCTAGTGGTCTGAGGTTCGAATCCTTGCTTGTGCAAATAGAGATTATTTTTACTGATGGCCATGGAAGGAGGTGGAGTTGGACTGAGACTCTGTGGCTGACTTGATCATGAGTGTTTCAAGGAAACTTGAATTGAAGGTTGAGTGATTTAGGGGAGTGAACCAAGGGTAGATAATAGGAGAGAACTATGGGATGAGAAGTTGTTGGGGAGTGGGTAGCCAAATTTGTTTAGGGAATTTAGAGTTTGATTTTGTGTATTTTTTGGCTTTTGGTCACTTTGTTTTTCTTTTCTGAAAGATAGGCATTGTCGAATTTTCTTCTGTTTTGCTTTAAGGTTTTGTTTCCTTTTCTTTTCCTCTCTAAGGCTAAATTTAGTGCTTGTTTTGGTTTGTTGCATTTATTTCTTCCCCTCTATTTTCTAGCCGAATTGGGAAGGGTACCACTCAAGTACTTTGTGGGATTATTTTGCTTTTTCTTGTGACCAAGTCTTTCTCTACTCAACCTGCCAATCTTTTCAATTTTCTCCTTCTTCGACATCTCTCTTTTTACTCTTCACCATTGGTGGTCGAATACTCTCAATCCTTCACTCAAGCAATTGACTTAGCCGATTGTTGATTCTTCTTCCTCTTCGTATACTTTCCTTCCTTTCTTTTCTCTCTAAAGTCGAATACAACCCTCTTGTCTTTCTCAAATATTTCTTTTCCTCCCTTCTAGGATTTGGCTGAACAAAACCCTTTGCTACTCATTTTCATTCCTTGTTTACACCTTCTACTGACTTTTTCTCCTTTGCGTCTCTTTAATTAGTCTTTGGATTAACAATTGATCTCTGGCAAGCGGTAAGGGGATTGGACTCAATCTTATTTTCTCTAACCATTTTCGAAGTACTCTACTATTGTATTGCTTAAAAGCCGAATGTATATTACCCTTCACTGTCTTGTTGCTGATTCTTCTTTCTCTCTGTTAGGTGTGGTGTTATCAAGTTTTAGAACCCATTGAGAGTGGGGGAAATATCTAAAGTTTGAAGTGGTTGGAACCTCTCGCTCTTTTTCAAATTGTGGGTAAGTACTTAGTCGAGGAACTCGGGGTAAGGCCGAATGCTATCCTTTCTTACTTTGGGGTTTTGTTGTTCTGTAATCATCACAGGTGGGTGTAATCCACTCAGTTAATCTATTCTGCTAATTGAATCTACTTATAATGCTGGTTTTTAATAATGGACAAGGGGGTTAACACTAGCCAGTAACCTAAGAGAATTAAGCCATTTAGTATTCTATTAAGGCGTGTAATAGTACCCTATATTTCGATAGTCGACGAGAAAGCCGACAGAGTGTGTAACTGTATGCTATGTTTGATAATCGGTTGGAAAGCCGAAAGTATGTGTTGTTTACACTGCTATGTCTGTGGATCGGTAAAATGCCGAAAAGCCAAAAATATGGCGTAGGATGCTACACGAGTGGGCCATCGTGTGTGTGGTGTACCGAGCCCACGAACATGGGCATTAGTCTGTAGAGGCAACCATGAGCGCTCACGTGGTCTTGGGCTGGTCTGGGCCTTGTTGGGCCGAAATGGGTTGTGTGGGCCTAGTGGGCTTGTGGGCCCACACGGATAAAATGTATGTGATGTGGTAAGTGTTGTTTGGACTGTGACATTTACATGACTGTGGCTGTTTCTGGGCTAAACGGGCCACACGAGTGTGTAGGCCCACTTGGGCCGAGTAATGGGCCTTAGGCCCATTTACACTATTGTGACTGTTTAGGTTACTTAAGTCGCTTGAGGCGACGATGCACCTTCTGTTAGGTCGTTAAACCTCGCTTTGTAAAATTATCGAAATACCCTCGATTTGTGAAATTACCAAAATACCCCCGATTTACAAAATTATCAAAATACCCTTGATTTGTGAAATTACCAAAATACCTCCAATTTGTAAAATTCTCGAAATACCCTCGATTTGTGAAATTACTGAAAGACCCTCAATTTGTGAAATTACCAAAATACCCTCGATTTGTAAAATTACTGAGATACCCTCGACTTGTGAAATTACTTCAATACCCCTGATTTGTAAAATTATCGAAATACCCTCGATTTGTGAAACTATCGAAATACCCTCAGTTTGTAAATTATCGAGAAACCTCGATTTGTAAAATTATCGAAATACCCCTGATTTGTAAAATTATTGAAATACCCTTAAATTATGAAATTACCAAAATATCCTCAATTTGTAAAATTACCGAAATACCCTCGATTTGTAAAATTTTGAAATACCCTAAATTTTAAAAATTATCAAAATACCCTCGATTTGTGAAATTATCAAAATACCCCTAATTTGGGAAATTATCAAAATATCCTAATTTGCAAAATTACCTAAATACCCCTGCAGAGTAGAATTGTCGAAATACCCCTGAAGGGTAGGATTACCGAAATGCCCTTATAGGGTAAAATGACTGTTTTGCCCTTGTGGGTAAATGATTGACTTGTTCTATGATTTGACTGATTTGACTGGGATTGTATGACTGTGTTTTAACTTACTTTATGGTGGTTGTATGACTAATATGCTTTTAATATATGTCTAAATGACTGTTACTGAGCATGGCCATTTTGCATACATGTGTAATGATTGAGCATGACATACACGACATATTGCATGGGGTTGTGACATTGATACGGAGGAGGTTCTAATAGTGTCTCACGGGTCGCATGAGACGACTGTGGATCCAGTATTGATCTGTTAAGGTCGCACGGGTCGCATGAGACAACTGTGGATCGATGGATAGGTTTAAGCCAGTTAATCTAATTATGGCTCTGTGCCAGCTTAATTATGGCTTTGTGCCAATCGTATTTATCGTGGCTATGTGCCTAACTTATATATTGATGACTCTGTGTCGATTATAATTACCTGTGGCTGTGTGCCGATTATATTACCGTCGCTGGTGGCTATGTGCCAAACTTATTATAGTTATCGATAGCCTTGTGCCATCCTGATTATGGCTCCATGCCATCCTGATTATGGGTTATAACAATTCTATTTATGGCTCTTGGCCATTCTATTTACTGGTAGCTTTGCTGCGATTTTGGTTAGTGTCGCAACTGATGCTAACGTTGGGAGTGTAGGGATGGCATGGGTGATTTATTCCCTGCAGATAGTGCAGGGTTGGACGGAGGCAAGTGCAAGGTTGGATGTGATGGTTTAGCATGCATCACACATTATGCATATGGAATTAATTCTGATTGGGTTGAGGCCCAAGTTAAATTGTACTGGGCTTAAACCCACACAAATTATTATGTTACTGTATTGGGCTCCGACCCAGACTAATTCTGAATTCTGTCTGTTTTACTAACTGTTTTAGTTAGGAGGGATTACACACTGAGTTTTTACAAACCCACCCCATTTTTAACTGTACAGGTAATCCCCCAGCATTAAGAGGATCGGTGCTGCGTGGGACTCGAAGATAGCCACACAACTGCTTCTGTTTTTCTCTTAAGTTATTCATAAGTACTTTATTTTGGTTTGGTCTATAATAAGGCCTCTTAAAGTTTTCAGACTTTAAATTTCAAGTTTGGTTTTATTTTAATTTATATCTGTTAGAAGTAAATCGTGGTTTTTCCAAAATGATTATTGTTTTCAAAACACTACGTTACAACAACTATTTTAGGTTATCACGTTACCGCAACGTTTTTATTAAAAAAAACTTTCGCAGTTGAAGGAGATTTTGAAGGAAATCAATAACGTTTTAAAAGTGAACAACCTTTTTCAATGAACCCTATTTTGAAAATAAACGAACGCAGGCTGAGGGTTTACATAAGTTTTAGATGGCAAGAAGTTTTTAAATATTAAGAAGGGTTTTCAACGAAAACATGGTTTTTGAAAAACACTTCAATGTGACAAACCAAATTTTGGCCTAACTTCTAGGCCAGGTTTGGGGTGTTATAGGGAGTAAGCTATATATATAGCTTAGTAAGTTCATATGAAAGTAATAAGCAATAAGCAACTTTTACCAATCATTTACCAAGTCCGATAATATAAATACAAGATAATATAAATTGCTATAAAACTCACAGTTATAATTTATTCAATCACATTGTTTGCTTTATCAATTTGCAAGCATATTTTAACATGTTTTGACATTAGCCTAATAACCATAATCTCTCCATTATAACAAATTACCACAATCAACCAATCATTTCATACCTCATAATAAACATGCACATTAATTACTACTATTCACCTCTCAAGCATATACTTTAACATCTTTCAATTGTTTAAAGCTCATATATTTTCATACTTCCATAATCATTTTAATAGGCAATTATGCCAATCATTCCTTTTCTCATATCCGATAAATTACAATTTGTATGAATAAAACATGCTATATCATAACTCAATTTGGCTCGAAGGCCAATCACAAAATCGTCAATCGGATTTACCATGTATTTCATACATCACAAGTATAGATCAATAATCACATGGTTTTCATAAAATCATTATCGTGGAAAAATCATGAACTCACAATTTCACGAAGTCAATGCTTATAAACTTTACGTACATACCTGTATCAATTCGTAATACTTACATACTCTTTCTATTCTTTGACATACCCATAGAATTTCTCGTTGAACCATTTGGAATACTAAAGGATACTCGGGGATCTCGTACACACAGTACTATACCAATCCATATCCTAGATATTATCTTACATGTAATCTCGTATCGATGCTAATAGCCCAACTATGGTCTTACATGAAGTCTCATATCGATGCCATATCACAGATATGGTCCTACAGGAAGTCTCATATTGATGCCATATCCCTGGTATGGTCTTACACGTAATCTCCAACCTACCTATTCCTAAGGTTCAACCAAGACTTTCGATGTACCGAAATCTCTGTCGGTCATTTCCGTAACATCGTACTCAATAGCATTCACATTTCATTTCAATAATGTAGGATTTATCACAGTTATATCAGTCAAGCTTTTATACTAACATAATTTAATGCTTATTGAACATACGAACTTATCTTGGCATAAAAACGACAAAAAGGGCTAAATCATCAAATACTCGTTTTCCCCCGTTCTAGGTCCAAACCTCATTTTTCTTGATCAATAATATCACATTTAACTTATTTAATCATTATACTATTCAAATCATCCCAAAATTATACTATGGAAAAAATTACATTTTTGCCCCTAAAATTTAACATTTTTACAATTTAGTCCCTAGGCTCATAAAATGATGTTAATTCAATTTCATCAAAAACCAAGCCTAGCTGAACCATTTTCATACTCATAACAACCCAAATTTCTCATTTAATCACACTTTTCTACTCATTTTATAGACTTTTTACAAATAGGTTCTTTTAGAATTTTTTACCGAAAATTACTTAGCAAAGTTATTTAACAATCAACAAACATGCATTTTCTACCATCAAACATCAAAATACATACATTTTTAGCATGGGTAAAATTTTATACCTTGACATCTCTTTAAATTGATGGTAGAAATAGAAAGATCGAGTTACAACGACTTCAAAAATGTAAAGAGTATTAAAACGGGGCTAGAATGGACTTACAATTGAGCTTAAAAGCTTGAAAAACCCTAGCCATGTCTTCTCCATGTAAAATTTGGCCATGGGAGGAAAATGGATAAGATTTTTTCTTTATTTTGGCTTTTTAATTCATTTTAGTAACCAAATTATCAAAATACCCTTAATGAAAAACTTGAAAACATACCAAATCTTGTCCATTTTTCCCACTAACTTAATCAATGGTCTAATTACCATTTAAGGACCTCTAATTTAAAATATCATAGCAATTGGACACCTCTAACATATAGAATTCAAGTTTTTACTTTTTGCAATTTAGTCCTTTTGACTAAATTGAGTGCCCAAACGTCAAAATTTTCAAACAAAATTTTCACGAAATCGTTCCATAAAACTATAGGCCATAAAAATATAGTAAAAATGTATTTTACTATGTTAGATTTGTGGTCCCAAAACCAGTGTTCCGACTAGACCCAAAATCGGGCTGTTACAGGCACTATAACATCCTGGAATAGGGCCTAGGATTTTGGGGCCTGGTGAGCTAGGTTTTGGCAGTGGGCTTGGCGAGTTGCAATCATTGGTTTGGGCCTAGCGAACTAAGGTCGTCAGTGGGCTTGGCGAGCTGTGGTCGCTATTTTGAGTCAAGATTCATAAGTAAGAGTAGCAAAGGGCAATTATACCAAAGTTAGGAAGCCAACTTATTTTCCTCTTCACAACACCATCCATGCACATAACTCTTTCCTACTTCTATAGCGATTAAGGCATCCTAAGAACATAAAAACACTTATTGCCTATAAGTTAAACCCTTTTCATTAAAAATTCCATATTCTTTTGAATGACAAAAATCTCTCAAATTTTTGCATTGATTACCTTGTTGTCAAGTTTCTATGAAATTAAGAACTTAGAACTTAGCTATTAGGATTTAAGGGAAGACTTTGTTTCTTTATTGTGTTTATGTATAGAAGTAATTAAGAAAGGTTTGCAACAAAGGAAACTAGGTTCGCTAAAAGACTAGCATGTGTGAACCTAGGTTTGATTGTGTTTATGTATGAGTTTTTCATGTGCTTTAACTGTTAGTGACTTGTCTATGACTTGTCTATGTGTGAAATTGCAAAATTAACAGAATCGTCTACAAGTAAAGACAAGGGAAAAGAAAACCTTGATGTTGAGATGTGTATGAGATAATTGTTTACTTAAAATTAGAATACCACCTGAATAGAAGTTAGTTTAAGTTTTTTGATAAAAGTACTTATATGATATTTTGCTGCATATTAGCAACTTAAGCATGTTTTATGTTTTAACTTGTGGTGTGTTGGAGGTTAAGTTGGGTTTAAACGGAGAGTCACTTAGGTTGCTAATGTGATGTTCCGTGCTTGAGTTCGACGATCGGGCTATGTATGGGGTGTTACATTTAGTGATATCAGAGCTGGCCAGGTCGGTTAATTTGTTTGGTTCGTCAAGTTCACCAGGGTTGTAAACTATTTGAAGTAATAAGTATAATTGTTTGTTATTGGGGTAAGATTGGGAAAAAAATACATTGCCTTGGTTCAGTGTTTCTTTTGTAGGATTATACTTCAGATCATTTTTCGCTACTCACCTACCTAGTTTTATGCTTGTAATATCCCTAAATTGGGTCTAGTAGTTTCGGGTATACTTTTTGGGTTCCGAGCGTGAATTTAGGAATTTATCGGGTTAATAGTAATTTTTAATTTAATTTAGGAGGTCAATTTCATCTAAAATCGATTAAACAACAATCTAAAAAAATTAAAATATTTTGGATAATTAATTTTAAAGTATTTAAATAATTATTAGTGAAAATAATTAATTTAGGTTTAAAAAGAATTTTAAAATAATTTTATTTGGTGTTAATTTGAGTTAAATTTAAATATTAATTAAATTAGATTTAATTATAAAATAAGGAAATTTTAAAGTATTTATTTGGAAAATAAACCTTTAAATTCAAATTTTTGGAGGGAAAGGATCAATTGTAAATTAAGGAAATGTGGGAGTGGCCATTAGGCAAAATTTCTAATTTTAAATTTTCGTAGGTTGTTTCAGTTTTATATACAATGCATCCAGCCTACTTTTCACACCATTTACATCAGATTAGAGAGCTATAAAATTCATTTTTTTCTTGGTTTTAAAGATCTATCATCAGAGAATAGATTCAACAAATTTCCTTCTCAAAATACTCTCTTTTCACCCAAAATTAATCACAAAAGTAGCAAAAAAAATTCTAAAATTTCTCAAGATTCTTGAATCAAGATTTTCAATCTGTAACATCCTGACCATTAGGGGTTATGCATCTTTACTTAATTAAATGTTATTGCATGCCTAATTATGATTGAGTGTGTTTTGGAAGTTTATTTTTGAACTTCATTATGTAAGTGATTGCTTAGTGAAATATTAAATTCTTAATAATTAAGATGGAGCTAAGCAAGATAGGCTTTAAGAAATAATGACAAGAGGTTTTAAGCATAAGATGAGTAATTGGCAAGGTGGTTAGGACGCATGGATGATTACTTGGGGGGAGAGGTTTGAATCCCCTAGCTACCAAATGGGAGGATTTTATTTTTTGTTTCCTTCCCTATAGTGTCGGCCAAGACAATTCTAGAAGGATGGTCATCTTTTCTATTTTGGTGAGTAGACCATGTGAAAAGGTAAGCTAAAAGTTATGGCAAAGAATCAAGAAAGGATGGTAAGAAAGGGGGACAAAAGGCTTGAAGTAAGGACAATGTTATGGAAGCTTTTTCATGGTCATTTGACCATGAACCTAGTCGGTTTTAGGGGCTAAGGGGGATGGTTTATTGTGATAGCAATCAAAGGTTTAATGGGGAAGAAACAAGGAGGAAAAAGGGGGATCATGTTGGTTTAGGTTGGCCGAATTTTGCATAGCCATTAGGGGTGTTTGTTGGCCAAAATTTTTACCAAATTGTTCATCTTTTCCCTTTTCTCAAAGCCTTGTTTTGTTTTAGCCAATTGCAAAATACTCAAAAGAGAACTTTTCTTTTCTTGTAAGCCATTTGGTACTTTACCATTTGGTTTCTTTCTCTTTGTAACCGAAATTACAAGTCTTCAAGAACCATTTTCTTCTCTTTTTCCTTATTGCCGAAAACACCAAAGAGACTTTGTTGACAATTTTCTTCTCTTTTCTCCCTCTCTTGTGCCGAATCATCTAGCATCAAAGGACATTCTTTATTTCCTTTCTTTTCCTTTCTCTTTCTCCATTTTCTTTCTTCTTCTTTCTCTCAACCGAAACTATCATCTACCCTAACCAAAACCACCATTCTTTTCCTCTCTTTTGTCAACCGAATCATCTTCCATTTTGATTTCCTTTCTTCTTTTCTTTTACTGAAAATCGAAACCATTATAGCCAAAAATCACTATCTTTTTCTCTTCTCTTTTTGTGCAATTCAAAATCACAAATTCTTTTATTCTATATCATCAAGGCCGAATCTTCAAGTGGGCAAGTAAGACTTTTTTGTCAATTATTTTCTTATCTCCTTTTATTATAACCGATTTAGAAACATAGTTCTCTTATTTTTTCTTTCTTTTCTCTCCTAGGCCGAACCCTTGGAAGGGATTTTTAAGAATCTTTTTGGAACCAACGTTTTAAGGGAAACCTTTCGAAATCATCCAAGGTAAGAACATCACTTTTGGTTATATCAATCCTTTTAGATAGTTTATTAACTAACTTTATTTTAGGGGTGATTTTGAGACTAACAAGATAGGTTCGAAAAGAGCAGTACGGAGTGTTTGGAAGAGAGGAGGCACTGTTTTACCATTGAACTTCAAACGAAGGGCTGTATCAGCGATAAGAGATTTTCCACCGGGTTGTGGACCCTCTGCTAACGAAGATCGGTTATTTGAAGTCGTGCGTACAATCGAACCACTTTTCGTTGGTGGGTTATCATCGAGTTTTGATCCATCTAGTGGAGAAAAACCACAAATAACGGTTGTTCGAGAATCCGAGGGTAAGGATGTAGATCTCTCATCAATAGTAAATTTTTATTAGTAATAGTGTATACTAATCTAGTGTGATAATTAACTAGGTGTTGACGAGCGGGAAGGTATCGTTCTCACGGTCATAAGGTGTGTAACCTTACAATAAAATCTCATAGATCTATATTAAATGTGATTATATGACAACATGTTTGATAATGATTGTGGATACCATTCAGTGGTATACGATATTCAGGTATGTTTACCCCAATATTTCGTAAATTTTGCTATATGCATAAATGTGAAATAAGTATGACTATATTATGATTTTGGGGTAAATGGTATGAAAATTGAATAATATGTATGTGCATGGGCATATGGGTAAAATTGATAAAGGGAAGTATTCGGTGGTTTTACCACATAATCCGGTGACTTCGATCACATATGTGAATCTGGTGACTTGATCACATATTTGAAATCCGGTGACTTTGGTCACATTTGTCCTGTGGCCTTGCCACAAAATTATAAGGGCGATGTGCATGTTGACTGCAAAGAATCGCCTTCGATGGTGTGTAGTGATGGAGGGTCGATTTAGTAATCCCCACGGTGTGATTGGTTGGTACGGTGGTGTGTAGCGGATGGATATTTAGGTGGGTGGGTTTGCATTTCATTATATGTATATATCCATGTGATTTTAAATGATTATTATTTAATCTGCTATGAAAATGGGCTTTTGGGCTAAAATGACTTAAATGGGCCTATGGCTATATGTGTAATTATTGGGCTTTAAGGCATATGATCAAATGGGCTTTTTAATGTTTGTGTTACACATTGAGTCTATAACTCACCCCTTTTGTGGGATAACTTTTCGATGATTCAGAGTGCGATGGATCGGTCAAGAAGGATTTCGAGGTACAACGCTCAAATAAAGTATTTTGAAAATTTTCCTACTTAAACTTATTAAGTTAATTTTATTACTTAGACTTTATTATGGGTTTTGCTATTTTTATGTAATAAGGCCACTATGAACTGTTTTTAATTTTTGTGTTTGGATTTATTATCCGCCATGGACAAATATCAATTAAATAACTAAATGGTTTTTTTTAAAATAATCTAAACTGCTTTTGAAAACAAAATACATTTCCACGATATTAATAAATTTTTCATTAAGTTTGGTTTTCTTTTTACCTATTGATTTCTCTTAAGAATAATGTTTTAAGAAGATATAAATTTACTTTACAATTTGATTTCAACCCGATTCTTAACATTATCTATTTTTTTTTCAAAATCATCAAGTTTTTCTTAAACAAAGCGAGAATTTGCTTAAGTTTTACTCGAGGAACATATCAAATCCGGTCAGGCTTTTTGGGCCGGGTTTGGGGTGTTTCACAATCAAAGGATTTAGAATGAATCAAAGGTAATTATTATTTCTAAACTTATTTTTATGATTGGAAGCATATTTACATGATTTGAGTGATAATTATATGATTTTTTATCAATGTCATCTTATTCAAAAGCTTAAGGTGCTTTAATGGTGGATCTTGAATTTTGAGAGGAAATCCACAAATCAATGGATGTTACAACTCAAAATGGATCTATTAGAAGGTTTTTGATCTTATTTATCAAGGTTAAACATGTTTTGCAAGGTAATTTAAAAGAAATTCGAATTTTATCATCTTCATGAACCGATTTTCCAAATTTTTGTGAAATTTATTAAAATGTGAAATTGATGCTTATTATATGTTTATTTGCTCTAGTATTGATGTTTGAAAGTGATTAGGAGGGATGGAGTGATCGATTTTGTGAGGAATCAAGTTTTCGACTTGATGATACAAATCCGGTGAGGTAACTTTGAGTGAGAATTTTGTGTAGCCTAGTTGATGAAAATTTGTGTTTATAATATCTTTTGAAAAGTGGTAATATCTATTTTATCTCTGTTGAAGGTCTGAATCTTAAAGAGGATCGAGCTAATCGAAATTGAAGCTTGGATTTGCTTGGTTGATCACTTGGTTGTGGTTGAGTTAGTTGTGTGGTGAGTGTTATTAAAGGGCAATTTGGTAAATTTACCCTCACTTATGCTTAAATGGATGATTGATTACTGATTTTAAATATTTAATTGAGTTTTGAGTGGTTAATTTTGCAAGATTACTGATATATGTTTAAGTGATAAAATTTTTGTTAAGTGTTGGTGTAACACCCCTTACCCGTGTTCAACACTGGAACCAGATACGAGGCATTACCGAACTTGTCTTGCTTAAACATATAACTTTGGGATATAAGATTTTATTTCAACATAAATCTTCTCATTCATTGACATACCATCTTTATTATGGGTCTACGAGGCCCTAAACATACATTCAAAAGGTTTCGAAATTAAACCGAAAACTTTTACGCACTTAGAAATTTTTTACCTAAACGGGGGCCACACGCCCGTGTGGAACGGAACACACCCGTGTGGGCAGGCTGTGTGGTCACACATGCCCATGTTCCTAACCCATGTGGAATTTATTTTATAATTCGAACCTAGAAGGGTTTTCACACGGCCAGAGACACGCCGTGTCCCTAGCCCGTGTCCCTAATACGGCCTCAACACGCCTGTGTGCCAAAACCATGACATTCTGTTTATGACGTTATCACCTCACTATGGTCACACAGCCAAGGCACACGCTCGTGTCCTTAGACCGTGTGTCAAATTAAATTCATAATTTTAGGTGCCGACTTCACACAGCCTGGGCACATGCATGTCTATGGCCGTGCCTTCCACACAGCCATGTCTCTGCCCCTGTGTTTACTACTGAGCATACTGACTTGTAAGCCTAGCATGCATGGGGACACACGGCCAGTTAACACGCCGATGGGGCTGATCGTGTGTCACACACGGCCTAGACACAAGCCTGTGTGTCTACCCGTGTGGACATTTAAAAGGCTACCTACCAAGCCAAATGCCACCCTGTACAACAACCATTCTTGCACCAATCCAATCCAACACATATCAGGACCATAAAAGACTTCTAAGGACTCAAAATCAATACATCCACACAAGCATACACTTCATGAAATTCATCATCATTGAATATATGTAAACTTGTCAAGTATTGACCCAATTTCAATGACCATTTACAAAATAAATTTAATAACATAAATAGCCAACACTTTGGCTAACTACTATGACATAACAAAACATCCAAGTCCTATACATGCCATACTCAAAATAAGTCTAACTTGTTATACCAAAGAGATGTCGATTGTGTGATTTCTGAACTCCGATGTCCCACGATCCTCGAGTTGTCTTGGAAATTCTATAAGGAAAAGGGAAATGAGAGGGGAAAGCATAAAACTTAGTAAGTTTGCATGAAAATAAATAGCAACGATAAGTTCATAAGAATATCCATCCATGGCATTAGATAACCACACACAAAGTCATAGGCTCTTTGCCATAACTTACTTGTACTTGCCCTTATCTAGCACATACCATGCCACATATCGTAAATGTTCCTCGTGAATTACTCATGGATACCTGTATTCACTTAGTCACATAGCTTTAATACAAATCTCATTTCTATTTCCAAGCTGGTCTATTTATCCTATTAAATCACTAGGGATACTCAAGGATGTTTAGTCATTATCATTGATATAAATACGAAGCCAATGCCACATCCTAGATGTGGTCTTACATGGGATTACCTCTAAATACCGATGCCATATCCTGGATATGGTCTTATATGAGACCTTATATCAAGTATCGATGCCACATCCCGAATATGGACTTATACGATTCTCACATTCAATATCGGAGCCAGATCCGAGATATGGTCTTTTACGGGATTTCAATTCGGTGCCGAGGCCATGTCCCCGACATGGTCTTACACGAGACCTTATCCATCTCAACTTTTCTCATCTTTCTCATTAACACCAAATACTCAATTTCATATAATATCATGTATCATTATAATATCAAACATTCTCAAACGTGCTAGCATAAATGTTGAATTTATCACATACAAACTTACCTCGATTTCAAAATAGGCTAGATTGTCGATCTAGTCTGATATTTTCTTCTTTCCCCGATTGAGGTTGATTCTTGGTTCTTGCTCTATAATAGAAAATTAGCTTATTTTAATTATCACATTAATAATTGCATTTTAATAATCATGCTTCGGCAGAATTACTATTTTGCCTTTAGACTTTTATAAAATGACCATTTTACCCCTAGGCTCGGTAATCAATTCTAATCAAATTTCTACCTTTAATGAACCTAGGTGAACATTTATTTCTCTTATGGCTATCATCAAAACCCAACATTTCACACATTTACAATAAATTTTACAACCTTTACGAAAAGGTCCATTTAGATGTTTTCATGGTAACACATTTCAAAAAATTTGTTTATTAAACATCTATGACTCATTTTCTTCCTTAAAACTGCAGAAAAAAACTTAAAAGCTCACATAGAAAATCCCTCAACTTTTCACCATATTGCAAGATAGTCCCATCTTAAGAAAGCTTAAGCTTTAGGGGTTTCAAAAGTACAATTTTTATCAAGAAATGATCACTAATGCACTTACTTGCAAGGAGAGAAGCTTGCTGAAATTTTGAGCTCTTAACCCCTTAGTTTGCTACCAATTTTTGGTGGTGAAGGAAAGAAGAAAGGATGATACTTTTCTTTTCTTATTTTTCTCTTATTTTATTTATTAATCACCTAACACCACCAAAACATTGACTAATTTAATCATCTTGTCTCCTTATGGCCGGATATGACCTTTAGAAAGGCCTAATTTCACTCTAAGGGTCTCCAATTAAGATTTCATAGCTAATTGGTACCTCTAGCTTGTAAAATAGAACTTTCGCTCTTTAGACGATTTAGTCCTTTTTCGCGATTAAGCATGCAATCGCTAAAATTAAAGCATTAAAATTTTCATGAACCTATATAATCATACTCTAACTCATAAAATAACATAAAAATAGTTTTCTCCGACCTCATATTAGTGATTCTGAAACCAATATTCTAACTAGCCCCTAAATCGGGCTGTTAAAATTCTCCCCCTTAAGGATTTTTGTCCCCGAAAATCTTACTGGTAAAAAGGTTGGAATATTGGTTTCTCATAGCCTCCTCGGGCTCCCATATAACCTCTTCTATTCCATATCTTTGCCATAGTACTTTCATAAGGGCTATACTTTTGTTTCTTAACTGTTTGACCTCTTATGCCAAAATTTTAATCGGCTCTTCGCGATAAGTCATGTCCGATTGAATTTCTACTTCTATTGGTACTATCACATGTGAAGCGTCTGAACGGTATCGGTGTAACATGGACACGTAGAAGACATCATGAATCTTTTCAAGTTCAAGTGGCAAGGCCAAATGATAAGCTACTAGTCCTATCCTTTCAGTAACTTCATAAGGTCCGATAAAATGCAGACTTAAATTTTCCTTTCTGGCCAAATTTGAGGACTTTTCTCCATAGTGATACTTTCAAGAACACTTTATCACCTACTTGGAACTCAACTTTCTTTCCTTTTGAATCCGAATAAAACTTTTTTCTATCTTAGGCCGCTTTCAGACATTCACGTATCACCTTTACTTTCTCTTCAGTTTCTCTTACCAAATCGACCCCGTGAATCTGATTCTCTCTGAGTTCTTTCCAATACAAGGGCATTCGAAACTTACGCCCATACAGTGCCTCATAAGGTGCCATTTTCAAACTTAACTGAAAACTGTTGTTGTAAGCAAATTCCACCAATGGTAAGTATTTTTCCCAATTACCTTGGAATTCCAAAACATAACATCGTAGCATGTCTTCAAGTATCTGTATTACTTTTTTCGACTACCCGTTGGTTTGCAGATGGAAAGTTGTACTGAAGCTCAATTTTGTACCTAAGGCCTCTTGCAACTTTTTTCCAAAACCGTGACTTAAACCTCGGATCTCTATCCGAAATAATCTATAACGGTACTCCATGAAGACTTACTATCTCTGACACGTACAAATCAACCAACTTATTAAGCAAGTAATCGACTCTTACTGGTATGAAATGGGCTGACTTCGTGAGTCTATCCACTATAACCCACATGACATCTTTCTTTTTTGGCGTCAACGGTAAACCCGTCACGAAGTCCATGGTAATACGATCCCACTTCCACTCAGGAACCATAATGGGCTGAAGTAGACCCGAAGGTACTTGGTGTTAAGTCTTCACTTGTTGACAAGTTAGGCACCTTGACACAAACTCGGATATGTCTTTCTTCATACTCGGCCACCAATACCACTTCCTCAAGTCATTGTATATCATCGTGCTACCTGGGTGCACAGTTAAACATCTGCTATATGCTTCATGCAAAATCTTACGAATAAGTTCATCATTTCTGGGTACACAGACCCTATCTCAAAACATCATACATCCATCAGGACTTACCCGAAACTCTGACTCAACATTTGACTCACATAGAACTCTTTTGGCTTGTAAGTTGTTGTCCTCTTTCTGAGCTTCACAATATCTTGGAGAAATAATGGTCTACCCTCAGCTCGGCTAGAATAGAACCATCATCTAACAAAGCCATCCATGTATTGATGGCTCTCAGTGCAAACAATGATTTTCTGCTCAAAGCATCGGCGACCACGTTCGCCTTTCCCGGATGGTAGCCAATTTATAAGTCATAATCCTTGATCAGCTCTAACCATCTTCGTTGCCTTAAATTCAATTCCTTTTGAGTCATCAAGTATTTTAGGATTTTGTGGTCACTGAATATCTGATACCTTTCACCATATAAATGGTGTCTCCAAATCTTTAGTGCAAAAATAATTGCGGCTAACTCCAAATCGTGGGTCGGGTAATTCTTCTCGTGTGGCTTTAACTATCTAGAAGCATATGCTATCACCTTACCCTCTTGCATAAGTACACAACCCAATCCATTCATGGATGCATCTCTATAGACCACAAATTCTCTTCCTGGTTCAGGTTGCACTAAAATAGGAGCCTCAGTCAACAACACCTTTAGTCTCTCAAAACTCTGTTGGCACTTTTCTGTCCAATCAAACTTCACATCTTTTTGCAATAGCCTCATCATTGGAGTAGCTATCATAGAGAATCCTTTGACAAAACGTCTATAGTAGCCAGCTAGGCCCAGAAAACTCCTAACCTCAGTTACATTCCTTAGTGGCTTCCATTCTACAATTGCTAATATCTTACTCGGATCAACCCTAATCCCATCTCTCGAGACAATATGCCCTAAAAATCCAAACTCCTTAAGCCAAAATTTGCTTTTACTAAACTTGGCATATAATTTTTCATCTCTCAAGATTTGCAGAACCATTCTCAAATGCTCGGTGTGCTCGTTCTCATTCCGAGAGTAGATAAGAATATCATTAATAAAGATAACAATAAATTTATCCAAAATGGGTTGAAAAATGTGATTCATTAAATCCATGAAGATTGTAGGGGCTTTGGTTAAACTGAAAGGCATGACCAAAAATTCATAGTGACCATACCTTGTCCAAAACGCGATTTTCGGCACATCTGAATCCTTAACTCTCAACTGATAATACCTAGACCTCAAGTCTATCTTGGAAAATGCCGTGGCTCCCTTCAATTGATCAAACAAATCATCGATTCTCAAAAACAGATACTTATTCTTTACAATTACCTTGTTGAGCTACCGATAATCTATGCATAATCTCATGAAATCATCTTTCTTTTTCACAAATAATATGGGAGCATCCCACGGAGAATAACTCGATCTTGCGAAACCTTTATCCGTTATTTCTTGCAATTGTGCTTTCAATTCTTTTAGCTCAGTTGGAGCCATTCTATATGGAGCAATAGAAAAGGGAGCAGCACCGGAGCTAATTCAATCCTAAATTCAATCTCCCTAATCGGAGGTAACCCTGGCAATTCGTCTAGAAAAACATCTAGATACTCGCATACTATAGGTACTAACTCAATTTTTAACTCAGTCTTTTTAGTATTCTTCACAATGGTACGGTAACCTCCGTACCCTTTGTTAAATACTTCTGAGTCAACAAGGATGATATCATTACTGGTGATCTATCTTGCTTATCTGATTCAACACGAATAATATTCCCACTTTCACATTTTAACTCAATAAATTTCTCCCACAATTCACTATCACATCATGAGTAGCTAACTAATCCATCCCAAGGATGATATCAAATTCATCAAACGGTAATAACATAAGATTAGCTGAAAAGTAATGACCCTAAATCATCAACGGGCAACCTTTACATACTCTATCGACCAACACATATTTGCCCAGGGGATTTGACACTCTTATTACAAATTCAGTAAACTCTATAGGAATGCTCATACTAGAGACTAATTTTATGCAAATATATGAATGGGTAGATCTCGGATCAATTAAAGCTACAACACAAGTGTCAAAGAAAGAAAATATACCCGTAATTACGTCGGGGGAGGACGCCTCTTTGGAGCACGAATGGCATATGTTCTCGCTGGTTCTCTACCCTCAGCTCTTGCAGTCTGCTCTCTAGATGTATTCTTGCTACTCATTTCTTTTCCTGGGTTTCTCTGTGGTCTTCCCCTAGCAGTACTTCCCGGCCTTGCATTCTGAGGTTTCTCTTTCTCACCCGCCTCAGGGCAATCTCTAATAAAATGGTCTAGAGATCCACACTGAAAACAAGCCTTCTCGTTTGTTTGAAACTCATCGGTATGACGTCTACCACACTATGGGCACTCCGAAGTAGTCTGAGCCTTAGACCCCGAGAACTGTTTACCCTTACTTAGTTTGAAAACCCGATGAAGTGGCTGATCGAGTAGCAAAATCCCTTGATTTCTTAGATGAGGATTGGTATGACTTACTCAGTTGCATTTTTCTCGAGTCACGGGACTCAATTTTAGCTCTTCTTTTCTCTTTATCCAACTCTTCAACCTTACAGGCTCTATCTACCAACACTACAAATTCTTTTAGTTCGAGAACTTCGACATATAAATGGATATCCTCATTTAACCTATCCTCAAACCTCTTACGTATGATAGCCTCGGTAGACGCGTATTCCTGGGCATACTTACTAAGCCTTACGATTTTTCAATCGTATTTAGTCACCGTCATTCGACCTTATTTTAGCTCTAAAAACTCTTTTCTCTTCTGGTCAATGAATCTTTGACTAATTACTTCTTCCAAAATTCCTCTTGGAAGAATTCCCAGCTAACTCTCTCCCTTAGTACCATCGACACAACGGTGTTCCACCACTGACAGGCCAAATCTCTCAAGAGAGATACCGCACATTTTATGCATTCTTCAGGCGTGCATGATAGCTCATCGAATACCCTAATGGTATTCTTAAGCCAGAACTCTCCCTTTAAGGATCATCATCCTTACTAGCCCGAAATTCCTCGACTTCTTGTTTTCAGATCTTATCGACCGGAGGCCTTTCTCTTCTCACTACCTCTACCACTTGAGGAGCTACAGGAGTAGGCTGAGGAATAGGTGGGGGTGGATGTAACACCCCAAACCCGACCCAAACACCACGACTAGATTTGGCATGTCACTAAGAAGACTTAGTAAAATATGTCGCATTTTTTTGGAAAACATTTGTCGAGTTTAAACATATATTTCGGGAAGACTTAATGATTTGATAATTTATAAAAGATATAATTTTATAAGATGCCTTTAAAAATAACCCAAAGTTTAGTACCTGTCTTAGCTTAATTTAAACGTAAAATTTTACATGTCCATTAGCGATGAAAGCCCAAAATAAGACCGAGACAAAATATAAAGCTAGTGGCCCATGGACTTATTACAATGAAATTTAGAACCCACTAATTAAAATAATAAAATAAATAAACTAAATGAAGTCTTCTTGTGTAACATAGAATCTCTCACATGGCCACCTCGCCCTCTCCATTGGTCCGTTGCACTAGGTGCTATCTCGAAGATGTTAAATAATAGGGTGAGCATGAGACTCAGTAGCAACCTCTCGCACCATTAGATTGGGCCTTAGCCTACAGAACATATAATGAGCATAATATATCGAAAATATGCAAAGCCCAACCCAATCCTAGGTTTCCATCCGCTACACACCACCCTTACTCGCCATTCACACCATTGGGGATTTCTACAATCAACCCACACCGCTATAAACCATCGATCATGGCAAAAGCCACTACAATGATCATGGCATAAGCCACTACAACAGATCATGGCAAAAGCCACTACAACAGATCATGGCAAAAGCCACTACACAGAACACTTCCCCTTTTATCAAACCCAACCCCGTGCAATCACAGAAATTGGCATACTTATAAAACATATCATCTTAACAGGAACATTCACTGATGAATGATAGAGATCACTAACCTGGTGATTTGCTTTTACCCTCCTCGGGTTTCGAACATTATGCTGAGATTTTGGCATTTAACAGAATATAAGCAGATTTATTAACAATATTAACAGACAATCTAATGGTGTAAAAATTTACACACCTGATAACGCGTAGTACTACTCTCTATGTTGATACCCTTGCTAATCTGATCTACTGCCCTTTGTCTACAACCTTGCTCAAAAGTCGGAAGAACTCAAGGATAAGGCCTCTCCTATATTCGGCCAAGGTTAGTGCTTCACCCGATTTATACATTTAAATTAACAGATCTTCTTACCTTAAAATCTCGAAAGTAACACGATTCGAGTGTTACTAAACTATAACTTAGAGATCTACGTGATTGACTCCTCTTCAGATCCCGAAATGCCAAAAATAAGAGAAAAACTCAAGATTAATTTCCATATAGCCATTCGGCTAGAGTCTCTAAAAAGCTAGAAAAGACTGAAATCTCATGAATCGACACTTACCCTAAGTTTCCTTCAAGATTTGGCACAAGCAGACACCTCAGAGAGAATTTGGCAAACACAGGAGATGAGATCTAGGGATTTTAGCTTTTATGAAAATCCCAGAAAAGATGAACTGATGCTCTTTCGGCTTTTAGAAGGTCTGAGTAAAGTGTTTGGCTTTGGCTTACAAAGAAAGTAAAAAGAAATCAAGGAAAGGCTTAGAGATTTCAGCTACAAGAATAAATGAGAACATAGTTTTGGCTTTTAGTGAATGGGAGAAGAATAACAATGGGGATCAAAAGATTCGGCTAGAAGGAGGTTTCAAAGAAAAAGAAAAGGGTGAGGGATTCTGACGACCCAAAATTCCTGGATTTATCACATACATTCTCATCTTTCTCATTAACACTAAATACTCAATTTCATAGAATATCATGTATCATTATAATATTAAACATTCTCAAACGTGATAGCATAAATGTTGAATTTATCACATACAAACTTACCTCGATTTCAAAATAGGCTAGATTGTCGATCTAGTCCGATATTTTCTTCTTTCCCCGGTCGAGGTTGATTCTTGGTTCTTCTTGCTCTATAACAGCAAATTAGCTCATTTTAATTATCACATTAATAATTGCATTTTAATTATCATGCTTCGACAGAATTACTATTTTACCCTTAGACTTTTGCAAAATGACCATTTTAACCTTAGGCTCGGTAATCGATTCTAATCAAATTTCTACTTTAAACGATCCTAGATGAACATTTATTTCTCTTATGGCTATCATCAAAACCCAACATTTCGCACATTTACAACAAATTTTACAACCTTTACAAAAAGGTCCATTTAGGTGTTTTCATGGTAACACCTTTCACAAAAGTTTTTTATTAAACATCTATGACTCATTTTCTTCCATAAAATTGCAGCAAACAACTTAAAAGCTCACATGGCAAGTCCCTAAACTTTTCACCATATTGCAAGATAGTCCGCTCTTTAGAAAGCTTAAGCTTTAGGGGTTTCAAAAGTATAATTTTTATCAAGAAATGATCACTAATGCACTTACTTGCAAGGAGAAAGCTTGCTAAAATTTTGAGCTCTTAACCCCTTCGTTTGCTGCCAATTTTCGGTGGTGAAGGAAAGAAGAAAAAATGATACTTTTCTTTTCTTTATTTTTCTCTTATTTTATTCATTAATCACCTAACACCACCAAAACATTGACTAATTTAATCATCTTGTCTCCCTATGGCCGGCTATGACCTTTAGAAAGGTCTAATTTCACTTTAAGGGCCTCCAATTAAGATTCCATAGCTAATTGGTACCTCTAGCTTGTAAAATAGAACTTTCGCTCTTTATGCGATTTAGTCCTTTTTTCGTGATTAAGCATGCAATCGCTAAAATTAAAGCATAAAAATTTTTATGCACCTACATAATCATACTCTAACTCATAAAATAACATAAAATTAATTTTCTCAGACCTCAGATTAGTGATTTCGAAACTACTGTTCTGACTAGCTCCTAAATCAGGCTATTACAGTTTGTAAGTGAGCATCTAGTGATTTTATGTGCTTGATTTGATTGATTATAATGGTGAACTAAGAAAGGATGCTGGAGTTTTTTTTTCATGGTATGTTGATATTTCAATTGATAAATGAACATTAATAATAGGTAATTGGTATGCTAGATTGAATTTGATGTTAAAATGGCTATGTTAAATTATTCACATATGCATTTTAGCACTTTAAATTGAGCACATTATTGACTAAAACCATGTTATGATTGATTGGTTATATTGGCATTATAGCATGGTGGATCCATTGGATATAGTTGGCATGCCATAGGATTTGTGAGTACTCACCATATTGATATGTTATTTGTGAGCAAAAAGCTCTAGGTGGACTGATTTAGAGTAGATAAGGGAGTGTTGAGCTTGTGTCTCCACTCGGCAGGACTGATTTGAGGCGATATAAGGGAGCATGTGGCCTTAGCCCACTCAACCCAGGATTGATGTGGATTCTGATTGGGAATAAGGAGATCCGTTTATCTGATGTATGATCACGCGATTAAGCCATGATTGTCTCTGCCAATATAGATGTATGAAATGTTATATGCTAAATTTATGATTATTACCGTGATTAATTATGATTTTTGATACATGGTTGGGCATATAACATTGAACTATTATCGATTGATATTGTGATTGAAAATTTGTATTTGATTGGTTTCAATTTAAGCATGATTTGGGTGCTAATTTACTCATTATTTTATTAACATTCACTGATCATTTTAAGCTCACACCCTCACATTCGTGTAGATAACTGATGGGATTGAGGAGCTGAGGATCCGAGCAAGAGAGTTCCAGGAGATTAAGGCTCGGTAGAGATCTAGTTACATATCTTAGGTATGTTAATCGGGCATTGTGGAACCTCCAGAATTTAGTTTAATTTTGGTTGTAATTGGACTTGGACATTTTTAATTTTGGATGGTTTTATAATATCATTTATGCATATTTGAGTTTGATTATTGAATAACTTACGGTGTATTGTTGCTTGATAATACGGTGATTGATACACAGTGTGTGAGGCATGATGTTTACACTAACCATCGTTTAAATGAAACTTCCATGGAGTGGTTTACTAGCAACTAAGGTACACCACTTGTTTGAATCAGCCAGTAGGTGGTATACATGAAATTGAATGTTTAATTCTATTTAACTGAGGCTTAATTGGTGTTAATTCAATTGAAAGTATGTAAATATGTATGATATTTATTTGTAGCTAAATCGAGTTTAATTGGCCATTAAAATACTCAAAATCAGGTTTAAAATCGATTTTTCGCTAAAAAAAACTGCAGTGGATTGTTGGGGGTTTGAATTCTGGTATTTTTAAATTGGTTCTCTAGTCCGTTTAAATTACAAATTAGTCCTGTAACTTGATAAGTCTAATTAAAGCCTTAAATGATAAGGAAACTTGATAAAATTTTAGGATTAGACTTGTAATTGAAAAAAATTGTTAGAAATGCACTCAATTTAATATTCGGGTATAGTAGTGATAGTTTGAAATTGTTACAACTTAGTTTTTAATGATAAAACTTGAATTAAACATAGAAAATAAAACTAGATTAAATTGAAATTTTTAGGGCTTACATAAATTGGCTAAAAGATGGTTGGTAAATGTATAGATCTAAATCCGGGTTAGTTTAACCATAGGTGAAAAAATGAAAAAAAATGCCCTTAGGTTAAATTACGTATAAAAAGTTTAAAATTGGTTCACAATTTGCTTCAGCATTAATAAATAACTAATAAATGGATAAGATTGAGGTGTTATAAGGTTGGGGTGTGTCTTGGGAGGTTGTTACTTGGAGAGTTACTTAGGTGGATAATGTAACGCTTCGAATTCAGCCTAGTCTGACCCGGTCGGGTTTGGGGTGTCACAGTGCTCATATATATGTTTGGCGAGCTATGCTCTCAATTGTGTTTTGGCAAACAAAAATTTGCAGATGTGTTTTGGTGAACCAAGTTCGCTAATATTTTTTTAACTAAGTTCCCAAATGTGTTTGTCATGCTTAGGATGCATAATTGAACACACCTATTTTCTTGCTTAAGCTTGTGTCTTATGTACATTTAGAGTTAGTAAAATGCCTCCCAAAAAGTAAATGCGAATCTGAACTGTGTTAATGGAGCTGCGGACCCTCTAGAGGGTGATAGGACTTCAGCATCACCTGTGCAACCTAGTAGCACAAATCTTCTGGATGAGAATGTCAAACCATTGGTACAAGCCATGATCGGGGTTTTCCAACGTGTCGCTGGTACCAATTTTGCTTTAGCCATGAAAGATTTCTATTAGAGCATCTCCAAGCTCTAGGTGGTAAGGAAATCAATGGTATCAGTGGTGCTGATCCAACTAAGGTAGAATATTGGCAAAAGGGAGTTGAAAAAATCCTTGAGAAAATGACCTATATCGAGGAAGAAAAGTTGGGATGTACTGTGTCTTTACTCACTGGCGAAACTCATTGCCGGTAGAACATTGTGAAGCAAGGAACTGCTATGAATAGATTGACTTGGAACTTTTTATTAGAAACATTTAAGAAATAATTCATGGGAGAACAGTACATAGATGCTCCCAAGTGTGAATTTATTAACCTGGTGCAAGGCAAAATGTCTATAGCTGAGTACTATGCAGAGTTTGTACAATTAAGCCAGTACGTGTAACAAAGTGTAACATGTTTACACAAGTGTACGCACTCGTTCAAGTAATAAGTAAAATGAGTAATCGTCTCAACAGGGACTGTATAAGCTTAAACAATTAATTGCAAAATTATAATTAAGAATTTGATGTAAAAAACTCAATAAATTTGGATAGTGATGATTAGATTAATTAAAAGCAAGAGTGATCCCTAATGCAATTACTTATCTAAATGAAATTTACCTAAGTGTATGAATGAAGGCTCTAGCAACAAAAAAAATCAACATTAGATGGGGTAGGATAATTATATTAATCAAGTCAACTTACTTTCATCATGCTAACATGTTCAGAAACCAAATTAAGTCCTCTCAGATCTTTTACTTAGTTAAATATGCATGTTATTGATCATATTAGACTAAGGGTTTCTTAGCATTTATGCAATGTCACAAGGACATTTACGTTTGAAACAGTTTAACTACATAAATATAAAAACCATGCAAGATAATAGAACTAACTAAAGATATTATGACTTTTACTTAATCAGATTTAATGACCTAAATTAAGCATTGCACATTTCAATTATGCGTCTACTAGCCGTCATCTGGTTAGGATCGCTCAACTAATCTAAGTGCACCCAATCACATATGAATGAAATGCATTATGATATTAATTGAAAACATAATCGACTGAGGCACAAAACATGTTAACATGATTTAAATAAATCTCATTAAATTAATATAATCATCCTAGTAGATAGGAATTAAAACTTCATAGTTGATGTCAAAAACATAAAACGCAAAGCAAACATCTTCAAAAAAAATGACAAGAGGAAAGAATTTGCTCAGTTCAACAGCCTTTTGGATCTATTCTAACTAAATCACTTCTTCGTTCTGATTGAAGCTTCTTTTGCTAAGGGTTTAGAAGGCAGCTGCTAAATAATGCTTTTAACAAAGCTTTTAAGGCTAAATATGGGATAGGGGATGGAAAACTTGTAACACCCCTTACCCGTGTTCAACGCCGGAATAGGTTACAAGGCGCTACCAGACAATAACACTTGCAACTGAACAAATTCAAGGCATAAATTTTTGTTTAAAATTTAAAACTTTTATCTTATATCATCAAGTCCCTAAAATGGGCCTCTGAGGCCCAAACTTCCTTTGGGAGCGATTCGGGACTAAACTGATAACTTTTAAAACCATTAGAACATTTAGAAAATTTCCTTGTTTTGGAGAATCACACGCCCGGTGGGTAGGCCGTGTCCTCTACACGGCCATGTCTCTGCCTGTGTGGCCAAGGAGTTGGCTATTTTCCAAGCAAATTTCTACCCTATCATACCCATACTTGAGTATAACTTGAATGACACATTTCATGACATATTAAAGCTACCAAACCATCAACCACACACTTGTAACAAGTCATAGCATACAATTTACTCAACCATGGAATGCATCATCATGAGTTTATAGCATAACCAATTTATTGGCAACATTAAATGGCCTTATACAACAATGAACCCTGAATATCATGGGTCATTATTCTAGGACAACTCATAGTAACATATACACATGACCAAGTACCCTATACATGCCATAACCTTAAGTATAAAATCATCGATACCTAAATTGTAAGCTTGATAGTGTGATAGGTTCTCCAGCGACTTCCAACCCAAGCTAACCTGAGTACATTATAAACACGGAAAACAATGGAGTAAGCTATAAAGCTTTGTAAGTACATATGTAAATAATAAACAATTGATTACCATGCTTTTAAAAATCCTCATTATAAGCTCTCAAGATTTATTGAATAAAAATTCACAATTCATTTATGTTCATCTTGAGATGTTTACTCGAGTTACAGTCACTAAATTATTTTTATCTGGAGTTACTAAAATCCAAATTAAGATACACTAATTTTCCCTGAAACTAGAGTCAGATATCTTCTTACCATAAAATTTCCACAATTTTTAGTTTAACCAATCAATACAGTTTATTCTTTAAAGTCTCCCCTATTTCACTATCCGACAGCTCCGACTCCTATTCACTAAAACTTAATTATCTCATTGTAAAGAATTTGAATGAAGTTCCCGCTTGTTTCTCTTGAAAATAGGCTCATAAATAAATTCAATCATATAAATTTAATCCCATGATTATTTTTTTAAAATTTTTAATGAATTCCAACTCAGAATAGGGGATTCTGAAATCATTTAGACCCTATCTCACTAAAATCCAAATATCTCACCATATGAAATTGTTTTGCTTATTGTGTTTCTTTTATGTAGAAATAGACTCAATAAGATTTAATTTCATATCTCATTCACTTCTAATTAAATTTCCACCATTTTTTATTGATTTTTCAAAGTCACACAATTGCTATTGTCCAAACTGTTTTATTGCTAATTTCACTCTTCCATGTTTCCTTTATATTCATTTTCATTTACACACATATAACACCATATTATATCCATGATTAGCCATTCCAATAACTAGTAATTATCAAATATTTACAACCCATTCATTGGCCAATTTAACCTATACATCAACGACAAAGACTTGAACATATCATTACTCAATTTAATTTGGCCTAAAAGCCTCACACATGATCATCAATCACATTTGCCACATATTCATACATCATAAGCATGGACTTATAATCACAAGGTCATTCTCATAGGTATAACTTACTCATTTACATTCTTACCAAAATTCGATCACATACCGAGCACATTGCTCATGAGTGTATACATACATATACTTCCACTTGATCGTCACATATTCACATTCATTTACACTTTAGTCATTTTCCCTTTGAACACATCGGAATATTAACGGATACTCAGAACGCTTGCAAATACGTGCCACATATATGTAGCCGAATTTACCTCTTATCACATTTCACATATATGCTCATTCTCGAGCTATTCATATTTACATTCTCGGGTCTACTCACACAAGCTGTCAGTCATACGTAACTACTCAGTACTGCTCACACAAGCTGTCAGGTATCTACAACACATGTTGGATTACCCAGCCACTAGTAGAACTTATAAGACCAACACCCGAATCACTTAACATTCACGGGTCTGCTCACACAAGCTGTCAATCAAACGTAGCAACACAGTGCTACTCACACAAGCTGTCAAGTATCCGCAACATATGCAAGACTACCTAGCCACTGTTTGACGTACAAGACCAACACCCAGACATCACATAATCACATAACACACATAGGCTCGTTCTCGAGCTATTCACATTTACATTCTCGAGTCTGCTCACACAAGTTGCCGGTCATACGTAACTACTCTGTAACAATCCAGTTTAGACCCTAGTCGAAATAGTGGTTTCAGGACCACAAATCTAAGTCAGTAAAATATTTTAATATTATTTTTTTGTGTTTATGTTATGTGAATTAGTATGTGTGAAATTTCTGTGAGTTAATTTGTCCGTCTGTGTGCTTAATTTGAGCAAAGGATTAAATTGCATAAATTTTAAAAATAGCTTTATATTTGATTAATGGCCAAATTGTTGTGGCTTTTAAATATAGAGCCTTTAAAAGGCAATTAGTCCACTATTAGAGTAAGTGGGCGGAAATAGTCACAAATGACCTTGTGTGCATATGTTTTATACATTAACATTAAAGGTTAGTTTTGTAAATTGATAGTTATGTTTAATAAGATAAAACATAAACATGAAATTTAGCCATTTTTACTCATCCATCAACCGAAAATAGCAAAGAAAAAGAAAGGGAAAAGAAAGTTAGGGTATTCGGCCATAAAGCTCTTTGATTAAGGTATGATTTTGATTCAGTTTTTGATAATTTTTACGTTTTTGCAATCGTTGATTCGTATACTACAAAACCCATGTCTTAATTTTGAGAATTGATGATGTTTTTGAAATGAGCCTTTGATGAACTCATGTGTTTTGTGATGTTTTGTAACAACCCGATTTAGGGGCTAGTCAGAATAGTGATCTCAGGATCACTATTTTGAGATTAGAGAAATTATTTTCATGATATATTATGAGTTAGAGCATGATAGCATGTGAGCATTAAAATTTTGGTATTTTAATTTTAACGTTTTCGTGTTTAATTTGCGAAAAAGGACTAAATCGCATAAAGTGTGAAAGTTCCATTCTATATGCTAGAAGCACCAAATGGTTATGGATTGTTAAATGGGGGTATTTAAAAGGCAATTTAGCCTTTGAAAGAGGCTTGGCCGGCCATAAGAGAGCATGGGAGACAAAATTTTCAATTAGTGTCAAAGTTAATAGTAGTAGGTAGACTAATTTGACTTTTACTAATAGAATAAGGAGAGAAAAGTTATCATCTTTTTCTCCTATCATCCTCCACCGAAAATTTGCAGCAAATAAGGGGTAGCAACCTCCAAAAATTTCAGCAAACTCTCATCCATTCAAGTAAGTGTTCTAGTGAACTTTTCTTGAAAATAATTGTACTTTTGAGATCCCTAAAGCTTAAGCTTTCAAACGAGGGGACTATTGTGAAATGTTGTGAAAGGTTTAGAGTTTTACCATGAGAGCTACTTTAGTTGTTTGCTGCATTTTAAGGAAGAACTTGAGTCTTAGTTGTTAGATGAACAACTTTTAAAAAGGGTGTTAGCATGAGGACACTAAATGGGACCTTAATGAAAAGGTTATGAACTTGGTAGTAAGTATGTGAAATATTGATTATTGATGATAGCTTTAAGAGCATTAGATGTTTGCCTAGGCTTGTTGAAGATAAAAATGTGAGTAGAATTAATTTTTGAGCCTAGGGGCAAAACGGTCATTTTGCCAAAATCTAGGGGTAAAATGGTAATTTTACCTAAGTAGGACTATTGAGATGCTTATATTAATAAAATGATTAAAATGAGCTAATTTTCTATTATAGAGCAAGAGGAGACGAGAATTCACCTCAATCGTGGAAAAGATAAAGTCGTGGACTAAACCAAAGAACTAACTCATTTTGAAAACGAGGTAAGTTTGTATGATTTTTAAGCTTTATGATCACTATCATTGAATTGCTTAGTATAATATACATTGCTATTTTCTAATGCCTATCATTTTTGTGAACAAAGAGATTAAACATGAGCAAGCCCCGATTGAATATGAATTCCCCAGGGTACCCGATATACCACACAAGATATCATGTAAGTCCAAGGCAAGCTTGGCATTGATCAAGATATCATGTAAGTCCAAGGCAAGCTTGGAATTGATTAAGATATCATGTAAGTCCAAGGCAATCTTGGCATTGATCAAGATATCATGTAAGTCCAAGGCAAGCTTGGCATTGATCAAGATATCATGTAAGTCCAAGGCAAGCTTGGCATTGAGTAAGTTATCAAGGGCAAGATTTCATGTAAGTCCATGTCAAGACATGGCCTTGAAACCAAGATGAGAAATTCCATGTAAGACCATGCCTAAGATATGGCTTTGGTGGCATGTTAAGTGGGAAGAGATCTAGTATCCTCGGGTATTCGTAGAAGTTCATCGGGCAAACAAGTAAGGTTAATAATGAGGTAACAAGAGGGCTAAAAAAGCAAAGCTAGCGTCAAAATGAATTAAATATTACTCATGTTATAAGTGAAGAATTAGAGATCATAATGATTATTGTTTAAGTACGCTGATCAATGTGATCAAGTGACATAGGTATCATGTTTACTTTACAAAAATGAGTATAGCGAGCATCATGAGACATGTAAGAACCAAGTATGAGTAAGTAAGCTTTAGAGCTGAAATTACGATACTATTGTTATGCTAAATGGTTTTTATTAAGCAAGCCTAATGACATATGCTTTACATTCAAACTTACTAAGATAAATGCTTACGTATTTGATTGTTTCTTTCTATGTAGTCCCGTCAAGCTAATTAGTGGATCATCGAAGTCGAAGCTCGTAGCACACTATCAACTATTATTTTGGTATAGCCAAGTTACTTTACTAAGTATGGCATGTATAGGAAACATTCATTTTGTGGACATGTTTTTAGAAGGGCCTTTGTAAAAGCTATCAAGTTTATTATTCTTTTGTATATGGCTAAGTGATTGGCCAAATTTGACAAGTATTTATGTTTATTGAGATCAATGAAGCATGTAGTACTGTTCATAAAATTGGGTTGTTATTGCATCGTTGAATTGTGTACGGATATGATCTTCATTTCAGGGTGGCGAACGGCTTGGTAAATAGCCTATAAATGCCCACACGGTTGGACACATGGGCGTGTGTCAAGGCCGTGTTAACCCTGCACCTTAGTATTATGAATCAGAATAGGCCACGGGTAAATTCCACGGCCGTGTGTGTAGGCCATGTTATATACACGGGTTGGACATGGGCGTGTGCCCAAACCGTGTTGATTTAGTCAGTATATGAAGGATTAGCACACGGTCTAAGCCCACGAGCGTGTCATGGCCGTGTGAAATTAGTCAGTAGCCTCCCACGGTTGGAAGACACGGGTGTGTCCAAGCCGTGTGGAAATAGTTAGTAGCTTCCCACAGTTTGAGGGTATGGGCGTGCTTAAGGGTACACGGGCGTGTTCCAAGTCACACTGGCGTGTGAACCCTGCTTCAAAAATGAATTATTTGATGTAGTTTTGAAAATTTTCAGACACGAGTTTAAGGCCCCGTAGGCCTTTATAATGTATGTGTTGACTAAGAAAGTGAAATTTTTAAGTTGGAACGAAATTTTATAGCTCGTAAGTACATGTTCAATAATAGTAATATCTCGTATCCAGATTCAGTATCGGTCTTGGGTGTGGGGTGTTACATTTAGTGGTATCAGAGCTAAGGTTTAGTCGATTCTAGGACTAACGTAGCATGAGCATGAGTCTAGCTATACATGCCATACATAAGAATGTTTCTATATTGATAGTGTGACGACTCCTGATGATTTTAAATTATGTTTATACATATAGAAATGGATTCCAAAGGGAATGTGGCAGATGACGTAGAAAGTAATGCGCCGGCTCCCTCTGAAGGGATAGTGCCGAGCGAAAATGAGAATAGACCCACTATAATGAGTCAAAGGGGAGGAGAGGAGGCTAGAGAAGCCTTCCTCCACATGATGAACACATGGTATACAGCGTTTATTTGGGCGAACCCGAATGCACAACCCCCTCCATCCCCACCTGTTCCACAAGCTACTCTAGTGGCCCCTCAAGTAGTAGAGGTGGTAAGAGGAGGTAAACCCCCAATTGATAGGATCAAGAAGCATGGGGCAGAAGAATTCTGGGCCAGAAAAGAGGATGATCCAGAAAGAGCTGAATTTTGGTTAGAAATTAACATCAGGGTATTTAATGAGTTGTCATGTACCTCTGAAGAATGCATGAAGTGTGTAATCTCTCTTTTAAGAGATTCTGCTTACCAATGGTGGAACACCCTTGTGTCAGTTGTACCGAGAGAAAGGGTCACATAGGAATTCTTCCAAGAAGAGTTTAAGAAAAAGTATATCAGCCAGAGGTTTGTAGACCAGAAGAGGAAGGAATTCCTAGAGCTGAAGCAAGGCAAGATGTCAGTGATAGATTATGAGCGTGAGTTTGAACGACTCAGCAAGTACGCTCGCGAATGTATATCCACAGAGGCTATTATAATTAAAAGGTTTGAAGATGGGTTGACTAAGGACATCAAATTGGTTATTGCTGTCCTAGAATTAAAAGAATTTGTCGTGTTAGTGAAAAGAGCTTGTAAAGTCGAATAGCTAATAAAAGAAAGAAGTCTGAAATGGAGTCTCGGGACTTTAGAAAGAGACCTTGGAATAAGTCATTCCAATCTTCACACAGGAAGTCAAAATGTTTCCCTATCCGATCGGCTACTTCCACCGGGTTTTCCAAGAAGGACAAAAGTAAACAGTATTCAGGGAACAAAGCATAGACGACTTCAGTTGCAAGTGTCAGAAATTTTAGATCCGACAAATCTGAATGCCCACAGTGTGGCAGACGCCATCTAGGAGAATGCCGGGCACATGAAGATGCATGTTTTAAATGTGGTTCGCAAGACCACTATATAAAAGATTATCCCAAGATGATGAAAGAAGGAAGAGCTCAGGACTCAAAATCTGGAGTATGGTTAGAGGGAGACCGCAGAGAAACCCGAGAAGTGGGGCAAGTGGAAGAGGCAACCCGAGAGACCAGGCCATGAGACCCGAGGGTAGAGCGCCTACAAGGACTTATGCCGTTTGCACTCGCGAAGAGGCATCTTCTCCTCATGTTATTATGGGTACCTTTTCTCTCTACAATACTAAAGTTATTGCTTTAATAGATCATGGATCCACGCACTCTTACATTTGCATGAAATTAGCATCAGTTTGAGCGTGCCTATAGATACCACCAAATTTGTAATTAAGGTGTCTAATCCATTAGGCAAGAGTGTGTTAGTTAATAAAGTTTGTAAAGATTGTCCATTGATGATTAGAGGTCATTGCTTTAAAGCAAATCTTATGTTATTACCATTTGATGAATTCAAACTCATTCTTGGAATGGACTGGTTGACTACTCATAATGTAATCGTAATTGTGGGAAGAAATGCATTGAGATGAGATGTGAGAATGGGGATACTCTTCATGTTGAATCAGATGAACAAGATAAATCGCCAACAATAATTTCCCATATGATGGCACAGAGATGTTTAAGAAAAGGGTATGAATCATATTTGGCCTTCGTGCTGAATGATAAGGAGACAGAGCTAAAAATTGAGTCAGTACCAGTAGTATGTGAATATGTGGATGTATTTCCCGAAGAATTACCCTGACTACCTCTAGTTAGAGAGATTGAGTTCCTCATTGAAGTAGCTCCCGGTACTATTCCGATATCCACTACTCCTTTCAGAATGGCTCCAACAGAGTTGAAAGAGTTGAAGTTACAGTTGTAAGAGTTGACAGATAAGGGCTTTGCAAGATCAAGTTGTTCACCATGGGGTGCCACGATTTTATTTGTGAAAAAGAAAGATGGTACCATGAGATTGTGCATAGATTGCTGTCAGCTTAATAAAGTAATAGTAAAGAATAAGTACCCATTGCCTAGGATCGATGATCTATTCGATCAATTGAAAAGAGCGACTGTGTTCTCCAAAATAGACTTGAGATCAGGGTACAACCAGTTGAGAGTGAAAGACTCAGATGTATCCAAGACGGCCTTTCAAACGAGGTATAGGCATTATGAATTTTTAGTCATGCCCTTTAGGTTGACCAATGCTCCTGCGGTGTTCATGGATTTAATGAACCGCATCTTTAGACCATACCTCGACAAGTTTGTAGTCGTTTTTATTGACGACACACTGATTTATTCCCAAGATGAAAAAGAGCATACTGAACACCTACGGACAGTTTTACAGATCCTGCGAGAGAATCAGCTGTATGCCAAATTTAGTAAAAGTGAATTTTGGCTCAAGGAAGTAGGATTTCTGGGACATATTGTCTCGAGGGATAGAGTTCGAGTTGATCCCAGTAAAATCTCGGCCATAATGGACTGGAAGCCGCCTAAGAACATTATGAGATTAGAAGTTTTCTAGGCCTAGTCGGCTACTACAGACGATTTGTCAAGGGGTTTTCCATGATCGCAACCCCGATGACTAAACTGTTGCAAAAAAATGTGAAGTTTGAGTGGACAGAACGATGCCAACAAAGTTTCGAGAAGTTGAAAGCAGTGTTGACAAAAGCTCCAGTCTTAGTACAACCTGAATCAGGGAAAGAATTTATAGTCTACAGTAATGCATCCTTAAATGGATTGGGCTGTATACTCATGCAAGAAGGCAAGGTGATTGCTTATGCCTCTAGACAGTTGAAGCCTTATGAGAAGAATTATCTGGCGCCTGATCTAGAATTGGCCGCCATAGTCTTCGCTTTAAAGATTTGGAGACACCATTTATATGGTGAAAAATGTCAAATTTTTACCGATCACAAAGGTCTGAAGTACTTGATGACGCAGAAAGAGTTGAACTTAAGACAAAGAAGATGGTTAGAGTTGATAAAGGACTATGAGTAGGTCATTGACTACCATCCAGGAAAGGCGAATGTAGTCACCGATGCTTTGAGCAGGAAGTCTCTATCTACTTTAAGAGCATTGAATTCAAGGATATCCTTATCCGACAATGGCTCCCTTTTAGTTGAGTCGAGAGCTAGACCAATGTTTCTTCAAGAGATCTTTGAGGCTCTGAAAGAAGATAATGAATTACAAATCAAGAGAGCTCAATACGAGTCAGATGCTGAATCTGACTTTCGGCTTAATTCTGATGGATACTTGATGTTTAGAGATAGAATTTGTGTATCGAGGAAAGAGGGGCTTATCCAGAGAATTTTGTACGAAGTACATAACGGATGGTTGTGAGAAGTACAAAGATGTATAGTGATTTGAAGAAACAGTATTGGTGGTCGAAAATGAAGAAAGACATTTCAGAGTTCGTTTCAAGATGTCTTATTTGTCAGCAAGTAAAGGCTGAACACCAAGTGCCTTCGGATTTACTTTAGCCTATCTTAGTCCCCAAATGGAAATGGGACCATATCACCATGGATTTCGTAACGGGTTTACCGTTGTCTCCGAGCAAGAAAGATAATGTTTGGGTAGTGGTTGATAGACTCACAAAGTCAGCCCACTTTATACCTATATGAGTGGATTACTCCCTAGACAAGTTGGCAAACTTGTATGTTTCAGAAATAGTAAGACTTCACGGAGCTCTCTTATCGATCATATCGGATAGAGATCCAAGATTCACGTCTAGATTTTTGAAGAAGCTACAAGAAGCTTTGGGTACAAAATTGAGTTTTAGCATAGCTTTTCACCCTCAAACTGACGGGCAATCAGAAAGGCTAATTCAAGTACTCGAGGATATGCTCAGATGATGTGTTTTGGAATTCCAAGGCAGCTGGGAAAAGTTTCTTCCATTGGTAGAATTTGCCTACAATAATAGCTTTCAGTCGAGCTTAAAGATGGCGCCTTATGAGGCTCTATATGGGCGTAAGTGCAGAACCCCTTTATTTTGGACTGAACTCAAGGAAAACCAAATTCATGGGGTTGATTTGGTTAAAGAAGTTGAAGAAAAAGTAAAAGTGATACGAGAATGTTTAAAAACTGCATCAGACAGACAGAAATCCTATGCGGATTTAAAGAGGAAAGAGATCGAGTACCAAGTTGGGGATAAAGTCTTTTTGAAAGTATCACCATGGAGAAAAGTTATCAGATTTGGCCGTAAAGGCAAATTAAGTCCACGTTTTATTGGACCTTACGAGATTACTGAGAGAGTTGGGCCGGTAGCTTATAGTTTGGCATTGTCATCAGAATTAGAGAGGATACATGATGTTTCTCACGTGTCAATGTTGTAACTCTACAGATCAGACCCTTCACATATAATTACTCCATTAGAAATACAGATCCGCCCTGACATGACTTATGGTGAAGAACCAGTCAAAATATTGGCCCATGAAATCAAGCAGTTAAGAAATAAAAGCATAGCCCTAATGAAAGTCCTATGGCAAAGGCACGGAATAGAAGAGGCTACATGGGAGTCCGAGGAAACGATGAGAAATCAATACCCCAATCTTTTCACTGGTAAGATTTTCGAGGACAAAAATCCCTAAGGGGGAAGAATTGTAACAGCCTGATTTAGGGGCTAGTCAGAATAGTGATCTTGAGATCACTATTTTGAGATCGGAGAAATTATTTTCATGATATATTATGAGTTAGAGCATGATAGCATATGAGCATTAAAATTTTGGTATTTTAATTTTAACGTTTTCGTGTTTAATTTGCGAAAAAGGACTAAATCGCATAAAGTGTGAAAGTTCCATTCTATATGCTAGGAGTACCAAATGGTTATGGACTGTTAAATGGGGGTATTTAAAAGGCAATTTAGCCTTTGAAAGAGGCTTGGCCGGCCATAAGAGAGCATGGGAGACAAAATTTTCAATTAGTGTCAAAGTTAGTAGTAGTAGGTGGACTAATTTGACTTTTAATAATAGAATAAGGAGAGAAAAGTTATCATCTTTTTCTCCTATCATCCTCCACTAAAAATTTGCAGCAAATAAGGGGTAGAAACCTCCAAAAATTTTAGCAAACTCTCATCCATTCAAGTAAGTGTTCTAGTGAACTTTTCTTGAAAATAATTGTACTTTTGAGATTCCTAAAGCTTAAGCTTTTAAATGAGGGTACTATTGTGAAATGTTGTGAAAGGTTTAGAGTTTTACCATGAGAGCTACTTTAGTTGTTTGCTGCATTTTAAGGAAGAACTTGAGTCTTAGTTGTTAGATGAACAACTTTTAAAAAGGGTGTTAGCATGAAGACACTAAATAGGACCTTAATGAAAAGGTTATGAACTTGGTAGTAAGTATGTGAAATATTGATTGTTAATGATAGCTTTAAGAGCATTAAATGTTTGCCTAGGCTTGTTGAAGATAAAAATGTGAGTAGAATTAATTTTCGAGCCTAGGGGCAAAACGATCATTTTGCCAAAATCTAGGGGTAAAATGGTAATTTTTCCTAAGTAGGACTATTGAGATGCTTATATTAATAAAATGATTAAAATGAGCTAATTTTCTATTATAAAGCAAGAGGAGACGAGAATTCACCTCAATTGTGGGAAGGATAAAGCCGTGGACTAAACCGAAGAACTAACTAATTTTGAAAACGAGGTAAGTTTGTATGATTTCTAAGCTTTATGATCACTATCATTGAATTGCTTAATATAATATACATTGCTATTTTGTAATGCATATCATTTTTGTGAACAAAGAGATTAAACATGAGTAAGCCCCGATTGAGTATGAATTCCCCAGGATACCTGATATACCACATAAGATATCATGTAAGTCCAAGGCAAGCTTGGTATTGGTCAAGATATCATGTAAGTCCAAGGCAAGCTTGGCATTGATTAAGATATCATGTAAGTCCAAGGCAAGCTTGGCATTGATCAAGATATCATGTAAGTCCAAGGCAAGCTTGGCATTGATCAAGATATCATGTAAGTCCAAGGCAAGCTTGGCATTGATCAAGATATCTTGTAAGTCCAAGGCAAGCTTGGCATTGATCAAGATATCATATAAGTCCAAGGCAAGCTTGGCATTGAGTAAGTTATCAAGAGTAAGACTTCAAGTAAGTCCATGTCAAAACATGGCCTTGAAACCAAGATGAGAAATTCCATGTAAGACCATGCCTAAGATATGGCTTTGGTGGCATGTTAAGTGGGAAGAGATCTAGTATCCTCGGGTATTCGTAGAAGTTCTTCGGGCAAACAAGTAAGGTTAATAATGAGGTAACAAAAGGGCTAAGAAAGCAAAGCTAGCATCAAAATGAATTAAATATTACTCATGTTATAAGTGAAGAATTAGAGATCATAATGATTATTATTTAAGTACGCTGATCAATGTGATCAAGTGACATCGGTATCATGTTTACTTTACAAAAATAAGTATAGCGAGCATCATGAGACATGTAAGAACCAAGTATAAGTAAGTAAGCTTTAGAGCTGAAATTACGATACTATTGTTATACTAAATGGTTTTTATTAAGTAAGCCTAATGACATGTGCTTTACATGCAAACTTACTAAGCTAAATGCTTACGTATTTAATTGTTTCTTTCTATGCAGTCCCGCCAAGCTAATTTGTGGATCATCGGAGTTGAAGCTCGTAGCACACTATCAACTCTTATTTTGGTATAGCTAAGTTACTTTACTAAGTATGGCATGCATAGGAAACATTCATTTTGTAGGCATGTTTTTAGAAGGGCCTTTGTAAAAGCTATCAAGTTTATTATTCTTTTGTATATGGCTAAGTGATTGGCCAAATTTGACTAAGTATTTATGTTTATTGAGATCAATGAAGCATGTAGTATTATTCATAAAATTGGGTTGTTATTGCATCGTTGAATTATGTATGGATATGTTCTTTATTTCAGGGTGGCTAACGGCTTGGTAAATAGCCTATAAATGCCCACACGGTTGGACACACAGGCGTGTGTCAAGGCCGCGTTAACCCTGCACCTTAGTATTATGAATCAGAATGGGCCATGGGTAAATTCCACGGCCGTGTGTATAGGCCGTGTTATACACACGAGTTGGACATGGGTATGTGCCCAGACCGTGCTGATTTAGTCAGTATATCAAGGATTAGCACACGGTCTAAGCCCACGGGCGTGTCATGGCCGTGTGAAATTTATCAGTAGCCTCTCACGGTTGGAAGACACGGGTGTGTCTAAGCCATACGGAAATAGTCAGTAGCTTTCCACGGTTTGAGGGTATGGGCGTGCTTAAGGGTACACGGGCATGTTCCAAGTCACACGGGCGTGTGAACCCTGCTTCAAAAATGAATTATTTGATTTAGTTCTGAAAGTTTTCAGACACGAGTTTAAGGCCCCGTAGGCCTTTGTAATGTATGTGTTGAATAAGAAAGTGAAATTTTTAAGTTGGAACGAAATTTTATAGCTCATAAGTACATGTTCAAGCATAGTAATGTCTCGTATTCAGATCCAGTATTGGTCTTGGGTGCGGGGTGTTACATGTTTGGTAGTGAAATATGAAAAATATGTGTTTGATTATCATAGCTTGTCTTTGGAGTTTTGTTAAATTTGAGTATTTTGGATTAAATTGAGAAAATGAAATTTTGAAGGACTAATTTGTGAAATAAATGAAATATATGGACTAGTATGAAGCATGTGAAATTTCGGCTAGGCATGGGTAACTTGAAATTAAGTGTATTTTGTGATTTTGTGAAATAAGGACTAAAATGTAAAAATGTGAAAATGTGAAAATGAGAGGGCTAAATTGCAAATTTTCATAAATGTGTGCTATTAGATTGAATTGAATGTTTTGATGAATAAAAGGGTTAAATTTGAATATGTATAGATCAAGAACCGAAGAAAACGGACTTAGATCGCGAGAAATCGAAAGTAGTCGAATAACCGAATCCGATCAATTATCCGAATCCGAGGTAAGTCTATATACAAATAAATGTATTTGTATTAAATTATGTATATTCAGATGATATTACATTGTGATGAATGTGTATGAAATGATGAATACATGGATTCCGAGAAAGTATCGAGAAATAGTCAATATCCGAGAAGTCCCGTATGAACCTAAGAATAGATAGGAATTATGTATGTATGACATATGTGTCCAATATTCGATATCATATAAGACCACGTCTGGGACGTTGGCATTGATTTGAGATTTCATGGAAGACCACGTCTGGGACGTTGGCATCGATATGAGATTTACGTATAAGACCATGTTTGGGACATTGGCATCGTATTGATCGTGTAAGACCCTGCCTGGGACAGTGGCATCGATATCTGATTACATGTAAGACCACGTCTGGGACGTTGGCATTGTCCGACTATTCTGAGCACTTCGAGTATCCTATTAGATTCCGAACAGTTCAACGGGTGAGTCCGAGAAATGAATGATTATATGTGAAATCCATCCGTTTCAGGTATGCCTGAAGTATATGCTTTGAATAAGCATAAGAGGTAAGTTAATATGTACAATGATGCTATGAACAAAGCATGATATATATATATGTTTGATAGTTGAGCAACAGAGATGCTTGAGATAAATGTGATGGTAAGCAATGGCAAACCAATTGAGCTAAAGAGAAATTTATGTCTATGGGATAATGATATACTTATGAACTTGATTGCCATGCTTGTAATTGAATATATGTTAAGTTTATTTGTATATGGCTTACTAAGCTTTTGGAAAGCTTACTCTGCGTGTATGTTTACTCTGCTTTATAGGTCATCAAAGCTATGAAAGGCTCGAGAATCATCAAGGATCATCATCACACTACCTAAACTCAATTTTGGTACTTTTTAAAAGTGTAAATAACTAAATATATCATGTATAGGCTAGTTATTTTGGAACATGTTTGAGATGTGTAAATAGCCATGAGATGTGGCTAGATAAATGTTGGTATTATGCATGAGAGACTTTGGTATATGATGTTTGATTTTGGTATGGATTCATGGTTTTGATATGGTTATATGAATGGTAATTATAATGTTACAATATAAGTATATATGTTTGAACAATGAGATTGTAACACCCCTAACCCGTATCCGTCACCGGATTTGGGTTAAAGGCATTACCTGACAGATCAAAAACTTTTATAGACATTTCATATTACAGTTCATCAATCACAATCAAAGTGTCCCTTTTATAGGTCAATAAGACCTTAATCATACATTAGAATAGGGTCGGGACTAAACTGAACACATATTAAAATTCTCAAAAATTTAAAACTTTTCTAAGTTGTAGAGGCCACACACCCTTGAGGGCAAGCCGTCTTCCTTCCACGTCTACCAGACACACCCATGTTTCTTGGCCGTGCCAAAATAGAGCTTGTATACTGACTTGTCCACACGGCCACCAGACACACCCGTGTGCTATGGCCGTGTACACTTATGCTAGCTACTAACTTATTCACACTGCTACCAGGCATGCCCGTATGCCATGGCCGTGAACACATAGGTTAGCTACTGATTTATTCACACGGCCACTAGGCACGCCCATGTGTCATAACTGTGTATGCAAAACAGGCCATTTACAAGGCCAAAATGCCACCCACACTTGGGTCAACCCTACAAGAAATATACCAATTCATTTCATGCACAATTAACATTCCAAAAACATATCAAGCTAATCAACAAAGCTTTGTATCCAATCTAAATTCCAAACATACTAAATTGTACAACTAAAACACATATACATCTAAGTATAATACATCCACATTTTACCTTTCATATAATCATCCCTTTGCTTAAACATACTTATTCAAATTTCATCCATATACTTACCATAAACTTGACCATTTCATATTAATGGGATCATACCAAAACCAACATCATATACCACATTTACAAATGCTTATTATCAACATTTAACTAGCAACATCACATGGCTAATTTCGTATCCCAAAATCATACCAAAATGACTAGCCTATATATGCCATATTTAGCTATATACTAGAATCAGAGTTTGGGTCACACTGAGCTCGTTTCGCTAACAATTCATTATCAATCTTCTAAGCATCACAAATTTGTTGTAAAAACAACAGCTTCGCTTCAATTCAACTAACACTGAACCATTATCAGACAGATCTAAATGAGAATTCTTTGCACGTAATGCAAACAATGATTTCTGACTTAATGCATCGGTAACAACATTTGCTTTACCGGTTTCAATACAATTTCATACTTACAAATTACCATAATGTCTTTCAGAATTACCATATAAGTTTCAGATCTCAATCCAAATCAATGATAACTAACACCATAGATAGACTTACCAACACAGAAACAGATAACTCAATTATTTTATCAAAATAGAAAATCTATAAGTATAGAGAGACTTCTTCAGACATTTAATCACATTTCAGATAACTCTATCTTTTTTAATGATAAAGATAATCTTGATACAGAATTCATCACCTTCCATTTCTATAATCAATAAAGTCAGAATATATCACATTTCACACTCATCAGAACTGTTGTGCATCTTGTTATTCCCATGTGAACAAATGAATTATCACTGAGAGTTTCTTGTAACAGTTATTGTATACATTCATAGAAATCTGTCTCGAAATAACAAATAATCATTGATACCACATCTGAGATTCTGAATCAGAAATCAATTTATGTTGAACTCCTTTTAACTTATAGTTTGCTGACACACTTCTGAATTTCACTACTTTGCTAAACAAACATTTATTTAACTTATAATTAAACTAATAACTGTTCATTACCTGATAAAATCAATCACATATTCATTGCCAAATCAAAATATTTGAAACTATAATCATTTTCCTCGAACAAGATCACTTACAGACTCAAATGTTTTTCGACAATTGGAGCTAACCTTGCTGTGCCAAGTTTAGATCTTTCATTCATTAACACAAGGACGAAGATCATAATCTCTTTATTGAACTCAGACTGAACCAGAACTGATATTTCGGTCAAAATTATTTTTGTGTAAAAGAAAACTTCAACAATCAAACTAACTTTAATTTATCACAACATTTCCCAGATAGAATCGTTCCTATAGATATAATTCAGTATTGAGTCTTCAAAAATTTGAATTCTTCTTCCAAACTATCGCTCAATTCACATATGTACATTCAAAATTTGTTCCAGTCAGATGAATAGATTCAGACACATATAACCCATTCAAATTATTTAACTCAATCCGAACTGTTTCATCATTCTAACATCTCAAATCAATAGTCTTTCTTTTACAATTTACAACAGCAGCATGTAGTATCAACCAGTCCATACCCAAAATTATGTCAAACTCATCAAATGGTAATAGTATCAGATCAGCAGGAAAACAAACATCTTGAAACATTAACGGATAGTTCTTGCATACTTTGTCAACTAGAACACTTTTACCTAGGGGTTCGATACTTTTACAACAAACTCATTAAACTCTATAGGAAAAGTCTTACTGATTACTAAGTTCATGCATATATACGAATGAGTAGAACCAGGTCTATCAATGCAATCACAGAAGTGTCATAAAGAGTAAATGTACCCGTATTAACATCTGGAGATGAAGCCTCCTCACGAGATCGAATGGCATACGCTCTAGTTGGCGCTCTAAATTTAGATCTCACAACAGTATCCCTCGTAGACTTATGGCTACCACTGACATTTCTTGTATTTCAGAAAGGTCTACTCCTCGTTAAAACATTATCGGATCTCGGATTCGGAACAATCTTTTGCTCAACAAACTCTGGGCAGTCTTGAATAAAATGATCTAACGATCCACATCTGAAGCAAGCTTGATCATTCAATCTACAATTCCCCAAATTTCTTTTACCACAATGCTTACACTCGGATCGCTCAGATTTGACATTTCCAACTCTCACCATTAAAGTTGCTGGAGCTTTGGAGCTCAACTGTAATCTAGCTCGATCTCTATTCGAATGTCCCACAATAACTCTTGAACATTTTTGTTCATCTCTGAATTTCTTTGAAGTAGACTGAAATGATATACTCTGAAATCTCTTTCTCACATCTCTAGCTTCAAACTAAGTTTTTTTTGTCTTTCCTAAGTGCTTCAACTTTTCACGCTCGGTCAACAAGCACTACGAACTTTTTTATTTCCAGAACATCAACTTCATATAACTGCACATTTTATTACTTTCTAGATGAGCAGACAAGCCACTACTGTGAACTTTGTATAAAAATTTCTGTATAAGCCCTGGATTCTTCAGTACATAAATTCCATTTCGGAATAACAACAAAATGAATCAGGTCCAACCTGAAGTTCAGAATCAAAAGCCAATCCTCACTGTACTCATTTAGCTTATCACTCACTAACACATTTCTGAGTTTCTCAAACTTGCAAAAAAAGCATCACTTTAGCTTTTTATTTAGCTGAAATCAGACCATCATCAAATAAGATCAATTGAGTAACCAAGTCGCACAAAATAAATGAGGATTTTCAATACAAGCATCTGTAACTACACTTGCCTCCCACAGGTCAATCAATAATTACTCACAATCTTTCGATAGCTCAAGTCATCAACACTGTCTTAAACTCAGATCTTTCTATGCCATTAGATACATTAAACTCTTGAGATCAGGCAACATATGGCAATCTTTATCAAACAAAAAATGTCATCAAATTCTCATTACAGACATAATAGTGACCATCTCTAAATCACTAGTCGAACAATTCTTTTTAATGTGACATTAATCGTTTGAAAACATGAACCATCACTTTATATTCTAGCAAAAAAACTCATTCTAATTCGTTCACTAGTGCATCACTAAAAAATCATAAATTCATTACTCAATTCCAACTGAACTCAAAACTAGAGCTTCAGTTAATAATACCTTCAATTGCTTTAACATTGCTAGCATACCAGACCATTCAAACTTTCAAAATTGGGATAACTTTATTAGCAGAATAGCTTTAATTTAGAATAACATCACCCATTTAAAACAAATCTAATAGGTATTTTTCTATGTCATGCTTTCAAGAATATCAGTTCTTCATTTAGACTGCCCGTCTATACACTCGTGAATGCACAAAATTTATTCTCTTAGCTGAGGACATACTTAAATGCATATAACTCAAATCACATCCCAACAAATCAGGTTATTCTAATAAAAACGGCTGAGTCTATCTCAACTATAGAATAACACATCTCAAAATACTTCTTTCTTCGTGCTATTAAAACATCTCAAGTACACAATCTTTCAAAATTCTCTTATCATGCTAATCAAAGGCCTTTTGTAATATCCTGGAATAGGGGCTATTTTTGTTATTGCATTGTTTGCATGTGTTTGATCTGCAGTATGGTTGTTTTTGATGTTTTGGGGCTTAGTTGAAAGCCTAGTGTAAGCTGGAGTGGTAGAGAAAATTTTATTTTTTAAGCTTTAAGTGAATGGAGCTGAAGGAGTTAGGGGTTATAGGTATTTTTTCGGTGGATTTTAGCACAAGGGGAGCCTTGGTGGAGTGGCTAGAGGCGCCACTTAGAGCTTTTGTGTGTGACGCCTTGCAAGGGGAGGAAGTCATGTGTTCGAGCTGCAGAAGCCACACATTTTGCTTCCATTTTAACGGCATGGAGGGGGAGAAGTTGTGTACAGTTCAAACTCTGCCATAGACCAAGTCAAATAATTCAAATGGTGGGCAAGGAGTGAATTAAGGAGTGAATTAAGGATTGACTAATTCAAATTGGTTTAAATTAGTGGCCATGAGTGAGCTTAGGAGGTGGCCGTATGTTGGAGTCTTCATGGGGAGGAGTGGCCGGTTTGGTAGGTGTGTAAGTAGGAGTGCCGAAATTCTTTTTGGCAATTTGTGTGACTTTTGGCCAGCTTTAGTCTAGTGCCTAGCCAAATTTTTCAAAGAAGTCTCTCCTTTGTTTTCCATTGAAAACCGAAAACCCCAAGTAACCCATACCTTTGTCGAAATTTGCCTCCTAAATTGTGTGTGTGGCCGAATGCTCCCTTCCTTTTCTTTTGTTCTTTTTTGGTGATAAGCCGAACCAGCATTCTCTCTTCTCATACTTTCATTTCTCTCTTTCTTAGAACACTTGTGCCGAAATACATATTTCCTTCTTAGCCGAATTTGCTCTCTTTCTTTTCTAATCTACTTTCTGCTTTCTCCTTCTCCTTTAAGCATTTCTTTGCTTCTACTTCCAAATCAGAGTCAATTCTCCACTTGTTTCTCTCCATTTCACTTGAGCGAAACCATCTCACCTTGTCCCTCAAACTTTCTTTCTCTTTTCTCAAAACCCTTGCCCAAACCTTATCTCCATTTCACCCCTCTCTTCCTCTTTTACCACTCAAGCCGTACCATAAGTGGTGTTAAACACCTATAGCCGAACCTTGTTTAGTAGTTTTAAGCAAACACAGCCGAATCTCCTTCTCTTTTTGTTTAAGTCTTGGCCGAATCAAAAGCAAGGGGGTGGTCTCTTCTCTTTTCTCTCCAATCGGGTTTTTAGAGGAAGGTTAGTGCTAGTAGAATGCCTATTTCTTCCCTCCTGTTCTCTCGTCGACTTTCGTAAGGTAAGGGTTGATTCGGCATTTGATTGGAAATGTGTTAATCGATTGTTTTGGAACCATTTTGTTATAAGAACTCCGGGATTTCGAAGCAGTCAAGCGAAGCCTCCGTTTGTGAGTGATCGGTTGGTAAGTGGTGGTAAGGGTTGGTTTCATTAGTTTATACTCTTAGCCTCGTTAAGCCAAAGTATTCAAGGATTAATTGTTCTTCTTAACAGGGTGTGGCCGATTGTCAAAGGAACCATCAGTTGGTTCGGGATTTGGTAGGAAACCAAATCATTCGTAAGGTAAGGGTTTGAGTGTTAACCCTTTAGTTTATTTGGGGTGGCCGAATGGCCTTGGTCCTAATGTTCTTATTTGGCCGATTATAGGAGCAAGCTAATCGAGGGTCTTAGATCAGTTCTTTTAGGTTAGGGCTTGCGATTAATGTGTGTGTAAACTAACACACTCTTTACTTAGTAATATGCTTAATAACCTAATTTCTTAATAAAGCCGAAACAGTATGGTTGATTGGTATGATACCTTATGGGGTATGTGCACGGATTCGGGTAAGTCCGTTCCATTATGAGTTCTGTTATTGATATGATATCATGATCTATGATGTATGTGTTATGAGATGCTACACTAAACATATTAGCATGATTTGCATGATTTGCACGATTTGCATCAGTATGGTATGTTTATGGGTGATATAAGAGGAGGGGGAATATGATATCCGTGTCTTTGGGACACCAGAGGTTTGGCACCTCCGGTGGTTTGGTACCACAGATCGATTATTGTGACTTTGGGTCACCAGAGGTTTGGTACCTCATAGCGACTTGTCCCAGTGGCTTAGTACCATAGTGGGTTGGCCCCACAGTTGATATTACGAGATCGTCGCCAGTGATTTGGCATCACACGTGGGTTGGCCCCACAACTTGACTAATCGTGACTTCGGTCACCAGTGATTTGGTATCACAATTGTGTCTTTGGGACACCAGAGGTTTGGCACCTCATAGCGACTCGTCCCTGTGGCTTAGTACCACCGTGGGTTGGCCCCACTATTGAGATACGGGATCGTCGCCAGTGATTTGGTATCACACGTGGGTTGGCCCCACATATGGACTATTTGTGACTTTGGGTCACCAGTTGTTTGGCACCACATTGATGGATATCGTGACTTTGGGTCACCAGTGGTTTGGCACCACTAGTGGTTTGGTACGACACGGGGTAGAAAAGGTGTTATGGATGGTTAGGATCGGGTGCATTAATTGTATTGCTTTGTTATGATGTGTGTTAGTATGTTGCATTCTTTGGGAGAGGGATTTATGCTCTGAGTCTTGCGACTCACCTTCTCCCTTATCATTTCAGGTGACACTTAGATCGCGGACACGGAGCCGGGTGGACTCGAGGTGACCATGCCATGAATAATTGGGACTTGCACTGTTTAAAAAAAACTTGGTACTTTACACTATTCATTTCCATTTGGTTTGTTGGGTTTGTAAAAGGCCTTTTTAAAATTTTACTTTGGTTATTTTTATGCTTAAATTTGATTTCAGATATGCCTTAACAAATTATTGGGTAATATTCGATAAAACTTGGAATGATAAGGTTTTCAAAACTACAAAGCGATATGTTTTAAACTTTACCATCGGGTATCACGCTGTAATTTAAAATGAATGCAACTCAAATGTTTTTTCAAATTCAACTGAATCAAAATGTTTTAAGCAACTAAAAAGGAATAACTCGAATTTCCAAATGATATAAATTAGTTTTGCAATTGGATTCCACTAAGTTTTCAAAACTTCCGGGTTAGCAAAGTGCACTATCGGTTTCTAAACAATCATGCCCAAGATTTTTACCAAGTACAAAATACAGCAAAGAGTTTTCATCAAACCTTTATTCGAAAATCTAACCTTTCAAATACGTTTTCCCCGTAACATACCAGATTCGGTCGTGGTGTATTGACCGGTTTGGGGTGTTACACCTTTACAAGTGCATTAGCTCAAAGAAACAAAGACATCTCGATTGAATGCATTGACTTTAATCAACTTAACTGAGAAAGAAATCCATCATACGATTTGAGTTTGTGCTTCCATCATTTATACCGTTGCATAAGTCAATTTCTTACACAAAAATTAGAGAAATCCAGATACCTGGGTCACCATGTTCATATGATCAAACCCAGAAATACAACCATAATAAACATAGTTATCACAAGTTGAAGAACACTATTTCAAGATGAGCCATGGTCAATAATTCACGAAATAAGAATGATAGGAAAATCGCGATAAAGAAATCCAAGATACGATACCATATTGAAAGTCTAAGAACATAACTCATAAGAAAATAACAGAGATCCTGATGATTCCTCAGAGAAACCTAGCATAAAAATAATGCTTACCGGCTCTGGACTTCCATCATAACAGAGATTATATATTTTCCATATATATAAAACAAAACCATAATCAGTAGAAACATAAGAATAGTCCCACATAAATTTTTACCATCGATTTCATTCCAACATATTTGAATAGAATTCTGAAAAGATAAAGAAATACCGATCATAAATCGACCAGACCAACAGGGCTTTCGTCTAACATCATAGTTAGCTTCTCACAACATAAGAACTCCATCAGAAATTGAACAATCACACACATATATCCGAGGATAAAAGAATATATAGAATACCCAGAAAAGATCATCATATTCATTTCAACTGTAAATATCACACACACACACACACACACACACATCTTTACTACTCAAATATCATTTCTTTGACTAATTCTGTCATCACGAACCCCCTATTATTCCACTCACTAACGAAAATCAATTCGGGAAAAATTTTTAGCAAACACATACTTTAGACATCATATCTGAATAAGTCGATTAGCTGAGACTAACTTCTCTTTTATCCGTGACATTGCATAATCTGTATAATCTTTAAAACATTCTGATATCCTTCCAAAATTGTTTCCACTTTCCAAACTATTCTTATCTCTGTATGCATTACTAATTATTTCACCACTAAACTCTTTAGTTTCACATTTATGGACTTATTCTGCATGGTTCTCGTGAATTTTCATTATAAAGCAACACTGGTAAGGGGGTGCGGTCGTAAAGCCTCTAATTTGACTCTCATAAGTACACACATATGACTTAGCATTCATCACCAACATCATATCATCACAATTACATAATTCACTTCAAGCTAATTAACATACATAATCATGTTACACAAACTTTTTCGATTATCTTATTCAAACAAGTGTACATAAACACACATTCCGTCAATTTGAGTAAATTTACTTATTGTATTCACTTAATCAAATATGTTGGGCACATAACATCATATGCATGCCAAACAAACATGGATGGGCTTATCACCATATAAACTACATGGATGGGCTTATCACCACATAAACTTTCATTTCATTCCACTTTTCACATTTCTCAACTTGTGGTTATCTCATTTCGTACATTAACACATACATATCGTGAACTTCTATTCATACCTTTCCAAATTTTGACACATCATAAGCACATTTCAATCATTTCAATATCATTATCAGCATTATCAAAAAATAGCTCAGTTGGAAGTCATCTCTGTCTTAACAAAATAATTTCATCAGAGTCGAGAGATATCACACTATCACGAGTAGTAATATGGCATATATAGCTATACTCACATACGCTATGTTAGTTCGAGAATCGACTAAATTATAGCTCTGATACCACTAAATGTAACACCCGTTACCCGTGTTCAATGTTGGAACAGGGTACGAGGTGTTACCGGACAATAACACTTGCAACTAAACAAATTCAAGGCATAAATTTTTGTTTAAAATTTAAAACTTTATCTTATATCATCAAGTCCCTAAAACGGGCCTACGAGGCCCAAAACTTGCTTTGGGAGCGATTCGGGACTAAACTGAGAACTTTTAAAATTATTGGAACATTTAGAAAATTTCCTTATTTTGGAGAGTCACACGCCCGTGTGGGCAGGCCGTGTCCTCCACACGGCCGTGTCTCTGCCTGTGTGGCCAAGGAATTGGCTATTTTCTAAGCCAATTTCTACCCTATCATGCCCATACTTGAGTATAACTTGAATGACACATTTCATGACATATTAAAGCTACCAAAGCATCCACCACACACACGTAACAAGTCATAGCATACAATTTACTCAACCATGGAATGTATCATCATGAGTTTATAGCATAACCAATTTATTGGCCACATTAAATTGCCTTATACAACAATGAACTCCGAATATCATGGGTCATTATTCTAGGACAACTCATAGTAACATATACACATGACCAAGTTCCCTGTACATGCCATAACCTTAAGTATAAAATCATCGATATCTAAATTGTAAGCTTAATAGTGTGATAGGTTCTCTGGCGACTTCCAACCCGAGCTAACGTACATTATAAACACGGAAAACAACTGAGTAAGCTATAAAGCTTAGTAAGTACGTATGTAAATAATAAAAAATTGATTACCATGCTTTTAACAATCCTCATTATAAGCTCTCAAGATAATACCATCATTCTTGCATAAAATTTCACAATTCATTTATGTTCATCTTGAGCTACTTACTCAAGTTATAGTAACTAAATTATTTTTATCTGGAGTTACTGAAATCCAAATTAAGATCTACTAATTTTCCCTGAAAATATACTTACATATACTCTTATCATAAAGTTTCCAGAATTTTTGGTTTAATCAATCAGTACATTTTATTCTTTAAAGTCTCCCCTATTTCATTATTCAATAGTTCTGACCCCTCTTCGCTAAAAATTAGTTATTTCATTTTACAAAACTTGAATGATATTCACATTTATTTCTATTTAAAATAGACTCATTAATAAATTCAATCGTATAAACTTTATCCCATGATTAATTTTGTACAATTTTTAATGAATTTCCCAATTCAGAATAAGGGATTCCAAAATCATTCTGACCCTGTCTCACTAAAATCCAAATATCTCACCATATGAAATTCTTTTTCTTTTTCTGTTTCTTTTATGTAGAAATATACTGAATAAGCTTTAATTTCATATCTCATTCAACCTCTAATTCGTTTTTCACCATTTTTTGATTATTTTTCAAAATTACACAATTTTTTCTGTCCAAACTATTTTATTGCTAATTTTACTCTTCCATGTTTCCTTTATATTAATTTTCATTTACACACATATAACACCAAAGTATATCCATGGTTAGCATTTGAATAACTAGTCATTATCAAATATTTACAAGCCATTCATTGGCCAATTTGACCTATACATCAACAACAAAGACTTGAACATACATTACACAATTTAATTTAGCCTAAAAGCCTCACACATGATCATCAATCACATTTGCCACATATTCATACATCATAAGCATGGACTTATAATCACAAGGTAATTCTCATAGGTATAGCTTACTCATTTACATTCTTACCAAAATTCGATCACCTACCGAGCACATTGCTCATGAGTGTATACATACATATACTTGCACTTGATCACCACATATTCACATTCATTTACACTTTAGTCGGTTTCCCTTTGAACACATCGGAATATTAACGGATACTCGAAACGCTTGCACATACATGCCACATATATGTAGCCGAAGCTACCTCTTATCACATTTTACATATATGCTCGTTCTCGAGCTATTCACATTTACATTATCGGGTTTGCTCACACAAGCTGTCAGTCATACGTAACTACTTAGTGCTGCTCACAAAAGCTGTCAAGTATCCACAACACATGCCGAATTACCCAGCCACTAGTATAACTTATAAGACCAGTACCTGAATCACTTAACATTCACGGGTCTGCTCACACAAGCTGTCAGTCAAACGTAGCTACACAATGTTGCTCACACAAGCTGTCAGGTATCCGCAACATATGCAGGACTACCTAGCCACTGGTAGATGTACAAGACCAACACCCGGACATCACATAATCACATAACACATATAGGCTCATTCTCAAGCTATTCACATGTACATTATCAGGTCTGCTTACACAAGCTATCGGTCATACGTAACTACTCAGTGCTGCCCACACAAGCTGTCAGGTATCCACAATATACCGGAATACCCAGCCACTGGTAGGACATACTAGACCAACACCCGGATTCACTTAGTCGCAATTTCACATATTTTTTTACATTATCACACTATGTCATGGTTCGTCCATGCTCTTTTCCGTCAAATAATCATTTAGCACTTAACAGAATAGTTCAACCCTGCGTTTACTTGTTCAAACATTAGTTTCCAATATTTAACAAATAATACGAGTAATTTCATAAATTATTCGTCAATCTAAAAAATAAGCATTAATGTTTACCATACGAACTTACCTCGACTTAAAATGGCGAAAAGGACCGAGTCGTCCAATATTCGTCTTTCTCCCGTTCTAAGTCTGAAACTCGCTTTTCTTTATCTAAAATATCACATTTGACTTATTAAGTTATTATACTATTCAATTCAGTTCAAAAATCATATTATGGAAAAATTATATTTTTGCCCCTAAACTTTGACATATTTAAACTTTTTCCCCTAAGCTCGTAAAATGATTTTTTATTTAATTTCCTTATATTTTAAGCCTAGTCGAACCATTTTCATAACTACAACAGCCCACAATTTTCACTAATTCACACTTTTATGATAAATTTCATAACTTTTACAAATTAGTCATATTAGGCTTTTTACCGAAAATTACTTAGTAAAAGTCGTTTCTCTAACCATAAACATGCATTTTCTACCATTAAACAAAAAAATACGCACATATTCATCATGTTTCAAAACCCTATACTTGAAACATATCTCAAATTAGTGGTAGAAATAGATAGATCTTGTTACGAGGATTTCAAAAACATAAAAATCATTAAAAATAGGGCAAGAACGGACTTACAATCGAGCTTGGAAGCTTGAAAAACCCTAGCCATGGTTTTCACTTGTAAAATTTGGCCAAAAGGTTGAAGATGGATAAAAATTGGCTTTTAATTCTGTTTTTAATTCATTTTAATTACTAAATGACCAGAATGCCCCTAATTTAAAAATATTCTATTTCACCTATTTCATGTCCATTTTTGTCCAAAAAATTAACCAATGGTCTAATTCCATTTAAGGACCTCAAATTTAAAATTTCATAGCAATTTGACACCTCTAGCTTCTAGAACTCAAGTTTTGCACTTTTTACAATTTAATCCTTTTGACTAAATTGAGTGCCCAAACATTGAAATTTTCACGAAATCGTTCCATGAAATTGTAGACCATAAAAATATAAATAAAATAAATCTTCTTACGTCAGATTTGTTGTCTCGAAACCCTTGTTCGACTAGGCCCAAAATCAGGTTGTTACACAACTATGCAAGGGAAAAAGGGAGAAGGAATTGAGAGAAAACTATTGAGAGTGAAAGAGGAATGTTGAGTGATGAGGGATGATGGAAAAGTGAGGAATGACAAGGCATTTATATGTGAAGGTAAGGGTTGGAGTTTACTAAAAATAGGTTTAAATTTCTTTCCTTCCCTCTCTCATGTGGCCGACCATGCTTTAAGGAAAAGGGATGACCAAGTCTTCTCAATTTGAATTCAAATTTCAAGCTAAAAATAGCTATAGAGTGGAAGATTTCAACAAGGAAGTTGTTAGGCTGAATTCTAATTATTTTCCAACTACAGGGACCTTCAATTAAATATCCCAAAACACATTTTGGGCAGTCAACATCAAGTTCTGAAACTAGGTTTTTAATTCCCCTTGTTGAATGGATTTTTTAGTCCAATAACTTAGCAAACATGTCCATCTTTTATCACCTTCTTTACTGGGTCAAGTAGTCAACCCCATGCCCAAAATTGCATGGTCTTGCCGTCCATATGGATAATTTGTGCATGGCCATCTTTTATTTATTTAAATCATGTCTCCAATAGCCTACCTACTTAGTGAAAAATACATACATTAATAAATTAACATGAATTAATATAAAATATGCATGAAAATCACGTAATTAAGCATAATTTCACATACTTTCCAAATTCATGTCTAAAATTACTAATTAAGTAAAATTCACTTATTTCAATAATAATTACTCGAGATAAACACAATAATTAAGTAAAAAGGTGGCAAAAATATATAGAAAAACCTTATATAATTTCAAGTTTACACACCCGCTAACTTAAACCATTGCTCGTTTCAAGTAATGTTCATGCACAGCACAATTTTTTTCTAAGGCAATTTTACAAAATCATAAAGCAGCATCAATCTTTTCACATAATCATGCTTCAATTCATGCTAAAACATATTCTTTATTCATAAGTAGCTCGAATACAAACATTATTTCCAAACTTTATACTAAGTACATCATAATGTTAACATGAATCATAGTTTGCATGCATTTTCAAAGTCATACAAAACATTCACCAATCAATATGCTTCCCTTATCAACTAAACATAATAATCTCAAGATTTAATTCGTGTCTTCATATGTTGAACTTAGTAATTCCTCTCCACTAATTAGTCGGTATAATCATCTAATCAATAGGTCTTTTATTAGGTTATAATCGGGCTAGGTTAAAGGTGGGGATAAATAGAAATGATTTTTAGGTTCAAAACATCTTAACCCTAACTTTGTCTTAGATCCTTTGGCATCACAACTTTTAGAAAAATGGGTATTTGGAAAACCCCCAAACTTATTTCGAAGTTATGCTCCACTTTTATTTTTCTCAAACTTTAAGCAAACTTTGCTCTTTATTTTTGAAACTTTGAGCACTCATTTATTTGCTCTTATTTTTCTGCATTTGAGTAAACTTTTCTTTGCTTCTTTATTCATTTTTTCTCTCTCTCTCTTTTTTTTTTTGAACATGTGAAGAGCATGTACATCTTTTCATAATTTTTTTTCAAATTTTGATCACTAAGACAAATTTTTGGTATAAAATAATAGGATAAAAAATAAAAAAGATGTTAATGTGGCTTATAATGTAGGTAATTTGCAATAAGCATGCCATTAAGTTCAAAAGTAAGTTTCAATGGTTAAATTTCATAAGGTTGCCTAGAACGGCTCAAACAATCCAAAGAAAGTGTGCCTATATCATATTAGAGTCTTATACCTCCTAAGATTTTGCATCAAGAAAGTTATTAAGTCAACTTTAAAGACTTAAACCTTCAAACATGTCTATTTCTAAAGAAATCAAATTTTCATGGAAAATCCTACATAAGACTAAGATCATACAAGCATTCCATCACTCAAGAGAACAAACAAATAACTTAGATAAAATAAAAAATCATGATTGCATTTGGACATACTTATGAACAAAAATTATTTCTGAACATTCATTTATTTCAGCATACTTAAGTAGAAAGATTGAAACATACTTTAAAATTCATGCGAAATTCCTTATTAAAAATTCATGTGAAATGCCTTACCCCCTTTTAAAAAGAAGCAATGTCCTCATTACCAAAACAAAGTAATGAATGAAAACTAAACACCAGGTAGGGTTGCAAGAAAAGAGAGGGAAGTCATAAAGACTGCTTAGGTACCAAGTCTTTCTCACAATCCAATCCTATACATGCTCATTCCCATTACCACATCACATTATTTTTTCTATTGAGAGGCACTGATTTTATTTTATTCATGCTTGCTAATTTATTATGCAAAAGCAAAATACTAACTAAGAAATAAAAATAAACACCTAAAGGGAAAATAAAAACTAAAGGAAAAGAACTCCCCCCTTTTATTTATTGTCTTATCCTCTTCCTCTTCCTCCTTTAATACTTCGTCCTCGATTTCTTTATCATCTTCCTTCCATGAATTAAAGATATAATCTGGGAACTCAGGAACAAAATAATTGGTGATACTTTTAAAAGTATTTCTTACAGAATCATCTCTAACTTTTGCATATTTCCAATAAGCTTGTTGTTGGTTATACATAAATTTCATCATATCCATCATGGTTGACAATTCGATTTCTTCACAGTGTTTGAAGAAGTAGGCCTAGGATTAGTCAACTCCGGATAAATACTTGGTACAATTGGCTCATCAGCATTCGACTCTTCTCTTGGTTCAGAGACTTTTGGTTCCTTTATCGGTTTTGGATTGCTCGGTTATTCCTCAAATTCAACTTTTTTATCTCAGCAACTGAGTTAGCTTCTATTTCAAAATTGTTCGATGACTCATTAGTTTCTGATTCTGTTGGTTCACTCGGTTCAGATGGGTTTAGCTCATGGACATTCTCCACTAGCCTTTCAAGATCATGAGCATGATGCAACCTTTAACATATGGGCCATTCAGGTTTGCTTTTGTCTTGACTTAACATGGTTCAAAGACTTTGTAATATCCGTGATTTAGGGGCTATGCATTTTTATTTGAACGTATGTGATTGCATGCCTGTGTGTGTGATTTGAATGTGATTTGGGGGCTTCAAGAACCTTGGGATGCAGGTAGGAGCCTTAGAGGTTATTAGATTTTTAAGCCCAAAAAGGGGAACTAAGGGAGCTAGGCCTTAAGGAGATTATTGTGTGGTTTAGAACACGAATAACCCAGTGGTAAGGTGGCAAGAAGGCACCATTTAGGGCCTTGTGAGGTGACGCCACAGGGAGTGAGAAGGGCCTAGGTTCGAGCAGCAAGGGAAGCGTTTTGGAGTTTTATTTTTCAGCAAGGAAGGGCAGTGGTGGACGGCACAAGGACTCTGATGGAGGAAGTATAGATTGGGTTTGACAACTTAGAGATTTGGCTAAGGTAGAGTGAAAAGGGGGATTGAGTGGAGAGAAGGAGAGTTGGCCGAATGGAGGGGACTTTGGAGAGGGGCATATTCGGTTCTGTATAGGGGAGCTAAGTGCCAAAATTACTTAGTCCTTCTACTCATCTCTTGACTGAAACCCTCACCCCTTCTCTTCTATTCTTTTCTTTTTCTTTTTGATTGAAAGCCTAAACCTATTCTCTTAATCTTGCAAAAATCGAAAACCATACAAGACATCAACCCTTCCTCTTCTTCTTTGCATCGATTCCTCCATTCTCAAAATTCAGAAGAACTTTTCTCTTCATTTGCTGAGATCATAGCTGAAACACCATAGATCCTCAACCCTTTTCTCTTATCTCCTTGAGTGTTGGCCAAATCCGGCAGACTCTATTCCGTCAGATCTACTAGTTGGTAAGGGTTCTTCTATTCCAATTTTTTTTCCTTTTTCCCTTTTGATTAGCCGAAATAAAGGACTCTAATCCCTTATGTTTCTTTGGCTGAAACCATGAACGTGGGTTTCGGGATTCTTTTGAAGCCGACGATAGAAAGAGATCTTTTCGGGATTTAAGATCCAAGGTAAGCAAGTCATACTATTCGGCCAATGGCCACTTTTACTTGTTCAAAGGCTATGCCGATTCTAATTATGGTGTTTTAGGGAGTCTTCGACAGATCTTCAGGATTTGGCTAAGCAATCTAGGTAAGGGTTCTAGTGTTTCAGATCTGTTTCTTATTCGTTCAAAAGCCAAGAACTAACCGTTTGAGTGTACTAGTGCTTAGCCAATTGCAAGGGGGAAATCATCACGAAGTTTTGGGATTTGGTTAGTAACCAAATCGGTAGCAAGGTAAGGATTTTGGTTGCGTTAACCCTTCAGGATTTGCTGTATAGCCGAATGGCCTCCTTGCTAATATGCTTAGTGTTGGCCGAATGTATGAAAAAGGGAACTAGTGCGTTAGATCAAAATTTTTGGATTCAGTAATCGCGTTAGAAATCAGGTGTGTAACCCTACACTAAATTCCAGATAGTTTAATAATAATTATGTTAATCATGTATTAGTGAAGTGACGAATAAATATGGCTAAGGGTACCATTTAATGGTACTGTATTCGTGCACGTTACCCTTAACACTCGTAAATAATGTTTAACAACATTGATGTGAAAAAAATGTGGAATTCGTTATGATTTTGGGGTAAGGTAAATTGCATGATAAATAGTATGTTTTGTATGTTGCATGGGCATATGGGTGATTATGTTAAAGGGAAGTGATCGGTGGTTTTACCACATTATCGGTGACTATGTCACATATTATGAATCTGGTGACTCTGTCACATTATCCGTGGCTATGCCACAATTATAAGGGCGATGTGCAATTGATTGCAATGACGCCTTCGATGGTGTGTAGCGGATGGAGGTTGATTTAGTAATCCCACTTGTGATTGGTGATTGGTAGGTACTAGGTGGGTTTGGGGTGATGTGTGAAGATGGATATCTAGGTGGGTTTGGGTTGCATCATTGTTTATATTGGCTCGTATGTGATATGATATGTTATGACTGATTTGGCACCTCGATTTTCAAGTTAACAATAATAAACTCTAAAATTTGGTTTTCTTAAACTTGTAAATTTCTAAGAGTAATAAGATAACTTTTAAAAAAACTTAGATTTCAACTCGGCTTTTTTTTTTAACTTAAGAACAATCCAAATCTATTTTCTTCAAAACCACCAAGATTTTCAAAATGTCATACGAGACCTAACTACGTTTTACTCAAGGAGCATGCCAGATTCGGTCAGGGCTTGTGGGCCGGGTTTGGGGTGTTTCAATTTGGTATCAGAGCACAGTTCAAAACTCAGCCTTGAGGGCTTTTGGGCCCAAAATGTATTTTTATTTTGAAATTGAGTTTTACAAAAGAATGAGCAGGTTTTCTGGCATGGCACCTGAGTCTCCGGCCCGCAGTCCACCAGGTAAGTACCCCTACCCATTGTGTGATTTGTATGTGGGAATTATGGGGATGTAGATTAGTAGATTAGGAGCTAATGAACCCCAGGATTAGCTTACTCCAACATAGAATTGCATAAAATTTAAAGTCTAACCAAACAAACACAGTGAGTGAGTCAGAGTTAAGGGTGTGGCAACCAGCAGCGCATGTCTAGGATTAGATTCAGGGAGCTTGGTATTTAAGCGATCCTAGTGACTCACCTCCTCTCCTCGAATCCTACCGGTGTGTAGTGACAGTTCACCTAACCAAGAGGACTTAATCACAGCTAAATTCAATAATTAAAACACGAAAGGACGATCCTGCATTTTGTACAACCTTAAAAATTAAACCTTGGTTATAAAATTCCAAAGTACCCTTGATTCAAAAATGACCAAAATACCCTAATTTGCAAATTGACCAAATTACCCCTAACTTGTAAAATTATCGAAATACCCACGGTATGGAAAGTTCTTAAAGTACCCCAATTGAAATTTTCCAAATTTCCTTATTTAAATAAAATCACCGGAACCATATTTTACAAAATTATCGAAATGCCCACGGTTTGTAAAATTAAAAAAATACCTCGGTTTATAAAAATACCATATCGCTTCGATTCCTTTTATCAAAATATTCCTATTTTGCAAAAATACCAAAATCCCTATTTTGTAAAATTTCAAAATACCGATTTGGAAAATTGTCAAAATACCCCTATAGGATAAATTACGAAAATACCCCTAGGTTGGAACGGACGAAAATGTTCGAGAGACGAATGTATGTAGTAAATACTACTGAATGAATGTGTTTTCTCTGAATTTGGGTAGAAAACTGGGAATGAAAACCTTGAAATGATCGAAAGAACTACCCCTAAATTTCTTTACATAAGACTGTTCACGATAAATCAGTGGGAAGAAATAATGATTCATAAAATTTTTAATCAGATAAATGCAACTCGGAAGAATGAGTTCTAGAGGACGTGGTCGTAATGTGCGTGACCGTGGTAGAGGCCGAATGACCGTGTCGAAACCCGTTAGGTCTAGTCAAGGGTCCGAGAATAAAATTCCACCACCACCATTTCCGGTGTTGAATATCGAGGATCGACGGGGATGATCACGATGATCGCGAGCAATCTTCTGCGAGTTCTTGAGATGGTGGCTGGAGTAGGTGGAGGTATGGGAGCTCAGAAATCTATACCCGAGCGACTCCGAGCCAATGGAACTGAGGTATTTCAAGGTATATCTGGTGTGGCGCCCAATATGGCTGAGTATTGGTTGGAGGTGACGGAGTGAATTATGGATTATTTAGACCTGACTGCCGAGGAGAAATCGAAAGGGGTAGTGTCGCTTCTCCGTGATGAGTCATACCAATGGTGGCTCATAGTTCGGGATGGTGCTGCAGCAGATGATCTCACTTGGGAGTATTTTAAGGCAGCGTATCAGAAAAAGTATATTGGGACTGGCTATATTGATGCCTGAGAGGAAGGCGTTTACGAGGTTGGTTTAGGGAATAAGTCCGTAGCAGTCAATGGCGCGAATTCTTAAGGTTGGTGATATGCTCGAGTTATTGTGGCTACGGAGCATGAACGATATGTCTGGTTTGAGGACGGACTGAGGGATGACCTGAGATTGTTGATCGCTTCACAGTAGGAGCGAGAGTTTGCTGTGTTGGTAGAAAAGGCTAAGGTTGCTGAAGGAGTTAAGGAATCTGTAAGGCAAAATGTGGACAAGAATAGACAAAAGAGAGGTTTTGGATCATCGAGGTCTTAGGAATGTCCAAAAGAGACCTAGAGTTGATGGGTCGCGAGGTCAACAAGTTGTTACGAGGAGGGCAGTCTGCAGTACTTGTGCTCGGTGTGGAAAGATGCACTGGGGAGTGTTGGAAGAAGGCAGGAGGATGTTTTAAGTGTGGGTCCAAGGATCACATGATTAGAAGCATCCCTATGAAAAGCAGACGGGGAGCCACCACAGTCGGGGCCTTAATCAGGCAGGAAGGGGTGGATAGCAACCACTGCGGGGTCGTGGTCCGGCTGGAAGAGTAATGGCTCTGGAAGAGGTTGGGGAACACCGGGCAGAGGTGTTGGTAACACGGAGGCGAGACAGCCGGGTCTAGTGTATGCAGTTCGTCGGAGGGAGGATGGTGACACACTTGATGTCATAACGGGTATGTTCCTTATCTCTGGATTACCCTTTGTTGCGTTGATAGATATTGGGTCAACTCATTCATACATTGCTAGTAAGGTGTCTAGAACTCTGCATGTGAACTCGAGGCTGTACTAGGAAAATGGACTATACTTAGTCCTTTAGGGCAATTAGTAGTGTTAGACAAACTTTTAGGCGTTACCTTTGGAAGTTCGGGCGCGATTTCGGTGACTTAATGGAGCTGCCATTCGAGGAATTTAATTTAATCTTAGGCATGGACTAGTTGGTGAAGTACCATGCGAATGTGGATTGTGCTGCTAAGAGCATGTCGTTAAGAACTTCTGACGACAAAGAGGTTGTGGTGATGGGAGAAAGACGGAATTGCTTGTCAAATGTAGTATCTGCCCTTAAGGTAAAGAAGATGGTGAGAAAGGGTGTGTAGCTTTTCCGATGTTGGTAAGTGCCTTGGAGACTAAGGAAGCGGTTGTAGGAGGAGTTAGAACGAGAAGAGAATTTGTGGATGTCTTTACGGAAGAGTCGCTGGTTACCCCGACGAGAAAGTGGAGTTCGTAATTGATTCTTTGTCAGCACAGCTCTGTGTCAATTGCTCCATCCGGATGGCACCAAAGGAGTTAGTAGAGCTTAAAGCTCGAGATCCAAAAGTTACTCGATCGTGGGTTTATTCGACCTAGTGTGTCTCCATGGGGAGCACCGGTCCTATTCGTGAAGAAGAACAGCGGGACTATGCGCATGTGCATAGATGCAAGCAGTTGAATAAGTCGACCATCAAGAACAAGTATACATTGCCAAGGATAGATGACTTGTTCGATCGACCAAGAAATGTGGTATTCTCAAAGATAGATCTAAGGTCGAGGATATCATCGACTTAAGGTGAAGGAAGTAGATATCCATAAGACAGCTTTCTGGACTAGGTACGGGTATTATGAGTTCTTGGTAATGCCGTTCGAATTGACAAACGCCCCAGTCGCGTTCATGGATATGATGAACCGGGTTTTCCAACCCTACCTGGATCGGTTCATCGATGTGTTCATAGATGATATCTTAGTGTATTCCAAGTCTGAGGAAGAACACGATGAGCATCTTCGGGTTGTGTTACAAGTGTTAAGGGAAGAGAAGCTATATGCCAAGTTCAACAAGTGTAAATTTTGGCTGAAGGAAGTTACGTTCTTAGGGCATGTGGTGTCTGCCGAAGGAATAAGGATGGATCCTCGAAAGATTGAGGCTGTATTGGATTGGAAACCACCTAAGTCTGTGGCTGAGGTTCGTAGTTTCTTGGGGTTAGCAGGCTATTACAGGAGATTTGTTGAAGGGTTCTCGTCAATAGCAACACCTTTGTGAAGTTGCTAAGAAAGGAGGTATCTTTCGTGTGGGCGGATAAGCAGGAGAGTTTTGAGAAGCTTAAACAAGTATTGTGAGAGGCTCCAGTTTGATTCACCGAAGCGAGGAAAGACTTAGCGGTATATTGTGATGCTTCCCATCTGAGTTGGGATGTGTTCTTATGCAAGACGGGAAAGTGGTCGCTTATGCGTCTCGACAATTGAGGCCACATGAGGTTAACTATCCGACGCATGATCTGGAATTGGCTGCGGTAGTTTTCGCTCTAAAAACGTTGAGGCACTACTTGTATGGAGAAAGGTCGGTGATCTATACGGACCACAAGAGTCTGAAATATTTGCTGACTCAGAAGGAGCTAAATTTGAGACAGTGTAGGTGGGTGTAGTTGTTGAAGGACTACGATTGCTCAATAGAGTATCATCCGGGCAAGGCAAATGTAGTGGCAGATGCCCTAAGTCAGAAAGTGGTGTTGGAGTTAAGGGCGATGTTTGCACATTTGAGCCTTTTTGATGATGGAAGTTTGCTAGCGGAGTTGCAAGTGAAGCCGACGTGGTTAGGACAAGTAAAGGAAAAATAATTGGTAGATGGTGAACTAAGTACTAAGCTGCTACAAGTACAAAATGGGGAGTTGGAAGACTATGGTGTAACAGTGATGGAGTACTGTGTTTTCGGGGCAAGGTCTGTATGCCGAAGAATAAGGAGTTAAAGCGGAGAGAATTCTTGAGAATCGCATAGTAGCCCTTATGCTATGCATCCTAGAGGAAGTAAGTTATCTGATTTACGGAGCGATTACGGAGGCACTGGTCTTAAGCGGGAAGTTACAAAATTTGTAGGAAGTGTTTAACGTGTCAATGAAGTCAAGGTGAACACCAAGTACCATCGAGATTGCTTGATAGATAAAGATTCCGCAATGGAAGTGGGAGAATTACCATGGACTTCGTTAGTGGGCTTCCCTTACGCCTACTAAGAAGGACTCTGTATGGGTGATAGTAGATCGGTTGTGAAGTCTGTACATTTCATACCGGTCTTGGGTTGACTATTCTCTACAAAATTGGCAAAGTTGTATGTAGCAGAATCGTGAGGTCGCATTTGCAGTGCCGGTGTCGATTATCTCGGATAGGGATCCGAGGTTTACATCTCGATTTTGGAAAGCATTACATCAAGCTTTGGGCACCAGATTGGACTTTAGTACAGCATTCCATCTGCAGTCGGACGCCCAATCTGAGCGGGTAATTCAAGTGCTGGAGGATATGTTGAAAGGTTGCGTGATAGGCTTCAGAGGGAGTTGGGAGGAGTTCTTGCCTTTAGCGGAATTTGCGTACAATAACAGCTATCAAGCAAGTATTCGGATGGCACTGTACGAAGCGCTATATGGAAGGAGGTGTCGTACTCCTACGTATTGGACAGAATTGGGAGAATGTCAGGTTTTGGGTCCGAAGATTGTGGCAGAATCGGAAGAAAAGGTTAAGGTAATTCGGACACAGTTGAAGGAGGCATCGGACAGACAAAAGTCATATGCAAATCTTAAGCGGAAGGAGATTGAGTTTGCTGTGGGAGATCAGGTGTTTCTCAAAGTTTCACCGTGGAAGAAGGTGATGAGATTTGGTCGTAAGGGAAAGTTAAGTTCTAGGTTTATAGGACCTTATCGGATTCTGAAGCGGGTTGGACCAATAGCGTATCAGTTAGAATTGCCTTCAGAGTTGAAGCAGATGCACGATGTGTTTCACGTTTCAATGCTACGTCGTTATCGATCAGATCCATCTCATATAATACCGGTTGAGGAGGTGGAGCTGAGACAGGATCTGTCATATGAGGAAGAGCCGATTCAGATTCTGGAACGGGATATGAAGGTGCTTTGGAGGAAATCAGTTCCTCTAGTCAAAGTATTATGGCGTAACCATGGATCGGAAGAAGCTTCGTGGGAGCCAGAGGAAGCAATGCGACAGCAATACCCTCACTTATTTTAGCCAGGTAATTTCGAGGTCGAAATTATTTTAAGGGGGTAGAACTGTAATATTCGTGATTTAGGGGCTATGCATTTTTATTTGAACGTATGTTATTGCATGCTGTGTGTGTGATTTGAATGTGATTTGGGGCTTCAAGAACCTTGGGATGTAGGTAGGAGCCTTAGAGGTTATTAGATTTTAAGCCCAAAAGGGAACTAAGGGAGCTAGGCCTTAAGGAGATTATTGTGTGGTTTAGAACACGAATAACCCAGTGGTAAGGTGGCAAGGAGGCGCCACTTAGGGCCTTGTGAGGTGATGCCACAGGGAGTGAGAAGGGCCTAGGTTCGAGTAGCAAGGGAAGCATTTTGGAGTTTTATTTTTCAGCAAGGAAGGGCAGTGGTGGACGGCACAAGGACTCTGATGGAAGAAGTATAGATTGGGCCTGACAACTTAGAGATTCGGCTAAGGTAGAGTGAAAAGGGGGATTGAGTGGAGAGAAGGAGAGTTGGCCGAATGGAGGGGACTTTGGAGAGGGGCATATTCGGTTCTGTATAGGGGAGCTAAGTGCCGAAATTGCTTAGTCTTTCTACTCATCTCTTGACAGAAACCCTCACCCCTTCTCTCCTATTCTTTTCTTTTTCTTTTTGATTGAAAGCCTAAACCTATTCTCTTAATCTTGCAAAAATCGAAAACCATACAAGACATCAACCCTTCCTCTTCTTCTTTGCATCGATTCCTCCGTTCTCAAAAGCCGGAATAACTTTTCTCTTTATTTGCTGAGATCATAGTCGAAACACCATAGATCCTCAACCCTTTTCTCTTATCTCCTTGAGTGTTGGCCGAATCCGTCAGACTCTATTCCATCAAATCTACTAGTTGGTAAGGGTTCTTCTATTCCAATTTCTTTCCTTTTTCCTTTTTGATTAGCCGAAATAAAGGACTCTAATCCCTTATGTTTCTTTGGCTGAAACCATGAAGGTGGGTTTCGGGATTCTTTTGAAGCCGACGGTAGAAGGAGATCTTTTCGGGATTTAAGATCCAAGGTAAGCAAGGCATACTATTCGGCCAAGGGCCACTTTTACTTGTTCAAAGGCTATGCCGATTCTAAGTATGGTGTTTTAGGGAGTGTTCAACAGATCTTCGGGATCTGGCTATGCAATCTAGGTAAGGGTTCTAGTGTTTCAGATCCATTTCTTATTCGTTCAAAAGCCGAGAACTAACCATTTGAGTGTACTAGTGCTTAGTCGATTGCAAGGGGGAAATCATCACGAAGTTTCGGGATTTGGTTAGTAACCATATCGGCAGCAAGGTAAGGATTTTGGTTGCGTTAACCCTTCGAGATTTGCTGTATAGCCGAATGGCCTCCTTGCTAATATGCTTAGTGTTGGCCGAATGTAGGAAAAAGGGAACTAGTGCGTTAGATCGGAATTTTCGGGATTCCGTAATCGCGTTAGAAATCAGGTGTGAAACCCTCACTAAACTCCCTATAGTTTAATAATAATTATGTTAATCATGTGTTAGTGAAGTGACGAATAAATATGGCTAAGGGTACCATTTAATGGTACTGTGTGTATTCAGCACGTTACCCTTAACACTCGTAAATAATGTTTAACAACATTGATGTGAAAAAATGTGGAATTCGTTATGATTTTGGGGTAAGGTAAATTGCATGATAAATAGTATATTTTGTATGTTGCATGGGCATATGGGTGATTATGTTAAAGGGAAGTGATCGGTGGTTTTACCACATTATCGGTGACTATGTCACATATTATGAATCTGGTGACTCATCACATTATCTCGTGGCTATGCCACAATTATAAGGGCGATGTGCGCTTGACTGCAATGATCGCCTTTGATGGTGTGTAGCGGATGGAGGGTCGATTTAGTAATCCCCACGGTGTGATTGGTAGGTACGTGTGATGTGTAGAGGATGGATATCTAGGTGGGTTTGGGTTGCATCATTGTTTATATTGGCTCGTATGTGATATGATATGTTATGACTGTTTGGGAGTCTGTGATGGTTGTTACACACTGAGTCTGTTGACTCACCCCTCATGGGCTAACTTTTTGCAGATGGCACTCAGTAAATGGACCGGGTCGGCAGGAACTTAGTGGTGGCCATGCACAGCTCAGTTTTTTTTGGTTTTCTTATTAAGTTTATTTTGATTTATTTTGGGTTATATTTTGATGTAATAAGGCCATTATCACTTAACTGTTTTATTTATGTATTTTAAATTTTTATTATGATACGAACAACATCGATCAAGACGATTAAATATTTTCGTAAAACAACATCAATTGTTTTAAAACCCAAACACCTACGGTTTTCAAGTTAACAATAATAAACTCTAAAATTTGGTTTTTCTTAAACTTGTAAATTTCTAAGAGTAGGAAGATAACTTTTAAAACAAAACTTAGATTTCAACTCGGTTTTTTTTTTAACTTGAGAACAATCCAAATTTATTTTCTTCAAAACCACCAAGATTTTCAAAATGTCATACGAGACCTAACTACGTTTTACTCAAGGAGCATGCCAGATCCGGTCAGGGCTTGTGGGCCGGGTTTAGGGTGTTTTAGATTTTGTTTTCTAAAACAAAGAAGAATTATTAAATAATTGAAAGTTATTGACACAATTATACAACTTGAAATTCTTACACTCTAATCTTGTAAAAATTATGTACAAACATTCACTTTGGGTTTATACACACGATTTTGATCCTTCACATTGAAACAATTTTTTTTCATTCAAAAACAAATTAACCATGCTAAACAAAGAAAAGTTAGGTATATGCAGGTTCAAACAAACAAAACTCTCAAACTTTCTTCGAATAAACATATATATCTATAAAATTTTCCCCACAATGATTTAAAGAACTTAAATAACAATTAAAACCCAAAAATTTTAAAGTTTTATGTGAAAATTCTTTATCATTTGCAACAAACAAATTTTGTGCAAATCTAGTTAAACCAAGATAATCCATAGATATTTCAATCCGCGGTTTAACGTTGATTGAACCAACACAATACATGTTATGAGGAAAATGTTTTAAGACACTATTAGAGGAAAACTCATCAACAACATTCAAAGAATACCTTATTGGTTTAATCTCAAAAAGTTCCTTACTTTTTTACCTTCCGACACTTGAAGAGTATTTTTCACTTTCCAACTTATCTTTCTCTCAAATACGGAATCACCTTTTGTTGGGAAAGTAAAGAAGTTGTAACCCATCTATTAATGGATCTTTAGAAATTGGAAATAAAGAAACATCACAAAGCAATTTTGATTTACGGTTAGTTAAAACATCATTCTCCTTTGCTTGGATATTGCCATTTTCATCATCCACCAACAAACTCTCATTACTCACACTTTCTTTTCTTTTTTTCATTCTCGCTTTTTTCATGTTCACTTTCTTTTTCAATCTCAATTTCTTTTCTCTCATACTCTTTTTCTTTTTCTTATTCACGATATCTTTTTATTTCACTTTGTTTTCTTGCACTCATAATTTTTTTCCCTTTTCAAATTATTTTTTTCACTTTGAATTTTTTTCACTTCTACACTTTTTTTTGCCATGAAATTTTTTATTATTATTTTTCAACTTTTTAAAAAACAAAAGATAGATACGAACCTAATCAAGAAATTAGGCTCTGATACCAAATATGTGATTTCTTGAACCCAAATAGAACTTCAATAATATGCTAACGAGACCTGTACTCGAAGTTAGAAATTGACATTTGTAAAGTACTCGAAGTGCTTGGAAGTTTTATGGAATCAAAGTTATATATGAACCCGACCCGCTTAAACTTGAAAAATACCTGAACCTTGGTATAAGAAGGATTGGTGTTGCCACACTCTGGAAAGGGATGACAAGGGGAGCGATAAGCCAGGTGAATGCCAGAAAACCAAAGTTTTGATAAGTTCAAAAATTTCAATAAAAAACCAAGAGATAAACTCCCACAATATGTTTATATTAAATTTGATTGATTAACCTTTACAAATGAAATGACAAAGCTATTTATAAACCTAGGCACACCTATGGACACATTCGGCTATTAATGTGTATACATGTATGGGTATCGTACATTGTATGATGAAGTACATGAGCAAATAGGGGCAATGTATGACCAAATGGTCATATTCATCATCCTTAGACATTCATGAGCATTTGGATGCATGAATAAGCAAATCCGTCCCCTTTTGAAGTGCATGAATGGGCTGATTCATCCATCTTCTATAGATACATGTATATTCACATTCAATGTTTGTGCATTTAATGCTATGCTTCCCCCTTGCCGTTCATGAATGTGAGGTGCTCCATAAATCTTCAAATGACATATCCTTCTCCTTTAGAACCGTTCATGCATGGAAAATGAATCTATAGGTGCATTTCATATTTGAAAAGTCACATGGTGCATGTATCTCCATGTTTAATGAATGACTTAAAGGTTATATTCATCTCTCTTGGATGCTCATGTATCTTTGGATGCATGAAGAGTCACATTCCTCCTCTTTGGCAAGTGCATGAATGTTGAAACACATTGAATCTTGAAGGGAATTTGAAAGGTCATAAATGCAATGCACTTAACACTTGTAACACCCTTAACTCGTATCCGTCGCCAGAATAGGGTTACGAAGCATTACCAAAATCTTTTAACTTAAAACATTCGATTACAATCATTTATAAAACACATTATATTCCATTCAAACACACGCATAACATCCTTTTTTTTGAGCCTTCGAGGCCTTAGAAATATTTTAGAAATGATCTGGGATTGAATCGAAAACATTTATAACTTCATGGCAAAAGATATAAAAATTCATACTACAGGGGTCATACGGCTGAGACACACACCCATGTCTTAGGCAGTGTTGGTCCAGCCCGTGTAACTCTCTGACTTGGATCACACGGCCAAGTCACACCCGTGTGCCAGGCCATGTCACTCTCCAAATGCAACCTTTAAAAACGTAAAGGGGACACATGACCGTGTCACGTGTCCGTGTGTCACACACGGTGAGACACACGCCCGTGTCTTAGGCGTGTGGACAAGAAATAGGCCAAATTCAAGCCATTTCTTTCACCCAATTCAAGAACACCCTTACAAGTCATTTGCACCTATATTCAAGCATATCAAAACAACATTCCATAGCATGTATTTTATATACCATTCCAACTCCCAACTTTTAATCACCCACATGCCAAAAGATCAACCATTATAAGGCCACATATACATGCCAACATAACAACTAATGCATCATCCAAAATACCATAATTATAAGCCAAATATAATGGCTATATCATCAAGCACAAAACACCTATACATGTACATATTTAACCATTTTTCGATTAACTTGTTTCTGTATCAAACATATCAAAATGACCTTACCATTGGGACTACTTCTCGCATGCATCACAAACATTTGAATGTCACCATTCTAACCAATTCCAAATGGTTTCAATAACCAACATAAATACATACCAAATTATGTCTAAATGGTCATAATTCAAACAAACAGACTTGACTAAATTTCATATCAAGACATGCACTAAACGATCACTTTGAAAACATGCTAACTCTTACCATTTTGGCCATAAAACATGCATCAATTTGATCTTATAATCACCAACCTTTAAACATCAAAGTGCCAAAAGCACACCAATCATCAAGGCATCAAATATCATGAGTTTCACAAATTCAAAGCAACATTACATGCCGATATCATTGACTATACATTAGACAAATGCCCACCTATACATGCCATTATAACCACGACTAGAGCGTCAAAATCTAACGATAAAATTGATGGATAATGTGATGGATCTCTGACTAGCTTCCAACCCGATCGAGCTTCCAATAATCTATAAAGTAAGAGAAATATAAATACGTAAGCAATGAATGCTTAGTAAGCTCGTATAAACCATAAGAATAATATTACATTTCAATAATGAAATTTATAGGTTAAAAGTAAACCTATACTAATGTCTCAAAATTTATCAAAGCATAATCATCAACTCACAAATGAATAAGTTCCTTAATGTCGCATATTTATTTACCATTCATAACATGATAAGATTTCATGAGACATAATATATAATCATCAACCTTTTATAAGGTTGTATATATTTATATTGACTTACTTTCCTTTCCGCTTCCAAATACTTATCATAAACCTAAACAACATCATTAATTCTCAATTCAATGTATTTATCCATGGCATAGATAGATTCATTCAAAGCATTAGCAATTTACTAACATATGAATACATCATTTATCTCATTAAACATTTTTATAACATCGTAATAATCCCAATTATGTGCTTACCATATCATTCCCTTTTCTTACATGTTTCATATGCATAGTACAAGCATAATCATAAACATCAATCATATCAACAAGCTTGGCATAACCTAAGCACATCAACAACACATGTTAGTTCATTTAAATATGATTCATATGAATTTGAAATGGATAACAATTACACTTGAGCATAATTCAATTGGATTTATCATCCATCTCATAAAATGTCATGTTTTCCATGTATCACCTTTACAATGGGTTTCATGTATACATATCTTAATTCATATTGAACAGTTACCCTTTCATTTGCGTAACACATAAGACATAAACATGGCATTAACCATATTCACAAGTTAGTGATTAAACACATAACTTAACAAAAATCACCACATGATAAAATAACTTTCATGAATATAGCATATAAGCATTCATACTTTTCATGAACATGGCTATACACACTTTAATCATCAAAAACTCATACCTTTCCATACTTTCATGACATTACCAATCAGAACACTTACCATTCCTTCCCTTTGTATGCCCGTTGAACCACTTAGAATAATATTGGATATGCGGGAATCTCACACACTGTGTGCTAACATATGGTTGAAACCATTTCTTTCCTTTTCCTTTACATAAATACCCTCTCTCGAGCCATAAATGGGTCTGCTCACAGAAGCTGTTGGTCGGAACGTAGCTATATGGTGCTGCTCACACAAGCTATCAAATATCCGCAACAGATGCCGAAACTCAGCCACCGATAGGACGTTCAGGGCTAGCACCCGAACCATGGTAACCCTAATGACATGTCATTTGTATCCTATATATTTCTAAGGTTCAAACGAGGCTTAATAGTTGTCGTACATCGTTGAATTTCCATCGTTTCTTGACAAGATAAATTGCATAATAACATATATATATATATATATATATTGATTCAATCACAATAGAATCACTTGCTAACATTCAATTAATCAACATTATACAGAATTTAGTTCATTCGAACTTACCTAACTAAATTGCATAAATGACAAAGTACATGCGCATTTTGGTAATTTTCCATTCTCTTCGATTTTCCACTCGATTTTGATCTAAATTAATAATTTTATTCAATTTATTAATTTAGTTAGTAAAAAATGTATTTTATACAATTTAGTCATTTTTGACATTTTTACAAAATTGCCCTTGAAGTTTTACTTTTATTTAATTTAGTCCCTGAGCCTAAAACATGCAAATTAACCATTTTTACCAAAAATTGAGCTTAGCCAAATACTTATGGCATCCAATTCAGCCCATTTATGCAACAATTTCACAACAAATCCTTGTTTTTTTTATTATTTCAATAATTTAGTCCCTAATCAATAAATTCATCAAAAATCATTAACAAAATAATTTTAGATATATATTTCAAATTCATCATTTAACATAAAAATCACTAGATTCATGAATCACAACATTCACAATCTTTAAAAATTTCAAATTCGAAGGTAGGGATAGTTGGACCTAGTTGCAACGATCTCAAAAACTTAGAAACGGGGCTAAAATCACATACCAATTTAGACTTGAAATTGCCGAAATCTCCATGCTCAAAAATGGTTTCTTCCTCCCTTAACAAATGGTGGAGAAAGATTGTAAAAGATGAATAAAACATTTTGGTTTATTTATTTTAATTTAACTATCAAATTACCATTTTAACCTGGGTTAATAAATAAATAAAACACCAATTTCATGCCCATAATTGTCCACTAACTCCCTGAATGGTCTAATTACCATTTAAGTCCCTTTTCCTTTATTAGATTAACCATTTAATCACTCAAATCAAATAGTGATAAAATTTTACATCTTTTACGATTTAGTTCTTTTAATTAATTAACTATTAAAACGTTAAAAATTTTAAACGAAACTTTAATACCATCTTAATGTCCATAAATATTTATAAAAATATTTATGGCTCGGTTTATAGAAACAAGGTCCTGATACCTCTAAAACCACTTAACCTTAGGGTCTTACCACTTGAACTTAATAAACCACTTATATAACATAAATTATCAAATCAAAAACCTTTTTAAAATCATATTTGACTTGTAAATATTGAATAATAATATTTACGAACTTACTTCTCAGATTTGGTGGCCTCGAAACCACTATTTCTGACACCACTGAAAAACGAGCATTACAACACTTGTGTGAAGAAGTGGCCAGCAATATGTACCTAAAATCACTATAAATTGACATCAAAACACAACTTAACAAGACACACAAAAGATAAATATTGAGACCAACAATGCTTAAGAAAACTAGACTTCAAATATCTCATAACTTAACACACGAATACTTAAATAAAAATAATGAAAATAAACTAAGTTGTGAACACATTTGCAAACACTTGAAAACATGAGACTTTGATGCATAAATAAGTGACGCAAACATATATGACACTTTAAAACATGACACAACAATATAAACACACTTAACTTATGATAGTCCTAATGACACAACTAACATACTTGGACAAGAAATAAACATGACAATAATAAGAGCAGGATATAAAAGCATGAATTATTATCAAACACACATTAGGACATAGAACATTAATGAATCCCATAATATAAATATTGAAATTGAGCTGTTTCATTTTGCATTTGGGTTTTACATGAGTTTAGGCCCAATTATGTTGAATCGATCCATGGTTAGCCTCCTTAAACCCAATGCCTTTAATTAAAAAGAAAGGTTCGTTAAGCACATTTGTTGCTTCAAAAACCCATCTTGGCCCAAACAATCTCGAGCCATTCAAATTGGATGATTGGATCTGACTCCAATTATAGAACTAATAACATGATGTGGCATTGATCACATCAAAACATCTCCAAAATATATTCTTATAAGATATGTTAAAAATTAGCCAAAAACTAACATCTTTGTTCACGAAACATAATTAGGATCTGAATTAGAATCGTTTAAACTCCTAAAAAAATTCTAAAAAAAATTAAGCTTGGTAGTTATGTTAATGGGTTTAAGGTATTGACACCCTCCTAAAAAATTTCTAAGCTCGGCCTAACTTGTCAAATGCATGTTTTACTTTTTTTTTAATAATTATTTTAATTAAAATTAATTATAACAATATATAATTATATTAATATATATATATATATATATATATATTTGGCTTAATTAATTATTTAGTACATGAGTTTGACATTTCCTCTGTTAAGTGGTACATATGTTTTTGATTGGTTCAATGTAGTACTTATATTTGGTCTATGTTATACATTTTGATACTCAAAAGTAATTTATTTTAACTTTTAATGTTTTACTTGATTTTTAAATTTGATTTTTGAAAGTTAATATCTAATATTATCGAGTTTGAATATTGCATAATTTCGTTATAATAAATTTAGCGTTAATATTATCGGGTTTGATGTCAACCAATTATACTTAAATGTTCTTCTTTAGTTACCCACCTATAAAAAATTCAAAATGGTCACATAACTAATTACATTTGTCATTTTTTGGTCCATTTTCTTCAATTGTCATTAACTTTGTAACGGAGAGAGGAGGTGGTAGTTAAAAATTGATATAATAACAAATTTAGCTCTCAAAATTTATATATTGTGTCAATTTGATTATAATTTTAAAGAAAAAAAGTTAACCCTCAACATTTAGAGATTATCTCAATTTGGTCCTAATTCTAAAATGCTCAAATATATATAATACATAGACATAAATATATATATTCAGAAAATATATAATAAATTTAAAAAATGATTAAAAAACATTTTTTCCTCTACCTCCCCAACGCTATCATGGCTCATGCATAGATGTGTTCATAGGTCGGGTTGGGTTTAGGTTAGACTTAAGCATGATGTTAACATACTTTATACTTGTTCAAGCTTGACTCAACCAAAAATATGGGCTTAAAATTTTGTCCAAACTCGTCCATAAATATAAATGACTAACCCAAACCCATTTTAGGTTAGCCCATAATATTTTTTTTAACTTTAAAAATGAATATTTATATTATTTTAATTTAATATTTAATAATGCTATATATTTTATTTATTAAAATTATATATTTTTAATGTTCACATTATAGTAATGTCATATATTATTATAAAATTAATTTTTTGTGTTATAATTACATAATATATATATTAAAATAAAATATAGAACATTACAAACTTAAAAAATAAGTCAGGTTGACCCGAATTTAGACTTGAACATTTAAAACTCCAAACTCAACTCATATTTTAAACAGGTCAAACTTTTTGTTTTAAAGCTCCATTTTTAGATATAATACTTTTACCCAAATCTTTCTAAATTGCTTGCAGGCAAAGTTTAGAGTTTAGACTAACCCATAAACAAATCCACTCATGAAGACCCTATTTATCTACTCTAACAGCATGTTTGGTTGGGGAATAGAATATCATTCCCCCTTTATTCATAGAATAGTAAATTTTTTTTGTTTAGTTGAATGTAATACTTATTCAATGGAATGACCATTACTTCTGTATTATTTGTCTTTTTGTAATAGTCATTCTTTAGTATCACCAAAGAATGATTATTTCATGCAACTTTGAATAACAAAATAAAATTAATTTCAGATTAGTCCTTTAAAACTTGGATTCGAAAATATAAAAATAAAATATTTGAAATATTTTAGTATAAAACTAAAATATATATTTTAATATAAAATAATTATATTAAAATGTTATTAAATTATATATTTTATTTTTATTAAATTATATTTAATAATAATTATATTTTTATTAAATTATTTATTATAACATTTATTCTATTCAACCAAACATAAGAATACTATTAATTTTTATTTCATTTTATTCAACCAAATAATTGATACTACAAGAAATTAAGCTTTTAGTAGTATTTTTAATAACATTTAAATCAAAAAAGGCCACAAATGTTATACATTAGTGGAGCTAACTGAGAAATGTCAAGTAAAGCAATAGTGACGTTTATGATTAAAACGCAACAAAACTTCCTTTTATTTTTAACAAAACAGTGCTGTTTTTGTTAAGCTTAGTTTTATCTCAGTTACTCAAAATTCCTTTCTTTTTTTTCCTAAAAATTTTCCCCAAATCCTTTAGATTTTTTCCGACCGTCTGCTGTATCGCCGTCAATAGTCCTCTGCTGCATCGCCGTCGACAGTCCTATGCCGCATCGCCTTCGACAGTCCTATGTTGCATCGCCGTCGACAGTCCTCTGCTGCATCGCGGTGTAAGTTTTTATGTTTTTCGTTTTGTTTCTCTTCGCTTCGCTTTCTCCAATAAAACGATCTGTCGTTAAGTTTCTCAACATTCCTCTCTTTCTTCTTCTTCTTCTTTTTTTTTTTTTTTTTGCATACATCAATATTATCACAGCGCCAGACTGCTCTATTATTCTGCAACTGCTTTGACGTCTTTGCCTTCTACAATATAGTTTAAGTTTGATCTTGTTTCTGTTTTTTTATCTTCCTTTTCATGTTCTTTGTACTTGTAATAACCATTTACCGTAGATTCAGAAGAAAAAGCTTTTAGGAGTTTATCACTTTCCTGCTATAGCTCAAAAGCGCAATAGAGTTTTAAAGCTTTTAAGAGCTTTGGTTTCCATTACTGAAGCCGTCTCTAATTGTGCTGAAACAATAAGAGTTGTTTCTAATGATTTGAATGGTTTTCTCCAATCAGAATTAGACCAAATAGAGATGGTTTTCTCTAATGATTTGAATGGTTTTCACTACTGCAACTTAGAAAGCACCGACACGGGAAAAATTCTATTGTACCAATGTCATACTAGTGTTCGACACGGATATATTGCCGACACTAATACGTACTGGACACGCCTTGAAGCGTGTCAAAAAAAGACACTCCCAAAATTTGCACATGATGCTAGGTTTTCTTTTGCAGAGAATGAAAGCAAAGGTAAGGATGAAAAATGAGAAGGGAAAAAGGAATAAATGGGAAAGAAAATAAAGGGCTGCATAAAAAAAAAAAAAAATAGTTAATGCTGAAAAAGTTAATGCTGTATAAGAAAGAAAGAGAAAAAGTTAATACTGTGTAAAAAAATAGTTAATGTATTGTTTTATATAGTTATAAATTTATAATAAGATAAAAATTAAAAATAAATTATAGTGATATAAAATAGTTAAAGTAAATGTAATAAAAATATGTGAGACCCATATAAATTAGATTTAAAATAATTAAAAAATTAATTTTAATTTACATTGAGTATTTTAACATAAAAATATATATAAAAATAATAAAAATATTTTTTATTGTCGTATCCTATTGTACTCGTGTCCTTATTTTTTTTTTAAATTATTATGTCGCCGTATCCGTATCGTGTCGTACTCATATTTCGTGTCCATGTCCATGCTTCATAGACTGCAACTTGTTCAACCAAATTTAAACCAAAAACATGTCGCTTCTCGTGCCTTATTCGTGTTCGATGGGGATTCAACATTGTTTTCCTTTGGATCCCAAGCATTCCTGGTTAAAAAAAGGACCATATTGCCAGTCATGCCAGCTTCTATATTTAGCAATCTTAAAATCTGTCAATCTTAATTCGTTTCAAACGATGGAAATGACCCTTTTTTTTTAGCCTAGCTAAATTGCAATGTACCCCCTTCCATATAACAATAAAGTGGATGATAATGATATGTTCAAGCTGTATCAGCATTAATAACCAAAAAAGAAAAAGTTGAGGGGAGGGTAAGGTGGGGGCCTGAGTTGATGTAATCATGTCTTTGTACATAAATGAAACACTGGTCTCTTTAAATCATGTACCTTGCCTCGTTCCTACCATACACATGGAATCCAATCGATTAATAAAGACCAAATGATGGCCCTACAGATTTGGTACCTTTGATTCTGTCCATGCAACATGTTGAAACTTTTGCAAATTGCAGAACTTGGTTACCATTCTTGAAATGGAAACCACCATCTTTATCTCTTATGATGATGATTTTGTCATATTTGCAAAACACCAGCCACTTGTTTCATACATTATTGACATTCATACATATAAAATGAGTGCAAATGCTATATCTAGATCGTATTAATATATGTATATCAGCATGGAAACTTACATCGTAACTTGACTGTGCATGTGAAAGTGCTCCATATTCTTCAGCATTTCCAGTCTTTTATCATTATAGATGTAACAAGTGAATGAGACGGAATTGTAGCCGAGGACAACTTGCTGGATGGATGTTATCACCTCCAAAGGTTTTGTTTCAATTATGTATTACAGTCTTGTTCAAATCTTTGGCAATAAAATGAACATAATAACAGAATATATGGAAGAGAGAGCTTAGCCGGCCGGCAAGTCATCCTTGGCTGCCGTACTGTACCTCATTTAAAAATGCTAGATCTTGGATGAATAAATCTGGCATCGATCCATAAATGTATCAGCGTATCTTTTAGGCAACAAAGCTAAACAGAAAAAGAATTGTTTCTAAATAAGGGATTTTCTTTTTGTTTATTTGAGGAGTTTGAAAATGGAGGTTTGATGTTTGTTTGTTTTTTTTTTTTTGGTGTTGCAGAAATGAATTTGAAGAACAATGAGTGCCATATAATGGAGAATGAGGCTGACATATATACGTGAAGGCCTTGAGTGAGTGGATGTGACCACTGCATTGGTCCTGCAGTCAGCATAGTAAAAGCCCTATAATGTGTTATTTTCAGCCAACTAATACGATAATTTAGTTCAATTGATTCATGCTTTAAGAGTTAACAAGAATATTTTTCAGACTTCTTTTATACAAAAAAAAAAAAAAAAAAGCTGACAGTATCTTATTGCATATATGCTATCCTAGTCACATCCGCAACTAGTTTTTGAGGTTCTGGATAAGGAACTCCACTATTTGCAGAAGTTTACAAAAAGTACCAAATTGACAATTTGCTAGAAAGATCATAATTTTGCTCATTGTCCATTATTTTTCGGACTCTTTGTTTTTGTTCTTTTCTTTTCTTCAGTTTTTTTATAATTTAAATCTTTTAATCTGTTCATGCATTTTTTTTTGTGTATTTGTTGATTAATATATTTTTTAATATATTTAAATTTAATAGAATGGAGCAAGAGTCGGGGTTCTAAATATCTCACTTGGAGGAGGACTACAAGCAGCTCAGTTTCATTATGGTATTCATTCTCCTACAAAGCATCTTTAACTATTCAAATTTTCATACACAGATTAATTCTCATTGTAGACCCTATACAAGGCATAGTTTTGTGTTGAGGTTAAATTTAAAATAGGGTCATGGTTGATTAGATTTATGGGTGTTTGAGTTGATTTAATGTAACTAGTCAAGGCATAGTTTTTGTGTTGAGGAGTTAGTATTGGAAAATGATGAACACAAGTGTTGGTCTTCTTAGAGAGTTTGTTTAAGATCTGATAGTTTATTAAGTATTGTTTTTCTTTGGCGAGGGTCGCTTGGTATGGTCTTTATAGGGTATAACAATTGTCAAGGATTGCTAATAATTAATTTTTTCTAAAGTTAAAAGTCAATATTGTTCCCTTAGTACATAAATCTCCTTTTATTGGGAGACTAATGCTTCCATATAAAGTGCTTCCATAAATCATTCTTCTATTTTCACAAATTTTGAGATTTATTTATATAATTGGAAAAAAATAAAGGTTAAATACTTTTTTTAAATTAATATTTCTATCAAATTAGTATTTTATTAAATTTTGCTTAAATTTTGTTAAATATTTTGTTTGTCGAAAAAATTGCTTATTATATATCATATGTTTATTAAATTTATAATAATTTGCTTCTAAAATAAAGATGGTTGGGTTTTAATTAGTATTAACAATGGAACAAAATGTTAATATAACAAGTATGACCATTTATATTTTTAAGTATAAAATTAAAATCCCTAAAGTATGAACCTTTTAATGCATATTTTTTATTTATTTAGGTAAAGATATATTTGATTTTATTTAAGAATGAATAAAAAATTAAGGAATACAAATTAACTATTACATAATCACATTACAATGGCATTGTATTCAAAGTGTTTCTTAAAATAATCATCTCAACTTTTAATATAATAATGATTTACTTATTAATATTAATATTCTCTTATCAATTTAACCTTTATTTTTTTTAAAACTAAATTTAGCTATTAAATTTTTTAAAAAGAGTTAAATTGTTTTAAGCTCCATATATATTTCATGGTAATATGACAATATTTGTCTTATATATCACGTCAATAAATAATTTAAAAATTAAAAGATATTAAAAATAACATGAAATACACGTAGACAAATACAATAATTTATCTTATCATTTATTTATTATGTTTTTCTTACTAAAAGCGTGAATTGGATCCCTACAAAATAAATATTCGATAGGCTCATTTGAATTGTCTACTCAAACAACTCTATTTTAAGCTTTCCTTAATTGCACTTGTGAGTACCTCGTATTACTTACATGTTTTAATTTAATACAACATTTTTTTGAGATAAATCCATGTTAGTGATTTGAATTAAGGCATAAATAGTAATAAAATGATTATAAATAAATAAAAGAAACACATAAACAATAATGGTATTAATTATATAATTAAACAATAGTTGATTTTAAATGATTTACTAAACCAATTTTAAACTAGCACGAAGATAATTAGTTTGGATATGTTTCAATTATATTAGGTTAATTTAATAAATAAATTTTAAATTTTTATTAATGTTGATTTTTTTAACTTAACAAACGAATATAAATAAACAAAGATTCAACTCATAAACTATTTATTTACAGCCTTAAATTTTACTTTTATCTATTTAGAACACTTAAGTAACCGTAATTTATTGTCAACTTTAGACTTCAAGACCTATGAAATGGATAAGATTTGGATGAATTTGTCAATAGTAAACAACAAATATCGAAATGGAGTACAAACTTTTCTAAATTTTGCATTTCAAAATGCAAACCAAGAGAATATAATTCTTTGCCTGTGTAAGAAGTGTGGCAACATCAATTGGCATATTCTTGAAGTTTTCTACGAACATATAATTGTGGATGGCTTTATTCGGGTATAAAAAATGGATTTTTCATGGAGAGTGTACACCTCGTAGAACCTCTTCAACGATTAATTCGGCTTATCCTCATAATGTTTACCATCAGTCTGTTAGAAAATATGATATGGAAGATATATTGTGGGGATGCATTTAATATGCACATTCATGGTTTGCAATCGTTTCCACCTGAAATTATTGCATCCGATGATTGTGATATTGGTGAAAATGCTTTTACCTAAAGGGAAGAAGTGTACCTGATGAAGAGCCAAATAGAGAAGCAGCTAAGTTCTACAAGTTACTTAATTAAATGAATGAAGAACTTTACGAGGAATCGAAATTTTCAAAACTGTCATTCTACATTTGTCTTTTTCACTTAAAATGTTTGGGAGGGTGGACCGGAAACTCTTTTACACTTCTGTTAGAGTTTTTGAGAGATATGTTTCCGTTTGCAAAAATCCCTTATTCATGCAAAGATATGAAGAAACTGATAAATGATTTAGGCCTTGGGTACGACAAAATTCATAGTTGCCCAAATGACTGCATGTTGTATTGGGGTGGTCAAAAAAATCAACAGTCTTGTCATGTTTGCAGTAAATCTTGTTGGATGAATAGGAATGCAGAGGATGTGAATGACGATGAAGGTGAGGTATAGTCAAGAAAGAAACCAGTAAAGATTTTTTGATATTTTCTACTAATACTAAGGCTTCAAGGGCTTTTCATGTCGTCAAAGATAGCCAAGTCTATGAGGTGGCATCATGATCAATGAACCGATGATGGATTATTAAGGCATCTTGTGAATTCTTTAGCTTGGAAATCATTTGACAGTAAATTTCCAAGCTTTGCAATTGATCCTCAGAATGTGAGGCTTGGGCTAGCATATGATGGATTTATTTCTTTTAAAATCATAAGTACTTCGTATAGTACTTGGCCTGCAGTGCTTGTTCCTTACAATTTTTCTCTGTGGGTTTGCATGAAGCGATCTTCTTTTATCTTATCTATGATTATCCCTAGAAGGAAAGGTCTCGGGAATGATATTGACATTTATATACAGCCACTTATTGAAGAGTCGAAACAGTTATATGTAGGTGTTGAAACATATGATGTCTTGAGAAAGGAGAACTTTTATATACGTGCAGCTTTATTATGGACTATTAATGATTTCCTGGCTTATGCCAATTTATCTAGTTGGAGTACCAAAGGACGTTATGCTTGTTCTTGTTATGCTACGCACACATGTTCGAAGTGGTTATATAATGGGAAAAAGTTTTCTTATATAGGGCATCGTCGGTGGTTAGATGGAAATCATAAATTTAGATTTCAAAGAACTCTATTTCATGGTACTTGATGCGATCTAGCCTCGCTTTCATTGCCCGATCATCTAATGATGAAGTTTCGTTCATTTTGTGAAAGAAAGAAGTTATTTGTCTATGAAATAGTATTTGATATTCAATTGGGTTAAAAAAGGGTTTGTGTAATGTTTTAGGTTAGCCTAACAAGAAGAATTAGTTTTAGGCTGATAATAATTCGGATTAAGATGGAAAATGGAGTTAAGGGCTTAAGAAACAAGAGTGAACCAACACTATGCGAAAGTGCTGACCTGAAACTTATACGTTTTTAAGGTGGTTTGGTGAAGGTAAATTGGAACCTGGACCCACTATCTATGGAAGATAGGAACCTCAGTATAATGGTTCGAACGCCACACTATGGAAGTGATGAGTTCGGTTTCAAAAGAACTAGGGTGATGCCACTAGCTGAGTAGATAAGTCAACAGAGTCTTTGGACGAAATTTGAGAGAAGTTAATCTCACCAAATACTTAATTTTAATCATAAAAATTTCAAAAGTCCTTAACAAAGTGAAAGGAGCCAAAATTTATAGAAACTACAAGGGTTAACCCAATAGGCCCTAAAAGTAGCTGAATAATTAGCTGAAAATTCCAGAATTTTGTGGGAAGGTTACTTGAAGCTTCTTGTGCATGGAGAACATCAATGGCTACTTCTAGATGCCTTAATCCAACTAAAAAATTAAAGGGAATGGTTGGGAGTTGAATGCATTAAGTTGGTTCATGTGCTTGAATTCTTCTTTAATGGTGCTGCTTGGTTCAATCGAATGTACATGGGAGCTAATGAGCTGCTTTGGGCACTCCATGGGTCATGGTGTGTGAACAAGATGATTTGAATGGCCATATGAGTGTGAACAACCAAAATCGAACAGCCCTTGGTATGAAAGGAATATTCGGCTGGTGTGAAAGGCATTAGATTACTTTGGGCAACTAATCAGCCATCTTGGAGAGTTAGAAAGCTTGGCTGAATAGTCACTTGGGAAACACCAATGATCAGCACACCTAAATTAATTCATCCATGCACCTAGGACATCCAAAGGAAGTGTACCTACACAAAATTAAATTAGAAAATTAAATCCCCTTTTGGACACATTAAATTCGACGGAAAAACAAGTAAAATCTGCACGTTAATTTCAGCTAGCATATTTAATCTATGTAATAGTTTAAGACATATTAAACACACACAATTCATTAAAAATATAATTAAACACTTAATTATATTGTCCAGATTATGAAAAATTAATTATTTAAACTAAATAACTAATTTAACTAAAGACAAATTAGTTTCTTATTCCAGCATATTAAACACAAGCTAGAGTAAATTAAAAACGAGCTTATTGAGCTATGAAAGAGCTCATTGAGCTAAGGTTGAGCTGATTTGAATTTGAAAGAGATTATATGGCGTGCTTGGCTTGCTGGTCCAAGAACTTTCGAGAAGGCCAGGAATGGTTTCACCCCAAATTCGATCAACCAAGGTTGTTGTTGCGTCTCTAAACTTCTTAGCCCGAGCTTGGGTGATCGGACCTATATGTAGCTTGAGTGGATCCATGTCAGCTCTCGGAATCCTGAGGGACTTAACCGTATCATTCACCCTCTTTGAAGCGATGTCCCCAAATCATCCCCTATATTGTAGGGAGATAAATCAGCTACGTTAAAACTCTTGGAAAGGTTCATCTCCTCTCGGTAATAGTTTCGACCTCCGTTGAGCTGGAAACCGTTCCTTCCTCATGTGAACCCAAACCCAATCTCTGAGTTCGAACACTACTTGCTTCCTTCCTTTGTTAGCCTTGCGCATGTATTGTTCGATCCTCGCCTCAATGTTGGCTCTTACTTTTTGGTGTAGTTGCTTCACGTACTCAGCCTTCCATTTAGCATCTACATGAACAACCTGATCATTAGGCAAAGGAATTAAATCAAGTGGAGTTAAAGGATTGAAACCATAAACAATCTCAAAAAGTGAATGTTTAGTCACTGAATGAACGAATCTATTATAAGAAAACTTGATGTACGATAAACACTCTTCCTATGACTTAAGATTCTTCTGAATAATAGCTCGCAGCAAGGTTGATAATACGCAATTCACCACCTCTGTTTGGCCATCCGTTTGGGGGTGACAAGTTATTGAAAATAGTAGCTTCGTTCCAAGCTTTCCCCACAACGACCTCCAAAAATGGCTAAGGAACTTCGAGTCCCAGTCAGAAACAATTGTTCTTGGAATTCCGTCCAATCTAACGACTTCCCTAAAGAACAAATTAGCAACATTAATAGCATCGTCAGTTTTCGAGCACGCTATAAAATGAGACATTTTGGAAAATCTATCTACAACAACAAAGATAAAATCTTTTCTGGTTTTGGTTCTTGGTAAGCCAAGGACAAAGTCCATGGAAAGGTCGACCCAAGGCTCCTTGGGTATTGGCAGTGGCGTGTATAGTCCATGTGGGTTGATTTTAGATTTTGCTTTCTTGCACGTGACGCATCGGGCGCAAATTTTCTCGACGTTCCTCTTCATCCTCAACCAAAAGAAATGTTCTTAGAGCATGACCAAGGTCTTGGCTACTTTGAAATGGCCTATGAGGCCGCCACAATGTGCCTCACTCATTAGAAAATTTCAAAAGGAACCTTGCGGAATGCAAAGTTTTCCTTCTCGAAAGAGGAATTCATCGCACCTGTAAAACTTATCAATATCGATATGTTCACAAGATTTATAAATTTCCCCAAAATCAACATCAGTTGCATACAAGTCTTTCAAGAAAATAAATCCAAGCAATTTAGAGTCAAAATACGATAAAAGAGTATACCATATCGACAACGCATCAGCCACTATATTTTCCTTACCTTTCTTATACTTTATAATATAAGGGAAAGATTCTAAAAATTCTACCCATTTAGCATGTCGTTTGTTCAATTTAGTTTGGCCCTTGATGTGCTTCAATGCTTCATGGTCCGAATGGATTACGAACTCCTTGGGCCACAAATAGTGCTACCACATTTCTAAGGCTTGAATCAGGGCGTACATCTCTTTTCGTACATTAGGTAGTTTAGTGTGGCTCCATTCAACTTCTCACTAAAGTATGCCACAAGCCTCCTGTCTTGCGTTAGCACAGCTCCTATTCCGACACATGAGGCATTACATTCAATTTCAAACATTTTAGAAAAGTCAGGCAACACAAGAAAAGGTGTATTAGTTAAAAAATCCTTAATAGAATTAAAGGAATTCTCTTGTTTTTCATCCCAATGAAAAGCTGAAGATTTCTTGATCATACTCTTTAAAGGTGCGGCCAAGGTGCTAAAGTTCAGGACAAAGTGTCGATAAAAGCTCGCCAAGCCATGAAAGCTCCTCACTTGGCTTATGCTCGTTGGTCTAGGCCATTCTTGGATTGCTTTTACCTTGTCTTGGTCTACCTCAAGTCCCTCCGAGCTGACTACAAAACCTAAGAAAACAACCTTGTTAGTGCAAAAGATGCATTTATTAAGGTTAGCATACAAGGTTTCTTTTTGAAGGACTTCCAAAACAACTTTTAGATGCAGCACAGGATCATCTAATGATTTACTATAATTAAGTATATCATCAAAATAAACAATACAAAATTTTCCAATGAAAGCACGTAAAACATGATTCATAAGACGCATGAAGGTGCTAGGTGCGTTAGTTAGGCTGAATGGCATGACCAACCACTCATACAAACCATGTTTCATCTTAAATGCAACTTTCCACTTGTCACCTTCAATCATCTGAATTTGGTGATACCCGATCTTAAGGTCGATCTTGGAAAGCAGTTGCGCACCACTTAACTAGTCCAACATATCATCTAGATGCGGTATTAGATGTATGTACACGATGGTTATCTTGTTCACCTCGCGATAGTCCACGCACATGCGCCACGTTCTGTCCTTTTTTGGCACCAATAATATCGGTACAGCGCAAGGGCTGATGCTTTCTCGTATGTACCCCTTCTCCATAAGCTCGTTAACTTGCTTTGCAACTCTTTAGTTTCCTCGGGGTTGCTACAGTAAGCCAGGCGATTCGGGATAAAAGCTCTGAGAATAAAGTCGATTTGATGTTCAATCCCCCGAATGGGTGGCAATCCACTTGGAACTTCATCCGAGAATATGTCTTCAAAATCCTGCAAAAGAGAAACAATCGAAGAGGGAAGATTCGCATCCAATTCATTAGTGTTCAAAAGATTTTCCTTGTACATAAGTACAAGAACTGGTTGCTTTAGCAAATAGGACTTTCAAATATCACTCTCTTTTGCATAAACACTCATTTTGTTGATCTCTTTTGCTTCGCTCATTTTGTTCTCTCGCTTTTTTTTCTTTTCTCTTGGATTGATCACTTGTTTTCCTTTTTTTTTCTCACTTTTCTTTTCACTCTCTTGTTCACTCTTTTCATTTTGTTCGCTCTCTTTAAATTTTTCAATGGATTCTTTTAATTTCAATTAATCTTAATACACTTATCTTGGCAAAAATGGAGCCAAAGTTACATTATTCCCGAGGTGTTTGAAGGTGTAGCGATTCGTATAGCCATCATGGATAACTATACGGTCAAATTACCACAGACGCCCCAACAACATATGACCGGCATGCATGGGCACCAAGTCACAAAGAACCTCGTCATTGTGCTTACCGATGGAAAAAGAAACTAAGACTTGTTTGGTTACCTTCAATTCCCCACTGTCGTTGAGCCATTGAAGTTTGTAGGAATGATGATGCTTAGTTGTTGGAAAATCGAGTTTTTCCACCATCAAGGTACTGGCTACGTTCGTGCAACTTCCACCATCCACGATCAAACTACACACCTTGCCTTGGACATGGCAACGTGTATGAAAGATATTCCCTCTTTGCTGCTCATTCTCCACACTTCAAAGGCTTAGACTTCGTTTAACAACTAGGATTTTGCCATCAATAGCGTATTCAAGTTCTTTCTCCTCGTCCGCGGTTGCATTGGATTCTTCGTCTTTTTGTTCCTCCAACTCAATTTCATGATTGGGTCTCATGATCATATTGCTTCGATTAGGGCACTGGCTGGCGATGTGCCCCCTCCCTAAACACTTGAAGCATTTGATATCCCTTGATCGATTTGGAAAGGCTAGATCCTTGCCTTTGCTAGATTTGTCAATTGGCTTGCTAGGCTTTGTTAACATCGCTTGGTCCTTCGTACGGTTTGGTAGGTCTTTCCTACCCGCACATGGACTCCATTTTGAAGTGGCGCTGGAACTAGGAAAAGCCCGAGTTGGTCATTTCTTCTTTAATTGCTTCTCTACCTTTATGGTGACGTGCACCATGTTGACTACTTCGACATAATGTTGAAGCTCCACCACATTGGCGATGTCGCGGTTGAGTCCGACTAAAAATCTAGCCATAGTCGCCTCTCGATCTTCCTCCACGTCTGCATGGAACATGGCAATCTCCATCTCTTTAAAGTAGTCCTCCACGCTTGATTTCCTTGTGTGAGGTTCTGAAGCTTTTGGTAAACTTTACGATGATAGTAGCGGGGATAAATCTCTTTCTCATTATGGCTTTCATCTTGGCCCAAGTGGATATTGGTCGCTCCCCGTTCCTTCTCTGACTCGTGGTTAATTGATCCCACTAGATCATGGCGTAATTGAAAAACTCAATTGCCGCTAACTTTACCTTTTTGCTCTCCGAGTGGTTTTGGCATTCGAAGACCAACTCTATTTTCTTCTCCCATTCTAGGTACACCTCTGGGTCAGATTTGCCTTGGAATGGGGGTGTGGACAACTTGATGTTCTTCAAATCATCATCAACACATCCTCGTTCTCTAGGGGCCCAATTCATTTGTCCCCATCATCTTTTGCTTTGATTTGATGCTTGGTTGCTCTCCACTTCACTTGGATCGTAGAGATCGTCATCATGGAGTCTCGTAAGCCCTCACTCTTGTCTCGAAACTTGGTGCATTCTTTCCCATTGACCCCTTTCTTCGACTCGATCCAAACATTTGTTGATAGACTCAAGCTCGTTCCAGAGCATCCGTTGAAATTCCCGCAAGAGAGCTTGCTGGCCTAGATCAAGTACTCCACCTCCACCGGGTGTGACATTTCTTATGGGTTGCCTTTCGGGTCTTTTCGCCATGTTGTGCTCAGGGCTTCTAGAGATAATATTTTAATCTCACCACAAAATATCATGTTCACTCGAAAAGAAAGAACAGATGTCACTCACACTCGTGTTTTCACTCTTTTCGGCTTTTACCTCCTCTCTAATGTGCTCACACACTCGTGCCTTTTTCGCTCATTTCTTCTTTCATGATTTCATATAAGACTCGATGATACTTTATGAGCCTAGAAGGTCGGTTTCAAAGGGGTAACAAGGATAATGTTGTTTCCGGTGTAAGGTTGGATTGAAAAAAACAAAGTTGGGTTATAGAGTGTGGCGTGAAAGGTAAATGAGGTAAGGGCAAAGATGGATGATTGGGAACTACAAACGTTGAATTTTCAAACTTGCAATGATATGAACTTCTTTTTAATTTTGTATTTTTTTCTTTTTTTTAAATACAATAAGGTGAATTACAATGCAATAATCTCAATACAATTTTTTTTAAATTTTTTTACGAACCTAATCTGGGGTCGTTCGAATGTCCAAACTTTTCGTTTTGGGTAGCTCTTATACCAACTGATGCGATCTAACCTCGATTTAGTGAGTTGAGTCACTTTTGTTGCTCGATTGTCTAACGATGAAGTTTCGCTCGTTTTGTGAAAGAAAGAAGTTATTTGGCTATGAAATAGTATTTGATATTCAATTGGGTTAAAAAAGGTTGGTGTAATGTTTTAGGTTTGGCTAACAAGAATAATTAGTTTTAGGATGATAATGATTCGGATTAAGATGGAAAATAGAGTTAAGGGCCTAAGAAACAAGAGTGAACCAACACTATGCGAAAGTGTTGACCCGAAACTTATACGTTCTTAAGGTGGTTTGGTGAAAGTAAATTGAAACCCCAACCCACTATCTATGGAAGATAGGAACCTCAGTATAATGGTTCGAACGCCACACTATGGAAGTGATGAGTTCAATTTCAAAAGAACTAGATTGACGCCACAAGCTGAATAGATAGGTCAAGAGAGTCTTTGGACGAAATTTAAGTGAAGTTAATCTCACCAAATACTTAATTTTAATCATAAAAATGTCAAAAGTCCTTAACAAAGTGAAAGGAGCCGAAATTTATAGAAAATACAAGGGGTAGCCCAATAGGCCCTAAAAGTAGCTGAATAGTTAACTGAATATTCTAGAATTTTGTGGGAAGGTTCCTTAAAGCTTCTTGTGCATGGAGAACGTCAATGGCTACTTCTAGATGCCTTAATCCAGATGAAAAATTAAAGGGAATGGTTGGGAGCTGAATGCATTAAGTTGGTTCAGCCATGTGCTTGAATTCTTCTTTAATGGTGCTGCTTGGTTCAGCCAGATGTACATGGGAGTTAATGTGCTGTTTTGGGCACTCTATGGGTCACGGTGTGTGAACAAGATTATTTGAATGGCCATGTGTGTAACACCCCAAGATTCGGCCCAAACGTTATGGCCGAATATGATGATGTCACATCAAAGACAATTCCAAAATGACTTGTTTAGTAAAAAGAAACTCAAAATCCATGTGATTTGTTAAGTTGCGATAAAAGCCCATGTTTTGAGTAAAAGCCTATAAGTTAAAGTTATCTCAAAAATCATGTTTAAACTTAAGAAATTTATTTAAGTTTAATAAATAAACAGTTGAAACAATAATAATAAAAACCCATCAGTAAAGTCATTTTGGAGATATAAGGCCTTATTACAACCCAATAAAAATAAAATGATTAAAACAATAACGTCATACAAAATAAAGAAACAAAACATCTAAATAACTTTCAATGTGGCTATCTCTGAGTTCCCTTCCATGTCGAGTCGTCTACTGAGCGTCACCTGAAACTTTAATTAAAAAGGGTGTGAGTTTGAAACTCAGTGTGTACGACCCTTGACAATCAATTCAATATGCAATTATCACATTGGGTCTAAACCCTATCAAAATCGGTGGTCTTGGGCCTTAGCCCACAATGACCTCATATCATATCACATTATATCACATGAAAACAAGGTTATGCAAAACCCTTCCCAAATGTCCATCCGCTACACACCATTTCCCTTCCAACCCTACACTCCTGTGGGGATATAAATATCAACCCACCTATCCCTACACTCCAAAGGTAGCACCAACAGCAGCACTACTTAACGTTGTAGCAAAGCTGCTAAGTATATAATGGGCTTAAAGCCACCGGTGGATCCACGGTCGTCAAGCGACTATGCGATCCTCAAATTCTTTCTCCGTACCATAATTCCCACCAATATGCATCCTAATAGAATATCATATGAATGTAGCATGCACATGAGTAACATTCATAAAACTTATACTCATCACATAGAGGTATTTTAGTCATTTCACAATAAATGGTATTTTCATAATTCTACCTTATAGGGGTATTATCGTAATTTTACCTTACAAGGGTATTATCGTAATTCTACCCTACAGGGGTATTATCATAATTCTACCCTACAGGGGTATTATCGTAATTCTACCCTACAAGGGTATTATTATAATTCCTTTAATCTCGGGTTTTAGGTATGAACTTTAGCTCATCAACAAGTCCTCGCGGCTAAAGTGAACAAACACTACGCACCAGGTAGGATTTCAGAGAAAAGGAGGTGGGTCACTAGGACCACTTAAGTACCAAGCTTTCCCCTAGATCCAATCCTAGACATGTATATGTCCATTTCCACACCCTAACCTATCGACTTGTCCACAGACATGTTTGATTATTAACAGAGTTTTATGTTATTCAAGAATTTGTCAGACTAGGCCTAGAGTCTATTAAACCCTAACATATATTTCTAAAAATCCCATACACTCCACTAAGTCCGATTATGTCCACATGGCCCATTAAGCCCAATCATGTTTATAATGCTCATTAGGCCCGATTACAATCACATCCGTTCATGCCAATTCATTATTCATGCTCACATAACAACCATTTCCATTTTGGGCCCTCAAGTTCGGCAAGCCCATTTAACCACTTTTGGCTTTTCGGCGTTGTCGATATCGTGTGTGTGTAGTGTTTGTACACACTTGGTAACAACGCGTGCTGCAAACCCCTTAATCACGAACCTACAATAGACATCACTAACAATTAACCATGGCTTAACACATACTTTATCAAAAATCAAAACCTCACCGTAACCTTACCGTATGCCACACGTTCTAGTAGCCCTTCCTTAGCTACTATTCACGAATATCCCCTAGATCTACACCCAAGCATATATCGTCAAAATCAAGTGACTCATATTCCACATAAGTCACCCCAATAAGCCATACTACATTAGGCTATTTACTAAACCACAACTGAGACGAGTGCACTTACCTCTTGCTAATGATCCTTACCTACTACGCTTGCAATCTTTGAACCCTACCCTTGTTAATACAAGGTTAACGACAAGGAGAAGTTAGATAGCCCTTCGACTTTTAGCAAAACGTACAAAAGAGGTTACCCGAATACTTACCCAATCCCCTTTTGATACTGCGGCCTAGTTAGCTACTAAACTAGATCCGGCTTTTAACACTTGATTGAGAGTAGGTAACAATCAATTTGTGATGGAGGAACAATCACAAAGATTTGAAACTAATAGGAATTTTTGGCAAGAAGAAGATGGTGGTAATTCAGCAATGAGAGAATTCGGCTATGGGAAAGAAGAGAAAAGTATTGAAAATCGAAAGAGCCCTTCAAAATAATTCGACACAAAGGGATTCGACTTTAGGAGATTTTGGCAATTGGAGAATTTGGCTATAGGAAGAACCGATTGAGGGGAAGAAAAGAAAGAAAAAGACTAATGGCAACTCAAAGAATCTTTCAAAGGATTCGACAGTCTCCTTTTATAGCCACAAGTCGAAAATGCCTTCCCCTAGAGTCCCATTCGGCACACCTCATCCACACTCCTCATCTCCTAACTTTTCTCCCTGATAACTCCTTAATCTCATCCAAAATTCCTTCCACATCCATCACACCAGATCACTTCAAACTCTCTACGGCAAAAGTTCAAAACCAACACAACTCTGGCCGTCCACTCTGCAAAATAAACACTCCACAAAATACCACTCCTGAGCCTCGAACCTTGGACCTCCTCAGTTGACAATCACGCCACCTTATAGCTCCCCAAGTGATGCCACTTGCCACTACACCACAAGCTCCTCTTGTGTCATTTTCCTTTTTCTTTTATTTAAAAGGCCTATTAACTGAAGTCACTGTTCCCTAGGGCTAAAACCAAAATTTTTCCTATACCCTTACTTGATCCCAGAACATCTCCAACACCCCTAGACACTCCAAATTCATTAACCCTCAAAGCCCACATGCCAATTGTCATTTTCTCGCTCACTTAAAATTTTTCTGAGACCTAAAGCCCAAAGCCCAATAGGCCCAATACTTCTAGGCCCAAATTTGGGCGTTACAATGTGAGTGTGAACAACTAAAACTAGTGAGCCATCTTGGAGAGTTGGAAAGCTTGGCTGAATAGTCACTTGGGAAACACCAATGATCAGCACATCTAAATTAATTCAGCCATGCACCTAGGACGTCCAAAGGAAGTGTACCTACACAAAATTAAATAAAAAAAATTAAATCCCCTTTTGGACACATTAAATTCAAAAAAAAAAAAACAAGTAAAATCTGTACATTAATTTCAGCTAGCATATTTAATCTATGTAATAGTTTAAGACATATTAAACACAAACAATTAATTAAAAATATAATTAAACACTTAACTTAATTATATTGTCCAGATTATGAAAAATTAATTATTTAAACTAAATAACTAATTTAACTAAACACAAACTAATTTCTTATTCAAGCATATTAAGCACAAGCTAGAGTAAATTAAAGATGAGCTCATTAAGCTAGGAACGAGCTCATTGAGCTAAGGTTGAGCTGATTTCAGTTTGAAGGAGATTATATGGCGTGCTCGGCTTGTTGGTCCAAGAACTTCGAGAAGGCCAGCAATGGTTTCACCCCAAATTCAATTAACTAAGGCCTTTGTTGCGTTTTTGAACTTCTTAGCCTGAGCTCGGGTGATCGGACCTATAGGTAGCTCGAGTGGATCCATGCCAGCTCTCGAAATCGATGGACTAATCCGTATCAGTACTGAAGAGTTCAGAGAAGCTCCTGAGTAGACCATTGGATCTAAAATCTTGTTCATGTTAAAAGATATCAATTTCAATTATGGGAAGATGGATCAACCACTCAACATGCAAACAAAGAGAAGACCGAGGGAGGCGTATGTTGGCGATGTTGACCGACAGAGTGATGATGAATCTGACGAAGAGGATGATCCTAATGAGGTAGACTTGTGGAAAAAAGAAGTATTTTTTTAGTTTCCTTATTGGGAGCATCACATTTAACGACACAATCTTAATGTCATGCATATTGAAAAGAATGTTTGCAAGAACATCATCGGGATAATTCTGAATGTCGATAGAAAATTGAAAGACAATCTTCAGAGTCAACTTGATCTAGTTGACATGGGAATTCGACATGATCTTCATCCCCAATTACTTCCGAATGGAAAATCTCAGTTGCCGCCTTCTATTTTTGCAATGTCAAAGAAAGAAAAAAGAAGTGTTCTACACGGTGTTGGAGGATATAAAGGTCCTAGATGCGTATGCATCAAATATATCTCGATGTGTGAGTCTTAGAGATAGAAGACTATATTCCCTAAAATCACATTCTTTTCACAATTTGATGCAAGATTTACTGCTAGCTGCTTTACGGTGTTGTATGTAAAAAAAGATGACATCTTGTATAATAGAACTATCTAATATAATGAAAGCTATTTGTGGAAAAGTTTTAATTGTTGAAAAACTTGAGAAAGTACAAGATTGAGCCGCCTTGACTTTATGCAACTTGGAGAAGATCTTTCCACCTTCGTTCTTCACTATTATGGTGCACTTGCTAATCCATCTCCCTCATGAAGCAAAACTTGGTGGACCAATTTTCTATCGGTGGATGTATCTTATATAGAGGTGCTAATTTATTTGCAAAGTTTTCATTCATTCATGAATGTACCTTTAATTACAACTTTTGATAATGTTGCATATCGTGTTTAGGTTCCTATGCAAATTGAAGTCTTATTGTCGTAATAAGTGTTATCTAAAAGGATCAATTGTTGAAGGTTACTTAGCAAGAGAATGTATGACTTTCTGCTCTAGATATTTAGAATATGTTGAAACAAGACTGAATAGACCAAATGGAAATGCTAGGCTCACTAATCATAACTTAGTTAAAACTTATCTATTTTGAAGTTATGGATAATCAATAGGTAAGGTTGAAATTGCACATTTAGATGATAGATCTTAGGTACAAGCACATTGATATGTTCTTTTTCAGCACGATTCAATTGAACCATTACGCAAGTAAGTGTAAGTTTTAGAATTTGATAAATATTCATCTTTTTTATTTGTTTATCTTCTAACCAAGTAATCTACTATTTAACATAGTGAGGACAAACAAGTCTTGAGATCTCATTCATGCTCTCGAAGATTACAACATCGAGAGATTCATAAGTTATTCACAAAATCTTTTCATGAATGGTTAGGGCAAATGGTATGCAACTGAAGCTTTCAATGACAAATAACAATGTTTTCGTATAACATTTATAATTAATCAATTTTCTTTTAATTCAATAGGTTTGGAGTGGAAAGGACATCAATGACGAAGTTAAATGGCTTTCCCAAGGTCCAAATTGAGTAGTAAAAAGATATACTGCCTTCTTCATTAATGGATTCAGGTTTCATACAAAATATCACGAAAGATTAAGGAGGACTCAAAATTGTGGAATAGTTGTTAATTCTTTAATTACAAGTTATGCTAGTGCTAGGGACAGTAATCCTGTTGAGGGAAATGTGAAGTATTATAGACTTCTTGCAGACATTAGTGAGTTGGATTACTATGGAAAACGAAAGGTTGACTTATTTCAATGTGATTGGGCTGATGTTAATTGTAACAACCCAAACTCGGCCCAGAAGTTAGGCCCGGATCTGGTGTGTCATATTGAAGAAAATGTATAAAGGATTTGTGGTTCTTTATTAAAGATGTTGTTGTTTGGTTATAGTTTAAGAAAACAAGTTTGATAAAATACTACTAATTTCGAGAGTTTGATTGGTAAATCGAAAATCGAACTAATGAACCTTAAAACCGTGACTTTTGAAAATGACGTTGATAATTTCAAAAGAAAATCCAAGTTAAATTATTTGTCCATATTTGTTATGAAATCCATTTGTTAATCAATTTTGGAAAACCGTTATTTATGATTTTAGAAAATCCCCATTTAAAACTTTTCAAGTAAGATAATAAGTACGACTAAACTTAAAGCAAAATAAAAATATCCCAGAGGCCTTATTACAACTTTAAAACCCAAAATAGTAAAAGTAACGAATTAAAACGGAAAAAGAAGTTTACTAATGTTCGAAAAGATTATTTCCAAAGTATGGCCTCCACCGAGTCATCCATGGGCCCAAGTCCTCGTCACTTAGATTTACCTACAAGGATTAAGAAAGAAAGGAGGATGAGTTACAAGAACTCAGTGTATAATTCCCTTACCATCATCTACTGGGTCTAAACCCGTAAGCAACATCTTGGGCCTAAGCCCATATAACATAATCTTGGGCCGAAGCCCATTTACATAACAGTATATATATGTGCAATGTATGCAACCTAACCCATCCATCCAATCACACCCCCGTACTAGCCAATCACACCTGTGGGGATCAAGTCAACCCACCCCGCCAATCACACCAATTCGTAGGCAAGTTGCCTTTTATAATATTTATGGCTGAGCCACCAGAGTATCATATACTGTATTATAATCGGCACACAGCCTTGGATAAATACATTTAGCATAAAGCTATAATCACGATGGCACAAAGCCATATTTAGGTTGGCATATAGCCATCATCAGAATTTGTGGCAATGCCACCAGGCTACACTTCTCTTCGTTCAATTTTCCCATCCCATGCAATATGTGGAGATGCAACATACATAATAACATAAAATATCCACATATAAATAACAACAATTAATCTATTGAATACTTTTAATGAATCGGCCCATTAAAGCAATATAATAATTCAGCCCACTAAGGCATTTTAACAAATCGGCCCATAGGGGCATTTTTGTAATTTCACAACCCAAAGGTATTTCTATAATTTTTACCCATTGAGGCTATTTTGCTAATTTCGCAACCCCGAACTTAACTACTAATTTGGGGCATAAAAATTGAAACTGGCCATCTACGTCATATTGACTAAATTGACTATAACTTGAGTTAGGAAACTAGAAATTTAGATCCGTAAATTTTCATTGAAACTAGACTCATATATCTTCTTACAACAATTTTTTTAGAATTTTTGGCTTAACCATTTAGTACAGTTTATTCATTAAATTTTCCCCTATTTCACTGGCCAACGATTCTGACCTCTCTTACCTTAAATTCAAATATCTCTTTGTACAGTTTTCATATATTGCTCTCACTTGTTTCTATTGAAAATAGACTCACTAGGAATCTATACATATAAATTATAACTTGTAATTCACTTTGTACAATTTTGAATGATTTTTCCAAGACAAAATAGGGAACCATGAAGTCATTCAGAACCAGTCTCACAAAGATTAACATATCACAGAATATAAAATTCCTCTTCCTACTCTATTTCTTTAATATAAAAATAGATACAATAATCTTTAATTCTATATATCATTCACTTTCTAATTCTCTTTATCCTATTTTTCATGATTTTTTAAAATCACATCAGTGCTGCTAACCAAAAACTATTTCATTGCAAAATATGGTTTCCACTACGAACATACGCACGCCCGAGTGATCACAAATGATGGTTTCTGGTTTTTCGATCTTTTGACCGAATCAAAAAACATTTCATGCAAATATTTGGAGATTTGAGATTACACACCATTTCAAACATGTATTCGGAAGGGGTATGAGATTACATACCTGATTTGGATATCTTAAAAAAAACTACTCTTCGTTGACCCTAGAAAAATACCAACCAAAAGTTAGCCTCGGATTTCCAAAAGATTTCATACCCAACGTATTACTTACACTTGAATCACTTACCACTACGTGATCTCCCTCTACGGAGTCCCAATATTTAACCTCGCCTTCTGACTACCACCACACGCTCCTTTACTGGGACTGATGTTAACGATCCTCACCCTTTGATTATCAAAAGAATCGACAAAAGAGTATTTCGGCTTAACTTAACTCAGAGAAAAGTCGAATGGAAGAAAATATTCGGCACAAAAACAAAACATAAAACCACTATTCGATTTTGGGACACACCACAATGGAAACCGAAAGATGAGAAGAATGGAATCAACCTCTTGAAGATTAGGAGGGAAAAAGAAGTAGGGGTTTCGGCCAAGAAGAGATTTGCAACACACGGCTCAAGTTGTACTAGCTAGAATTGGATGAAAAGAGAGAAAAGATGAGTAGAAGGAACACTATAGAAGAAGAAGGAGTTTCGGCAAGGAGGAAATGTAACCAAAAGAAACAAAATATTAGGTAAAGAAAAAATGTCTAAAAGCTAAAATTGCCTAAGAAGGCTAAAGAGAAATTCAGCTCCCCTTTTTCTCCCTACCAAAACCTTGTATCATCTTTACCAAAAAGATGAGCATTGAGCAAATAAAGTCTTTCCAAAACACCTTCCACAAAATTAGCCAACATGTTCCCTCCCTTACCTTTTTCCTTCATTTCTTTCCTTATTCTTCCCTTAATTCTCTCCTTACTCTTCTCCCTTGTGTTCTTTTCTTCAATAAAAAGTCTTCCTTACCATCTTAGATGCCATGACCAACACTTACCATCTTCCACCTGATAAGCACAAAAATTAAATCCCAAAAGTTGCAATGGATGGGATTCGAACCCCTTCCCTCCATGGTCTCCACTTGACTCCACACCACTCTACCATGTCCTCCACTTGTGCTAGCAAAATGCTCACTTATTCCCTTATGCTTTGACGCCACTTACCTTCTGCCCTTTAAGTGCCTAAACACAAAAATTTTCCTATAGCCTAACTTGAATCCGAAACTTTCTAGAAACCCCGTAACTTTCCAAAATCACCTTCCTAATAAGTCCAACTTGAAATAATGCCTTTCTCTTGTTTTGAAAAATTTTAACACTCCTATGCCCAAGGCCCATTAGGCCCAATTCTACTAGGCTCAATTTCGGGATGTTACATTAATACTGCTCGTGGAATTAAAAAAGATCAATTTGGTCTTACAATGGTGAACTTCTCTCAATTAATTCACACTGTACAACAATTGATAGACGAGCCATATGTATTTTCTTCTCAAGTCAAATAAGTTTTTTACTCGAAAGATCCAACTGATGAGGGTTGGTACGTTGTACTCCGTAACACCCCTAGAGACTTGTTTGACATAGGCAATGGAAGTAGAGATGACATCAATGAAAGATCAAAAACTTTGCCTTTTCGAGAACAAAACTTAAATGAAACTATCTCTAGTACTAGTACACAATTTCAATGGGTTCGCCAGGATGTGGATGAAGATATTTACAAATCATGATGTAGTAAGATTTTACGATTTTTTAATTATATGTAATATTATAATTTAAATCTTGATCTTGTTAAATATTTCAACTATTTTATATGTACTATTATTGTTGTAATTAGTTACTAATATTTCAACTATTTTATGTGTATTGCAGATAATATGCCCAGAAGAAGATTGCAAGATCTAAGTATTATTCAAAATCCTCTAAATTTGGAAGAAACAAATAGTGAACAACAGGCTGCTATTGGATCTTCGAATGTTTCGAATACAGCTGATGAACCTGTAGAAATTCAAAGTAATGTTAACTTTAATTTACATGCATGTTAACTTTTATTATTGATTTTTGTTTCAAATTCTTATATTATCATATACCATTTTTTAGCTAAAAGTGGTGGAGGCGCAAAACTCGAGGATGTACACTATTAAAAGATTTATACGATCTAAATTCTGTCGAGCGTGTCAAAGTAGCTAGAAATAGTCATGGCCAGCCTATTGGATCAGAAGCTTGACTTTTAGCAGGATACTTGGGCATTATAGCACAAAATGCCAATCTGTTGCCAATCAACTACGAGTCATGGCATCATATGCCTGATAGTAATAAGATTCAAGCTCTCGATAATATTAAGGTAATAACGTAAATGTAATTTATAATATTTTGGTATAAGTCATTTATATTTACTTTCTAAACTTGTGTTATTTGCAGGAGAGATTTGCTTTAGAGGTCTCAGATAATTATGTGAAGAAAGGATTAGGAAAGAAATGGAGAGACCATAAAAGTAACTTAAAGAAGGAATATTTTAAGAAAAATATAAGCCTAGAAGAGAAATTGCGAAATGTCCTGCCAGGAATGCTGAGGTACCAATGGGAAGATGCAATTATTTTTTGGAATTCAAAGAAATGAGAGGTATTACGTGCTTCCAAACTCTTATAATTATTTTAGTTTATAATATTTACTATATACGTAATAATAATTTCATAATGTAGGATCGTGAGCGAGTTGAAACTACAAGTAGGCAAAATAAAAAATTCACTCACACAACTGGGTCGAAAAGTTTTGCTTGTGTAGCTGATGAAGAGGTATTTTGAATTTATTAGTTGTGTCAAATATTAATTACTCTCTACTAAATAATACTTTTCCTACTATATTGTAGGAACTGTCATCTGATAAAAAAGTTGGACGCCTTTAACTTTTTGACATTATACATAAAAAGAAAGATGGATCTCCTATGACTACTGAAGCTGCAGAAATTATGGTATATTTACTTAATAAAATTTGAATTATTTTAAATATCTATCATGTTTAGTTATAATGGTTTAATTCGTCATTTGTAATGAAAATAATGCCAAGTTATGTTGCATTTGTTTGAATATATATTTCTTTTCTAACTCTTTAATTGATTTATTAGAAGAAACTAAAGGATAAAAAGGCAAACTATTAAGTTATTGCTTTAAGTGATAGTTCTGTTGTAACACCCCTTACCGTGCCCAACGTCGGAACAGGATACGAGGCATTACCAGACTTAACTTGCTCAAACATACATTATCAGGCTATAAAATTTTGTTCCAAATTAGAACTTTTCCTTGTTAATCATAACATGCATATTATTGGCCTACGAGGCCCTAAACGTACATACGGGAGGTTTCAAAATTAATCCGAAAACTTTTATGCTCTTAGAATTTTTTTTTTACCTAAACAGGGGCCACACGCCCATATGAAGTGGGACACACCCATGTGGGCAAGTCGTGTAGTCACACACACCCATATCCCTTGCCCATGTGGAATTTAATTTTTATTTCGAACCTATAAGGGTTTTCACACGTCCGGACACACGCCCGTGTCAATGGCCCGTGTCTCTCACACGGCCTAGACATGCCCATGTCCTCACCCGTGTGTAAAAACCTTAGCATTCTGTTTATGACGTCAGCAACTTCTCAAGGGGCACACGACCTAGGCACAAGCCCGTGTGCTGGCCTATGTGACGAATCGATTTCTCGTAAATTTGGTAATAATACCCTATAAAGAACCACTAATCATCATTCAAATACTTCACATTTTACCTCATCATTTGCATAAACTTTCCCTTCATAAAACTTATCATCATTAAAATATAAAACTTGACAAATATTGGCCAATTCCCTATGGCCATATACAAAATGAACCATATAATCATTATGAACTAACACATTTGGCAAAATCAAATGACACATACACAATTTACTAAGTCCCTATACATGCCACAAACAAAAAAGGGTTTTGCATTCACTTTTACCCAACATGATAGCTTGATAGTGTGATAGCTGTTGGAACGCCGGCACCCCCATGGCGCAGTGAAATAAAATTAATCCCGGCGATCCAAACCATGAATCCATGTGTGAGGAACGAATCGGGGTGAAATAAAGATTTCAAAATTACCGAAATTTCAATCTAAGTAGACAGCGACGCCTCAGCAACAAGAGTTCTGATCTACTGTCGAAACAAGCCGCAACCTTTACGATGTCAGCCTCTACGTAATCCACCTGGTTTGACTATGAACGGCAGAAATCTCCAAAACTGTTTTAGAGGTTTTTTTTATTTGCTTGACGGCTGCTAGACTTTTCAAGCAAATTCTTAGGGTTTCTCTTAATCAGTTTTTTATCACTTATTCCCTTTTATAATCGGTATGTCTTTTATGAATTATAAAATTAAATAAAATAATAATGTTTTAACCAAAAATTATAATTACATTAATTATACCCAAAAGTTATAATTACATTAATTATAACATGGATTTCGTAAACTATATTTATTTAAATTTATATATGAACCAAATTCATATATTAATTCTCATTATGTGTGCAACATCCTTGTACACATAATATATTCAATATTTGATTACCCAATTAAATTAATTCTTTAATTAATTTAATTCATGTGGCAATCAAACACAATACCAACTATGTTTTATTCCGTTCATTTCAACCGTAGGGTGTGACCCTGTAGGTTCTTGTAACGTTAGCAGTAATACTAGAACGATTCTAATGTCACAAACAATGAGTGGCATCTAGCAATGCATCATTGCTACCTAAGTTACAAGAAGTCATGATTCGACATAACTTTTTGTGATTAACCTTTCATGCATTAATCCTTAAGTCCTTTATCTCTGGAATGGATACAAGTCATGGAATAGTCACACTTGTATAGTCCATCCCATGTTTCTTGATATCTTAAGTAGACTATGATATACAAATTAGTATGACATCTCATGTCAACTTATTTGAGCATGACCATGCATTTCTAGTCTCACTCAATCAAGTGGCCTAAGATATTACTCCCATTATGTGGGAGGGACTTATCCTATATTGATCAACAATATCCCTCTACATAGATTGTGGTGTATCCAACATCAGCTTTTATAGAACAACCAGTTATGGTGTACATTTGAATGTATCAAAATATACGACTCACGATGTTGGGATAATGATTATATCAAGTCTATGGATCATATACATATTAATCACTACGAGTAATGTTGTGACAATTACATAATAATCAAAGAAACATAGTCATAGCGGGTCAGTCCAATATGTTGTTCTCTAACACACATATTAATGCATTGATTTTGACACTCCATATCAATGACAACTCTTTATCATCAATCAACTACATGTTAGTCTTAATGCATTATTGTTGTCCTTGAAACACCCCACACCCGACCCACGAGAATGGACCGGATCTGGTATGTTCCTCGAAGTAACCCGGTTCAAAATTCATTCGAATACTTTGAAAACTGTGTGTTTTGAAAGATAGTTTGTTGTGGGTTGGGCTCGAGTTGAAAACAAATTTATCTTATAACAAAAACCCATTTGTTACAGGTGACAAAATATTTAAACTTATTTTAAATTAAATGGGTTTATTCTTTGTAAAGCCCTAAATTCATAACATAGTAATTAAAGCGAAATAAAATAAATCACGATGGCCTTATTACATAAAAGCGAAACCCAAAATAAAATTGTACAAGACTTAAAATAAAATAAAGATTCAAATTAAATTAAACTTCAAGTGAACATGGCCACCACAAGTTCTAGTCCCGATCCATTATTGCTCATCACACAAACATGTTCCCTAACGGGTGAGTCGATAGACTCAATGTGTAACCAACACCAAAACATAATAGAAATAGGCACACCATACATATCATATTCATATAAAAATTCAAGATAATGATGCAAACCCGAACCCAAACCTATATAGCCATCCGCTACACACCACCGTACCATCCACGCACAAGTGGGGACTACTAAGTCAACCCTCCATCCTTACACACCATCGAAGGCGTCATTGCAATCGACGTGCTCATCGCCCACTTATAATATTGTGGCATAGCCACCACTTTCGAGATAATGTAACCGAAGTTACCACATTCACTTAATGTGACCAAGTCACCACATTCACTTAGTGAGACCGAAGTCATCACGTTTCACTTAGTGAGACCAAGTCATCACGTTTCACTTAGTGAGACCAAGTCATCACTTTCACTTAGTGAGACCAAGTCATCACATTCACTTAGTGAGACCAAGTCATCACGTTTCACTTAGTGAGACCGAAGTCATCACATTCACTTCCCCTTTCTCAAATAACCCAAATGCCCCATATTATTCATATCATGCATATCATACTTAATTTTCACATTCATGTCACTTTTCACACTTTAATTATAACATATTTCAAATTCCTAGTAGGAGTAGGAAAACGTACCTGAGTACTTTGTACCATAATATGGTACTTTAGCCACATTCTTTCACTTTCACATTAATCATATATATCATATTTAAGCCATAAATCTATTAAGATTAGTGTGGGGTACACACGGTACCTTATCCATATTCTTACACTTTCATATTAACACATATATTGAATTAAAGCTGTAAATCTATTAAGATTTAGTGTAGGGTACACACGGTACCTTAGCCATATTCTTACACTTTCATATTAACACATGTATTGAATTAAAGCCTTAAATCTATCAAGATTTAGTGTAGGGTACACACGGTACCTTAGCCATATTCTTACACTTTCATATTAACACATGTATTGAATTAAAGCCTTAAATCTATCAAGATTTAGTGTAGGGTACACACGGTACCTTAGCCATATTCTTACACTTTCATATTAACACATGTATTGAATTAAAGCCGTAAATCTATCAAGATTTAGTGTAGGGTACACATCTGATTTACTTATCAATTCCTTGACGAAAACCCGATCTATTGCTTTAAATCTCAATTCCTACATTTGATTAATCACTTACTACTTTAATAAAATAAAAAAAAAACCATTTGACCATAAATCCAAATCCTAGTAGGATTAGTATTCTTAAAACTTACCTTGTTGCTGATTTCAATACTAATCAAATCCCAAATCTATGCTATGCTCCTCCTTGTATTCGCCAAGCACTAAATCTCATCGGGGTTAGTTTCACTTTTTAAACAAACAAGAATTAGATCTAATTATCAAAATAGGCCTTAGCAGAAAGCTATAGACACTTACCTTGTGGATTTTAAATCCGAAACTCACCGAATAACTAGGGAACACGCGCCTATGGTGTACCTTCGGAAAAGAACTTCTCCTTCTTTGTAGCCTACACTTAGTAAATCCCGAAAGATCTCTTCAAAGTTTCGGCAACCATGAACATTAATGGGATTAGCCCTAGATTTCGATAAGTCTAAAATATAAAAGAATGGAAACCAAACTTGGATCTTACCCTTATTTGAAGGAATCGATTGCACCTTCACTTCAACCTTCAGAGATTCGGCTTAGAGACTTGATGAACAATCGGCTATGATTCCCTTATGTATTTGGTTTCAAAGATGAAAGAAGAGAGGAATAATAGGCTTAGAAGAAATCGGCTAGGAGGCTAAAAGAAAAGAAGAAAAAGAATGGAGGCTCAAGAAGAATATTGGCGAGAGGAAAGAGAGAGGAGAATGAATAATGAATGGCCCTAGTCTCATCCTTTTATAGCCGAAATTACTAGGCCAAGAATCCTTAACTTGGCCACCACTCTTCCTTATTTTCCTAATTAAAGAATAATTCTTCATTTATCCACCTATTTAGCCAAATTTTAAAGGGAATTAAACTCTTCCCTTAAGATTCCTTATGATCTTCTAATTAGCTGAGTTTTAAAGAGAGTGAAACTCCTCTTTTGCAAGCCTTGTGCCGTCCACCTCTTGGGCTTCTAGAAGCAAAATAAAACTTATTTTATTTGCTTCTTATGTGACTCGAACTCAAGCCCAACACCCTTGCATGTGGGCCATTTCACGAGGCCTTAAGTGGCATCTTGAGCCACTTTTCCAAGTTCGTTAATGGGTCAAATTTCACGTACTTTATATTTTAGGGTCACCTAGCCCTAAGTTCCCTTTGAACTTTAAAATTCGACATTTGGGGTCATTTTAAGTTTCCAAAAATTTTTTGTGACTCTGTAAACTTGACATTTCCTAGGTTTCCAAAATGTTTACTTTCCTATTTTGGCTTAGTTTCCAAAATGTTTACTTTCCTCTTTTAGCCTAGGTTTCCAAAATGTTCACTTTCCTCTTTTAACTAATCGTTCCATACATTTCCTTACATTTCCATACATTTCCATACATTTCCATACATTTCCTTACATTTCCATACATTTCCATACATTTCCTTTCATTTCTTTACATTTCCTTACATTTCCTTATACTTCCTTTTATTTCCTTATATTTCCTTACATTTCCTTACATTTCCAAGGTTCTAAAGATGCACACCACACATCCATATCACAGTAAACATGCTATTTCATTAAGCAAAAATGCACACAATGGGATTCGAACCTCTTCCCTCAAAGTACTTCACTTGATGCCATAACCCTTGCACCTTAGGTGGCATCCCTTGCCACTTTTCCACATCACTTCTTGTTTTTAACTTAAAAACCAATAATTGTCCAAAGCTTTCTCTTTCATCCTAGGATTTTAAAAACCCTTAATTCACTTCCAAACACTGCCAAAACCTACTACTCATGAATTATGCACAAACGCATAACCCCTAATCTAGGATGTTACAGTTCTACCCTCCTTAAAATAATTTCATCCTCAAAATTACTTACTAACAGTCGTACAATCCTTCTCACCGCACTATGCTTACGCTGTGCACTTTGATCTTAATAGAACCATCATACTTTCCAGGCACAATCTCTAAGTTCACGTCCCTTAGAACTCATTTCTAACGTCGCGATTTAATCGATTAAGGAGTTTTATGAATTAGTACTTTTGTTTCACTTGATTACCCATGAAGAAATTTTATGAAAAGGAATTTAGGAGTGGTTCTTTCGTATTCATACATGTACAGTCTTTTCATTCATTCATACATCCATCAAACAATTATGAACCTTAGTTCATTCGGAGAAACGTTGTAGTTTTCATTTGTTGTTGTTTTCCACTACCCGGGGTATTTTCGTAATTTGTCCTCTGAGGTATTTTCGTAATTTGTCAAAATAAGGTTCCTTGGTGATTTTGTCACAAAGTATTTTGGTATTTTTAAATTCAGGGTATTTTGGAATTTTTTTTGAAATCTGTGGGTATTTCAAAATTTTAGAACTTGGGGTTATTTTGGTAATTTTTCCACAAGGGGTAAATTGTAAAATTTTAATAAATCGGGATATTTGAAGTTGCAAAATTTTGAGGGTTCTTTTGAGAATTTTTTTTTCGAGCGATGAAGTTGCAAAATTTTGGAATTAGGGTCATTTTGATAATTTTAGTAAGTTAGGAGCAATTTTGTAATTTCGAAAAAATCAAGGTATTTTTTCGATAGTTTGCAATTTAGGGTTTTTGAACATTTATGAAATAATGAAATTTTGGCAAAACCGTTGAGTAGTTGGGCATTTTATAAACCAAGGGTATTTTGTAATTTTACCACTAGGGGTATTTTGTAATTTTATAAGTCGAAATTTTCGGAGAAAATTGTGTATAAGAAATAGTTTTCGTGAATTAAGGAAAAAATGATTTAAGAATTTTAATATTAAGGTTCCGTAAAATGGCTAGTTCCCTTTCGGGTTTTAGTTATTGGGTTTAGCCTATGACCGAGCCTTCTTGGTCAAGGTGAACCAAAGCTACGCACCAGGCAGATTCGAGTGGAGAGGAGGTGAGTCACGCCGGACTGCTTAAGTACCAAGCTCCCACCTGAAACCATTCCTGACATGCGTACCATGGTTGCCACACCCTAACTTGATTGACTTAGCCATAGGTTTGTTTAGTATATTAAGTCTTATGTATTTGTGTTTGAGTACACTAATCCTAGGGTTCAAGTTCCTATCATGCTATTCTACGTTCCATTCCTTTTCTACCCTTCTATAACTCACATAATCACACAGATAGATAGAGGTACTTACCTGGTGGACTGCGGGTCGGAGACTTAGGGGCCATGTCATCATACCTGTCCCTTTTCAGAAGTATTTCCATAAAACTCATTTGGGCTTGTTTTGAAAACGTTTTGGGCCTTAGCCCACAGGCCGAGAGTTTAAAACTGGGATCTGATACCAAATTGAAACACCCCTAACCCGGCCCACGAGAATGGACCGGATCTGGTATGTTCCTCGAAGTAACCCGGTTCAAAATTCATTCGAATACTTTGAAAACTGTGTGTTTTGAAAGATAGTTTGTTGTGGGTTGGGCTCGAGTTGAAAACAAATTTATCTTATAACAAAAACCCATTTGTTACAGGTGACAAAATATTTAAACTTATTTTAAATTAAATGGGTTTATTCTTTGTAAAGCCCTAAATTCATAACATAGTAATTAAAGCAGAAATAAAAATCGTCACGATGGCCTTATTACATAAAACGAAACCCAAAATAAAATTGTAAAGTACTTAAAATAAAATAAAGATTCAAATTAAATTAAACTTCAAGCTGAACATGGCCACCACAAGTTCTGCCGTCCCGGTCCATTATTGCTCATCACCTGAAACATGTTCCCACAACGGGGTGAGTCGATAGACTCAATGTGTAACCAACACCAAAACATAATAGAAATAGGCACACCATACATATCATATTCATATAAAAATTCAAGATAATGATGCAAACCCGAACCCAAACCTATATAGCCATCCGCTACACACCATCCGTACCATCCTGCACACCGTGGGGACTACTAAGTCAACCCTCCATCCGCTACACACCATCGAAGGCAGTCGCTGCAGTCGACGTGCTCATCGCCCACTTATAATATTGTGGCATAGCCACCACTTTCAGATAATGTAACTGAAGTTACCACATTCACTTAATGTGACCGAAGTCACCACATTCACTTAGTGAGACCGAAGTCATCACGTTTCACTTAGTGAGACCGAAGTCATCACGTTTCACTTAGTGAGACCAAGTCATCACTTTCACTTAGTGAGACCAAGTCATCACATTCACTTAGTGAGACCAAGTCATCACGTTTCACTTAGTGAGACCAAGTCATCACATTCACTTCCCCTTTCTCAAATAACCCGAATGCCCCATATTATTCATATCATGCATATCATACTTAATTTTCACATTCATGTCACTTTTCACACTTTAATTATAACATATTTCGAATTCCTAGTAGGAGTAGGAAAACGTAGCTGAGTACTTTGTACCATAATATGGTACTTTAGCCACATTCTTTCACTTTCACATTAATCATATATATCATATTTAAGCCATAAATCTATTAAGATTAGTGTGGGGTACACACGGTACCTTAGCCATATTCTTACACTTTCATATTAACACATATATTGAATTAAAGCCGTAAATCTATTAAGATTTAGTGTAGGGTACACACGGTACCTTAGCCATATTCTTACACTTTCATATTAACACATGTATTGAATTAAAGCCTTAAATCTATCAAGATTTAGTGTAGGGTACACGGTACCTTAGCCATATTCTTACACTTTCATATTAACACATGTATTGGATTAAAGCGTAAATCTATCAAGATTTAGTGTGTAGGTACACATCGATTTGCTTATCAATTCCTTGGCGAAAACCCGATCTATTGCTTTAAATCTCAATTCCTACATTTGATTAATCACTTACTACTTTAATAAAAAAAACCATTTGACCATAAATCCAAATCCTAGTAGGATTAGTATTCTTAAAACTTACCTTGTTGCTGATTTCAATACTAATCAAATCCTGAAATCTATGCTATGCTCCTCCTTGTATTCGACCAAGCACTAAATCTCATCGGGGGTAGTTTGGCTTTTTAAACAAACAAGAATTAGATCTAATTATCAAAATAGGCCTTAGCGAAAGCTATAGACACTTACCTTGTGGATTTTAAATCCGAAACTCACCGAATAACTAGGAACACGCGACCTTTGGTGTACCTTCGGAAAAGAACTTCTCCTTCTTTGTAGCCTACACTTAGTAAATCCCGAAAGATCTCTTCAAAGTTTGGCAACCATGAACATTAATGGGATTAGCCCTAGATTTTGATAAGTCTAAAATATAAAAGAATGGAAACCAAACTTGGATCTTACCCTTATTTGAAGGAATCGATTGCACCTTCACTTCAACCTTGGAGATTGACTTAGAGACTTGATGAACAATCGGCTATGATTCCCTTATGTATTCGGTTTCAAAGATGAAAGAAGAGAGGAATAATAGGCTTAGAAGAAATCGGCTAGGAGGCTAAAAGAAAAGAAGAAAAGAATGGAGGCTCAAGAAGAATATTGGCAGAGGAAAAGAGAGAGGAGAATGAATAATGAATGGCCCTAGTCTCATCCTTTTATAGCCGAAATTACTAGGCCAAGAATCCTTAACTTGGCCACCACTCTTCCTTATTTTCCTAATTAAAGAATAATTCTTCATTTATCCACCTATTTAGCCGAATTTTAAAGAGAATTAAACTCTTCCTTAAGATTCCTTATGATCTTCTAATTATTGAGTTTTAAAGAGAGTGAAACTCCTCTTTTGCAAGCCTTGTGCCGTCCACCTCTTGGGCTTCTAGAAGCAAAATAAAACTTATTTTATTTGCTTCTTATGTGACTCGAACTCAAGCCCAACACCCTTGCATGTGGGCCATTTCCTGAGGCCTTAAGTGGCATCTTGAGCCACTTTTCCAAGTCCGTTAATGGGTCAAATTTCACGTACTTTATATTTTAGGGTCACTGGCCCTAAGTTCCCTTTGAACTTTAAAATTCGACATTTTTGGTCATTTTTAAGTTTCCAAAAATTTTCGCGTGGCTCTGTAAACTTGACATTTCCTAGGTTTCCAAAATGTTTACTTTCCTATTTTGGCTTAGTTTTCAAAATGTTTACTTTCCTCTTTTAGCTTAGGTTTCCAAAATGTTCACTTTCCTCTTTTAACTAATCGTTCCATACATTTCCTTACATTTCCATACATTTTTATACATTTCCATACATTTCCTTACATTTCCATACATTTCCATACATTTCCTTTCATTTCTTTACATTTCCTTACATTTCCTTATACTTCCTTTTATTTCCTTACATTTCCTTATATTTCCTTACATTTCCTTATATTTCCAAGGTTCTAAAGATGCACACCACACATCCATATCACAGTAAACATGCTATTTCATTAAGCAAAATGCACACAATGGGATTGAACCTCTTCCTCAAAGTACTTCACTTGATGCCATAACCCTTGCACCTTAGGTGGCATCCTTGCCACTTTTCCACATCACTTCTTGTTTTTAACTTAAAACCAATAATTGTCCAAAGCTTTCTCTTTCATCCTAGGATTTTAAAAACCCTTAATTCACTTCCAAACACTGCCAAAACCTACTACTCATGAATTATGCACAAACGCATAACCCCTAATCTAGGATGTTACAGTTCTACCCTCCTTAAAATAATTTCATCCTCAAAATTACTTACTAACAGTCGTACAATCCTTCTCACCGCACTATGCTTACGCTGTGCACTTTGATCTTAATAGAACCATCATACTTTCCAGGCACAATCTCTAAGTTCACGTCCCTTAGAACTCATTTCTAACGTCGCGATTTAATCTGATTAAGGAGTTTTTATGAATTAGTACTTTTGTTTCACTTGATTACCCGCGAAGAAATTTTATGAAAAGGAATTTAGGAGTGGTTCTTTCGTATTCATACATGTACACAGTCTTTTCATTCATTCATACATCCATCAAACAATTATGAACCTTAGTTCATTCAGAGAAACGTTGTAGTTTTCATTTGTTGCTGTTTTTCACTACCCGGGGGTATTTTCGTAATTTGTCCTCTGAGGTATTTTCGTAATTTGTCAAAATAAGGTTCCTTGGTGATTTTGTCACAAAGTATTTTGGTATTTTTAAATTTCAGGGTATTTTGGAATTTTTTTGAAATCAGGGTATTTCAAAATTTTAGACTTGGGGTTATTTTGGTAATTTTTCCACAAACCGGGGTAAATTGTAAAATTTTAATAAATCAGGGATATTTCAGAAGTTGTAAAATTTTGAGGGTTCTTTTGAGAATTTTTTTTTCCAGAGCGATGAAGTTGCAAAAATTTTGGAATTAGGGTCATTTTGATAATTTTAGTAAGTTAGGAGCAATTTTGTAATTTTCAAAAAAATCAAGGTATTTTTCTGATAGTTTGCAATTTAGGGTTTTTGAACATTTATGAAATAATGAAATTTTGGCAAAACCGTTGAGTAGTTGGGCATTTTATAAACCAAGGGTATTTTTGTAATTTTACCACTAGGGGTATTTTTGTAATTTTATAAGTCAGAAATTTTCGGAGAAAATTGTGTATAAGAAATAGTTTTCGTGAATTAAGGAAAAAAATGATTTAAGAATTTTAATATTAAGGTTCCGTAAAATGGCTAGTTCCCTTTCGGGTTTTAGTTATTGGGTTTAGCCTATGACCGAGCCTTCTTGGTCAAGGTGAACCAAAGCTACGCACCAGGCAGGATTCGAGTGGAGAGGAGGTGAGTCACGCGGACTGCTTAAGTACCAAGCTCCCACTGAAACCATTCCTAGACATGCGTACCATGGTTGCCACACCCTAACTTGATTGACTTAGCCATAGGTTTGTTTAGTATATTAAGTCTTATGTATTTGTGTTTGAGTACACTAATCCTAGGGTTCAAGTTCCCATCATGCTATTCTATGTTCCATTCCTTTTCTACCCTTCTATAACTCACATAATCACACAGATAGATAGAGGTACTTACCTGGTGGACTGCGGGTCGGAGACTTAGGGGCCATGTCATCATACCTGTCCCTTTTCAGAAGTATTTCCATAAAACTCATTTGGGCTTGTTTTGAAAACGTTTTGGGCCTTAGCCCACAGGCCGAGAGTTTAAAGCGGGATCGATACCAAATTGAAACACCCTAACCCGGCTTACGAGAATGGACCGGATCGGTATGTTCCTCAAGTAACTTGGTTCAAAATTCATTGAATACTTTGAAAGCGTGTGTTTTGAAAGATAGTTTGTTATGGGTTGGGCTCGAGTTGAAAACAAATTTATCTTATAACAAAAACCCATTTGTTACAGGTGACAAAATATTTAAACTTATTTTAAATTAAATGGGTTTATTCTTTGTAAAGCCCTAAATTCATAACATAGTAATTAAAGCAGAAATAAAAATCGTCACGATGGCCTTATTACATAAAACGAAACCCAAAATAAAATTGTACAGTACTTAAAATAAAATAAAGATTCAAATTAAATTAAACTTCAAGCTGAACATGGCCACCACAAGTTCTGCCGTCCCGGTCCATTATTGCTCATCACGAAACATGTTCCCATTGACGGGTGAGTCGATAGACTCAATGTGTAACCAACACCAAAACATAATAGAAATAGGCACACCATACATATCATATTCATATAAAATTCAAGATAATGATGCAAACCCGAACCCAAACCTATATAGCCATCCGCTACACACCATCCGTACCATCACACACAAGTGGGGACTACTAAGTCCACCCTCCATCCGCTACACACCATCGAAGGCGTCGTTGCGTCGACGTGCTCATCGCCCACTTATAATATTGTGGCATAGCCACCACTTTCAGATAATGTAACTGAAGTTACCACATTCACTTAATGTGACCGAAGTCACCACATTCACTTAGTGAGACCGAAGTCATCACGTTTCACTTAGTGAGACCGAAGTCATCACGTTTCACTTAGTGAGACCGAAGTCATCACTTTCACTTAGTGAGACCGAAGTCATCACATTCACTTAGTGAGACCGAAGTCATCACGTTTCACTTAGTGAGACCGAAGTCATCACATTCACTTCCCCTTTCTCAAATAACCCGAATGCCCCATATTATTCATATCATGCATATCATACTTAATTTTCACATTCATGTCACTTTTCACACTTTAATTATAACATATTTCGAATTCCTAGTAGGAGTAGGAAAACGTACCTGAGTACTTTGTACCATAATATGGTACTTTAGCCACATTCTTTCACTTTCACATTAATCATATATATCATATTTAAGCCATAAATCTATTAAGATTAGTGTGGGGTACACACGGTACCTTAGCCATATTCTTACACTTTCATATTAACACATATATTGAATTAAAGCCGTAAATCTATTAAGATTTAGTGTAGGGTACACACGGTACCTTAGCCATATTCTTACACTTTCATATTAACACATGTATTGAATTAAAGCCTTAAATCTATCAAGATTTAGTGTAGGGTACACACGGTACCTTAGCCATATTCTTACACTTTCATATTAACACATGTATTGGATTAAAGCCGTAAATCTATCAAGATTTAGTGTAGGGTACACATCTGATTTGCTTATCAATTCCTTGACGAAAACCCGATCTATTGCTTTAAATCTCAATTCCTACATTTGATTAATCACTTACTACTTTAATAAAAAAACCATTTGACCATAAATCCAAATCCTAGTAGGATTAGTATTCTTAAAACTTACCTTGTTGCTGATTTCAATACTAATCAAATCCTGAAATCTATGCTATGCTCCTCCTTGTATTCGGCCAAGCACTAAATCTCATCAGGGGTAGTTTCGGCTTTTTTAAACAAACAAGAATTAGATCTAATTATCAAAATAGGCCTTAGCCGAAAGCTATAGACACTTACCTTGTGGATTTTAAATCCCGAAACTCACCGAATAACTAGGGAACACGCGGCCTTTGGTGTACCTTCGGGAAAAGAACTTCTCCTTCTTTGTAGCCTACACTTAGTAAATCCCGAAAGATCTCTTCAAAGTTTCGGCAACCATGAACATTAATGGGATTAGCCCTAGATTTTGATAAGTCTAAAATATAAAAGAATGGAAACCAAACTTGGATCTTACCCTTATTTGAAGGAATCGATTGCACCTTCACTTCAACCTTCGAGAGATTGACTTAGAGACTTGATGAACAATCGGCTATGATTCCCTTATGTATTCGGTTTCAAAGATGAAAGAAGAGAGGAATAATAGGCTTAGAAGAAATCGGCTAGGAGGCTAAAAGAAAAGAAGAAAAAGAATGGAGGCTCAAGAAGAATATTCGGCAGAGGAAAAGAGAGAGGGAGAATGAATAATGAATGGCCCTAGTCTCATCCTTTTATAGCCGAAATTACTAGGCCAAGAATCCTTAACTTGGCCACCACTCTTCCTTATCTTCCTAATTAAAGAATAATTCTTCATTTATCCACCTATTTAGCCGAATTTTAAAGAGAATTAAACTCTTCCCTTAAGATTCCTTATGATCTTCTAATTAGCCGAGTTTTAAAGAGAGTGAAACTCCTCTTTTGCAAGCCTTGTGCCGTCCACCTCTTGGGCTTCTAGAAGCAAAATAAAACTTATTTTATTTGCTTCTTATGTGACTCGAACTCAAGCCCAACACCCTTGCATGTGGGCCATTTCCTGAGGCCTTAAGTGGCATCTTCAGGCCACTTTTCCAAGTCCGTTAATGGGTCAAATTTCACGTACTTTATATTTTAGGGTCACCTGGCCCTAAGTTCCCCTTTGAACTTTAAAATTCGACATTTTGGGGTCATTTTTAAGTTTCCAAAAATTTTCGCGTGGCTCTGTAAACTTGACATTTCCTAGGTTTCCAAAATGTTTACTTTCCTATTTTGGCTTAGTTTTCAAAATGTTTACTTTCCTCTTTTAGCTTAGGTTTCCAAAATGTTCACTTTCCTCTTTTAACTAATCGTTCCATACATTTCCTTACATTTCCATACATTTTTATACATTTCCATACATTTCCTTACATTTCCATACATTTCCATACATTTCCTTTCATTTCTTTACATTTCCTTACATTTCCTTATACTTCCTTTTATTTCCTTACATTTCCTTATATTTCCTTACATTTCCTTACATTTCCTTATATTTCCAAGGTTCTAAAGATGCACACCACACATCCATATCACAGTAAACATGCTATTTCATTAAGCAAAAATGCACACAATGGGATTCGAACCTCTTCCCTCAAAGTACTTCACTTGATGCCATAACCCTTGCACCTTAGGTGGCATCCCTTGCCACTTTTCCACATCACTTCTTGTTTTTAACTTAAAAACCAATAATTGTCCAAAGCTTTCTCTTTCATCCTAGGATTTTAAAAACCCTTAATTCACTTCCAAACACTGCCAAAACCTACTACTCATGAATTATGCACAAACGCATAACCCCTAATCTAGGATGTTACAGTCCTAGTCAACAATAATACTTGACTAAGGATCTTTTAAGAATAATCATATTATTCTCAGGACATTATTATAAAGCAGTTTATTTGTACACATAGAAGGAAAAGCTGAAATAATAATGACAACACTTTATATTAACAAACATGGCAAATCAAGTATGTTATTACAACCATCTCATGATTGATCTTTAGGCATATTCTTACAATAGCATCTCCGGCGATCTCCAACTTGAGCTAGCATAAAACCCTATAAGATATGAGAAAGGAAGGGGAGTAAGCTACAAAGATTAGTAAGTACGTATGTAAATAATAAACAATTGATTACCATGATTTAACAATCCTTACTATAAGCTCTCAAGATAATGCCATTATTATTGCATAAAATCTTTACAATTCATTTATGTTCATCTTGAGCTGTCTACTCGAGCTACAGTCACTAAATTATTTTTATCTGGAGCTACGAAACTCCAAATTAAGATCCGCTAATTTTTCTTGAAACTAAACTCACATATCTTCTTACCATAGGATTTCCAGAATTTTTGGTTCATCCAATCAGTACAGTCTATTGTTTAAAGTCTCCCCTGTTTCACTATCCAACAGTTCTAACCCTCTTTACTAAAGATTTATTTTCTCATTGTACAGAGCTCAAATAACGTTCCTATTTATTTCTCTTGAAAATAGACTCAACAAGATATTCTAGTATATAAATTTTATCCCTTTATTTTTTTTTTACAATTTATAATGAATTTCTCAAGTTAGAATAGGGGATTCCGAAAACATTCTAACTCGGTCTCACAAAAATTCATATATCTTAGAATATGAGATTATTTTTCTTGCACCGTTTCTTTTACGTGAAAATATACTCAATAGTATTTAATTTCATATCTTACTCAACCTCTAATTCGATTTCCACCATTTTTGGCGATCTTTCAAAGTGATACAGCTGCTGCTGTCCAAACTGTTTTATTGCTAAACTTACTCTATCATGTTTTCTTTGTACTAATTCTCATTTACGGACATATGATACCAAAGTATACCCATGGTTAGCCATTCCAATAACTAATCATTATCAAATATTTATACACCATTCATTGGCCAATTTAATCTATACATCAACAAAAAAGACTTGAACATATCATTTCTCAATTTAATTTGGCCTAAAAGCCTCACACATGATCATCATCAAATCTTATCATATATCCATTCATCATGAATGTAGATCACTAATCACAAGGTTATCAATATTTCACAAGTATAACTTATTCGTGTATATTCTTCTCGAGAATTCATCATATACCGAATTCACTTCACGTGAGTTCTATGTACATATCTGTACTACTTGTAACATAGTCACTTTCTCATTTTTAACATATCCGTTGAACCACTTGGAATGCTAAACGTTACTCAGAAATCTCATACATATAGTACCGTATCAGCGTCATATCCTTAATGTGGTCTTACAAGAAACATCATATCGGTGCCATGTCCCTAACATGGTCTTATACGAAATCACATAATGAACTCATTTCTCATGAATTTCGCATATTTACCTGTATCACTCCATCACATAACTTTAGCCCTTTTTCCATCGTTAACAAAAACTTTAATTTCTTTACCCCGTTGAACCACTTGGAATATCTAAGGATACTCAAAAATTGTCATGCACGTAGTAAGATGCCAATGCCACATCCCACATCCCAGATATGGTCTTACATGGGATCACATGTCGATGCCATATCCTAGACATGGTTTTACACGATTTCATACCGAAGCCAGGTCCCAGACTTGGTCTTACACGGAATCACTATTCGATACCGATGCCATATCCCAGATATGGTCTTACACGAGATCTCAATTCAGTGCCGAGGCCATATCCCAAATATGGTCTTATACGAGACCTCTGTAACCTTAGTGCATGACTTTTGTATTCTATCCATTCCTAAGGTTTAATTGGGGATTTTCATTCTTCGACATTTCGTCAAAATTATCGTTAATCAATTTCATAGAGACCATATAAAATTCATGTAATATCAAAATATTAAAATACATAACATAAGGTTGTATTACTTACACACAAACTTACCTCGATACCAAAATGGTAAAAAGTGACCCAATCGTCAATTTCTCTCTTTTTCCCCGTTCTAGGTCAAAAACTTGTTTTCTTTGATTATTGAGCTTGAAAGCTTGAAAATCCTAGCCATGGCTTCCCCCATGCTAAATTTGGCCAAGGAAGAAGATGGAAAAAGGTTTTTGGCTTTTATTTTGTCTTTTAGTCCATTTAATTACCAAATTACCAAAATGCCCTTAACTTAAAAGTATCCTATTTCACTTCTCTCATGTCTATTTTTGTCCAACTATTTAATCAATGGTCTAATTGCCATTTAAGGACCTCCAATTAAAAATTTCATAGAAATTGGACACTTCTAACATGTGGAACTCAACTTTTACACTATTTACAATTTAGTCCTTTCTAACTAAATTGAGTGCCAAACATTGAAATTTTTGAACGAAATTTTCACAGAATCTTTCCTTGAAATCGTAGACCACAAAAATATAATAAAAATAATATTTCCTCATCAGATTTGTGACCCCAAAACCACTGTTTCGACTAGGCCCAAAATCGAGCTGTTACAATTATCCCCCTTTTTAGGGATTTTGTCCCTGAAAATCTTACCAGAAGAAGTTGCTTTCAGCTCTTCTGAAACACTTTCACTAATATTCTCAGAATTAAAAATTGATTTAATTTCATATATCTCTTTCCAATTTCCTTTAAACTTTAACACACAGTGCCGGAGTCACCGTCAAAATCTCAATTACTCTCTCAGACTTATCATTGGTATAAAAATAAATTACTGTGCCAAAATGCAACTGCATACTCAGAATTTCCTATGGCTCATCCCATAATTGCTATGAACCTCCGGATATCTATCCGACATAATGGAACTAGCACTCTACATAATCGAATAATCTCAGAAACATATTACTTAGCTAATCTATCAAATAAGAAATCTGTACATAATGAAATGATTATACGGATCTTTCTTTGTCTAATGATCAACCATAAACCAATTAACATCTTCCTTTTTGAGGATAATGACAATCCTGATATGAAATCTATGGTAACTCTATCTTATTATCACTCTAGTGTAACCACTGACTGTATTAGTCCTGAATACACTTGATTTTGAATTTTATCTGTTAACGTATCGTCATCTGAATACAAATCCAAATATCATGTAACATACACAATCACTAGCACATCTACTTTATATGACTGCACAGTTTATTACTCTTGAATGAACCGATGAGCTACTACTAAGTCTCGTACAAAAACTTCTGTACAAACTCTAGATCACCCAGTAAGCGAATTCTATCTCATAACAATAATAAAAGCAGGAATCAGGTCCAACCTGAAATTTGGAATAGAAAGTCGTTTCACACTGTACTTGTTTATTTCACCACTCTCTATCACATTTCTGGGCTTCTCAACTCACAAAGAAAGCATCACTTAAGCTTTTAACTTGGCTAGAACTAGTCCATCCTCAAATGAGATCAATCAAATAATCGGTACTCACAAAAAATAAACAAAGATTTTCCATTCAAGCATTTGTAACCATACTTGCTTTCCAAAAGGTAAGTCGATAAATACTCCCAGTCTTTTAACATCTCAAAACATTCACGTTGTCTTAATTTCTGATCTTTCTGTGACATTTGATACTTTAACCCATTAGAATCAGGAAGCATATGACATTTTTCGTCGAACATACGAAATCATCCAATTCACAACACAAATATGAAAGTGGTCATTTATAAATCATTAGTTGAATAGTTCTTTTTCATGTGACTTTAACCATCTGAATGTGCAAACTACTTCTTTACATTCTTGTATTAAAAAAATATTCCGATCTGTTCAATAGTACATCATTGAAAAATCGCAATTCCTTACTCAATTCAAACTGAACTCAGAACTAGAGCTTCGATTAATAATACTTTCAACTATTTAGAACTTTGCTAACATGCATAGATCATTCAAATTTTCATAAACGTGATGACTTTATCAATTGGTATAGCTTTAACTCATAACAAAATCATTCGATTAGAACAATCCAATAGGCATATCTCTGTATCATACTTTCCAAAATATAATTTCTTCATTCAGACTATCCGTCTATATACTCATGATGTACAAAATTCATTACTACACTTGAGGATACTTTAAATACACATAACTCAATTGAATCGAATAGCGAGACTAGCTTCTTCTTTATTTGTGACATTGCATTATCTATGTAATCTTTGAAACATTCTGGTATTTCTTCTAAAGCTGTTTTCACTTTCCAACTATTCTCATCTCTATATACATTACTAATTATTTCATTACTAAACTCTTTAGTTTCACACTTATGAACTTATTCAACATGGTTCTCGTAAAATTTTGTCATAAAGCATCACGAATAAGGGGGTGAGGTCGTAAAGCCTCTAACTTGACTATCATAAATACACACATATGACTTAGCATTCATCATTAACGTAATATCATCAAAATCACATAATTCACTTTAGGCAATTTAATTTACTTATTAAAATTTCAAACAATGAATTTACTTACTAAAATTTGTCAATTTAGAGAACGCCTTACGGGTTTGAGTACGTCGTTTACTTGATGCCATGGTCTGACTATGGTCTTACACGTACACACATGTACTGCGATGGTCCAACCATGGTCTTACTTCCATAATGCCATAACCAAGTTATTTTCTTTTCACTGAAATGCCATAGCCCAGCTATGGTCTTACATTCCATACTTTGCCATGTCCAACTATGGTTTTATACGTCAATACATCATTGAACGATCGCACTCATTTCCTTTCTAAGTTTTGTCTCATCACAAACACATTTCAATTATCTCAATATCAAATTTTAGCATTATCAAAAATAGCTCGGTTGGAAGCCATCTCTGTCTTAACAAAACAATTTCGTTAGAGTTGAAAGACATCACACTATCACGAGTAGTAATATGGCATGTATAGCTAGACTCACATACGCTAGGTTAGCCCGAGAATCAGCTAAACCATAGCTCTGATACCACTAAATGTAACACCCCTTACCCGTGGCCAACGTCGAAACAGGATACGAGGCATTACCAGACTTAACTTGCTCAAACATACATTATCAGGCTATAAAATTTCGTTCCAAATTAAAACTTTTCCTTCTTAATCATAACATGCATATTATAGGCCTACGAGGCCCTAAACGTAACTACGGGAGGTTTCAAAATTAATCCAGAAACTTTTACGCTCTTAGAAATTTTTTACCTAAACAGGGGCCACACGCCCGTGTGAAGTGGGACACACCTGTATGGGCAGGTCGTGTAGTCACATACACCCATGCCCCTTGCCCATGCGGAATTTAATTTTTATTTCGAACCTATAAGGGTTTTCACATGGTCGGACACACACCTTTGTCAATGGCCCGTGTCTCTCACATGGCCTAGACATGCCTGTGTCCTCACCCGTGTGTAAAAACCTTAGCATTCTATTTATGATGTCTGCAACTTTTCAAGGGGCACATTTGGCCAAATCAAATGAAACATATACAAAATGAGCGATATAATCATTATGAACTAACACATTTAGCCAAATCAAATGAAACATACACAATTGACTAAGTCCCTATACATGCCATAAACTCAAAGGGTTTTGCATTCACTTTTACCTAACATGATAGCTTGATAGTGTGATAGCATCTACAGCGATCTCCAAATTGGGCAAGCATAAAACCCTATAAGATATGAGAAAGGAAGGGGAGTAAACTACAAAGCCTAGTAAGTACGTATGTAAATAATAAACAATTGATTACCATGCTTTTAACAATCCTTATTATAAGCTCTCAAGATAATGCCATTATTATTGCATAAAATCTTTACAATTCATTTATGTTCATCTTGAGCTGTCTACTCGAGTTACAGTCACTAAATTATTTTTATCCGGAGCTACAGAACTCCAAATTAAGATCCGCTTATTTTCGTTAAAATAGACTCACATATATTCTTATCATAGGATTTTCAGAATTTTTGGTTTAGCGAATCAGTACAGTTTGTTCTTTAAAGTTTCCCCTGTTTCACTGTCCAATAGTTCTAACCCCTCTCTACTAAAGATTTATTTTCTCATTGTACAGAACTCAAATAATGTTCCCATTTGTTTCTCTTGAAAATATACTCAACAAGAAATTCGAGTATATTAATTTTATCCCTTTATTATTTTTTACAATTTATAAGGAATTTCTCAAGTTAGAATAGGGGATTCTGAAAACATTCTAACTTAGTCTCACAAAAATTCAAATATCTCAGAATATGAGATTCTTTTTCTTGCACATTTCTTTTACGTGAAAATAGGCTCAATAAGATTTAATTTCATATCTTACTAAACCTCTAATTTTATTTTCACCATTTTTGGCGATTTTTCCAAGTGATACGGCTACTACTGTCCAAACTGTTTTATTGCTAAACTTACTTTATCATGTTTTCTTTGTACTAATTCTCATTTACGCACATATAATACCAAAGTATACCCATGGTTAGTCATTCCAAAAACTAATCATTATCAAATATTTATACGCCATTCATTGACCAATTTAATCTATACATCAACTACAAAGACTTGAACATATCATTTCTCAATTTAATTTGGCCTAAAAGCTTCACACATTATCATCATCAAATCTTATCATGTATCCATTCATCATGAATGTAGATCACTAATCCCAAGGTCATCAATATTTCACAGGTATAACTTATTCTTGTACATTCTTCTCGAGAATTCATCATATACCAAATTCACTTCACGTGAGTTCTATGTATATATCTGTACTACTCGTAACATAGTCACTTACTTTCTCGTTTTTAACGTACCCATTCAACCACTCAAAATTCTAAAAGTTACTCCGAAATATCATACATATAGTACCGTATCAATGCCATATCCTCGATATGGTCTTACATGAAACATCATATCGACGCCATGTCCCTGACATGGTCTTATACGAAATCACATACCGAACTCATTTCTCATGAAGTTCGCATATTTACCTGTATCACTCCATCACATAGTTTAGCCCTTTTTCCATCTTTAACAAAAACTTTAATTTGTTTACCCCGTTGAACCACTTGGAATATCTAAGATACTCGAAAATTGTCATGCACGTAGTAAGATGCCAATGCCACATCCCAGATATGGTCTTCATTGGATCACATGTCAATGCCATGTCCCAGACATGGTCTTACACAATTTCATACCGAAGCCAGGTTCCAGACGTGGTCTTACACTGAATCACTATTTGATGCCGATGCCACATCCCAGATATGGTCTTACACGGGATCTCAATTCGGTGCTGAGGCCATATCCCAAATATGGTCTTATATGGGACCTCAGTAACCTTAGTGTCATGGCTTTTGTATTCTATCCATTCCTAAGGTTTAATCGGGGATTTTCATTCTTCGACATTTCATCAAAATTGTCATTAATCAATTTCATAGAGACCATATACAATTCATGTAATATCAAAATATTAAAATACATAGCATAAGGTTGTATTATTTACACACTAACTTACCTCAATACCAAAATGGTAAAAAGTGACCCAATCGTCAATTTCTCTCTTTTTCCCCGTTCTAGGTCCGAACATCGTTTTCTTTGATTATTGAGCTTGAAAGCTTGAAAGCCCTATCCATGGCTTCCCCCATGCTAAATTCGGCCAAGGAAGAAGATGGAACAAGGTTTTTGGCTTTTATTTTGTCTTTTACTCCATTTAATTACCAAATTACTAAAATGCCCTTAACTTAAAAATATCCTATATCACTTATTGTAACAGCCCAAACCCGGCCCAAACGTTAGGACCGAATATGGGTCGTTACGGAGAAAAACTTTTGAAACCCATTTTAAAACCAATTTAAGTTTTGTAGAAAACTTCTCGTTTTTGGTTATCTTCTTTGAAATCGTATTTAGATTAAATTTGGAAATTTAATTGAAGTCAAGTTATTATACAAATTTGAATGTGTCCATGACACGATAAAACATTTTCGTGTTAATTTAGGAAAACATGTGATTTTAATTTAATCTTAATAATGTAGCTTTAAACAAGTATCCAACATATGAGTAATAACAAAAATAAAGTTTATGGAGGCCTTATTACAACCCAAATAAAAACAAACCAAAATAACTAAGTTAAAGTTCATTTAATTCAAATCCACTGCATGGCCACCTCGAGTCCCTCCGGCTCTATATCCGCGATCTATGCATCACCTGGAAAAAAATAAAGGAGAAGGTGAGTCACCAAGACTCAGTATGTAACCCTTCCCCCGGTTTAAACCAATCTCATACACAAATTATAACAATTAATATGCACAAGATAATGTACCCAACCTAGCCAACCAAACGCCTCTGTCTACCCCGTTGTGGTACCAAACCACTGGTGGTGCCAAACCACGGTGACGATAGTCACAAATGTGATACCAAATCACCGGAGGTGCCAAACCTCCGTGTCCATAGACACAATCGATTGATGGGGCCAACCCATCGTGTGATGCCAAATCACCGCGCCAATCCCATATCTCAAAGTGGGGCCAACCCACGGTGGTGCTAAGCCACGAGGACGAGACGTGATGAGGTACCAAACCTCCGGAGGTACCAAACCTCTCGGTGACCGTAGTCACAGCAGTGTTACCAAAACACTTGGTGCCCGTCGGCACAATATCACCGCCCTCCGCTCATTTAACCCACAAAAGTCAAGTAATCATGATCGGATCTCATACATTTATCACATGTATCATAAAACCATGCTTCTCAAAAGCATAATAATAATCTCATATTAAAAGAGACTTACCGAAATCCTCGCTTGTACCATTAAGGTACTATATCCAGATATCTACATCAAGCAAATTTACATACAACAAATATCTAGCACGTTTTTAATTGCTATAAGTGTGTATGTACACACCGTCACCCACGAATAATCTAAATCTCGAATGGAGGAGTCGGTCACACTAGATCTACTTGTCCCTATATTCGCCAAATACATGGGTTAGTATATTCACCAAATCAAATAATTTAAAGGGTCATCTTTTGGAACCCGAATCCTTACCTTCTCGCTTTTGGATACTAATCACAACACCCGATTTAGAATCGCTTCACAAACTACCATCGGTTAATAAATAAAGCTAATAGCCTTTGGCTTTTAAATTCTTGAAAACTAAATCTTATGAAAATCGATCCTTACCACCACTTACCACCCGATTGAAGAAAAGAAAGAGGAGAACACCCATGCTTTAATATTCGCCAAGACTTCTCAAAGTAGGGAGAAGGAAATTGGCTATTGTTGGTTAAATTAATAAACAAGGTTCGCTTATGTGAAAAGAAGAACAAAAAGTAGGAGAAGATGTGGAATTTTATTAATAATAGCAGAGGAAAATCGGCAACAAAGTGGTGGATTATTGACCATTGGTGGAAGAAAGAAAAGGAGAATAGGTGGGAGAAATCAAAGGTGATTTTGGCCAAATAAAATAGAAGAAAGCTGGAAAATTTGAAGAATTCCCTAGGGAATTTTTAGCGAGTAAAGGAAAAAGAAAAGCTACGATTCTTTGGAATTTTTACTCTTCTTGCTATACAAAACAAACCCCAAAGAGTTCTAAAGTCGCCCAATTCCTCCTATTTTGTGATAATTAAACTCTTAATTATCACCTAAGATAATATCACTTATCCTCTATCTTTTTTTTAAACAAATTGAATAAAATAAAACACCCACTTACCTCTTTCAAATTGAATTTGGGAGTCCAAAGTGTAGCCACTTCTTTCCCCACGCCATGAAGAAAAATAAAAGGAAAAGAAACATTTGGTGCCCTTAAATTGAACCAAGGACACAAAAGCAAAGAGCCCCTTCTTAATGCCTTTGCCAACTCTCCGAATAGACTTTCATGTCATAACTCGTCATGACATTTTTATAGCCATCCTTCATTGCTCCTTATGCTTTGGCGCTAAAACAAAAATAACGCACACATGTGCTACCCTCAGACTCGAACACGAGTCCAAGCCATAGATTCTTTCTTCCAATACTTTTGCCAACTCTTCCAACCGCCTTTCATGCCATCTACCCCTTATTTATTTATAAGACCTCCCCGGGCCGTTTACCCCAAAAATTAAAAATGCAAAACGCTACCTTAGCGGCTCGAACTGCGCCTATCCACCTCAGGACTCTAGTGGCGCTCCAAGCCACTCCACCTACGACTTTCTTGTCCGAATTCCTCACCAATTATTTTTAAGGCTTCCCAAGCCAACTCCAACGCCTAAACAAAATGCCACTTGCGACCATCGTGCCTCGAACCCGTGCCCTTGTAACACCCTTGGACACCCAACCAATTGCACCAAGCCTATTCCTTGTGCCATAATTCGCCAAAAATTTATTAAAGCCTTATCTCGTCTAGCTCCCTCCTTTATGGTACTAAAAAAATATTTTAACACTAGGTCGCCTAACTCGGGTTATTTTTAGACCCTTAAATATGTCAAATAAATCCTAGAATTTAACCCTTCAAGTACACACATGGGAAAATAGCTAAGTTACAAACAACCCCTAATTTGGGGTGTTACAATTCTACCCCCCTTAAAATAATTTCGTCCTCGAAATTACTTACTATCGTCTAATCGTGTATCCTTAATTCGTCATCCTACGTTACTGCTGCGCACTCTGATCTTAAAGAACTATCATACTTTCTACACATTCCCTAAGTCCATAATCCAAATTCCATACACTTTACTAGCAATACAAAGAACGAACTAACGTAACCACAACCAAGGCAATTAAAAGTACTCCGGATATAAGGAACTTACCCGTTGTCATATCTGGCACATCTTCCTCCTCGCGACGGCCAACTGCATAAACCAACCTTGGTTGCCTCGCCTCTGCACCTTCAGCACCTCGGCCACGCCCGTTACCATTATCATTACCTCTAGCTGCACCTCGACCCCTCTGTGGTGGTCCTTCATTTCTAACCTGAGCACGGTTTTGACCCTCTGATTGATTCTTAGCTAACTTTCGAGGACAGTCCCTTACACGGTGATCTAATGATCCACACTCAAAGCACCCTCTACTTCCCGCCAAACATTCTCCCGAGTGAGATTTCCCGCATCTAGCACACTGAGGTGGCCACTGAGTAGGCTTTGTGGCTCTTTCTGATTCCCCAAATCTAGCCCTCTTCTCCACATTACGGTCCGATCCAGGCGATCCAAAGCCTCTCTTCTATTTATTCTTTTCGTGATTACATCTTACGGACTCCTTGATCCCTTTGGCTACCTTAGCCTTTTCCACTAGGATCGAAAACTCACGCTCTTGTTGTGGAGCAATCAAGAACCTTAGATCATCCCTAAGTCCATCCTCAAAGCGGACATGCGGCGTTCGTGCTCTGTTGATACAATTCCCGAGCATAGCGGCTCAAATTTTAAAAATTCGCCTCATATTTTGACATCGACTTATTTCCTTGTACTAACCCGGAAAAGCTTTCCTCGGCGTCGGTGTAGGTGGTGCCCACATACTTCTTTCCAAAAGCGACTTTGAAGTAATCCCATGTAAGATCATCTGCCGTGGCACCATCTCAAACCGTAAGCCACCACTGATACGCTTCATCTTTCAGAAGTGACACTGCTCCTTTTAACTTCTCCTCATTAGTCAGGTCAAGATCGTCCATAATCCTTTCCGTTGATTCTAGCCAATATTCCGCTGTACTGGGTGCCACTCCCGACACACCCCGGAATACCTCCGCCCCGTTGGATCGAAGTCGCTCGGGTACAGACTTTCGAGCTCCCATACCTCCACTCGCCCCAGCCACCATCTCAAGGACTCGCAACACAGCTTGCGTTACTGCCTCACCTCCCGTCTGATCCTGCTCCTCAGCTCTAAAAATTGGGGGTGGTGGTGGCGGTGGTACCCCATTCTCCGATTCTTGACCTGACCTCACGGGTTCTGACACAGTTAGCCTGCCCCTACCGCGTCCACGACGGCCTCGTCCTCTAGAGCTCATTCTAATGATCGCGTTTATCTGTTTAAGAATTTTTATGTATTAGTGCCTTAGTTTCACTTGGTTAGCCGCGAAGAAATTTTATGGCAAGAGTTTAGGAGTGGTTCTTTCGTAAACATACAAACACACAGTTCCCATTCATTCCTTCAAAGAGACGTTGTTGATTTCATGGTGACTGTTTTCCACTACTGGGGTATTTTCGTAATTTGTCCTGTAGGGTATTTTGTAATTTTTCAAAATCTGTGTTCGAATGATTTTGTCAAAAATTATTTCAAAACTCTTAATTTCCCGGGTATTTTGAAAAATTTTGAAATTCGGGGGTGTTTTGTCGATTTTGAAGCTCAGGGGCATTTTGGTAATTTTCACAAATCGGGGTGAATTTGTAAAATTTGATGAATTAGGGATATTTCAAAGATTGTAAAACTTTGAGGGCTCTTTTTGCTAATTGCACTTTCCAAAATAGGGATGTTGCAAAATTTTGAAAGTTAGGGGGTATTCTGGTAATTTGGTAGGTTAGGGGCAATTTTGTAATTTTACAAAATCATAACATTTCGAATTTTAAGATTTTTGGGCATTTACATGAGATGAAATTTTTGATTAAAACTGTGGGTATTTTGGTAATTTATAATTCAAGGGCGTTTTCGAAATTTTACCCCTAAGGGTATTTTAGTAATTTTACATACTCAGGTTATTTTCACAAAATAATTTCCACAAATTGGGTTCTAAGTATTTTCATAAGAGAAAAATATTTTGAAAGTTCTTATTTGAAAATTTTCGTACAGAGGGTATTTTACAAACCAGGGGTATTTTGGTCATTTTTCAAATTGAGGGGTTTTTTTTAAACTAAAATTTCAATTATTTCCAAAACAAAACGGCTAGTCCCTTTTCGGGTTTTAGTTATCGAGTTTAGCCTGTGAGTGTGTCGTCTCAGCTAGGATGAACCGTTACTACGCACCAGGTAGGATTCAAGTGAGTAGGAGGTGAGTCACGAGGACTGCTTAAATACTAGGCCCTCACCGAATCCAATCCTAGACATGCGTATAACGATTGCCACATCCTTTGCTCAGTGACAACTCACAGGGTTTGTTTAGGTAATTATTAAATTTTATGAAATTCTTGTTGGGGTATGCTAGCCCTAGGGTTCAATAGTTTCTACTTTAGTAGTCTACGTTCCCATTTTTCCTTCTACCCTCATCAAAAGAGTTCACAAAATTGATAGAGGTACTTACCCAGGCGGATAGGTGGAGAGACATCGGTGATCAAGCCAAAATAATTTCTCAAACATTATAATAAGGCCTACTATCCAAAACCAAACATTTTGGGCCTGGGCCCCCACAGTGAAGTTTTGAACCCTGCTCGATACCAATTTGTAATATTCAAACCGGCCCAAACGTTAGGACCGAATATGGGTCGTTACGGAGAAAAACTTTTGAAACCCATTTTAAAACCAATTTTAGTTTTGTAGAAAACTTCTCGTTTTTGGTTATCTTGCTGAAATCGTACTTAGATTAAATTTGGAAATTTAATTGAAGTCAAGTTATTATACAAATTTCGAATGTGTCCGCTGACACGATAAAACATTTTCGTGTTAATTTAGGAAAACATGTGATTTTAATTTAATCCTAATAATGTAGCTTTAAACAAGTATCCAACATATGAGTAATAACAAAAATAAAGTTTATGGAGGCCTTATTACAACCCAAATAAAAACAAACCAATAATAAAATAAAATAACTAAGTTAAAGTTCATTTAATTCAAATCCACTGCATGGCCACCTCGAGTCCCTCCGGCTCTATATCCACGATCTATGCATCACTTGGAAAAAAATAAAGGAGAAGGTGAGTCACCAAGACTCAGTATGTAACCCTTCCCCCGGTTTAAACCAATCTCATACACAAATTATAACAATTAATATGCACAAGATAATGTGCCCAACCTAGCCAACCAAACGCCTCTGTCTACCCGGTTGTGGTACCAAACCATTGATGGTGCCAAACCACGGTGACGATAGTCACAAATGTGATACCAAATCACCGGAGGTGCCAAACCTCCGTATCCATAGACACAATCGATTGATGGGGCCAACCCATCGTGTGATGCCAAATCATGGCGCCAATCCCATATCTCAAAGTGGGGCCAACCCACGGTGGTGCTAAGCCACGAGGGACGAGACGTGATGAGGTACCAAACCTCTGGAGGTACCAAACCTCTGGTGACCGTAGTCACAGTGTGTTACCAAAACACTGGTGCCCGTCGGCACAATATCACTGCCCCCTCCGCTCATTTAACCCACAAAAGTCAAGTAATCATGATCAGATCTCATACATTTATCACATGTATCATAAAACCATGCTTCTCAAAAGCATAATAATAATCTCATATTAAAAGAGACTTACCCGAAATCCTCGCTTGTACCATTAAGGTACTATATCCGTATCTACATCAAGCAAATTTACATACAACAAATATCTAGCAGATTATTAATTGCTATAAGTGTGTATGTACACACCGTCACCCACGAATAATCTAAATCTCGAATGGAGGAGTCGGTCACACTAGATCTACTTGTCCCTATATTCGACAAATACATGGGTTAGTATATTCGGCCAAATCAAATAATTTAAAGGGGTCATCTTTTGGAACCCGAATCCTTACCTTCTCGCTTTTGGATACTAATCACAACACCCGATTTTCGAATCTGCTTCACCAACTACCATCGGTTAATAAATAAAGCTAATAGCCTTTGGCTTTTAAATTCTTGAAAACTAAATCTTATGAAAATCGATCCTTACCACCACTTACCACCCAATTGAAGAAAAAGAAAGAGGAGAACACCCTTGCTTTAATATTCGGCCAAGACTTCTCAAAGTAGGGAGAAGGAAATTGGGCTATTGTTGGTTAAATTAATAAACAAGGTTCGGCTTATGTGAAAAAGAAGAATAAAAAGTAGGAGAAGATGCTGGAATTTTATTAATAATAGCAGAGGAAAATCGGCAACAAAGTGGTGGATTATTCGGCCATTGGTGGAAGAAAGAAAAAGGAGAATAGGTGGGAGAAATCAAAGGTGATTTTGGCCAAATAAAATAGAAGAAAGCTGGAAAATTTGAAGAATTCCTAGGAATTTTTTCAGAGTAAAGGGAAAAGAAAAGCTACATTCTTTGGAATTTTCGCTCTTCTTGCTATACAAAACAGCCCCCCAAAGAGTTCTAAAGCTGCCCAATTCCTCCCTATTTTGTGATAATTAAACTCTTAATTATCACCTAAGATAATATCACTTATCCTCTATCTTTTTTTTTAAACAAATTGAATAAAAATAAAACACCCACTTACCTCTTTCAAATTGAATTTGGGAGTCCAAAGTGTAGCCACTTCTTTCCCCACGCTAGCAAAGAAAAATAAAAGGAAAAGAAACATTTGGTGCCCTTAAATTCGAACCAAGGACTCAAACAAAGAAGCATTTCTTCTTAACGCCTTTGCCAACTCTCCCGAATAGACTTTCATGTCATAACTCGTCATGACATTTTATAAGCCATCCTTCATTTGGCTCCTTATGCTTTGGCGCTAAAACAAAAATAAACGCACACATGTGCTACCCTCAGACTCGAACACGAGTCCAAGCGCCATAGCTTCTTTCTTCCAATACTTTGCCAACTCTTCCAACCGCCTTTCATGCCATACATGACCCCTTATTTATTTATAAGACCTCCCGGGCCGTTTACCCCAAAATTAAAAATGCAAAGCGATGCCTTAGCAAATCGAACTCGCGCTATCCACCTCCAGGACTCTAGTGGCGCCCAAGCCACTCCACCTACCGACTTTCTTGTCCAATTCCTCACCAATTATTTTAAGGCTTCCAAGCCAACTCCAACGCCAAACAAAATGCCACTTGCGACCATTGTGCCTCGAACCCAGGCCCTTGTAACACCCTTGGACGCACCCAACCAATTGCACCAAGCCTATTCCTTGTGCCATAATTTGCCAAAAATTTATTAAAGCCTTATCTCGCCTAGCTCCCTCCTTTATGGTACTAAAAAATATTTTAACACTAGGTCGAGCCTAACTCGGGTTATTTTGAGACCCTTAAATATGTCAAATAAATCCTAGAATTTAACCCTTCAAGTACACACATGGGAAAATAGCTAAGTTACAAACAACCCCTAATTTGGGGTGTTACAATTCTACCCCTTAAAATAATTTCGTCCTCGAAATTACTTACTATCGCCTAATCGTGTATCCTTAATTCGTCATCCCACGCTATCTTCACAAGACTCGATCTTAAAGAACTATCATACTTTCTACACATTCCCTAAGTCCATAATCCAAATTCCATACACTTTACTAGCAATACAAAGAACGAACTAACGTAACCACAACCAAGGCAATTAAAAGTACTCGGATATAAGGAACTTACCGTTGTCATATCTCGCACATCTTCCTCCTCGCGATGGCCAAGCTGCATAAACCAACCTTGGTTGCCTCGCCTCTGACCTTCAAAGACTCGACCCCTGCTACCATTATCATTACCTCTAGTCGCACCTCGACCCCTCGTGGTGGTCCTTCATTTCTAACCCGAGCACGGTTTTGACCTCCGATTGATTCTTAGCTAACTTCCGAGGCGGTCCCTACACGGTGATCTAATGATCCACACTCAAAGCACCTCTACTTCCGCCAAACATTCTCCCGAGTGAGATTTCCGCATCTAGCACACCGAGGTGGCTAACCGAGTAGGCTTTGTGGCTCTTCGATTCCCCAAATCTATCCCTCTTCTCCATATTATCGCCCGATCCAGCGATCCAAAGCCTCTCTTCTGCTTATTATTTTCGTGATTCTGTCTTACGAACTCCTTGATCCCTTCGGCTACCTTAGCCTTTTCCACTAGGACTGAAAACTCACGCTCTTGTTGTGGAGCAATTAGTAACCTTAGATCATCCCTAAGTCCGTCCTCAAAGCGGACATGCGTCAGTGCTCGTTGATACAATTCCCCAAGCATAGCGGCTCATTTTAAAAATTCGCCTCATATTTCGACATCGACTTATTTCCTTGTACTAACCCCAGAAAAGCTTTCCTCTGAGCGTCAGTGTAGCTGGTGCCCACATACTTCTTCTGAAAAGCAACTTTGAAGTAATCCCATGTAAGATCATCTGCCGTGGCACCATCTCGAACCGTAAGCCACCACTGATACGCTTCATCCTTCAGAAGTGACACTGCTCCTTTTAACTTATCCTCATTAGTCAGGTCAAGATCGTCCATAATCCTTTCCATTGATTCTAGCCAATATTCCGCTGTACTGGGTGCCACTCCCGACACACCCCGGAATACCTCCGCCCCGTTGGATCGAAGTTGCTCGGGTACAGACTTCCGAGCTCCCATACCTCCACTCGCCCCAGCCACCATCTCAAGGACTCGCAACACGACCACGCATCGCCTCACCTCCCGTCTCGATCCCGCTCCTCACTCTAAAATTGGGGGTGGTGGTGGCGGTGGTACCCCATTCTCCTATTCCCGACCGACCTCATGGGTTCGACACGCTTAGCTGCCCTCTCACTGCGCCCACGACGGCCTCGTCCTCTAGAGCTCATTCTAATGATCGCGTTTATCTGCTTAAGAATTTTTATGTATTAGTGCCTTAGTTTCACTTGGTTAGCCAAGAAATTTTATGGCAAGAGTTTAGGAGTGGTTCTTTCAGAACATACAAACACACAGTTCCCATTCATTCCTTCAAAGAGACATTGTTGATTTCATGGTGACTGTTTTCCACTACCCGGGGTATTTTCGTAATTTGTCCTGCGAGGGTATTTTGTAATTTTTCAAAATACGTGTTCGAATGATTTTGTCAAAATTATTTCAAAACTCTTAATTTCGGGTATTTTGAAAAATTTTGAAATTGGGGTGTTTTGTCGATTTTGAAGCTCGGGGCATTTTGGTAATTTTCACAAATCGGGTGAATTTGTAAAATTTGATGAATCGGGGATATTTCAAAGATTGTAAAACTTTGAGGGCTCTTTTGTTAATTGCACTTTCCAAAATAGGGATGTTGCAAAATTTTGAAAGTTGGGGTATATCGGTAATTTGGTAGGTTAGGGCAATTTTGTAATTTTACAAAATCATAACGTTTCAATTTTAAGATTTTTGGGCATTTACATGAGATGAAATTTTTGATTAAAACTGTGGGTATTTTGGTAATTTCACAATTCAAGGGCGTTTTCGAAATTTTACCCCTAAGGGTATTTTAGTAATTTTACATACTTAGGTTATTTTCACAAAATAATTTCCACAAATTGGGTTCTAAGTATTTTCATAAGAGAAAAATATTTTGAAAGTTCTTATTTGAAAATTTTCGTACAGAGGGTATTTTACAAACCAGGGGTATTTTGGTCATTTTTCAAACTGAGGGGGTTTTTTTTTTTTAAACTAAAATTTCAATTATTTCCAAAACAAAACGGCTAGTCCCTTTTCGGTTTTAGTTATCGAGTTTAGCCTTGTGAGTGTGTCGTCTCACTAGGATGAACAGATTACTACGCACTGTAGGATTCAAGTGAGTAGGAGGTGAGTCACGAGGATCGCTTAAATACCGTGCCCTCACCGAATCCAATCCTAGACATGCGATAACGATTGCCACATCCTTTGCTCATTGACAACTCACGTGGTTTGTTTAGGTAATTATTAAATTTTATGAAATTCTTGTTGGGGTATGCTAGCCCTAGGGTTCAATAGTTTCTACTTTAGTAGTCTACGTTCCCATTTTTCCCTTCTACCCCTCATCAAAAGAGTTCACAAAAATTGATAGAGGTACTTACCTGGGCGGATAGGTGCCAGAGACTCGGTGCCATGCTGATCAAGCCAAAAATAATTTCTCAACCATTATAATAAGGCCTACTATCCAAAAACCAAACATTTTGGGCCTTGGGCCCCCCACAGCCGAGTTTTGAACCTGGCTCTGATACCAATTTGTAATAGCCCAAACCCACCCAAACGTTAGGATCGAATATGGGTCGTTACGGAGAAAAACTTTTGAAACCCATTTTAAAACCAATTTTAGTTTTGTAGAAAACTTCTCGTTTTTGGTTATCTTGCTGAAATCGTACTTAGATTAAATTTGGAAATTTAATTGAAGTCAAGTTATTATACAAATTTGAATGTGTCCACGACACGATAAAACATTTTCGTGTTAATTTAGGAAAACATGTGATTTTAATTTAATCTTAATAATGTAGCTTTAAACAAGTATCCAACATATGAGTAATAACAAAAATAAAGTTTATGGAGGCCTTATTACAACCCAAATATAAACAAACCAATAATAAAATAAAATAACTAAGTTAAAGTTCATTTAATTCAAATCCACTGCATGGCCACCTCGAGTCCCTCCGGCTCTATATCCACGATCTATGCATCACCTGGAAAAAAATAAAGGAGAAGGTGAGTCACCAAGACTCAGTATGTAACCCTTCCCCCGGTTAAAACCAATCTCATACACAAATTATAACAATTAATATGCACAAGATAATGTACCCAACCTAGCCAACCAAACGCCTCTCTACCTAGTTGTGGTACCAAACCTTTGGTGGTGCCAAACCACCGGTGACGATAGTCACAAATGTGATACCAAATCACCGGAGGTGCCAAACCTCGTGTCCATAGACACAATCGATTGATGGGGCCAACCCATCGTGTGATGCCAAATCACTGGCGCCAATCCCATATCTCAAAGTGGGGCCAACCCACGGGGTGCTAAGCCACTGGGGGGAGACGCGATGAGGTACCAAACCTCTGGAGGTACCAAACCTCCGGTGACCGTAGTCACAGTGTGTTACCAAAACACTTGGTGCCCGTCGGCACAATATCACCCCCTCCGCTCATTTAACCCACAAAAGTCAAGTAATCATGATCGATCTCATACATTTATCACATGTATCATAAAACCATGCTTCTCAAAAGCATAATAATAATCTCATATTAAAAGAGACTTACCGAAATCCTCGCTTGTACCATTAAGGTACTATATCCGTATCTACATCAAGCAAATTTACATACAACAAATATCTAGCAGTTATTAATTGCTATAAGTGTGTATGTACACACTGTCACCCACGAATAATCTAAATCTCGATTGGAGGAGTCGGTCACACTAGATCTACTTGTCCCTATATTCGGCCAAATACATGGGTTAGTATATTCGGCCAAATCAAATAATTTAAAGGGTCATCTTTTGAAACCCGAATCCTTACCTTCTCGCTTTTGTATACTAATCACAACACCCGATTTCGAATCGCTTCACCAACTACCATCGGTTAATAAATAAAGCTAATAGCCTTTGGCTTTTAAATTCTTGAAAACTAAATCTTATGAAAATCGATCCTTACCACCACTTACCACCGATTGAAGAAAAGAAAGAGGAGAACACCCTTGCTTTAATATTCGCCAAGACTTCTCAAAGTAGGGAGAAGAAAATTCGCTATTGTTGGTTAAATTAATAAACAAGGTTCGCTTATGTGAAAAGAAGAACAAAAGTAGGAGAAGATGCTGGAATTTTATTAATAACAAGAGAGGAAAATCGGCAACAAAGTGGTGGATTATTCGCCATTGGTGGAAGAAAGAAAAGGAGAATAGGTGGGAGAAATCAAAGGTGATTTTGGCCAAATAAAATAGAAGAAAGCTGAAAATTTGAAGAATTCCTAGGAATTTTCGGCAGAGTAAAGGGAAAAAGAAAAGCTACGATTCTTTGGAATTTTTGCTCTTCTTTTGCACAAAACCGCCCCAAAGAGTTCTAAAGTGCCTAATTCCTCCTATTTTGTGATAATTAAACTTTTAATTATCACCTAAGATAATATCACTTATCCTCTATCTTTTTTTAAACAAATTGAATAAAATAAAACACCCACTTACCTCTTTCATTTGAATTTGGGAGTCCAAAGTGCACCACTTCTTTCCCCACGCCAAAGACAGAAAATAAAAGGAAAAGAAACATTTGGTGCCCTTTAGATTCGAACCAAGGACACAAAAGCAGTGAGCCCCCTTCTTAACGCCTTTGCCAACTCTCCGAATAGACTTTCATGTCATAACTCGTTCATGACATTTTTATAAGCCATCCTTCATGGCTCCTTATGCTTTGGCGCTAAAACAAAATAAACGCACACATGTGCTACCCTCAGACTCGAACACGAGTCCAAGCCCCGCATTCTTTCTTCCAGCGCCCTTGCCAACTCTTCCACCGCCTTTCATGCCATACACCCCTTATTTATTTATAAAACCTCCCGGGCGTTTACCCCAAAAATTAAAATGCAAAATGTCGCCTTAGCGGCTCGAACTCGCCTATCCACCTCCAGGACTCTAGTGGCGCTCCAAGCCACTCCACCTACCGACTTTCTTGTCCAATTCCTCACCAATTATTTTTAAGGCTTCCCAAGCCAACTCCAACGCCCAAACAAAATGCCACTTGCACCATCGTGCCTCGAACCCAGCCCTTGTAACACCCTTGGACGCACCCAACCAATTGCACCAAGCCTATTCCTTGTGCCATAATTCGCCTAAAAATTTATTAAAGCCTTATCTCGTCTAGCTCCCTCCTTTATGGTACTAAAAAAAATATTTTAACACTAGGTCAGGCCTAACTCGGGTTATTTTTAGACCCTTAAATATGTCAAATAAATCCTAGAATTTAACCCTTCAACAACCCCTAATTTGGGGTGTTACACTTATCCCATGTCCATTTTTGTCCAACTATTTAACCAATAGTCTAATTACCATTTAAGGACCTCCAATTAAAAATTTCATAGAAATTGGACACTTCTAACATGTGGAACTCAACTTTTGCACTATTTATAATTCAGTCCTTTTGACAAATTGAGTGCCCAAATGTCAAAATTTTCGAACGAAATTGTCACAGAAGCTTTCCGTGAAATAGTAGACCATAAAAATATAATAAAAATAATATTTTCCTTGTCGAATTTGTGGCCCCAAAACCACTGTTCCTATTAAGCCTAAAATCGGCCTGTTACATCTATTAATCTGGACGACATTGATAACCGAATTATTACTAAAGTTTTGGGTCCTGAAAGGTATGGTCAGGTTCAATTTTAAGGATCTTTTGTTAACCCAACCTAATATTTTGGATTCAGCTAGCAGCAATACATGCCTTCGACGAATCAGGCTTAAGTTGAAGTTCAGAGGTTAAGGCACAAGATGGCTCAGATGCAAGCGAGCACAGTTGAGCAAATTGCTCAACTTAAAGTAAAGGCAGCATTGAGAGAAGCAGAGGCTTAAAGAAAATATGATGAACTTCTGCTACAACTTAAAGCGAAGGCAGCAGTGAGGGAAGCAGAGGCAACAAGAAAATATGACGAACTCCAGCTACTGCTTTAGAATATGATGAAGATGTTTCAGCGGTTGCAGAATCCGCCATCTTAGACTTTTCTTTTCTTATTGTGAGAATATCTTAACAATTTAACTTTTGAATATAATATATTTTGTTATTTCAATTATTAATTTAGATCATATACATATTTCTTTCGTGATAGTATCATTTAGATTTGAAGTTTTCGGTTGGATTTGATGTTACAGGAAATTATGTTGAAAATTTAGGTTTTATATAAATTAAAATGGTTTGGTAAAATCTGCTAAAGTTAGTGGTATTTTCCCACAAACGCCGCAAAATTTAGCTGCATTTTTTGTGGTGCTTATCAAAACGCCGCAAATTGTTATAAGCGCCACTATAGAGCCAAAAAAAACCCTAAAAACTTATTTTGTTGTAGTGTGAATTACTAACTATAGCTTTATTTTATTACAACTTTTTTTCCATTATAGTTCTATTCAATTTGAATGAACCAAACGTGTCGTTAAAGGACTCAATGTGTTATCTTCGATTATATATATATATATATATATATATATATATATATATTCTAGTACGTGTGTTTTCTCTTAAAATTCATGGGTAAGAGTGCATTAACCAAAAAAGCCTATAAAAATAATAATGTTTGGAGAAAGAAATATTATGAGTTCACATAGGTTATTCAATTATTTACAAACAATTTATTTACTTATTGATTTATTAATTTATAAAGAATATTATATTTTCTGTCTTATAATGTATTTAGTTTTTCTAATACTAATAACTAAATAATTAACTAGACAAGATCAAGAATTAACATTTATTTATAATCGCAAAATTTAATATGAAAATATACATAGTATTTGATATATTAATAGTATATATCTTTTATTTTATAAGTAGTTTTAAAATATTATTATATATTTCTTTTTAAATCTTTATTTTTTAATTTTTACTATACCTTTATAGAATACTTGTTAACACCTTAATATTACTTATGATATCTAAAAACTCTATTAACGGCGTATCAAATATTTTTTCTTACTACTTAAAATACAAAAGGGATGTACCGAACGTGGTGTATGCATTGTAAAACGCTAAAGATGGGAAAATTATTGTAGCAGTCTCTACACTATATTTCATATTGCATTCTGGTCCCTTTACTGGAAATTGGGTAAACTAGTTCTTATAGATTACATCCCTTAAATCTATCCCTTAAATGTTTCTTTTGGTGTTTTATATATAGGGTATAACAACAAATTTAACTGTCAACTTTTATATTTTTATTCAATTTGATTCCTATTATTTTATTTTGAGCAATTTAACCCACAATCTTTCATTTTTAACATGACACTATTTTGACTTATATCTAAGTCGACAAATTACATATTTTTTAAAAACATTAAAAATCATAAATAAAATTATAATTTCCCAAATTATGAAGAGCTTCTTTAGAGAATTTCTTTTCTAAATTTTATAATTATAAATTTTATAATTTTTAAATTTTAAATTAAATTTGGCGTGGAATATAAGGTAAACTAGAGTTACATTAGGAAAAGAGACCAAATCAAATAAAGGTGTAAAAATTGTGGACTAGATTTTTCAATAAGTTTTTATATATAAAATACCAAAATAAGCATTTAATGAGAATTTTAATATAGAGACTGTTTTGTTCATCTAATGTATAAAACCAATTTACCTATTTTCCACTAGAAGGACCAAAATGTAATCGATGATATAGTATAAGGACTATTATGATATGTTTACCCTAAAATGAGATTGAGAATGTTCCATGTAAAAAAAATGTATAATTTGAGAAGTTCTTGAGTATAATTCATAGGAAATATTAATTTATATAATTTTTTTAAAGTTACAACTTACTACAATATTTATTAATTACAATTATAATGAATCATTATAAATATTGAATTAAATAACTCAAGTCAAAATAATCTAGTAAAATAATTTGAATGTAATTTGGACTTGCTGTGATTTGATGGAGAAATCCCATTACGTTAACCATTTCTTCTACTTGAAATGTTTATAGTATTGTTGGGGGGTAGGGTGGGAGAATCTTGACACAGTGAAAAGGGAAAACTTGTAGCCTTCTTAGATGGAAAAAAGCTTAACAGACACAGGCATCAAATTAAAGTATTTGGAAATTGCATGGCGTCCCAAGAATAACTACATAAAGTGGTAATAAAGAAATGAATCTAGCTGCCTTTTTTCTTCTTTGATGCCAAATATGGATCTAAGAATTGTAAAGGAGAGCATTTTTGTTAATCATGAATTATGGCAGCATACTAAATTTCATAATTAATTAATACTGTATATCACAGCCTGCGTAATGCACTTAATTGTATCAAATCATATTCCTCAAGGATGGTATTGTGGAGATTGCTGTTAAAGATCACAGAAGGAGGGAGTTGCTCCATTGAATGACGACTGTGTAACTGCGCCTCATTGCTCTTCTAAACCATTCCAATAAGATTGAGATAAGTCGTAAGTAACTTCACCTACTTTCTCCAGAACCAGTTAAAAGACCAAACAACCCTTTCCAATATCTATTACATAATACATGAGTAGGGACTGTAGATTTCCTTACCCATGCTAATGAGACGTGTTCAAACTTTTTTCGTTTTTCAATTTGGCTAGCGTAAAGAAGAAACAGGAGATGGGAAAGGAAAAGAGCAAAAAATAAACAGATAAAGGGAAGAAAGCGAAACAAAACGGAAAAAAAAAAAAAAAAAAAAAACTGTTTCGTATTTTTTCTGTTTAAAATATTATAAACTTGTATGAATTTGGTATGTATTGAGATATTTATGTATTCGTAGTGTCTTTATGCTATTTTTCATTTCCCTTTTTTTTTTTAGTTTGAGGGTAAAAAAAAAACCCTTAAAAAAATGCATTCTATTGATTTTTTAATGACTAAAAAATAATTAAGTAAGCCCTTTCGTTAACGGACACCATTACTTGATCAGTTTGACAGTTAAATGCATTGACATACTAACGACAACTATTAGGAGAGGACATGTGGAAGAATGTTGACGTGGCATGCCACATCAACAATTTTTTTAAAATACTTTTTATGAAAATAATTATTTTTTTGAAAAGAATTACAAAAAAATAATTAATATTGCATCTAAAATTAACGTAGACATATGATTGTTCATGTTCATTTGACAACTCATTCTAGATGAGTTAAAAACTATAAAAATATTAATAATAATTTTAAAATTCTAAAAGACTATTAAAATTTGGGGACTTAAATAACAGCTACGCAAAGGACCAAAATAGCAAATGGACCAAATTGAGATAGATGTTAGTGGGATGTGATGTTGATTTTATTTTAATTTTATCATCTTTTCTTTTTTAAACTTTCTCTCTCCTACAAGAAGAATCACGTCAATTATGTTCTCCTCACTCTGCCAAATTTCCCCTTTCTTATCTTCCTCTTTTTCGTTTACCTAATTAGGTTTTTTGGTGCTTTTGGCCCTTGGTGTTATTATTATGGTAAGTTTTACTTCTCGAGTTAAGTGTGGATTCCATGTAGTGCCATTCTTAAGATAACGTTTTGTTGCCGTTTGTCTGATTGCTAGGTTTTGGCAACATTGAATTGTGAAGAAAGATGCTCTCCTCTCACGTTATCGTAATCAAATCGTCGGGGTGATAGAGTAAGTGTCGGATGTATTTTGGTTTCGTAGTTTCGATTTAATCAGATATGAAGTCTAATTTCGAGTGTTGTTCTGTCAATTCTAGGCTTTGGGAAGGCTTGGGAGTAGTTTTGCATCGAATCGATACTAGGTGTGTACTAAGAAAGCAAAAAAAATGGGATTCGGCAAAATCCAAAAAAACCCCTCTGTCGACACCACACGTCCGTGTGGTAGGCCGTGTGCAACGACACGGCCATGTGATTGACGAAGGCCAAGCCATGAGTAAGCCATGACTGTGTGATGGTTGGAGTGTGGCCGTCTGGGCCACACGAGCTAGACCGAATTGGGCATGTAGGCCACACGGGCGTGTGGGCCCACACGGGTACACCACACGGACATATGATAACTCGACTAGGCGATGTGATCCACACAGGCTAGGGGCGTATGGGCCACTCAAGCGTGTAGGCCCACACGGGCGTATGGGCCCATTATACTGAAAATTTACGTAGGGTCGCACAGATCGTTCTAATCGATTGTGGGCCTACCATGGGGTCGGTAAAGGCTTACTAAACCCTAAAACTATATGTTCTACTAGACTGATGAACTGATATGAGCATGCCTATGTTTGTTAATTGCTATATGTTTATGAACGCATGTAAAGAGCATGTTAAGTATGTTATATCTGTTAATTCTGCATGTTTGATATTTTACCTGGTATTGGGGATGGGATGATATATATATATTGGAGGAAGTATTCTGAAAGGCAGATTATGCTTATTATCTGGCAGCACAGCTGCATTATATATGATATTTGCCACATTGGTACCGCATGGTGTGTAAGGCTGGGTGGGTGTTCTAAACCCCACATGGTGTGTAGAATGGTCGGAGATGGTGTGTAGAGGATGGGGGTTGGATTCTGTTACCTAATTTGCATATCTGTAACTATATCTGTATCTAAAAAGGGCTGAGACCCGAATCTGTATATGTATCTGACATGGGCTCAGGCCCGATTTTGAATCTGTCTGATTTGTGATATTCTGTATGTATGCATGCTTATCTCTACTGGGTTACACACTGAGTTTACATAAACTCACCCCTTTTCTATTTTTTCGTACAGGTAACTCACAATCTTAGGTAGATCGGTGCAGCGGAGGACTCGACGATGACCACCTAATTTACTGTTCCACTTTGTATTTGGGTTATCAAGTTTAGGCATTGAAGTTGTATTTTCTGATACTCTAGACTCTTAATATTCTGACGTTGGTTTTTCATTTTTGGTTTTTAATTATTTAAAACTGTGATGGTTTTCTAAAATCTTAAACAGTTTTCTAGACACAACGTTTTTACAAGCTTTTGCTACAAACTCGATTTAACTCTAGATGATTAAATGAATGAAAGCTTTGAAATTAATAATAACTCTAAGGGCTAATAACTCGAAAGGTTTTAACTTAACAACAATGGTTTTTCAACCCATTTCATGTGACACTTTCGAATTCGGCCATAATGTTTAGGCCGGGTTTGGGGTGTTACATTTAGTGGTATTAGAGCCAGATTACAAAACTCAGCTGTAGATTTTTAAGTTCCAAAATATGTAATAAAGAACTGGTTTCTAAATGGGTTAAAAATATTTTGATTAAGAATGTGGTACACCGAGTCTCTGTCGCCTATCCTGTAAGTATTTTGAACTTAAGGTAGTTTATTTGAAATAATGTAAGCTTCATGCTTTGAAAACAACATAGTTAGTACTCTCTGAAACTGCAATAAAATGAATAGAAACTGAAACTTATGAAAACATTACAGATGCGAGCATGGCCAAGGAGCTAGTTGTCGAACCCATTAAGCTGCCTTTGGGTCCAATCACTCGATCCCGAGCCAAGAAGTTCCAATAAGCTATCTTGAGCTATATTGATCGAGCTTGGGGAGAAGAGGTTGCGGGACTTATTGATCACACATGGACCAGCTCAATAAGCGTCCCATGCAGCTTACTTCAAGCTAAATTTTAATTTTTGTTTTGAGTTGATTAGTTACTGGAATAAAACATTAATGTTGTTTAGTTATTTTAGTTATTATTAATTTAAGCCTTTAATGTGTTTTATTTAGTTTAACAATTAATATGTCATAAGTTTATTAATATGTCCTAGTTACCACAGCTATTTAATATGTCCTAGGTTTAGGCATCTTAAATGTGTCTAAAACTCAAACAACTTAAATGGTGTATTGAATATGTCTTTAACCAAATTTAAATGTGTTTGTAGGTGTTCACACCAGCTGATCAGCTAGCTAGATGCATGGGATAGAATTTAATGAAGAAACATGCATTTTGCATGTTCAATGGACGGCTTAATTAGAGAGCTGCTGATTGCTCTCCTCCAAGTGCCTTTTCGTGGAGAACAAAGGCCAAAAACAAGTTCACAATAGACCATTCAGCTAGCAAAAGAGTTCACACCTTGGAGGCTGATCAAATTCGGCTGTTCACACCATAGGCTATTCGTGCGCCACAACTTCATTTAAATTGGATGCTGCACATTTGGCTTCCCAAGGAGGAATCCAAACATGTTCACACCTTATGACTGATCCTCTACTTGAAAGATTCAGCTCAACTCATTTAATCCAATTGATTAGTTAAATTGGGAATGTTAATAGCCTAGCTGTTGGCATCATCTAGGTCTAGAGAGCTCTAAAAGTCATGTTGATTATCTCAATAGCCATTTTAGCTCATTTAAAGCTCAATTGAGCTAGATACATTTTGTCTATTCGGATGGAGCTTGTAATAGCCTATAAATACTTAGCTAATTTATTGTTGCAAGGACTTTTGCTCATTTTATGAAATTATATTACTTTGTGAGTATTCAACTCTCATTGTTCTCCGAGGATTGAATTGACTTATTAAGACAACTCTTGTGGCGTCAATCCCGTCTTTCTTAGGAACTTATCACTTTCATAATCGTGGCGTTCACCTATACCTCTGGTTCCTATCTTTCATAGATAGTGGGTCAAGGTTCGTTATGTTTTCCAAACCGATTTCACCTAAGTACTATTTAAGATTTGGGTCAACCTTTTCTATATCATTGGTTCAATATTGGCCTTAGCCAAATTCACCCATCTATCATTTCAACTATCTTTAACCTTTGTTTTTGAGCCTATCTTTCAACCTTTTCTAGCCCATTCTGAAACAACTCAAGTCTTACTTAAATTTATAATCGGGCAATCTAAACGACTCAAATCGACACCGAGGCGAGTTCGTATCATTTGGTATCAGAGCTGGTAAAATTGAAGTAAGTATCGACGTTTTGGTATTCCCAGGGTTGTATTTTGCTGAAAAAATTTCAAAAAAAATTCGTGAAAAAAAGGAATATATATATTTGAAGTGCAAAATTCTGAAACATTAAAAAAAAAGAGAGAATTGCGAAAAAATAAAGAAAAAAAGGAGCAGTTGATCTTGCAAGTTTTTTGCTCGAAATTAATTCCTTTCCCAACAATATCATTCGGCCACACTTAAACCTTTTTCATTTTGTTTCTAGCCTACCTTTATGCCAACATCAATTCCTAAACCAAACTGAACATCAATTTTGCAAACCGAGTCCACAACGATTGCCGATTTGTCTAAGTAGTCCATCGAAAACTTCAAGAGGTAAACTTGAGCGAAAAAAGGCAAGAGTGCGGTGAGACTATCCGAGTGAACAAAAGCCAAAATTGTGTGAATTTTCTTTTAGGAGAAGTGTGAGTTTTGTTATGTAATTAAATTTCATGTCTAAAAGTCTGGAAAGCAATCAAATGGACGGTGGTGGTTTGCGACCCGTTCGCAATATTGCTGGTGGAGGAGTGCCCGACTTAATGGTCCAAGCTCTCATGTGCGAAATGGAGCACATGTTTGATCGAAAGCTCGAACCCATCCAAGAGTGCTTGGACCGTGTTGAAGAACAAGGCCAACAAGAAAGAGCTCCACAAAATTCGAGAAGGGAGCGAAGATGTGCCAGAGTCAATAAAGATGATTTCTATGATCCAAATGACATGGAGAGTGACCAAGGTTCTACTCAAAGAGGAATGCGGCAAGGCCATAAAAACTGAGGTCTTCGAGAACGAGATCAAGTGGATCACAACCTTAAGAACATTAAGATGGCCACTTCCCCATTTCAAGGGAAAAATGACCCCAAGGCGTATTTGGAGTGGGAGAAGAAAATCAAGCTAGTCTTCGAGTGCCATAATTACTCAGAGAGTAAGAAGGTGAAGCTTGCAGCCATAGAGTTCTCAGATTACGCAATTGTATGGTGGGATCAACTTGTGACGAGTCAAAGGAGGAGTAGGGATAAACCTATCTCAACTTGGGCCGAGATAAAGGCAGTCATGAGGAAACATTTTGTTCTTTCTTACTATCACCGAGACTTGTACCAACAATTTCAAAACCTCACCAAAGGCAACCGAAGTGTCGAGGATTACTATAAAGAAATAGAGGTTGCCATGATCTGAGATGACATCGAGGAAGATCGAGATGACAATGGCTAGATTTCTTGCGGGTTTGAACCGTGACATCGCCAACATAGTGGAATTACAACACTATGTTAAAGTGATGGACATGGTCCACATGGCCATTAAAGTTGAAAAACAATTAAAGTGAAAGAGAGCCAACCGATCTTATCCTATTTCTTCTAAAAACAAGTGGAGTCAAGAACTAACAAAGCTCCTATTTGTCCCAAAAAGCCCGTTGTAGCTACCAAATCCAATCAACCAAGTGGTGAGACAAGTAAAGGAAAGAACGAACCTGTCCCTAACCGATCAAGGGATATAAAATATTTTAAGTGCCAAGGGAGGGGACACATAACCAGTCAATGTCCCAATCATCGAGTTATGGTGGTTAGGTCAAATGGAAAAATCGAATCTGAAGAAGAAAAGGAGGAAGAGCCTGAAAACCCCACCGACAAAGAAGAAGAACTCGAATATCCCGTCGAAGATGAGATTCTAGTTGTCAAAAGAATTTTAAGCATTCAAAGTGCTGAAGATGAGCAGCAATGAGAAAATATCTTTCACACTCATTACCATATCCAAGGCAAGGTATACAGCATGATGATCGATGGAGGAAGTTGCGCCAACGTCGCGAGTAGCATGCTAGTGGAGAAACTTGGTTTAGCCATGACTAAACATCCGAACCCCTACAAATTGTAATGGCTAAATGATGGTGGCGAGCTCAAAGTAACCAAGCAAGCTTTAGTGGCATTTTCAATTGGCAAGTACAAAGACGAGGTGGTGTGTGATGTAGTGCCAATGCACGTGGGACATCTCCTTTTGGGCGTCCATGGCAATTTGACCGACGTGTGATCCACGATGGATATACGAATTGGTACACGTTCAAACACCTCAGGAAGAATGTCACCTTAGCACCCTTTACCCCAAAACAAGTGTACGAAGATCAAATTAAGATGAAAAAATATGTCGAAAAATCAAAAGTATAAGAATAAAAAAAAAGAATGAAAAAGAAAAAGAAAATAAAGTATAAAAAAAGAGAGAGGAAAAAGTGAGAAAAATGAGTAAAAAATTGGAGTGGAAAAAGAAAAACAAAAAGAGAGTAATGATGAAAAAATGAGTGTTTTTGTGAGGAAAATAGAAGTTCAGAAGTTGCTTTTGATGAGACAGCCCATTCTTGTACTTATGTACAAAGAATGTCTTTTTGAAACTAACAAAATTGATAATATGTTTCCATCTTCTATTGTTTATTTGCTTCAGGAATTTGAAGATGTATTTCCGGATGAAGTGTCGAGTGGCTTGCCACCTATTCGAGGCATTGAGCATCAAATTGATTTCGTACTAGGAGCAATGATCCCGAACTGGCCAGCATATCGGAGCAACCCCGAAGAGACTAAGGAGTTACAAAGACAAGTTGCTGACTTGATGGAGAAAGGCTACATTCGAGAAAGCTTAAGCCCATGTGCGGTGCCTGTTCTACTAGTGCCAAAGAAGGATGGCTCATGGCGAATGTGTTTCGATTCTCGCGCCATCAACAAGATCATTATCAAGTATAGGCATCCCATCCCTCGACTCAATGACATGCTCGACGAGTTAAGTGGACCCCAACTATTTTTAAAAATCGATTTAAAGAGTGGCTATCACCAGATTCGCATGCGGGAGGGAGATGAGTGGAAGACCACCTTTAAAACCAAATACGATTTGTATGAATGGCTGGTAATGCCGTTCGGTCTTACTAATGCTTCTAGTACATTTATGCATTTAATGAACCATGTATTGCATGCTTTCATTGGTAAGTTCTGCGTGGTTTACTTTGATGATATTTTAATATACAACAAGTCTTTGGAAGACCACATTCAACATTTGTGTTCTGTGTTGGAAGTTTTGCTTAAGGAAGTTCTCTTTGCTAATCTTAAGAAATGCTCTTTTTGCACTAATAAAGCTGTGTTTTTAGGATTTGTGGTGAGTGCCGATGGCCTTGAAGTTGATCAAGAGAAAATCAAAGTGATCCAAGATTGGCCACGTCCTACGGACATTAGCCAAGTAAGGAGCTTTCATGGACTAGTAAGTTTTTATAGGAGGTTTGTACCAAACTTAGTACCTTAGCTGCCCCCTTAATAGGTATCATAAAGAAAAATTCTCTATTCAATTGGACTGGTGAATAAGAAATTTCTTTTAATAAAATCAAGGAATGTTTAACTAACGCTCCTTTGTTGTCCCTACATGATTTCAACAAAACATTCGAAGTTGAGTGTGATGCATCAGGAATAGAAATTAGAGCGGTCTTGACTCAAGACGGACGACCCATCGCGTGTTTTAGCAAGAAACTCAATGCGACTACTCTCAATTATCATACATACGATAAGGAGATGTATGCCTTGATTCAGGCTTTAGAGACCTAGCAACATTATCTTTGGCCTAAAAAGTTTGTCATACATACAGATCATAAGGCATTGAAGTACCTTAAGGGACAAACCAACCAGAACAAGCGCCATGCTAAATGGGTGGAGTTCCTAGAATCTTTTCCTTACGTGATCAAATGCAAGAAAGGTAAAGAAAATATCATTGCTGATGCTTTGTCACGAAGGTATGCTCTTATCAATCAATTAGATTCTAAATTTCTTGGTTTTGAGTATTTGAAAGATCTTATGTGCAAGGTTTTCATGAAAAGTACTATCAACAAGATGGCTACCTATTTCATGAAGGAAAGTTGTGTATACCCCATGGTTCTGTTCGAGAAGTGCTAAATTAACGAAGCCCACAGTGGAGGACTTATGGGCCACTTTGGTGTAGCCAAAACTTTGGCCATACTTCAAGAACATTTTTATTGGCCTAAGATGAAACGCGACGTGATGAGAAAGTGTTAGCATTGCATTGCTTCCAAGAAAGCTAAGTCGCGAATCAAACCACACGGTTTGTATAAACCATTGCCAATACTGGATGCACCATAGGTAGATATATCTATGGATTTTGTTCTAGGGCTTCCTAGAACCAAAAGTGGAAAAGACTCTATCTTTTTCGTTCTTTATCGTTGTAGATAGATTTTCTAAAATGTCTCATTTCATTGCATGCCATAAGACTGACGATGCTTTAAATATTGCTAATTTATTTTTAAGGAAATCGTTTGGTTGCATGAAGTGCCGAGGACCATCGTCTCTGATCGAGATGCCAAGTTTCTTAGCCATTTTTGGAGAACCTTGTGGGGCAAGCTCGGCACCAAGCTTTTGTTTTCTACAACTTGCCACCCCCAAACGGATGGTCAAACTGTAAAACCCCTAACCCGTATCCGTCGCCAGATTAGGGTTACAAGACATTACCAGATGTAACATGATAAAACACAATCATTGAACACTCTTAATCACTTTTATCATAATATTACCTTTATAACTTTATAGATTTAACTAATCACAAATAGATTTAATTACAAAATCATAAATTACAAATCAGCACTATTAATTTTTTTTTTACTTATTCCATACTTAATAAAAAACTTTAATGACATATATTAAACCATCAAAACAATTAACGATGCAAGCGTTACCATCACAACCGAATTTTAATTCCCATGGCATATCCAGACATGTATTCTTTTCATATCAACTTACATTTTAGCTTATTACCAAATTAATGTATGATGACCGATTCATTTGAGTCAAATAAATAAACAAATAAATAAATAAAAGTAGACATTCACATTTCATAATCATTACTTAACTAATTTAAACATATTCGTGATTGCATATAAATCATTCAAATCATGGTATATTCATTTAATATTATGACCGAACCTTATTTAAAACAACTTATATACTCTAATGTACAACATAACCAATCCACATATGTCTCATCATTTAAATACATCTTATCTCAAATATAATTGCACTTTATAACCAAATTTTATAAATACATGTTATAAATATAATAATAATAATAGCCCAAAAGCCGAACTTACCATTTACTAATACATAACATATTAAACTTTAAACTTTAATCACATGTGTCAATATATCACATAAGATACAACCCTAATAATCAATATAATGCAATTATCAAACACTCATAGCCGAATATATCTAGTTAATAACAAGCCAATTTCTTTAAATTTGAAAACTCTACTTAGCCTTTCAAGTACATGCCATAACAGTATATATATAACATGTCGAATTAAACAAAACATGCACTTATACATACATATATATATAGCATACTTACTATTACTAGCCCACTTACATACATTTAATTTAATATCTTTCATTACAAATATATTTGACACTTAATTCATCAATAATAATCCAACACCAATGCTAACAATTATAAACATCTAACATAAGTTTAAACCAAATAATTAAACCGAACATACATATCATTTAATCAACACAATTTAATATGTCAAAAGCCATAAAACCAAACTTTACCTATCAATATATATGCCATATCCGAATTTATATCCTATCATTATATGCTTAACATATATTTACTTAACATTAACTTATACCACATTTAGATATGAATAAGCAAAATCTCCATTGTTGACTAGTAATGACTATATGCTTCAATACCAAACTCACAAAAAGGAGATAAGCCATTTTCACATGGCTATATATATATACATGCCCAAAAATCAAACTCAAACATTTCGTTTATGCTATACATGCCATAAGCCCAAATTCAACTTAACAAAATACCAAAAAAAATAGTCGATAGTGTGATAGGATTTGCTAATGATCCTCGAGCTCGTAACGTATATCCAAAATCTATAAAACAAAGGCAGACGAAAAAACATAAAGTAAGCTATTTAAGCTTAGCAAGTCATAAGCAAGTTAATGACAACCAACTTAACAAGGTCAATTATACAAAATTATTACAAGCACTTTAAATCATCCACATACACAAATACTTACTAAAGTTCAATATCAAATCACATTTAACCAAATTTGGCCGAATACATCAAATTAGAAACATATATATATTTCACATGCTCAAACATTAGATTTTGTGCAACGAACTACACATCTAACTTACCTTGCTTTTCACAGCACAGTTTATATACATACCTGAGTTCTTTTAATTCAAATTACATATTGGCCTTCACTTACACATGCCCGTTGAAACATTCAGAATTAAAAAGGATACGTGAATAGTTGAAAGCTCGTACAATGCCAATTTCCCAGACGTGGTCTTACATGTAATCACATATTGATGCCACAGTCCTAGACAGGGTCTTACACGTAAACACAAGTCGATGCCAACGTCCTAGATGTGGTCTTACAATATAACACATATTGGATATCCTATGTCATGACATAGGTATCCTATCTATTCCTAAGGTTCGTAGGGACTTACGGACGTCGAAACTCGATCTAATCAAAGCTCAGAAGTTAGCCAAATCACAATGTTTACATTCGGCCATAGCATATATATATTTAAATAATTTAATTTGATACATAACAGATATATATATTCATATTCGTATCAACCTTTAAATGCTTACGAATTTACCTCGGACATCGACGACTACAAAATCGGCTATTCGACCACTTTTGTCTTTCCCCGATCCAAATCTGATTTCTTTAATTCTTGATCTAAACATATTCAAATTAAACTTATTTAAACACCAATAAACTCAATTTAGCCTAAAAACACATAAATGATAAAATTACAATTTTGCCCCTAACATTTTACATTACAATTTAGTCCTTTTTGCACAAAACACAAATTACACAAAATTTGACCACACTTCTTTAGGGCCGAATATTCATAGCATTATTACAAGCCCATACATATCATTTATTTTTCATTTTAGTCACTCAAAAATTTATTTTTTGCTATTTAGTCCAAATTACTTAATTTCATCAAAAATTCAAAGACAAAACTTGTTAATCTAACATATATATTTCATATTTCATCATCAAACATCAAAAACCACAAGTTATCATCAATGGAAAAACACAAAATCATCTTCAAAATCAAAAATTGAGACATGGGTTTTGAAGTACACTAAGCAACGATCTCAAAAACATAAAAATTATCAAAAATCGAACAAAAACGAACCTTTAATCAAGCTTCTTATTCTTGGCCGAATGCTAGGTTTCCTTTTCTTTCTTTCTTTTAGTTTCGGCTAGCTTAAGGAGATGAAGAAAATGATTTTATTATATTTTATTTTATCATATATTATAAGATATATTTACTTTACTATTTTAACCTTTTACTTTAAATAAATATAACATATATTTTAAGGTCAATTTTGGCACAAACCATCCACTATCTTCTAAAATGGGATAATTTCCATTTAAGGACCCCATATTAAAAAGCCACTATCAAATTGGAACTTTACACTTTAGTTTGTAACATTTATATTTTACGCGATTAAGTCCTTTTATTTAATCGGGCACTTAAACGACAAAATTAAGTCACGAAAATTTAGCACCAACTAATTCAAACATAATAAACACAGAAAATAATTTTAAAATATTTTTTGGAATCAGATTTGTGGTCCCAAAACCACTATTCTGATTAGGGTCAAAATCAGGCTGTTACATAAACGGAGGTAGTCAATCGAGTCTTATCGACCTTACTGCAGGCAATCATTAGGAAAAACTTGAAGACGTGGAAGGAATGCTTGCCACACATTGAATTCTCCTACAACCATCCAGTTCATTCAGCTACTAAGCATTCTTCTTCTGAAGTGGTATATAGTTTCAATCCTTTAACTCCTTTAGATCTAGTTCCTTTGCCTCCTAACCGACTGGTGCATGTAGATGGCAAGCGAAAGGCTGATTTTGTGAAACAGCTTCATCAAAAGGTTAAGGAGAATATTGAGAGGAGGATCGAGCAATATGCTTATAAGGCAAACAAGAGACGCAAACGAGTCGTATTCGAACCCGATGATTGGGTTTGGGTCCATATGTGTAAGGAAAGGTTTCCCAAACTAATGAGGTCTAAGCTATTGCCAAGGGGAGACGGTCCTTTTCAAGTCTTGAAAGGATCAACAAAAATTCTTATAAGTTAGACCTTCCGGGTGAGTACGGAGTAAGTGCTAGCTTCAATGTTGCTGACTTATCCCCTTTTGATGTAGGTGACGGTTTGGGGACAAATCGCCTCGAAGAGGGGGGAATGATGAGAGCATGGCCAATGAGCTAGTTACCAAACCCATTGAGCTGCCTCTGGGTCCAATCACTCGATACCGAGCCAAGAAGCTCCAAAAAGCTATCTCGAGCTATATTGATTGAGCTTGGGGAGAAGAGGTTGCGAGACTTATTGATCACACATGGACCAGCTCAATAAGCGGGCCATGTAGCTTACTTCAAGCTGACTTTTAATTTTTGTTTTGAGCTGATTAGTTGCTGGAATAAAACATTAATGTTGTTTAGTTATTTTAGTTATTATTAATTTAAGTCTTTAATGTGTCTTAAGTTAATTTAATGTGTTTCATTTAGTTCAACAATTAATATGTCATAAGTTTATTAATATGTCTATGTCATAAGTTTATTAATATGTCTTAGTTACCATAGCTATTTAATATGTCTTAAGTTCAGGCATCTTAAATGTGTCTAAAACTCAGACAACTTAAATGGTGTCTTGAATATGTCCTTAATCAAATTTAAATGTGTTTGCAGGTGTTCACACCAGGTGATCAGCTAACTAGATGCATGGGACAACATTTAATGAAGAAACATGCATTTTGCATGTTCAATGGACGGTTTAATTAGAGAGCTACTGATTGCTCTCTGTAATAGCCTGATTTTGGGCCTAGTAGGAACAGTGGTTTCGGGACCACAAATTTGACATAAGAAAATTTATTTTTAATATATTTTTATGGTCTACAATTTCACAAGATGATTTCGTAAAAATTTTGTTCAAAAATTTTGACGTTTGGGCACTCAATTTAGTCAAAAGGACTAAATTATAAAAAGTGCAAAAGTTGAGTTCTACATGTTAGAGGTGTCCAATTGTTATGAAATTTTAAATTTGAGGTCCTTAAATGGTACTTAGACCATTGGTTAATTTTTGGACAAAAATGGACATGAAATAGGTGAAATAGAATATTTTTAAGTTAGGGGCATTCTGGTCATTTAATGTTTAAATGATTAAATAAACAAAATTAAAAGCCAATTTTTGTCCATCTTCAACCCCATGGCCGAATTTCACAAGCGAAAACTATGGCTAGGGTTTTTCAACCTTCCAAGCTCGATTGTAAGTCCGTTCTAGCCCCATTTTTAATGATTTTTATGTTTTTGAAATCCTCGTAACAAGATCTATCTATTTCTACCACTAATTTGAGATATGGTTAAAGTATAGGGTTTTGAAACATGATGAATTTGTGTTTATTTTTGTGTTTAATGGTAGAAAATGCATATTTATGGTTAGAGAAACAACTTTTACTAAGTGATTTTTGGTAAAAATGCCTAAAAGGACTAATTTGTAAAAGTTATAAAATATGTCATAAAAGTGTGTTTTAATGGAAATTTTGGGCTGTTATAGTTATGAAAATGGTTTGTCTAGGCTTAAAGTACAAAGAAATTGAATGAAAATCATTTTACGAGCCTAGGGGCAAAAGTGTAACTATGATAAAGTTTAGGGGTAAAATGTAAATTTTGCCAAAATATGAATTTAGGCTAATTTGAGTAGCAGGATGAATAAATGAGTTAAATGTGTTGTTATAGATCAAGGAAAACGAGATTCAGACTTAGAACGGGGAAAATAAAGAATATGATGAATAAGTCCATTTCACTAATTGTGCTACCGAGGTAAGTTTGTATGTAAATAATACATCATTTTTTATTTATGTTTTAATATTTTTTATATTATATGACATATGGTTGAATATGGAGTAATTATTTGATTTAAATTATGAATTGTGATTGATTATGGATGAATTGGTAAAATGTTGAAAAGTGAGAAGTCCCGGTTGAACCTTCAGAATAGAAAAGATAAGAATGGGGTAGTTAGGTCACATGTGTAGTACTAAGTGTAGGCCACTATGTGTACAAGAGAGCTACGAGATGGTTTTAGGGCACGTGTATAGTGTAACACCCCAAACCCGACCTAGACACTATGGCCGAATCTGGCGATGTCACATTGAAGTGTTTTCGTAAAGTGTGATATCGACGAAAACCCCTTTTACATTTAACCCCTTTGTGTTGTTTTATGAAGATTCCAAGACATGTCATTTATTTTCAAAACATGAGTCATTATCAAAAAGTTATTCACTTTAAAATGTTTTTAATTTTTCAAAACGTCAGTTATTGCAGAACTTTTGCTAAAACATTTGTCTCTTTGAAACCTCGCGGCTTATCCTACTGCTAGCAGTTATAAATCAAAATAAAAATTCCAAATTAAAAGTAAAAACCCATAAAGGCCATTTATAGTAAAACTTTTCCCGAATAAAATCAAAAACCATAAATAAAAATAAAAACCATAAAAGTCCAGAATCGTGGTCACCGCCAAGTCCTCCACCGCACCGATCTGTCTAATGTTGGGGATTACCTGAACAGATTAAACAAAAAAGGGTGAGTTTTTGCAAACTCAGTGTGTAATCCCCACATAAAACATGCACCCAGCATAATATCAGAAAACAGTCATGCATTTACAGTTCGGGTTTGAGCCCATTACATAAACGGTGTGGACCTTAGCCCACTCAAATACATAATCAGATATATTCTAGGGCCTTAGCCCATTTTGGATATATATATATATATATATATATATATGCAGAACATAATAGAATAGCAGAGTCCTACCACCAGCCTTTACACACCAACTCCGTCGAACCCTATACACCATGTAGGATAAAATCAATTCACCCATCCCTACACACCATGCTGTACCGAATGTGGCACATAATCAGAAATTTATAGCTGAGCTGCCAGATATTAGGCTTAAGAGCCTTTCAAACATTTCCTCCAGTAAATCATAAACCCACCCAATGCAATGCAACATACACAGAATGTGATGCTATAATGCAGATAACAGATCATACATTCAAATCAGTATACATGCTAATTGTAACATACTTAGTACAAATTTCACATAATCAAATCAAACAACTACGGGTCTAAGTACTGCTTATCGACCCTTCAGTAGGTCTACAGTCGACTTGGGTGACCCGTGCAACCTTACAGAACATTTCATAAAAATGGGCTCGCACGCCCATGTGGCCTACTGTGTGGCCCACACAACCCAAATTGGCCTTAGTCGTATGGATCACATGACTAGACCAGAATTCCACATGCCCGGTGGGCCTATACGGCCTGTGTGGCCCACATGGCCCAATTGGTCAAGCTCGTGTGTCGCACACAGCCTTACTCGATCGTCACACGGTCGTGTCACTCACTCACTTCCTGGCTCGTCAATCACACGGCCATGTAGCGACTCACAGCCTTGCACACGGCCTACCACACGGGCGACCACACACCCGTGTGGTGTCGATAGTGAGGTTTTTGGCTTTCGCTAAAACCTCATTTTTTGCATTTCTGGGTACACACCTAGTTCGATTGATGCTAAAACGTTCTCTGAGCAATCCTAAACCTATAATCGACACATAAATCCCCAAAATAAGTCTTAGATCACAGTTAATCTGAAACACAACACCAACAAGTGTCTAACATGGTCGTTTAACATTTATCTCAAAACCACGCACAATACAAACTACGAATCAACACGAGAGGAGCCTCACTCCATCCTATTTTCTACTATCCAAAACAGAAGCTATAAATCACCATCCAGTAAACTTAAAAGAATATCAAACTATAACATACTCAACTACTTACCAATTAACAATGAAAATGGCGCAATGAACTTTAGAAGGCAATAAACGCACGAACGGAGTTTGAAGAGCAACAATCGAAGAACAAAAGGGAAAAAAGGAAAGAAAATGGGATAGGAATGTTAGAAAAACAAAGAGGAGAGAAAATTGAATTTTCAAGAAAAAGAATCAGATTAAAATTCCTGTTAACTTCCCACTATTCTCCCAACTCCCAAGTATCACACTACATCCCAACCAACTACCTAATCCCCTACAAATCTGGCCATATCCACCCACTATCAGTATTTTAATTCTATTGAAACACTGTCCAATAATCGAGCAAAAATAATGCCAATGCCAAGACTCGATCTCAAGACCTCCAGCACACCAACACACCACTTAACACCCAGACCAGCAGACCCATTCTGATAGCATACCACAACCAATGAATTATGAGCCTATTGAACCAAGTTAAGGCTTTAATCATAAAAATGACAAAATTTTTCCCAAGACAAGGCTTAAACTTAGGACCTCTAACACACACCCAAAACACATAACCATTGAAGCAGATAGACATTGTTTCATTAAATTACAAAAGCCAGAATTAAAGAAAATTAGGGCGTTACATGTAATACTAAGTGCAGGCTACTACGTGTACCAGACGGATAGGTCGTATGTATAGTACTAAGTGTAGGCTACTATGCGTACCCGATAGCTTCAATCACAAGTGTGGTACTAAGTGCAGGCCACTATGTGTAAGTGATGGTTTTGGTCACATGTGTAGTACTAAGTGCAGGCTACTATGTGCACCAGATAGCTTCAGCTACAAGGGTGGTACTTTGTGCAGGCCACCGTGTATCTGTTATTATTCCGATAAGTTCAAAGGGAAATTGACTAAGTGAAAATACATGTTATCATGTAACGACTAAGTGTAATAGAATGTGATTATGTGCAGGTATAAGTGTGAAAATTTATGAACAATGTGCTCGATATTTGATCAAACCTTCGGTAAGATGAAATGCAGTAAGTGAAATTATGAAAGAGTAAATTTAACAATAAAACAGTTTTGGGCAGCAGCAGTTGTGTGACTTTGAAAAATCACCAAAAATGGTGCAAATAAAATTTTAGGTTGAATAAGAAATGAAATTAAATCTTAACGAGTCTATTTTCACATAAAAGAAATAGTGTAAACAAAATAATCTCATATTCTATGATATTTCAATTTTTGTGAGATAAGGTTAGAATGATGTTGGAATCCCCTATTCTGACTTTGGAAAATCATTAAAAATTTTATTAAAATAATTATAATTTATAATTTATATGCTTAAAATTATTAATGAGTCTAAGTTCAAGAGAAACAAATAAAAATGGTTATCCAAATTCTTTACGATGAGATAATTAATTTTTAGTGCAAATGGGTCGGAACTGTCAGACAGCGAAACAAGGGAGAATTTAAAGAAGAAAATTTACTTATTAGCTAAACCAAAAATTTTGAAAATTTTATGGTAAGAATATATATGAGTCTAGTTTCAGAGAAAAGATTTTGATCTTAATTTGGAGTTTCGTATCTCATGATATAAATAATTTAGTGACTGTGACTCGAGTAGATAGCTTAAGATGAACATAATTAAATAGTGAAATTTTGTGCAATTATGATTGTATTACCTTGAGAACATATTGTGAGGATTGGTAAGAACATATTAATTAATTTTTTATTATTTACATGCTAACTTACTAAGCTATATAGCTTACCCCCTTCATTTCCTTTTTCCTATAGTGTCACAGAGGCTAACTCGGGTTGGAGATCGTCGGAGATTCTATCACACTATCAAGCTTTTGATTGGTATCAATGCCTTCAAGTAATTTAAGTCTATGGATGTATAGGGACTTAGTCATTTTGTGTATGTGTTATTATGTTTTGGCAAAATGTATTGGCTTGTAATGGTTAAAGGTTATTATAGAATGTAGCCATGCTAATTGGCTTATATTGGCTAATTGATTGTAAGCCTATATATATTATTTATATGCCAATGTCTTGAAATGTGAGCTGTGTTTGCATGATACATGATGAGTTGTGGGTTATGGCCTAAATACATAATGGTTGAATGTGCTAGTAGTCTTGATGTTGAATGGCTAAGTTTGGCTCAATGGTATGGTATGATAATTAGATATAATTCTACAAGTATAAGAGTTGTTGAGGATGCATTGAGTGTGACCCTGTTTTGAAGAAAAATTTTTAAGTATTGTGAAATTTTCCAAAGTTCTCGGTTTAGTCCTGAACTGTTTCCAAAGTATGTATTGGGCCTCGTAGGCCCTATTTAGGGACTCAAAGATAAAAATTTGAAAAGTTTTAATTTGGATGAAATTTTATTACTCGGTTTAATATGTTTAAAAGTGTATGTGTTTCGGTAATGCCTCGTACCCTATCTGATGTCGAATAAGGGTAAAGGGTGTTACATTTAGTGGTATCAGAGCTATGGTTTAGTCGATTCTCGAACTAACATAGCATGTGGAAGAGTCTAGCTATACATGCCATATGTGAACTGTGATAGTGTGATATCTCCCGACTCCGATGAGATTGTTTTTTTAAAGTAGAGATGCTTTCCTATAACACCCCAAACCCGGCCTAGAAGTTAGGCCCGAATCTGGCGTGTCACATTTAGGTTTTTTTTTTTTGAAAACATCGTTTTCATTGAAAATCCCTCTTGATATTTAAAAACTAAAGTCCCAGTTTACGATTGTTATTAATAATCTACATTTATTAAGAAGTCATTACCTTCAAAACCTTGTTCGTTGCGAAAGCTTAATTTAAAACAACTAACTTATAAAACGTGATATTTACAACTTGGTTGCAAAAACATAGTGTTTTGAAAATAGATTTTATTTTGGAAAACCGTGATTGAATGTTGAGCAGATTTAAAACATAATAAACTAAAAATCCCAAACTATACCAGAATTTAAGAGAGGCCTTATTACAACCCAATAAAAAATGATTTAATAAAGTAAAGTAGAATACTAATATCCAAAACTGCTCATAGTGTGGCCACCTCTGAGTCCTCCAATACGTCGAACTGCCTATTGAAGGTTACCTAGAAAAATTAAAAAGAGGGGGTGAGTTTGCGAAAACTCAGTGCGTACAACCCTCATTAGTAAAAATATGCATCACAATAATCCGGGCCGAAGCCCATTACAATAATGGTGGAAATTGGGCCTTAGCCCAAAATAGCCTCGGTTAGGCATTAACCCATATCATATGTCACATATCATAAATATCTGGGCCTAAGCCCATCTTAAAAATATAATCCATATATGCAATGCATTAATGCCCACACCAACCCTACACTCTGTCTCCTGTCCAATCGTGCGCTCCTGTGGGGATTTAATCGACCCGCCCATCCGTACACTCCTTTTGTAGCACCGGTTATGTCACTAACTTATCGGTACAGCATGGCTGCTCACTGGCTAAAAAGCCTTCGGTGGATCCACAGTCGTATAGCGACCATGCGATGCTATTAGCACTTCCTCCATATTAATAATCCCATTCCCATGCAACATAATAACACATGAATGCATCATACAATAATAAACATACCATAATAATCATAAACCGCATACAAGAATAACCATATAACATGTAGGGGCATTTTCGTCATCTTGCCCTTCAGGGGCATATCGATCATTTTACCCATCGAGGGTATTTCGGTAATTTTTGCAAACTAGGGGTATTTCAGTAATTTCACAAACCAGTGGTATTTTGATAATTTCACAAACCAGGGGTATTTCGATAATTTTGCAAATCAAGGGTATTTTCGTAATTTCGTAAACTAGGGGTATTTCAATAATCTCACAAACCAGGGGTATTTTAGTAATTTTAAAAACTAAGGGTATTTCGGTAATTTTGCAAATCAGGGGTATTTTGATAATTTTGTAAATTAAGGATATTTTAGTAATTTTGCAAACTAGGGGTATTTAAGTAATTTTGTAAACCAGGGGTATTTTGGTAATTTTGAAAACTAGGGGTATTTCGATAATTTCACAAACCAGGTATATTTCGGTAATTTTACAAATTAGGGGTATTTCGATAATTTTACAAACTAGGGGTATTTCGAAAATTTCACAAACCAAGGGTATTTTGGTAATTTACCCATTGAAGGTACTTTGGTAATTTCACATTTGACAGCCTTTCCAAAGGCCTGCTGTCGCCCCGAGTGACTCGAATAACCTAAATGGTCATAACGATGTAAATAGGCCCGATGCCCTTTATTCGACCCACGTGGGCCCACATGCTCATGTGGCCCACTTAGCCCAAATCTAGCCACAAATACGAGATTCCCATAGTCCAGTTAACTATCTACTACACAATTATACAATTTATTCATATGGGCCTACGGGCACATTAGGCCCACTTGGCCCTTTTCGACCCATCGTGGCCCAAACAGCCTAAACGCACAAGAACACTCAAGCTGGCCTCAACTATCGCGTCGAAGCTCCCACGTGAACGCTCGTACGCTCATATGGCTACCATCATCGTGTGACCGGCATTTCGTCATTTGCCGCTCTACACCTAGAGTAGAGAGAATACACACCCTGATAGGAGTCTGAAGCTAATCCGCATTCCGAATGCTCCTATGCTCATACAACCACCAAGATATGCTTCCTCTCCTCATGGACAGCTCTATATATAGCCAGCTTCTCACCTTCCCTCTTGCTATCTTTTCGATGTGGGATCCCTCCTTCAGCAGAGTTTAAATCCAACTCAAACTCTGGCTGCCCAATCCGCAAAATAAATATTGCCCTGCTTGTTATGAGATTTGAACCCAGGTTCCCTTGCACCCTTAATGACGCATTGCCACTAGACCACTCACTTCCTTGTGTCTAACATCATGCGCAACTAAATATAAATCAATGGGCCAAAGTCCAAGTTCACTTAAAAATAAATCAAAATGAAATGCCAGTGCCAAGGCTTGAACCTTGGACCCCTTACTTCCTTGTGGTGTCACCTCATTGTCTCCCATGTGGCGTCACTTTGCCACTACACCACAAGCTCTTTTTGTGTCATTTTTCTCCTCATTTTATTCTTAAATCCTACTTACTAACTCCCAGGGTTTTATTAACCTAAAACCAAAATTTTCCTAAAGCCCAAGTCTGATCCCGAGACCTCATAGAATCCCCCTAACCTTTCAAAATCACCTTCCTAACAGGTCCAACTTGAAATAATACCGTTCTCATAGTCCTAAAAATTTTAAAACGCTTCCATGGCCAAGGCCCAATGGGCCCAATCCTACTAGGCCCAAATTCAGGGCGTTACAAATCTACCCCCTTAAAGAAATTTGTCCTCAAAATTTCCAACTAACGGATCCGTCGCACACCCTTACCTAGCACACTACGCTCTCGCTGTGCACTCTGATCCTAATTGCAACCTAAGTAAATAGCACATTATGATAAAGTACGCATCAAGATTCACCTACAAGATAATGATTAAAAACAGATTGGAGATCTTACTTGGTCCGACGATGGAGACTTAGTGTGCCACACAAAAATCCTCCAAAACCACTTCAGATTATTTTGTAAACATCTTTAAAATAGAAATTAAAGCCCATTTCACAGCCCGAGTTTTGTAACCTGGCTCTAATACCACAAAATATAACACCCCAAACCCAGCCTAAAAGTTAGGCCCGAATTTGGCGTGTCACATTGAGGTTTTTTTTCTTAAAACCCTCTTGATATTTAAAAACTAAAGTCCCAGTTTGCGATTGTTATTAATAATCGACATTTATTAAGAAGTCATTACCTTCAAAACCTTGTTCGTTGCGAAAGCTTAATTTAAAACAATTGACTTATAAAACGTGATATTTACAACTTGGTTGCAAAACCATAGTATTTTGAAAACAGATATTATTTTGGAAAATCGCGATTCAATGTTGAGCAGATTTAAAACATAATAAACTAAAAATCCCAAACTATACCAGAATTTAAGAGAGGCCTTATTACAACCCAATAAAAAAATGATTTAATAAAGTAAAGTAATACTAAAATCTAAAATTGCTCATAGTGTGGCCACCTATGAGTCCTCCAATATGTTGAACCGCCTACTGAGGGTTACCTAGAAAATTTAAAAATAGGGGGTGAGTTTGCGAAAACTCAGTGTGTACAACCCTCATCAGTAAAAACATGCATCACAACAATTCAGGCCGAAGCCCATTACAATAACGGTGGCAATTGGGCCTTAGCCCAAAATAGCCTCGGTTGGGCCTTAACCCATATCATATGTCACATATCATAAATACCTGGGCCTAAGCTCATCTTAATAATATAATCCATATATGCAATGCATTAATGCCCATACCAACCCTGCACTCCGTCTCCTGTCCAACCTTGCACTCCTGTGGGGATTTAATCGACCCACCCATCCATACACTCCTTTTGTAGCACCGGTTGCGGCACTAACTTATCGGTGCAACATGGCTACTCGGTGGCTAAAAAGCCTTCGGTGGATCCACAGTCATCAAGCGACCATGCGATCCTATTAGCACTTCCTCCATATTAATAATCCCATTCCCATGCAACATAATAACACATGAATGCATCATACAATAATAAACATACCATAATAATCATAAGTCGCATACAAGAATAACCATATAACATGTAGGGGCATTTTTGTCATCTTGCCCTTCAGGGGCATATCGCTCATTTTATCTATCGAGGGTATTTCTATAAGTTTTACAAACCAGGGGTATTTTCGTAATTTCACAAACTAGGGGTATTTCGATAATTTCACAAACTAGGGGTATTTTGGTAATTTCATAAACCAGAGGTATTTCGATAATTTTGCAAACCAAGGGTATTTCGATAGTTTTGTAAACTAGGGGTATTTTGGTAATTTTACAAACTAATGGTATTTCGATAATTTTACAAACGAGGGGTATTTCGATAATTTTACAAACTAGGGGTATTTCGATAATTTTGCAAACCAGGGATATTTTAGTAATTTTGTAAACCAGGGGTATTTCGATAATTTTGCAAACTAGGGTATTTTAGTAATTTTGCAAATTATAGGTATTTTGGTAATTTTGCATACCAGGGGTATTTCGGTAACTTTGCAAACCAAGAATATTTTGGTAATTTTGCAACTAGGGGTATTTCGATAATTTTGCAAACCAGGGGTATTTCAATAATTTACCCATTAAGGGTTCCTTGGTAATTTCGCATTTAACATCCTTTCCAAAGGCCATAACGATGTAAACGGGACCTGATGCCCCTTATTTGGCCCATGTGGGCCTATATGATCGTGTGGCCCACTTAGCCCAATTCTAGCCACAGATACGAGATTCCCATAGTCCAGTTCACTATCTACTACACAACCATACAATTTATTCATATGGGCCCACGGGCCCATTGGGCCCACTTAGGCCAAACAGCCTAAATGCACAAGAACACTCAAGCTGGCCTCAACTATCGCGTCGAAGCTCCCATACGTGCGCTCACACGCTCATATGGCTACCATCGCTGTGTGACCATTATTTCGGCATTTGCCGCTCTACAGCTAGAGTAGAGAGAATACGCACCTGATAGGAGTCTGAAGCTAATCCGCACTCCGAATTCTCTTATGCCCAAACGCCCACCAAAGTATTCTTTCTCTCCTCATGGACAGCTCTATATATAGCTAGCTTCTCACCTTCCCTCTTGCTATCTTTCCGATGTGGGATCCCTCCGTCAGCAGAGTTTAAATCCAACTCCAACTCTGGCCGCCCAATCCACAAAATAAATACTCCCCTGCTTGTTATGAGATTCGAACCCCAGCTCCTTTGCACCCTTAGTGACGCCTTGCCACTAGACCACTCACTTCCTTGTGTCTAACAACATGCGCAACTAAATATAAATCTATGGGCCAAAATCCAAGTTCACTTAAAAATAAATCTAAATGAAATGCCAGCGCCAAGGCTTGAACCTTGGACCTCTTAGCGCCAAGGCTTGAACCTTGGACCTCTTACTTCCTTGTGGCGTCACCTCCTTGTCTCCCATGTGGCATCACTTTGCCACTGCACGACAAGCTCTTTTTGTGTCATTTTTCTCCATATTTTATTCTTAAAGCCTACTTACTAACTCTCAAGGTTTATTCACCTAAAACCAAAATTTTCCTAAAGCCCAAGTTTGATCCCGGGACCTCATAGAAGCCCCCTAAGCTTCCAAAATCACCTTCCTAATAGGTCCAACTAGAAATAATGCCGTTCTCATAATCCCAAAAATTTTAAAATGCTCCCATGGCCAAGGTCCAATGGGCCCAATCCTACTAGGCCCAAATTTAGGGTGTTACATTTCCAACCGAGCTACAATCGATAATGCTGAAAGGGGATAAGTAAGTTCGTATAACTTAGTGAAATATTGATCTGCTTAAATTGATCTTTGTGATTTGCGATGATATGTATGTGTTAATGGATACAATGGATTAATCAAAAGTTAAGGAATATGGATAAAATGTTATTGTTTTGATTGAACATTGCATTTTGATGCATTAAAGTGACTTTTTGCAGTGAATAAAGTGAAAATTTATTTTCTGATGAGCTTATTATGATTGATTGATATTCATATGTGATAATGTTGAATATGTTACCAAAATATTTGAAAATGTGTTCATGATGAGTTGAAGCCTAGAGATGTATGGAATCGAGTATATGATATTATGTTGATGTTAAATGCTATATTGTATATGTGTATGTATGAGAGTCAAAACTTTAAAGGCTTTACAATCTTCACCCCTTATCGGTATAGTGTCATATGACGAAGTTCACGAGATTTATATTGAATAAGCTCACTATAACAGACCGATTTAGGGCCTAGTCAGAATAGTGGTTGCGAGACCATAATTCCGAAGAAGAAATACGTGTTTTATGGTTTTTATGAGGTCTATGACATGTTTGCATGATGGTGTTAAAATTTCATGAAGAAATTTTATGAGTTAGTGATCCATTTATTCATTAGGACTAAATTGCAAAGATTGAAAAATGTGAGATTCTAGAAGTTTCAAGCATGAAATAGCATTAGAAAAATTATTAGAGATCCTTATATAACATTTAGACCATGATATGTCAAGATGGAAAAAATTGGGTATGGGAAGGAAAAATCTCAAGAAAAGAGCCTTAAGACATTTTGTTCATTATGTTAAAAACTAATAAAAAGGGAAAAAGAAGTCAAAAATGGTGTCCATCTTCTTCCCTAAGTGCCGAAATTTTGAGGAGAAGCCATAGCTAGGGTTTGGTTCATTTTCAATCTCAAGGTAAGTGCATCCTTGTAACACCTCTAACCCTTATCCATCGTCAGAATTGAGTTACGAGGTATTACCAATCACTCACTTCGTAACATAAACATATCTCATATGTTTAGTCATTCGAATACATATGTTATTCAAACACAGTCATATTGTCCCTCACGAGGCTCTACGAGGCCTTAAAACATGCTTAAAAGTGGTTTGGGACTAAACCGAACATATACAAAAATTTTCGAAACTTAGAATAATTTTCACATTTACAAACGTCACATGCCCGTGTGGACAAGCCGTGTGCCTCACACGGCTTCTAGACACGTCTGTGTCATAGACCATGTGGAAATAGGGCATACATACTGACTTGGTCACACGGCCAGTCACACGCCCGTGTGTCAGCCCGTGTGCCTAATCGAAATGGCCACACCCGCCTATGTGCCAAGACTGTGTGTCACACACGGCCACCAGACACACCTGTGTGTCTAGGCCTTATAACTCACTAGCTTATTTATTAAAGTAGCCGGGGTCACACGGTTGAGTCACACGTACGTGTGCTTAGGCTGTGTGGCATGAAATTAGGCTTGGTTTAAGCCATATTTCTCACCCTCCTCATACATATCTAAACCACATCATTTTGTACCATTTCAATACCATTAATAGGCATCCAAAACATTCCAATTACACAAGATATAATCATCAATATAACCTATTTCATTTATACAATATTTCCCAATTCAAACATCAATCAATACCTCAAAAAATGAACCAATTCATCAACTCAATTTTATGCATTTCTTAAGCAAATACTCATCATCTATCAAATGATCATATGAATAACTTAAACCATTATTAAAACGGCCATATACACTTAGATCATATAATGCAAATCTCATAACAATTCTAAGCTATTTAGCCAATATCAAGTTTATCAAAATATACTAAATTTCACAACCACATTCACAATCAACCATCTCAAATAACCAAATACATTCCAACCATAATATCAAATACCATAGCCTATACATATAACTACTTATATATATCACATTTTATAACCACTCATTGATTCAACGATTTGACCTTTTTAAAACGAACTACAAGCAAACATTAGATAGGCATATATATTTATATCTTAACATCAAAATAATATGTCATTTATAGCTATTCAAATAACCCTTTTACCAAACCATATTGTACCACTTTTCATGCTTCCAAAATGAGTTAATTAATAAGTTGAATATATACCCTACTTATCACTCCTCATTGCCAAATCATATAACCAACATCACAACATATTTACCATAAAACATACCTCTCAATCAAGCTTATAACATGACCAAATATAATTACCAATATTTGCATCATGAACTAGCCATTTTCGCATGGCTATACACATATACAAATTTCAAAAACAAATAAATCAAAACTAGCCTATACATGCCACATAACCAAATATCAAAGCATTTATTTATCGAAACAAATACTGGATAGTGTGATGAGATCTTCCACGACTTCCAACCAGAGCAAGTTTCTGAAACTCTATAACATAGGAAAAACAAACGAAGTAAGCTTTGAAAGCTTAGTAAACTTGTATCTTAATAAACTTAACATAGCAAATAATTTCATTACAATGCCATAAGCATTATATGCTATCACACACAACCTTTCTAAATTTATAACAAGTTCTCATTTTGAATTATCATTATTCAATATTATACTACATAACTAGTTAACTGTAGCTTTCACAAGCTTAATCAATTCAATTCTCATATATCATTTAATTCACATTTCATATAGCCAAAAGAGCACATTATAGGAAATAATACATTCAATCATATATCTTCTGCAACACCCCAGACCCGGCCTAGAAGTTAGGCCCGAATCTGGGAATGTCACATTGAAAGCATAATTTCAAACAATTTTGCTAAGTTAAAATTTAAGGCCTAAAAGCCCAAAATCCTTGAAACTTGTTAAGTAACTTTAAAAGCTCATGTTTTTAAGCAAAATCCCATCAGTTAAAGTTATCTCGAAAATAATGTTTAAACTTAAGAAATTTATTTAAGTTTAATAATTACATAAACAGTTGAACAATGATAACAAAACACAAAATCTAAAGTCAAAACGGAGTACAAGGCCTTATTACAACCAACGAAAGTGAAATGATTAAAATCATGTCTTTTGAAACCAATAAGCAAAATTCCTAAGTATCTTGTAGTGTGGCCATCTTCGAACCCCTTCCCACGTCGAGTTGTCTTCTGTGGATCACCTGAAACATTTAATAAAAAGGGTGTGAGTTTCTAAACTCAGTGTGTACGACCCTTGGCAATCAATTCAATATGCAATTATCACATTGGGCCTAAGCCTTATCAAAATCGGTGGTCTTGGGCCTTAGCCTGCAACGACCTCATATCATTTCATATCATGTGACATGAAAACAAAGTTATGCAAAACCCTCCCCAAAAGTCCATCCGCTACACTCCATTTCCCATCCAACCCTATACTCCTGTGGGGATTTCTAAATCGACCCACCCATCCGCTACACTCCAAAGGTAGCACCAATAGTGGCACTACTCAACATTGCAGCAAAGCTACTAAGTATATAATGGGCTTAAACCCACTGGTGGATCCACGGTCGTCAAACGACTATGCGATCCTCAATTTCTTCCTCCATATCATAATTCCCACCCATATGCATCCTAAACAGAATATCATATGAATGCCGCATGCATATGAGTAACATCTATAAAATTCATATTCATCACATAGGGGTATTTTAGCCATTTCACAATCAAGGGTATTTTCGTAATTCTACCCTATAGGAGTATTATCATAATTCTACCCTATATGGGTATTTTCATAAATTTCCAAATCGAGGGTATTTTGGTAATTCTACAAATTTGGGATATTTTGGTAATTTTACAAATTAGGTGTATTGTGGTAATTTCATAAATCGAGGGTATTATGGTAATTTTCTAAACTAAGGGTATTTTCATAATTTTGTAAAATAAGGGTATTTTAGTAATTCTACAAATCTATGGATATTTTGGTAATTTCCAAATCAGGGGTACTTGGTCCCTCTCGGGTTTTAGTTATAGACTTTGGCCGATTAACAAGTCCTTGCAGCTAAAGCGAACAGACACTATGCACCAGGTAGGATTCCAGAGAAGAGGAGGTGGGCCACTAAGACCGCTTAAGTACCAAGCTCTCCCTAGATCCAATCCTAGACATGCATATGTCTGTTGCCACACTCTAACCCAACGACTTGATCACGGACATGTTTAATTATTAGATTAAGTCTTATGCGATTTAAGAGTTGTTAAGAACTAGACCTAAAGTCCATTAAACCCTAGCATACTTGTCTGCGTCCTCATAAAGCCCATCAAGCCCATTTCACGTTCATATAGCCCCTTATGCCCAAATCACATCCTTATAGCCTATTAAGCCCAGATCTTATTCCCATGTCCTATTAGGCCCAAAATAATTTCAGTTCATGTAATATGCATGACTAACTCAATTCCTATATCAAATCAATCAATTTCATCAAACTTAGCCTTAGGCCCCACCGGACTCATTTATCCACTTTCAGCTTTTTGACTTTTCAGCATTGCCGAAGTCGTGTGTGTATAGTGTTTGTACACACCTGGTAACAACGCGTGCTGCAAACCCCTTAATCACGAACCTACAATAGACATCACTTAACGATTAATCTTGGCTTAATACGCACTTTATCAAAAATCGAAACCTCACCATAAACTTACCATGTGCCACCGGGTTCTAATAGCCCTTCCTTAGCTACTATTCGCGAATATCCCCAGATCTGCACCCAAACGTATATCATCAAAAATAAGGGACTCATATTCCGCATAAGTCAACGCTATAGGCCATACTTACATTTGGCCATTTACTAAACCACAACCGAGACGAGTGCACTTGCCTCTTGCTAACAATCCTTACCTGCCATGCTTGCGATCGTTGAACCCTACCCTTGTTAATATATGATTAATGACAATGAGAAGTTAGATAGCCCTTCGACTTTTAACAAAACACACTAAGGGTTTAACTGAATACTTACTATATCCACCTTTGATCATGCGGCCTAGATAGCTACTGACAAGATTCGACTTTTAACCTTGACTGAGAGTAGGTAACAATCAATTTGTGATGGAGGAACAATCACTAAGATTCGACACTAATAGGAATTTTGGAAAGAAAAGATGGTGGTACTTCAGCAATGAGAGAATTCAGCTATGGGAGAGAATAAAAAAGTATTGAAAATCAAAAGATCCCTTCAAAAGAATAGGTACAAAGGGATTCGACTTTTGAGCACTTAGAGAGAAAAGGGTATTTAAGCAACTCTCAAGATAAGAATTCGGCTCGAGGGAAAAACAAAATTTTGGCAAAGGAATGATGGTTTCTTTTTTTTTGGTAAATGGAAGAATTCGGCTGATGGGGAGAAAAGAAAAGTAATGGAACTTTTCTAAAGAATTCGGCACCCCCTTTTATAGCCAAAAGCCAAAACTCCCTTCCTCCTAGAGTCCCATTCGGTACCAACATATCCACACCTCAATCCCTTATCTTTTCTCTCTTATCTTTACCTTAATTTTCTCTCTTGAACACTCCCTTCTAGAGTCTACTCCAACGCCACTACTAACCATCTAGAAGGCAAAAATAAAACCTCCAGTTGACCACTCTCAAGCCTCGAAGCTTAGACCTCTTCACCTGCTAATGACACCACCTCCCTACTCCCTAAGTGGCGTCATTTTGCCACTACACCACAAGCTTCTCTTGTGTCATTTTCCTTCTGCATTTATTTACAAGGCCTACTAACTAAAGTCTCTGTTCCCTAGGGCTAAAACCAAAATTTTTTCCTATACCCTTCCTTGATCCTAGGACATCTCCAACACCCCTAGACACTCCAAATTTATTAACCATTAAAGCGAACATGCCAATTGTCATTTTCTTGCTCACTTAAAAATTTTCTGAGACGCAAAGCCCAAAGCCTAATAGACCCAATACTTCTAGGCCCAAATTTGGAGCGTTACAAATCTACCCCCTTAAAGAAATTTTGTCCTCGAAATTTCCAACTAGCTATTAATCGCACCGCTCAAGTCACACCACTATGCTTCCGCTGCGCACTCTTATTTTAATAACACTAACACACTTTAACTCTAATTGAACCCTGTACACCTACCCACTAGAGCATATAAACATTGCACCCATACAGTTTCTATACCCAAAATATGGCATCCACACAAAACATACCCGACTTAATGGTGATTGAACAATACCGAGCCTGATACTCCTCAGACCCGCATCTGAAACACGCTCTGACTTCCTCCAGCATTCACCCAGATGACGCCTTCTACAATATTTGCAAGCCAAAAAGTTTGGACGTACCTTAACATGCTTCACAGAATGAGACTGCGGTCCTAGAGAATTGTGATTTTTTTTGATCTGCGCACCTAACCCGAAATGTTTCACCAATTTCTTTAACCTCCTCCAGTACCTCCCTAACTAGCTGAGTCAGCCCATCAGCCCTAACACTTCCACGGCCTCTTCTACGACCCCTTACACTTCTTTTAGCGCTCATCACTGATTCTCGTATTATCTGAATTAGGAATCTTTATGAATTTAGTTCATAGTTCCACTGTTTAAAACACATGTCTTATGCAAGTAACAATTTAGAAATTGTTTCGCAGTCGTGAATCCACTATAGGATTAAGTTTACTATAGGCTTTAGTCTCTAAAAACCTATTGTTTAAAGTAGCACAATATCTAAATATAGTTCAATAATTTAAACAAAGGTACACACAGAAAACTTACTTGGCTCGACGTCGAGGGATCGGTGAACCACACTTAAGAATCCTGCAAAAACTTTTATATCTACTTGTTTAAAAAAACCCAAAATCTAAGGCCAATTTTACAGCCCGAGCCTTGCAATCGGGCTCTGATACCACTAAATGTAACACTCCAGACTCTAGCCTAGAAGTTAGGCCCGAATTCGAGAATGTCACATTGAAAGCACAATTTCAAACAATTTTGCTAAGTTAAAATTTAAGGCCTAAAAGCCCAAAATCCTGGAAACTTGTTAACAAACGATAAAAGCTCATGTTTTTAAGTAAAAGCCCATCAGTTAAAGTTATCTCGAAAATCATGTTTAAACTTAAGAAATTTATTTAAGTTTAATAGTTACGTAAACAGTTGAACAATGATAACAAAACATAAAATCAAAAGTCAAAACGGAGTACAAGGCCTTATTACAACCAACGAAAGTGAAATGATTAAAATCATGTCTTTTGAAACCAATAAGCAAATTCCTAAGTATCTTGTAGTCTGGCCATCTCCGAACCCCCTCCCACGTCGAGCCGTCTTCTGTGGATCACCTGAAACATTTAATAAAAAGGGTGTGAGTTTCGAAACTCAGTGTGTTCGGCCCTTGGCAATTAATTCAATATGCAATTATCACATTGGGCCTAAGCCCTATCAAAATCGGTGGTCTTGGGCCTTAGCCTGCAACGACCTCATATAATATCATATCATGTGACATGAAAACAAAGTTATGCAAAACCCTCCCCAAAAGTCCATCCGCTACAATCCATTTCCCTTCCAACCCTACACTCTTATAGGGATTTCTAAATCGACCCAACCATCCGCTACACTCCAAAGGTAGCACCAACAGCGGCACTACTCAACGTTGCAGCAACGCTGCTAAGTATATAATGGGCTTAAAGCCACCGGTGGATCCATGGTCATCAAGCAATTATGCAATCCTCAAATTCTTCCTCCGTACCATAATTCCCACCCATATGCATCTTAAATAGAATATCATATGAATGTCGCATGCACATGAGTAACATCCATAAAATTCATATTCATCACATAGGGGTATTTTAGCCATTTCACAATCAAGGGTGTTTTTATAATTTTATCGTACAAGGGTATTATCGTAATTCTACCCTATAGGGGTATTTTCGTAAATTTCCAAATTAAGGGTATTTTGGTAATTCTACAAATTAGAGGTATTTTGGAAATTTCATAAATCGAGGGTATTATGGTAATTTTCCAAACTAAGGGTATTTTGGTAATTTTGCAAAATAGGGGTATTTTTTGTAATTTTAGAAATCAATGGATATTTTGGTAATTTCCAAATCAGGGGTACTTGGTCTCTCTCGGGTTTTAGTTATAGACTTTGGCCGTTTAACAAGTCCTTGCGGCTAAAGCGAATAGACACTATGCACCAGGTAGGATTCCAGAGAAGAGGAAGTGGACCACTAGTACCGCTTAAGTACCAAGCTCTCCTTAAATCCAATCCTAGACATGGATATGTCCATTACCACACTCTAACCTAGTGACTTGATCACGGACATGTTTAATTATTAGATTAAGTCTTATGCAATTTAAGAGTTGTTCAGAACTAGACCTTAAGTCCATTAAACCCTAGCATACTTATCTACGTCCTCATAAAGCCCATCAAGCCCATTTCACATTCATATAGCCCTTTATGCCCAAATCACTTCCTTATAGCCCATTAAGCCCAGATCTCATTCCCATGGCCTATTAGGCCCAAAACAATTTCAGTTCATGTAACATGTATGACTAACTCAATTCATATACCAAAATAATCAATTTCATCAAACTTAGCCTTAGGGCCCACCGGGCCCATTTAGCCACTTTCAACTTTTTGGCATTGTCGATGTCGTGTGTGTATAGTGTTTGTACACACCCGGTGACAACGCCTGCTGTAAACCCCTTAATCACGAACCTACAATAGACATCACCTAACGATTAATCTTGGCTTAATACGCACTTTATCAAAAACTTAAACCTCACCGTAACCTTACTGTGTGCCACCGGGTTCTAATAGCCCTTCCTTAGCTACTATTCGCGATTATCCCCTAGATCTACACCCAAACGTATATCATCAAAAACAAGGGACTCATATTCCACATAAGTCACCTCTATAGGCCATACTTACATTCGACCATTTACTAACCACAACCGAGACAAGTGCACTTACCTCTTGCTAATGATCCTTACCTACCACGCTTGCAATCTTTGAACCCTACCCTTGTTAATACATGATTAACGACAATGAGAAGTTAAGTAGCCCTTCGCCTTTTAACAAAACAAACTAAGGGGTTAACTGAATACTTACTGAATCCACCTTTGATCCTACTGCATAGATAGCTACTGAACAAGATTCGACTTTTAACCTTGACTGAGAGTAGGTAACAGTTGATTTGTGATGGAGGAATTCGACAAGAAAAATGGGGTAATTCGGCAATGAGAGAATTCAGCTATGGGAGAGAAGAGAAAAGTATTGAAAATTGAAAGATCCCTTCAAAAGAATTCGGCACAAAGGGATTCGGCTTCTGAGCACTTAGAGAGAAAAGGGTGTTTAGGCAACTCTCAAGACAAGAATTCAGCTAGAGGGAAAAATGAAATTTCGACAAAGGAATGATGGTTTCTTTTTTCGATAAATGGAAGAATTCGGCTGAAGGGGACAAAAGCAAAGTAATGGAACCCTTCAAAAGAATTCGGCACCCCCTTTTATAGCCAAAAGCCGAAACTCCCTTCCCCCTAGAGTCCCATTCGACACCAACATATCCACACCTCAATCCCCTATCTTTTCTCTCTTATCTTTACCTTAATTTTTTCTCCTGAACACTCCCTTTCAGAGTCCACTCCAACGCTACTACTAACCATCTAGAAGGCAAAAATAAAACCTCCAATTTACCACTCTCAAGCCTCGAACCTTGGACCTCTTCACCTGCTAATGATGCCACCTCCCTGCTCCCTAAGTGGCATCACTTTGCCACTACACCACAAGATCCTCTTGTGTCATTTTCCTTCTACATTTATTTAAAAGGCCTACTAACTGAAGTCACTGTTCTCTAGGGCTAAAACCAAATTTTTTTTTCCTATACCCTTACTTGATCCCAGGGCATCTCCAACACCCCTAGACACTCTGTAACACCCTAACCCGTATCCGTCGCCAGATTAAGGTCACGAGGCATTACTGTAACAATTATCAAAACATAGCATACCATGCAATTAATTTTTGATCAAATCATTATTTCTCATTACTAATATCAATGATACATTTAAATGCAGACACTATTATTATCAATCATATAATAATACATTTGTTTCTTTATTTATAGATATGCATAATCACTATAGTAATATCATGAATGAAATACACCATTTACTCAACTATCACACAAACACCAAATAAAATCTAATAATTACTTGCATATTGGTTTAAGTCAAATTTCAAAACATGCCATATATCAAACGATCGCACATATACACTATGAAATAATATACAATTTGAATATATAGATATATATAACCAAATATACATTATCAAGACATTATTTTAATCCAAAATACCATAATAATATAAATATGCAAGCATACAGATTCACATATTGATGAACCTTCAATCTCACCTTTCAACTTAATATGTAACTAACCAACCAAGAAACATATATACTTGTCTCATTATAAAATAATAAATATCACATAACAAAGTTTACTTAAACATGACTTTCATTAATATTTTAACTACATTACACATATGACATTTTCTATATTGCCGAATCATACATTTTTAACCTATTTACCATTCGAAAAGCATGCTAGACAAGTAATATATAAATTCCCATTGATTAATCTCATGAATACAAAACACAACCGCAACCACTATGCTTATCATATAGCTAATCAAGATCAAATGTACTAATTCACATTGCATTTCAGCATATCCAATCCAATATAGAACATTTACATACGGCTATCACCTATTTCCTTACTCAAATTAATCAAATAATATCATTGAAAATATTCATATTTATCTCTTTAATATACTTTAACTTAAGAACTTACCTCGACTGTCGACGGACAACTTAGACAGGCTATTCGAGAACTTTCATCTTTCCCCGATCCAATTTCGTTTTTCTTTGCTCTTGATCTAAAACACATTACATTCAGCTCATTAAAGTACATTTCACTTCAATTTAGTCCCAAAACACATAAACATGCAAATTACCATTTTACCCCTAAGGTTTCACATTTTTACTATTTAGTCCTAATTGCACAAAACACAAAATACACAAAATTTCTCAATACTACTTAAGGGCTGAATATGTATAAGGACTATACAAGTCCATTTCTTTCATTTATTTCACAATTAGACCCCTCTAAAAATTTATTTTTGCAATTTAGCCCAAATACTCAAATTTACCAAAAATTCAAAGACAAAACATATTAATCTTTAACATATCTTTAATCCAAAACTCATCAAACATCACAACCTACATGAATACATCAATGGCCGAATATCACACATGCTTAGATTCAAAAATTTCAACATGGGTCAGCTAATACTCTAAGCAACGATCTCAAAAACGTAAAAATCAACAAAAATCTAGCTAAAATTCTTACCTAATTGAACCAAATAGTTGCCGAAAATTCAAAGCTTCTTCAACCCCTTTTTCTTAGCTACATTCAGCCATGAGAGAGTATGAAGATGATGGTTTATTTTTTTATGTTATTTTAACATATAACATGTTATTAAAATAATTACTTATTTAACCTTATAACTTAAAATTTCATAACATATAACTTAAGGGTAGATTAGTCATATGCCGCCCACTACATCTAAAATTGGACTATTTACTCTTTCAATACCCCACTTTAAAAAGCCATCATAAGATAGGCACTTTTCACTATAGTTTGCTACTTTTACCTTTTACGCGATTAAGTCCTTTTTCTAAATTAAACACACAAACGATAAAATTTTTTCTACGAGAATTTCACACATTAATTCACATATAATAAACACAAAATATAATATTAAAATATTTCTCAAACTCGAATTCGTGGTCCCAAAACCACCGTTCTGATTAGGGTCAAATTCAGTTTGTTACAACTCTCCCCCTTAGGGATTTTCATCCCCGATAATCTTACCGTTAAACAACGTCGGATATTGTTGCCTCATTGAGTCCTCAGGCTCCCACATAGCCTCTTTAACTCCATGCCGATTCCATAGTACTTTCACTAATGGAATCCTTTTGTTTCTTAACTCTTTCATTTCCTGAGCTAAGATACGGATTGGTTCTTCCTCATACGCCATATCGGGTCAGATTTCAATCTCAGATGGAGCAATCACATGTGACGGATCTGATTTGTATCTACGGAGCATAGAAACGTGAAATACATCGTGTATCTTTTCTAATTCAGAGGGTAACTTCAACCTATAAGCAACAGGCCCAATACGTTCGATGATTTCATACGGTCCGATAAATCTCGGACTCAGTTTGCCTTTTCGACCAAAACGAAGTACTTTCTTCCACGGAGATACTTTCAAGAATACTCGATCTCTGACTTGAAATTCTATATCTTTACGTTTCAAATCAGTATAAGACTTTTGACGATCTGATGCAGCTTTCAAACTATCTTTGATTACGACCACTTTACCATCTTTGATTCGACCACTTTCATTCGGTCTCTTTAATCAAATCAACCCCTTGTATCTTATTCTCACTGAGCTCGGTCCAGTACAAAGGCATACGACACTTGCGGCCATATAGAGCTTTATAGGGTGCCATTTTGATACTTGATTGAAAACTGTTATTATAGGCAAATTCAATCAAAGGTAAGTACTTTTCCCACGTACCTTCAAACTCGAGAATGCAACATCTCAACATGTCCTCAAGTGTTTGAATGGTTCGCTCAGATTGATCGTCTGTCTGGGAGAAAAGTGGTGGTAAAATGAAGTTTAGTACCTAAAGCATCCTGTAACTTCTTCCACAATCGCGATGTGAATCTCGGGTCTCTGTCTGAGACAATAGAACTCGGCACACCATGTAATCTCACGATTTGAGATATATACAACTCAGCAAGTTTATCGAGTGAAAAGTCCATACGAACCGGTACAAAATGAGCTGATTTGGTCAGTCTATCTACTATAACCCATACTGCATCTTTCTTGCTCGGTGTCATAGGCAAACTAGATACAAAATCCATAGTGATTTTATCCCATTTCCATTCAGGTATCATGATCGGCTGAAGCAACCCAGAAGGCACTTGATGCTCGGCTTTTACTTGCTGACAAATTAAGCACTTTGACACAAATTCAGATATATCCCGTTTGATGCCAGGCCACCAATAAAACTGTTTCAAATCATTATACATTTTCGTGCTACCCGGATGTATCGATAATCGACTACTATGAGCCTCACTCAGAATCATCTGAATCAACTCTGAGTTCTTCGGAACACACATTCGGCTTTTAAAGTTCAAACAGTCATTTGCATCAATTTGAAACTCTGATTTTGTATCTTTTTCATGCTGAATTCTTCTAGCAATCAAATCTTTGTCAACTTTCTGTGCATCACAAATTTGCTGAATAAACATCGGTATTGCTTGTAACTCAGCTATGATCGAACCATCACCAGACATAACCATCTGTGCGTTCATCGCACGAAGAGCAAATAATGATTTTCCACTTAACGCATCTGCAGCAACATTGGCTTTTCCCGGATGGTAGTCAATCACCAACTCATAGTCTTTCAACAATTCTAACCATCTGCGTTGTCTCAAGTTCAGATCTTTTGAGTCATCAAATACTTTAGACTTTTATGATCCGAATAAACGTGACATTTCTCGCCGAATAAGTAATGATGCCAAATTTTCAATGCGAAAATAATGGCTGCTAATTCCAGATCGTGAGTCAGATAATTTCTTTCGTGTGGCTTCAATTGTCTCAAAGCGTAGGCTATAACTTTGCCTTCCTGCATCAAAACGCAACCCAACCCATTCAAAGAAGCATCACTAAAAATGATAAATTCTTTACCCGAATTAGGTTGAGTTAACACTGGAGGTTCGGTCAAAAGAGCTTTCACTGTTCAAAATTTTTCTGACACTTTTTCGACCACTCAAACTTGACATCTTTCTGAGTAGCCTTGTCAAAGGTGTAGCTATCATAGAAAAACCTTTTACAAACCGTCTGTAGTATCCCGCAAGGCCTAAAAGCTTCAAATTTTGGAAACATTCTTTGGTGGTTTCCAATCGAGTATAGTCGTTATTTTATTTGGATCCACCTGAATACTTGATGCTGAAACAACATGACCCAAGAAACTGACTTCATTCATCCAGAACTCACATTTACTAAACTTTGCATATAGCTGTTGATCTCGTAAAGTTTGTAGCACTAATCTCAAATGCTCGGCATGCTCGATTTCATCTTTGGAGTAGATCAGTATATCATCAATAAACACTACTACAAACCGATCCAAAAACTGTCTAAAGACCCGATTCATTAGGTCCATAAAAATAGCAGGTGCATTAGTGAGTCCAAAAGGCATAACCAGAAACTCAAAATGTCCGTACCTCGTCTGGAATGTAGTCTTTGGCACATCTGTATCTCTGACTCGTAACTGATAATAACCCAATCTCAAATCTATTTTTGAAAATATCGAAGCCCCTTTCAACTGATCAAACAAATCATCAATCCGAGGTAATGGGTACTTATTCTTTATAGTTACCTTATTCAGTTGCCGATAATCAATACACATTCGAATCATTCCATCTTTCTTCTTCACAAAAAGAACTAGTGCACCCCAAGGAGAGAAACTCGATCGTGTAAATCCCCTCTCTGTTAACTCTTGCAACTGTGCTTTCAACTCTTTTAACTCAATAAGTGCCATCCGATACGGAGCTATCGAGATTGGAGTCGTTCCTGGTGCTAATTCAATGCCGAACTCAATCTCTCGTACTGGTGGTAAACCCGGTAGTTCTTCAGAAAACACATCTGGGTAATCACACACAATCGGTACAGATTCAATATGCTTTTCAGACACTTTATTATCCAGTACATAGGCCAAATAAGCTTCGCACCCTTTTCTCACATACTTTCGGGCTGACATTTAGGATATTACTGTAAGATACTCACTTAAATCACTGGATCCAATTATGATGATCTCACCATTCTGACATCTCAAATCAATAAGCTTTCTTTTCCAATTCACCACTGCATCATGTGAAGTTAACCAATCCATTCCCAAAATTCTATCAAACTCATCGAAGGGCAACAACATTAAATCAGCTGGGAAGCAAGAATCCCGAATCATCAACGGGCAACCTCTACACACTTTATTAACAAATACACATCTACCCAAAGGGTTGGACACACGAATCACAAACTCAGTAGACTCAACTAGCAGAGTCTTACCGAATACTAGAGTTTCACAAACATATGAATGAGTCGAACCAGGGTCAATCAATGTAATCACAGTAGTATCATAAAGGGTGAAAGTACCGGTAATGACATCGGGGGAGGAAGCATCCTCTCTGGCTCGTGTAGCATAAGCTCTAGCTGAAGCTCTAGCCTCTGATCGTATTGTGGTGTCCTTCGTCCCTCTCTGACTGCCACCTATATTGCCTGAATGTCTGAGTGGTCTACCCCGTGCTGGTGCACTGCTTGGTCTAGTGTTCTGAGTTGCATTTTGCTCGGCTAACATCGGGCACTCTCGAATAAAATGATCCGACGATCCACATTTAAAGCAGGACCTATCACGAACTCTACAACTCCCAGGATGCCATTTCCCATAATGTTTACACTAGGCCCGGTTCTGTGGAACATTGCCGACACTAGCTATCGACGTGGCTCAGGATCTCACTGGAGGTCGATCACGTCTAGGCAAGTCTGAAGTGGCTTTATGTTGACTGGGTCATCTCTGAACTTCTTATGCATAGAATGGAAAATTTTACTTGATGATCTTTTTCGAGTGTCTCTAGCTTCTACTTCAGCTTTTCTTTTCTCCTTTTTCGAGCTCTTCGGCTTTACAAACTCGCTCGACTAATGTCACAAACTCTTTGATTTCAAGAATGCCAACAAGTAACTTTATGTCTTCATTCAGGCCGTCTTCAAATCTTTTACACATAATGGCTTCGGTAGATATACACTCCCGAGCATAACGGCTCAATCTGACAAACTTTCGCTCATATTCTGTCACAGTCATGTTACCCTGTTTTAATTCCAAAAATTCTTTTCGTTTCTGGTCGATGAATCTCTGACTGATATATTTCTTACGGAACTCAATTTGGAAGAAGTCCCAAGTTACTTTTTCTTTCGAAACTACGGATACCAATGTGTTCCACCAGTGATAGGCAGTGTCCCGAAGTAGAGATATAGCACACTTTAGGCATTCATCTGGAGTACAAGATAACTCATCGAAAGTTCGAATAGTGTTATCAAGCCACATCTCGGCTTGCTCTGCGTCATCATCATCATTGGCCTTGAATTCTTCGGCCCCATATTTCCTGATTTTATCAATGGGGGGCCTGCTAGATCTCATCGAATCTATCATCGGGGGTGCTGAAGGTACCGGAGTAGGATTGTTCGGGGGTGGAGGTTGTTGTACAGCCGGATTAGTCTGAATAAACTGGGTAAACCATTCGTTCATCATTTGATAGAAGGCTTGTTTAGCCTCCCCCTATGGCTACCCGAAATTGGTCGAGAGTCTAATGATACTGATCCTCTTATGAGACCAGGCGCAACACTCTCCACATCATCAGCTACGACTCTATCAAGATCGGGATCCATTTACTATATAAAATACAATTGAAATTGTCAGCAGTCACCACACTATCATATCTACAATTCAAAGGCATGTATAGCTAGACTCTTACGCATTATGGTAGTCCTAGAATCGACTAAATCGTAGCTCTGATACTAATTAAATGTAACACCCTAACCCGTATCCGTCGCCGAATTAAGGTCACGAGGCATTACTGTAACAATTATCAAAACATAGCATACCATGCTATTAATTTTTGATCAAATCATTATTTCTCATTACTAATATCAATGATACATTTAAACAGACACTATTATTATTAATCATCTAATAATACATTTGTTTCTTTATTTATAGATATGCATATTCACTATAGTAATATCATGAATGAAATACACCATTTTCTCAACTATCACACAAACACCAAATAAAATCTAATAATTACTTGCATATTGGTTTAAGTCAAATTTCAAAACATGCCATATATCAAACGATTGCACATATACACTATGAAATAATATACAATTTGAATATATAGATATATTTAACCAAATATACATTATCAAGACATTATTTTAATCCAAAATACCATAATAATATAAATATGCAAGCATACCAGATTCACATATTGATCTGAACCTTCAATCTCACCTTTCAACTTAATATGTAACTAACCAACCAAGAAACATATATACTTGTCTCATTATAAAATAATAAATATCACATAACAAAGTTTACTTAAACATGACTTTCATTAATATTTTAACTACATTACACATATGACATTTTCTATATTGCCGAATCATACATTTTTAACCTATTTACCATTCGAAAAGCATGCTAGACAAGTAGTATATAAATTCCCATTGATTAATCTCATGAATACAAAACACAACCGCAACCACTATGCTTATCATATAGCTAATCAAGATCAACTGTACTAATTCACATTGCATTTCAGCATATCCAATCCAATATAGAACATTTACATTCGGCTATCACCTATTTCCTTACTCAAATTAATCAAATAATATCATTGAAAATATTCATATTTATCTCTTTAATATACTTTAACTTAAGAACTTACTTCGACTGTCGACGGACAACTTAGACAGGCTATTCGAGAACTTTCGTCTTTCCCCGATCCAATTCCGTTTTCTTTGCTCTTGATCTAAAACACATTACATTCAGCTCATTAAAGTACATTTCACTTCAATTTAGTCCCAAAACACATAAACATGCAAATTACCATTTTACCCCTAAGGTTTCACATTTTTACTATTTAGTCCTAATTGCACAAAACACAAAATACACAAAATTTCTCAATACTACTTAAGGGCTAAATATGTATAGGGACTATACAAGTCCATTTCTTTCATTTATTTTGTAATTAGACCCCTCCAAAAATTTATTTTTGCAATTTAGCCCAAATACTCAAATTTACCAAAAATTCAAAGGCAAAACATATTAATCTTTAACATATCTTTAATCCAAAAATCATCAAACATCACAACCTACATGAATACATCAATGGCCGAATATCACACATGCTTAGATTCAAAAATTTCAACATGGGTCAGGTAATACTCTAAGCAACGATCTCAAAAATGTAAAAAATCAACAAAAATCGAGCTAAAATTCTTACCTAATTGAACCAAATAGTTGCCGAAAATTCAAAGCTTCTTCAACCCCTTTTTCTTAGCTACATTCGGCCATGAGAGAGTATGAAGATGATGGTTTATTTTTTTATGTTATTTTAACATATAACATGTTATTAAAATAATTACTTATTTAACCTTATAACTTAAAATGTAACATCCTAAATTAGGGGCTGTTTGAAAATTTAATTATTTGTTCCCATGTGTGTGTGTGCTTGAAGAAATAAATGTCATGATTAATTTGGCATGTTCTAAGGTCTAGAATTAAACCCGAGCTAGGCCTGACCTAGTATTAGAAATTTCTTTTTAAGTGCTTAAAGGAGGGAAGCTAGGTGAGATAGGGGTTAAGAAAATTTTCGAAGGGAATTTAACACAAAGATTTGGCTTGGCACAATTGGCTTGGTGCGCCTAAGGTTGATGCAAGGGAGGTCTTGGGTTCGATTCATGGGAGAAACAAGGGGGTGTGTTTTGTTTTGGGGCGTTAAATGAAGGGGGCCAAGTAAGGAAGGCTTCAAAAGATTGTTGGTGTTGGATTTGGACATGGAAGTAGGGCTAGCTAAGTGGCTATCATGCGCCACTTAGGAGTGGAGGTGAAGATAGGCGAGTTCGAGTCTTTGAGCAGCTGCTTTGCATTTTTATTTTTGGGGTGATCGGCCTAGGGAGGCCTTATAAATAAATGAAAGGGGTATTTGACATGAAAGTCTAAAGGAAGAGTGGCATGAGGCGTGAAGGGGCGTTGGAGAGGGCTGGAGGTTCCAGGTTCGATCCATAGAATCAGTCTATAACTCATAATGGTGTACTTAAATCAATTGTAGGGGCTAATTAAGGCTTCAGGATTTGTTAGGAAATCAAATCCATTCAAGGTAAGTACCGCAAGAGCCTTCCGTATTTCTTTTGGTTGGCCGAATAGCCATGTCACTAACCTTCAGGTTTGGCCGAATATAGGGGCAAGGAAGTCTAGTGTGGTCGATTGATTCTTCGGGATTTAGGGCTACCGATAGTAACAGGTGTGTACATACACACTTTATAATTAATAACTGTGCTAAATACAATGTGTGCGCTAATCTGGAATGATGTAGATTGGATTTAATACCATAATGGTATAAGCAAGGATTCAGGTAAGTCCTTGTCGTTATGAGTTCTTTATGATGCTTTTGGGAAGCATGACATATTTGGTATATGTGACTTAAATATATGGTTAATGATAAATCCAGTGTATGTTGCTAAATAAGAAAGTTGGCATGATTTCTGTTAAATATCATGGATTGATGTGGGATATATGAGTGGAGGGGGAAGTGATATTCGTGTCGACGGGCACCAGTGGTTTGGTACCACATTTCGTGACTACGATCACTAGAGGTTTGACACCTCTAGAGGTTTGGCACCTCATAGCGTCTCGTCCCAGTGGCTTAGCACCACAGTGGATTGGTCCCACGGATTATATTATGGGATCGACGCCAGTGATTTGGTATCACATGTGGGTTGGCCCCACCAGTGGTTTGGCACCACAATTATTGATGAATATCGTGACTTTAAGTCACCAGTGGTTTGGCACCACCAGTGGTTTGGTACCACACGGGGTAGAGAAAGGTGTTTGGATGGCTAGGATGGGTGCATAATTTAGTGCATGTTAATTTGTTATAAATTGTGTATGTTGGTGCACTAAATCGGGGAAGGGTTGCACATTGAGTCTTGGTGACTCACCTTCTCCTTTAACATTTTTCAGGTGACACGTAGATCGCAAATGAGGAGCCGGATGGACTCGAGGAAGCCATGCAGTGGAAATGTGATTTTAATGAACTTTATTTTAATTCTATTTATTTTTGGTTTATTTTGTTCAAGTTGTAATAAGGCCTCCTAAGATTATATTTTGATTACTTTACATTCTTTGGATAATCTGTTTCAAATACTTAATGACTTTGGTAATGTTGAACAAGTTTTTCTTAAATTTAAACGTGAATGTTTTTCTTTCGTACCATCGGGTACATTAATAAATTTGGTAACAACTCGACTTAATAAGATTTTTTTTTTAAACAAAACTAAGTGTGGTTTATTCATACACCTCAATGGTTTTAACGCAAGACAAGTATCTTTTACCTTAAAATTTAATCGGCTAAAAAGGGATTTTCAAAATGTTTTTCTCTGTAGCACACTGAATTCGGTCGAAATGTTTAGGCCGGGTTTGGGTATTACAAAATTGGTATCAGAGCCCAGTTCAAAGCTCACTGTGGGGGCCCAAGGCCCAAAATGTTTTGGTAGGCCTTTGAGAAATATTTTTGGTTTTTGAACAGCATGGCACCGAGTCTCCGGCACCGATCCGCCCAGGTAAGTACTTCTAACTACTGTGTGGATTATTATCTGTAGAAGGGTAGGTATGGAACGTAGATAGTGTGATAAGTGCTTTAAACTCTAGGACTAGTTTACCCCAACAAAGTACATAAAACTTTAAGTGCTTAAGTAAACAAACCTACGACCAAGTCGCCAAGTTCTATGCGCATGTCTAGGATTGGATCCGGAAGAGCTTGGTATTTAAGCAGTCCTCGTGACTCACCTCCTCTTCGCAGGAATCCTACCTGGTGCGTAGCTTTGGTTCACCCTAACCAAGAGGACTTGGTCATAGGCTAAACACAATAAATAAAACCCGAAAGGGAACTAGCCATGTTTTTTTTAAAAAGAAAAAAAAACAAAACAACAAAACCCTAGTTTTGAAACTCTTAAAATTACTCTTTTAAATTTTGGAAACTATCTTTACAATATTATCCCAAAAAATTTTGATTTGTGAAAAATTACAAAAATACCCTTAGGGGTAAAATTACCAAAATGCCCTTGGTTTATAAAAGGCCCAACTACTCAATGGTTTTGCCCAAAATTTCATTATTTTATAAATATGCAAAACCCTAACTTGCAAACTATCAAAGAAATATCCTGGTTTTGGAAAAATTACGAAATTGCCCTCAAACTTACAAAAAAAATACCAAAATAACCCTGAGTTCCAAAATTTTTGCAACATCGTCGTTTTGAAAAGTGAAACTCTCAAAAGAACCCTCAAAGTTTTACAACTCTTAAAATATCCCTGACTCATTAAATTTTACAAATTTACCTCAATTTGCAAAAAATTACCGAAATACCCCTGGTTTTCAAAACTTTGCCGTACCTTTAATTTAAATTTTTTTTAAAATAACCTCTAGTTTGGGAATTTTTAAAATGTCTTGATTTATTAAAAGTTCTCAAAATTTCTTTTATTACAAAAATGCCCCTGTAGGAAAATGACGAAAATACCCCTAGGATAGAAACGGACAGAAATGCCCGAAAGAGTGAGTGGGTATGAAAGGTATTAGGGAATGGATGTGCTTTCCTGTGTGAACTAGGATAAAGGACTTAAAACCTTGATTGAACGAAAGAATCCCTAATAAACTCTCTTCATAAAATTTCTCCGCGGATAACCAAGTGGAACAAGTACTAATCCATAAAAATTTCTTAATCAGATTAAAGCGCAGTAGTTAAGAATGAGCTCTAGAGGACGTGGCCGTCGTGGACGCGGAGAGGGAGGATGACCGTGTCAGAACCCATGAGGTTGGGTCAGGGATCTGAGAATGAGGTACCACTGCCACCACCACCCCTAACTTTTGGAGCTGAGGATCAAGATCAGACGGGAGGTGAGGCAGTATCGTAAGCTATGTTGCGAGTTCTTGAGATGGTGGCTTGGGCAAGTGGTGGTATGGGAGCTCAGAAATCTGTACCCGAGCGACTCCGATCCAACAGGGCTGAGGTATTCCGGGGAGTATCGGGTGTGGCAGCCAGTGCGGCGGAATACTGGTTGGAATCGACTGAGAGGATCGTGGATGATCTTGATTTGACGAATGAGGAGAAGCTGAAAGGAGCAGTGTCGCTTCTAAAGGATGGGTCATATCAGTGGTGGCTCACGGTTCGAGATAGTGCTACGGCAGATGACCTTACTTGGGAGTACTTCAAAGCTGCTTATCAGAAGAAGTATGTGGGCACCAGCTACACTGATGCTCAGAGAAAAGCCTTTTGGGATTGGTACAAGGAAATAAGTCGGTATCTGAGTATGAGGCAAAGTTCTTAAGGCTGAGTCGATATGCTAAAGGCATCGTGGCTACTGAACATGAACGGTGTGTCCGCTTTGAAGACGAGCTTAGGGATGATTTAAGGTTGTTGATTACTCTACAGCAGAGCGTGAGTTTGCTATTCTGGTAGAAAAGGCTAAGGTAGCCGAAGGGGTCAAGGAGTCCGTGAGACAGAACTATGATAGGAACAAGTAGAAAAGAGGATTTAGGTCATCTGGAGCGGGTAGTAATGCACAAAAGAGGGCTAGGCAGAGTGGGCCGAATCAGACAGGGAGGCCCATGGCTACTAATCAGAGACCGCTCAGTGTAATCGTTATGGAAAGTCACATTGGGGAGGTTGTTGGACCGGTGAAAGGGGATGTTTTGAATGTGGATCTTTGGATCACCGTGTAAGGGATTGTCCTCGAAAGTTGGCAAAGAATCAGCCAGAGGGTCAGAACCGTGCTCAGGTTAGAAATGTAGGACCACCACAGAGGGGTCGTGGTAATGGTAGGGGAAACAATAGTTCTAATCGAGGTCGCGAAACTCTAGGAAGAGGGGCAGGCAACACAGAAGCAAGACAACCTGGTTTAGTCTACGCAGCGAGGCATCGAGAAGAGGGTGACGCACCGAACATCATCACCGGTACGTTCCTAATTTTTGGCCTTCCATATGTTGCATTAATTGATGTGGGTTCAATGCATTTATACGTTGCTAGTAGTGTGGTAGAGACCATGAACATAGACTTTGAGGCTACTTCTAGGGAGATGACAGTAATTAGCCCTCTAGGTCACTCTGTAGTTGTAAACAAGCTATATAGGGATGTACCCCTAGAACTCTAAGGGGTAGTGTTTGTGGCTGATCTGATGGAACTGCCGTTTGAGGAGTTCGATATAATTCTTGGCATAGACTTGTTGGTTAAGCATCAGGCAAGGTTGGATTGCGCTGCTAAGTGTCTGGTTCTAAAGATGGCTGAGGGTGATGAAGTGGTCATGATAAGTAATTGAAGGGATTACCTATCCAACGTGGTGTCTGCGTTGAAGGTGGAGAAGATGGTCAGGAAATGGTGTGAGGCATTTTTGGTTTGAATATGTGCCTTGGAGGCTAAGGAGTCAGCAGTTGAGAAGGTTCGAACGGTAGGGGAATTCACTGATGTGTTTCTAGAAGAACTTTCGGGTCTGCCTCCTGATCGGGAAGTTGAATTCGGTATAGACTTATTACCCAAACGGCTACCGTGTCTATAGCACCCACCGAATGGAACCAAAGGAATTGGTGAAGTCAAGGCTCAAATTCGTGAACTCTTGGACCGAGGGTTTATCCGACCAAGTATATCTCCGTGGGGAGCACCTGTGCTATTTGTCAAGAAGAAGGACGGGTCAATGCGGATGTGTATTGACTACCATCAGCTGAACAAGTTAACGATCAAAAACAAGTATCCGTTGCCCCAGATTGATGACTTGTTTGATCAACTGAAGGGTGCATCGATTTTCTCGAAGATAGACCTTAGGTCGGGTTATCATCAACTTAAGGTAAAGGAGGTTGATGTTCACAAGACGACGTTTCGTACTCGGTATGGGCATTACGAGTTTCTAGTGATGCCATTTGGGTTGACCAATGCACCTGCAGCGTTGATGGACTTAATGAATAGGGTGTTTCAGCAGTACTTGGATCAATTTGTTGTGGTGTTTATAGACGACATATTGGTTTATTCAAAGACGGAGGAGGAGCATGACATGCATTTGCGTATAGTTCTACAAGTACTGAGGGAGAAGCAGTTATATGCCAAATTCAGTAAATGTGAATTTTGGCTTAGGGAGGTGGCTTTCTTAGGTCACGTAGTGTCAGCGGAAGGGATTAGAGTGGACCCTCGCAAGGTTGAAGCGGTGTTGGAGTGGAAACCGCCTAGGTCGGTGGCAGAAATTCAAAGTTTTCTGGGTCTAGCAGGGTACTATCAGAGATTTGTGGAAGGTTTCTCTTTAATTGCAGCGCCGTTGGCTAAGTTATTAAGAAAATGAGTTCCATTTGTTTGGTCGGAGAGGTAGCAAGAAAGTTTTGATAAGCTACGGAAGATTCTGACGGAAGCCCTAGTTCGCATGTACCGAGGCGGGGAAGTTGTTTGATTTCATCGTGATGCGTCCCATACGGGGTTGGGATGTGTGTTGATGCAGGAGGGAAAGATAGTGGCCTATGCATCCCATCAGTTAAGACCGCATGAGGTTAACTATCCAACTCATGACTTAGAGTTAGCGGCAGTAGTCTTTGCTTTGAAAATATGGAGGCATTATCTATATGGGGAGAAGTCGATAGTCTACACGGATCACAAAAGTCTGAGGTATCTTTTGACTCAGAAGGACTTAAACTTGAGGTAGCGCCGATGGATTGAGCTGTTGAAGGACTATGACTGTTCAATTGAGTATCATCCGGGTAAGGCTAACGTAGTGGCTGACGCGTTGAGCCGAAAGGTCGTGACAGACTTAAGGGCGATGTTTGCTCACCTCAGTCTATACGACGATGAAAGTCTTTTGTTAGAACTTCAAGTTAAGCCGACTTGGATCGAGGAGATTAAGGAAAAATAATTGGTAGATAATATCTTGAATGCTCGGAGGTTACAAGTTCAGGATGGTGGTTTGGAAGGGTATAGTTTGTCTAGTGATGGAGTGCTATGTTTTCAAGGGCGAGCTTGTATGCCGAAGGATGTGGAATTGAGGCAAATAATTCTCCAAGATGCACATAGCATCCCATACGCTATGCATTCTGGAGGTGGCAAGATGTATGGAGATTTACGGAAACAGTTTTGGTGGCCAGGGTTGAAGCGTGAGGTAACTGAATTTGTGGGTAGGTGTTTGATGTGTCACAGTGAAGGTGAACATCGCTACCATCGTTTACTTCAACCAGTGAAGATCCCTCAGTGGAAATGGGAGAGGATCACGATGGATTTTGTCAGCGGGCTACCCCTTACGCCCACCAAGAAGGACGCAGTTTGGGTGATTGTGGACCGTCTGACTAAATCAGCTCACTTCATACCAGTAAGGGTGGATTACTCACTTGAAGCTAGCTGTCGTATGTGTCGGAAATAGTGAGGTTGCATGGGTGCCAGATCGATCATCTCGATAGGGATCCCAGATTACGCCAAGGTTCGAAAGCGTTGCATCGTGCTTTGGGTACACGATTGATTTCAGATAGCTTTCCATCCACATCCCGACGGCAATGAAAGGGTCATCTGATTTTAGAAGGTATGCTAAGAGGTTGTGTTCTGGATTTCAGTGGTAGTTGGGAGGAGTATCTACCGCTAGCAGAATTCGCTTATAACAATAGTTATCAAGCGAGTATTCAAATGGCTCCATATGAAGCACTGTATGGACGAAAGTGCCGTACTCCTACATGTTGGACGGAGTTGGGTGAATGACAAGTTTTGGGTCCAGAATTGGTAACAGAAATCGAAAATAAAGTTAAGGTGATTCGGGCTCGTCTTAAGGAAGCGTTAGATAGACAGAAGTCTTATGCTGATCTTAAGCGCAAGGAAATGGAGTATGAAGTAGGAGATAAAGTTTTTCTGAAGGTGTCGCCTTGGAAGAAGGTATTGAGATTTGGGTGAAAAGGGAAGCTAAGCCCAAGGTTCATCGGCCCATATACAGTGTTAAAGTGAGTAGGACCGGTAGCTTATCAGCTCGAGTTGTCAGCAGAGTTGAGTCAGATTCATGACGTCTTTCATTTGTCGATGCTTAGACGGTATCGGTCAGATCCATCACACGTTGTGCTAGTGGCAGAGATTGAGGTAAACTTGGACTTATCTTTCGAGGAAGAACCAGTCCAGATCTTAGAGTGAGATGTCAAAGTTTTATGAGGGAAGTCGAGACTTTGGTAAAAGTGCTATGGCAAAACCATGGTGTAGAGGAGGCCACGTGGGAACCCGAGGATGTGATGCGGCATCAATACCCCCAACTCTTCTAATCCGTAATTTCGAGGTCAAATTCTTTTAAGGGGTAGAACCGTAACATCCTAAATTAGGGTCGTTTGAAAATTTAATTATTTGTTCCCATGTGTGTGTGCTTGAAGAAATAAATGTCATGATTAATTTGGCATGTTCTAAGGTCTAGAATTAAACCCGAGCTAGGCTCGACCGGTATTAAAAATTTCTTTTAAGTGCTTAAAGGAGGAAGCTAGGTGAGATAGGGGTTAAGAAAATTTTCGAAGGGAATTTAACACAAAGATTTGGCTTGGCACAATTGGCTTAGTGCGCCTAAGGTTGATGCAAGGAGGTCTTGGGTTCGATTCATGGGAGAAACAAGGGGTGTGTTTTGTTTTGGGTTTTGTTTTGGGGCGTTAAATGAAGGGGGCCAAGTAAGGAAGGCTTCAAAAGATTGTTGGTGTTGGATTTGGACATGGAAGTTGGGCTAGCTAAGTGGCTACCATGCGCCACTTAGGAGTGGAGGTGAAGATAGGCGCAGGTTCGAGCTACTGGAGTAGCATTTTGCATTTTTATTTTTGGGGTGATCGGCCTAGGGAGGCCTTATAAATAAATGAAAGGGGTATTTGACATGAAAGTCTAAAGGAAAGAGTGGCATGAGGCGTGAAGGGGCGTTGGAGAGGGCTGGAGGTTACAGGTTCGATCCATAGAATCAGCATATGGTTTTATTTTCTTTTTCTTTTGCTGGTGGCGTGTATGGGTGAATATTGGCTACAAGTTGGACTCTTAAAAGTGATAAGGTTGAGCTAAATTTTTGCTCTAAATTCGGCTGGAGTAGTAGTAGGTGTTAGTAGCCTATTTCCATTTAATTTGTTTAAGAAAAGGATAGAAGATAAGTGTTATTATCTTGAGTGATAATTAAAAGCTAAATTATCACAAAAAGGGGGAGAAATTGGCCGGCATTGGGACTCCTTGGGGGGCTGTTCAAAATTGATTTTGTACAGTAAGAAGTGCCCAAAATTCCAGCAACTTTTTCTTCTTTCTCTCTTCATCTTCTTGCGAATTTCCCTAGGCAATTGCTCAAAATTTTCCAAAGATCTTTTCTTCTACTTAGCCGGAAACCACCATTAATTTCCCCTACATCTTTTCTTCTCTTTTTCTTCCTCCATTAGCCGAACCCCTACCACCTTTGCTGCCGATTTCAATAGTTGGTAAGGGCAATCTTTTCTTAACCGATTTTATGTAGTGCCTTTACTACACTTATTTCTTCATCTTAGTATTAAACCCTGTTTTATTCTTTGAAGGAGCCGAAAGCTAGTGACATTAACTAGGGTGCCGAATAGTGGTGTGACTTGCCGAATCCATCATTAAGGTAAGGGGTTACACTCTCTTTTAAGAATTTAGATTATGGCCGAATGGCCTATAACTCATAATGGTGTACTTAAATCAATTGTAGGGGCTAATTAAGGCTTCGGGATTTGTTAGAAAATCAAATCCATTCAAGGTAAGTACTGCAAGAGCCTTCGGTATTTCTTTTGGTTGGCCGAATAGCCATGTCACTAACCTTCAGGTTTGGCCGAATATAGGGCCAAGGAAGTCTAGTGTGGCCGATTGATTCTTTGGGATTTAGGGCTACCGATAGTAACAGGTGTGTACATACACACTTTATAATTAATAACTGTGCTAAATACAATGTGTGTGCTAATCTGGAATGATGTAGATTTGGATTTAATACTATAATGGTATAAGCAAGGATTCAGGTAAGTCCTTGTCGTTATGAGTTCTTTATGATGCTTTTGGGAAGCATGACATATTTGGTATATGTGACTTAAATATATGGTTAATGATAAATCCAAAGGTATGTTGTTAAATAAGCATGTTGGCATGATTTCTGTTAAATATCATGGATTGATGTGGGATATATGAGTGGAAGGGGAAGTGATATTCGTGTCGACGGACACCAGTGGTTTGGTACCACATTTCGTGACTACGGTCACCAGAGGTTTGGCACCTCATAGCGTCTCGTCCCAGTGGCTTAGCACCACAGTGGGTTGGCCCCACTGATTATATTATGGGATCGACGCCATGATTTGGCATCACACGGGTTGGCCCCACCAAAGTGGTTTGGCACCACAATTATTGATGAATATCGTGACTTTAAGTCACCAGTGGTTTGGCACCACCAGTGGTTTGGTACCACACGGGGTAGAGAAAGGTGTTTGGATGGCTAGGATGGGTGCATAATTTAGTGCATGTTAATTTGTTATAAATTGTGTATGTTGGTGCACTAAATTGGGGAAGGGTTACACATTGAGTCTTGGTGACTCACCTTCTCCTTTAACATTTTTCAGGTGACACGTAGATCGCGGATGAGGAGCCGGATGGACTCGAGGTGGCCATGCAGTGGAAATGTGATTTTAATGAACTTTAATTTAATTCTATTTATTTTTTGGTTTATTTTGTTCAAGTTGTAATAAGACCTCCTACGATTATATTTTGATTACTTTACATGCTTTGGATAATCTGTTTCAAATACTTAATGACTTTGGTAATGTTGAACAAGTTTTTCTTAAATTTAAACGTGAATGTTTTTCTTTCGTACCATCGGGTACATTAATAAATTTGGTAACAACTCCACTTAATAAGATTTTTTTTTTAAACAAAACTAAGTGTGGTTTATTCATACACCTCAATGGTTTTAACGAAAGGCAAGTATCTTTTACCTTAAAATTTAATCGGCTAAAAAGGGATTTTCAAAATGTTTTTCTCTGTAGCACACCGAATTCGGTCGAAATGTTTGGGCCGGGTTTGGGGTATTACATAAAATTTCATAACATATAACTTAAGGGTAGATTAGCCATATGCCGCCCACTACATCTAAAATTGGACTATTTACTCTTTTAATACCCCACTTTAAAAAGCCATCATCAAATAGGCACTTTTCACTATAGTTTGCTACTTTTACCTTTTATGCGATTAAGTCCTTTTTCTAAATTAAACACACAAACGATAAAATTTTTTCTACGAGACTTTCACACACATTAATTCACATATAATAAACACAAAATATAATATTAAAATATTTCCCGAACTTGGATTCGTGGTCCCAAAACCACCGTTCCGATTAGGGTCAAATTCGGTCTATTACACACTCCAAATTCATTAACCATTACAGCAAACTTGCCAATTGTCATTTTCTTGCTCAAATAAAAAATTTTCGAGACCCAAAACCCAAAGCCCAATAGGCCCAATACTTCTAGGCCCAAATTTGGAGCGTTACATCTTCCTCATATAAATCTCATATCATCATTTATACTCAAATTCACCTTTCATTCATATAATATATGACAATTTCACATATGCAACTTTATGAATCACAACTTATACATTTGTTCATATTTCTATAACACCCCTTACCCGTATTCAACATCGAAACTGGGTACGAGGCATTACTGGACTTATCACACTTGAACATGCAACTTTAGGCTATAAAATTTCATTCCAACCTTAAAATTTCCATTCACATTCAAAACATCCTTATTATGGGCTTACGAAGCCTTAAACATGCAAAAGAAGGGTCTCAAAATCAAACCCGGAACTTTTGTACACTTAAAATTTTTTATCTAAACAGGGGCCACATACCCGTGTGAAATGGGACACTCCCTTGTGGGCAGGCCGTGTGGTCACACATGCCCATGTCCTTAAACCGTGTGTAATTTATTTTCTAATTCGAATCTACAGGGGTTTTCACACGGTCGGACACATGCCCATGTGCCAAAACCATGGCATTCTATTTATGATGTCATCACTTCACTATGGTCACACGGCCAAGGCACACGCCCGTGTCCTTAAACCATGTGTCAAATTAAATTCTAAATTTTTGGTGCAGACTTCACATGGCCTGGACACACGCCCATATCCATGATCGTGCCCCCAACACGGCTGAGACACACGGTCGATCGACACGCCCTTGGAGTTGATCGTGTGTCACACATGGCCTAGACACACGCCCGTGTGTCTATCCATGTGGACATTAAGAAGGCTATATTCCAAGCCAAATGCCACCCTACATAGCAACCATACTTATACCAACTCAAACCAAGCATCCACACAAGCATAAACTTCATGATTCATCATCAATGAATATATATATACTTGTTAAGTATTGGCCCAATTTCAATGACCTTTTACAAAATGAATTTAATAACATAAATAGCCAACACTTTGGCTAACTAATATGACATAACAAAACATCCAAGTCCTATACATTCCATACTCAAAATAAGTCTAACTTGTTATACCAAAGAGATGTCGATAGTGTGATTTCTAAACTCCGACGTCCCACGATCCTCGAGTTATCTTGGCAATCCTACAAGGAAAAGGGAAATGAGAGGGGTAAGCATAAAGCTTAATAAGTTTGCATGAAAATAAATAGCAACAATAAGTTCATAACAATATCCATCCATGGCATTAGATAACCACAAAAAAAAGTCATAGGCTCTTTGCCATAACTTACTTGTACTTGCCCTTATCTAGCACATACCACGCCATATATCGTAAATGTTCCTCATGAATTACTCATGGATACCTGTATTCACTCAATCACATAGATCTAATACAAAGCTCATTTCTATTTCCAAGATGGTCTATTTATCCCATTAAATCACTATGGATACTCAAAGATGTATATTCATTATCATTGATATAAACACGAAGCCAATGCCACATCCCAGATATGGTCTTACATGGGATTACCTCTGAGTACCGATGCCATATCCCATATATGGTCTTATACGAAACCTCACATCAAGTATCGATGCCATATCCCGAATATGGTTTTATACGATTCTCACATTCAATACCGGAGTCATATCCCAGATATGGTCTTATACGAGATTTTAATTCGGTGCCGAGGCCATGTCCCCGACATGGTCTTATATAGGACCTTATCCATCTCAACTTTTCTCATCTTTCTCATTTAACACCAAATACTCTATTTCATAGAATACCATGTATCATTATAATATCAAACATTCTCAAACGTGCTAGATAAATGTTGAATTTATCACATATAAACTTACCTCGATTTCAAAATAGGCTAGATTATC